>CM069144.1:28602083-29802083 GCA_035221665.1 Okamejei kenojei | reverse complement strand
AGAGGAGTAGTATCAGGGAGTTATAGAAAGATACTGCATTGAACCCACTGAGTTGCACTGCTCATCAAGCACCCATTTACTTTCATCCTATATTAATAATTTTTTTAATTCTCCTCACATTCCAATCAACTCCCATCAATATTATTCCCATTCAATCACTCTCCTGCACACCAGGGAAAATTTACAGTGGCCGATTAATCCAAACATCTTCAGAATGTGTGAGGAAACTTGACCACCCAGCGGAGGCCCATGCAGTCACAGGGAAAACCTGCAAACTTTACACAGACATTTTCAGAGGTCAGGATCTCTGTTAATATGGCAGGCAGTTTTACTAGCTTTAATTCTGAAGGCATACTTTCTATAGGAACATATAGCCAACTAGCTGTTGTAATCCAAAACATCCAGTAAACTTCGTCTTCATCCTTTGTAGGGGTTGTCTATTCTGTAGTTAATATATGTTAGCTCGAGCAAATACTTGATCATTTGCTACGAGGGTCTTTGACAATATTGGGATTGAAATCATTCAGAATTTAATTGGTACTCTGGATTATTTCAGCTTCAACAACATTCAAGAAGTTCAACAACAACACAGCATAGCAGCCTACTTGCTAGGCATCCCAGCTACAGACGTTCGCTCATTCCACCACCGATATCCAGTAGCAGCAGCTTTTACCATCTGTGCAGGAAAGAACTGCTGGTTTAAATCGAAGGTAGACACAAAATGCTGGAGTAACTCAGTCGAGACCCTTCTTCAGACACTGGATGCATTGCAGCAACTCTCCAAAACGCCTTAAAGCACCTTCCAAACCAGCCACCTCCACTAACTACAATAAATTATAGTTTAGTTTATTGTCACATGTACTACTTTACAGTGAAAAGCTTTTTGTTACATGCTAATGTTTAGTGCAAGGTAAAGCCAGCAGATTCTGGTCAAGGATAGTCCGAGTGTCACCAATGAGGTTGATAGTTGTTCAGCACTACTCTCTGGTTGTGGTAGGATGATGAGTTGCCTGATAACAGCTGGGAAAAAACTTGTCTGTGAATCTGGTGGCGTGTGTTTTCACACTTTTATAGCTTTTGCCTGATGTGAGAGGGGAGAAGAGGGAGTGGCCAGGGTCCTTGATTATGTTGCTGGCCTTGCTGAGGCAGTATGAGGTATACATGGAATCCATAGAAGGGAGGTTGGTTAATGGTGCTGAAGTACAGATGGTTTGTGTGACGGCCTGGGCTGCGGCCACAATTCGCTGCAATTTCTTACAGTCCTGGAAGGAGTTGTTCCCAAACCAAGCGGTGATGCATCTTGATAAAATGCTTTCTATGGTGCATCTGTAGAAGTTGGTGAGAGTTGTAGGGGACATACCAAACTTCCTCAGCCTTCTAAGGAAGTAGAGGCGTTAGTGTCCCTTCTTGCTCGTTGCTTCAATATGAGTGTTCCAGGAAAGATTGAGGTGATATTGACCCCCTATGAATTTGAAGTTATCGACCATCTGTAGTTCGGCACCATTAATGCAAACAAGGACAAGGGCAGCGAAAGCATGGCAACACCACCGCCTAGAAGTTGCCCTTGATGCCACACGTCATCCTAACATTATGAACTACATCACCATTCCTTCACTGTCGCTGGTTCTTGGAACTTCCTCTCCAACAGCATTGTAGGTATGCCCACAGCTCAACGGCTATGGCTGTTCAAGAAAGTAGCTCATCACAACCTTCTCAAGGGCAGCAAGGGATAGGCAATTAAATGCTGGCTCAGCCTGTGAAGTCCACATGCCATGTATGAATTAAAAAAGCATTCCCATTCAGTCGGTCCACAATGGTAATTGTCATGTTTTTATATTGTGAGATTTCCTTGCAGTAGGTTGTTGTGCTTAAAATTTGATGCTGGTCTTTCTACGCTAGCTGATAGGAACCCTTCACTGGTTGCAGAGCTCTACTATGTCCTCAACCTGTGTACTAACTGATGTCCTCATGTAAAAAACCGTTGCGGCAGTAAATAATTCTTAAGTATGGACAGTTCTGGGGTTGTTACAAACTGTATAAGCTTGGGTGGTAGTGAGCACCAGACATAATGTAAGCAGTGGAAGGGAGCCTTGAAACATGAAAGGATGCTTCAACATGAGAGGGAGCGAGTGGTGATGTGATGAGAGACTGGCTTGGTGAAGAAAATTGCAGTAGAGGAACTGGAGAGCAGTGCAGGGAAGAAACCAGGTCAGAAACAGCAGTAAGTCTCGGCAGAACTGAGACCTCTCGTCAGCTGTCTAGGCTGCCTCTTCCCAACCTGATATTGATTGAGGGGCTTTATTTTGTGACATCTGTGCGGACCTGCAACCAACTAGTAGTTTCATGCCAGGATCCAACTGCCTGTGATATGAAAACAATGGCAATATCCATCTTACAACAGAGCCATGGGCATTTGGCTGAAAAATAGATTTGTAGTGCTCTCAGCCAGAAGGAACCTGGGATTGTGTTTCACACCATTGTAGCTGGGGGAGAATTGTTCCCTGAAGCTCTGGTGTTAGTATCAGAGTAAGTGTGATCAACATACTTTACCTGGAACTGTGAAAGGACACCACTCAGCAGCTTAAATCTGATATACACATTAGTTGTAGTTTGGGTTGCAGTTTGTCAATGGTGCTGCTTCTTGGATTCTGGGAATTGTTACATACTATTAATTTACAGTTCTACATACTGTCTATAGTCTAAAGAAGTGTCTCGAGCTGAAACATCACCCATTCCTTCCATCCAGAGATGCTGCCTGTCCCACCGAGTTACTCCAGTATTTTGTGTCTATCTATCTTCTGTCTATAGCCTTGTTACGGTGCAGTGAGTCAGCCTAAAGCAATTGGCAAAAATTGCTTGTAGAATGAGAACCATTAGCAAGATGAGTGCCCCAGTGATGCATCTATTAGAGCCGTTGTCTCACCGCACCAGCAGCCTTGGTTTGATTCTGAGCTTGGACTTTGCAGAGTTTGAGCATTATCTTTGTTGCCACATAAATTTCCTTTGAATGCTGCACCTTCAGTGTGGGATTTGAATGACTTATTGTGTGGGTATACTTACTGGTGCTGGTGATATGACGATGGATGCTTCCTAAATGAGCACAATTTAAGAACATCTTTATCTTTGCTACAAATGTAATAACTACTTCCCTCTTGGTTTGATGACATAATAAATGTATCAACATTGATGCTGCTGATAATGTGTGCATCCTTGATGACATTGCATACATCATCAATGTATCCCCTTTGGTGTTCATGAGATTAAAATGAAATCTTCCTTGTTGATGATGCCATTATAAAATAATCCGACCTGTTGATATGATATTAAGTATCTCTGGTCTGACAAACACCATTTCTTACTTATTCCCAGAACACCCAGTTTTTATTAACGTTATTTCCTCTAAAGGGCCAACACATACATTTATTTACGAGAAGTCCTTCATTTCCATGTGATGAGATCACAGTACATCACTTGGTGTGGTATTAGTGAACTTTCAAGAACTCCGTGAAAGAGGAGAGTTTATTAATGCAATAAATGATTGCATTAGAAAATTAGACGGTGTTGTGGAAAAATATTAAAATTATGTTGTGGTGTCTCAGTGTGCATTCCCTATGGAACATGAAATATCATACTGCATTTAGCTTTGGGTAAAATCCCATGAGACCATTCAGAGTCATGATGTAATTCCATTATGTTATGTACAACCCACAGTGGTGACAGATGTATTACCTTATTATTGTTGATATTTTAACAGCTTGGGCTGGATGCATTCAGTTTTTTTAATTCAGATATTTAATGTGCAATCCATCATCCCCATTGGAACCCAATGAACGCACAACCCATCCTTTCTATATATTTGTACAATCTTTTGCTCTCTTTATCTTGTGCAATGCACGTTCATCTGTTTCAAGGTGATTTTCAACATTATATAAATCATTTCTGCAGAGATCTGTTGGGGACATTACAAAGGCTCGAGCCGAGATCTCAGTGTTTTGTCTGTGCCAACATCCAAAGAGGTCAAAGTTATTACTTCTCAACAATTTTTTGATATTGAAATTGTAGAGTCTGTGTGTTTTTGGTTCACTCATCAATCTCTCTATGCTGTCTGTCTTTTTGCCATTGCTGTTAAGTGTTGATGAATTTTCCTTGGTTTGCAGGAGACAAGGCAGTAAAGGGTTGGTAAGATGTTGGTGGGAGATGAAAGATATGTTTTATATTAATTGATATATTCACAAAAATCTTTTATAATGGCATCATCAACAGCAAGGATGATTTTATTATGATCTTCATGGACATCGATGTGGACACATCGATGTAGTCAGTAACACTATCAAGGATGCACACATCATCAGCAGTAACAATGACGCAATTATTATGTCATCAAAACCTAGAAGTAGATACATGTATAACATTAATAAAGATGGTCTTATGAGGTAAGGGGAGGAAATCTACTGAAACCCTCTATATGAAAAGTGTGAGCTCACAGCAGGCACGTGCCGTTAGGGTAGGCAAGGTAGGCACTGCCTACCCTGACTAAGATTATGAAATGGCAATTATTAAATATAAATAGTAAAGGCATGGGAGAATTATGCCTATCTAAGAGATGGATCTCTTAGGTAGGCATAATTTTCAGTGCCTTTCGTCTGCAGCGCTTGTAACACGGGAAGGGCTGTGCAGCCCACGGGCCTTCAGCGCTGCCTGAGCCATCAGTTTCAAGGGAAGCTGAAGGCAGCAGAAATTCTGCCTTTGCAGTACTGCGCAGGCGCAGCAGTATACTGCGCATGCCCAGCGCGAGTGCCTTGGCGGGATTTTCGAATATGGATTGCCATTATTTTAATAGTTTCTCAGGAAACAAAGAGTGAAGAATGAACTTAATAAACCAATAACGTGGTAAGTGCATTTATTGCTGCTTAATTTTTATAAATACTGTATTTCCCGGGGTGGGGGGGAGAGCTCCGTTCAGTGTTTGGGGAGTCTGGCGTGTGAAGGAGAGGTTCGGGGTCAGTAACCCACTTGCCAAGCTCCGGTCTGAGTGCAGGTAGATGGGACTAGATGAGAGTAAATGTTCGGCACGGAGTAAAAGGGCCGAGATGGCCTGTTTCCGTGCTGTATTTGCTGTATGGTTTTATTGTGGCCGGGGAGTGAATTAGCTTGGGTGGCTGCCGCAGCGCTCCGGGCACGGACAGCAGAACTGGCCGCCACTTCCGAGGAAGGAAGCAGCTCGGGTAACTGACTTTGTGCGGCCGCCGGGACCCTGCCACTTCAGCCACTTCAGCCCCGTCTGCTAGTCCCCGTCTCCTCTGGCTGTGCTCTCCGTCTGAACATTTCTCACCTGCCGCTCGCCGGCCGGCATCCCGCAAATCTTTAAATTCCGACAGCACGTTCACGGGACCAGTTGAGGTTACTCAGCTGTGGGAATTTAAGGATTTGTGGGATGCGGTTGACATGAGCGAAGCCAGCGAGCGGCAGGTGAGAGATGTTCAGACGGACAGAACTGCCAGAGGTGAGTGGGCCGGCAGAAGGCGCTGAAGTGGCAGTCAGTTCTGTTGTCGGGTCCCGGCGGCCACTCGCACCCGAGCTGCTTCTATCCTCGGAAGTGGCGGGCAGTTCTGCTGTCCGTGCCCGGAGCGCTGCGGCAGCGGTGAGTGAGTCTGACGTGATCTCTGACCCTACTTTTCAACACTCCTGCCCTCCCCGCATCTTTAACCCCTGGCACAGACTCTCCACACGCTGTGAAAGGAACTCTCCCTCCAAATGGACCCTTGAATTAGTATTGTCATTCAATAAGATGACAACGGATTCAACGTCCCGGTGTGCTCCCGTTTTTCCCACCATCTCTCCAACTGCCTTCATCCCCCGTCCTCCATCCATTCAGTGATTAGAAAATGAAGGAGATTGAGAAGCCTTGATAAAATTGAATTGTTACTTATTTTTTATTTTTTACGAAGAGAACAATCTGCGCATGCGCGGTTTAAGATTTTTTTTTTAAAAGCCGGCTGACTGCCTACCCTGAGTAATTACTCACGGCACGTGCCTGGCTCACAGTGTGTTTGACTCTCAGCTACCCTCCGAAATGACCGAGGGAGTCTCCCAATGGTACCAGGACAAGAGGGAGTCTCCCAAAGGCACCTGGCATTACGCCAGAAACTACATTCAGATATGATGAAGGCATACATAGCAATCAACTGGTACAAGTCCCTTTCATGAACAACTGGGTTCTTATCCTCAAATTAGGAGATCTACTCCAATGATTAGTCAAGTAAGAGACTAGAGAAACATGCTCACAAAATTGTATCTTACAACATTACTATCATGAGGCCTGCTCTCCTCTGCCATGATGACAGAGGTCAGTGATAAGCAATCCCTTGGCTTTTGGAGCTTTCAGTGTTGACACTTGAACATATAGTCTCACGTTTGATAAGGTGACATGGTAATTGCATTTTTCTGATTATCACCTTCATTGTCTTTCAGCTGATTAATCAGTATTTCTCTCATTGAGTACCACCTGGGAGAAATATTGAGAGTTGTACACAAACTGTACCCTGGGTTTGAAGCTTCACTGACCATCAGCAAATATGATTCAGCAGCACTACCATATTCTGGGCTGGCCATACACAAAATGTGTAAGACATCACTGCATCTGAGATAGGATAGAATACCAATATGAGCGAAAAATCTTGCTGTCACACATACATTTGTCCATGATGGAACTGTCTGCAGTGACCAGTGCATGGTTCTTGTAGAGACAAACTCTTGTCTTTGTTGTGTTATACTTAGCACCAAGCTAAATGTGACAGACTCACAACATTGTCTGCCCACTATCATTGAGGATAGGCTTTTTCCTGGAATCCCTTCTACAAGCAGCTGGACTCTCCATTACCAAGACAACTGGATTGCATAAGCAAGATGGGACTAGCTTTAAAGGGATAATAATATTATTCTGGGTGTGGCAACAAGGCGTTTCATAAACCTGAAGACAGTGGAGATTGGGAGGATCTCCACTGGCAGAGTAACAGTTGGGACAGAGACAAATGGTTGAACCAATCATCCTATGTCAGGCTACTGTTCATAATTTAAAAAATACGAGCAGGTCAGATGCAGAATATCCTCTACAAGGGATTTATTTATTGTCTTCCCAAAACATTTCCACTATCAGGAGAATGGCAGAAATCTCTTCAATTTCTTGAATGGGGGCAGTGCCAACAACTCTCAACAAGCTCATTACCATTTGGACTAAGACTGGGTTCCTAACCATCACCAAGAACTTTCACTGCTTCCACTGCCAGCAGCTTGTGCTTCAAAATGTACAGCAGTAATTCCACCAGCCTTGATTCCTATCTCCTGGAAAGACATAGGCAGTAGGAGATACATTTCAAAACCAAAATATTTTCTAAGTTTCCTCATCATCACTGCAAGGATAACCTGAGATCCCCTCACAGCATTGTGGACAGAACTTCATCATTAGGGCTGTAATCCATTAAAGCTCCAATCTCTTTTGTTTGGCCTTAATTACAACTCTAACCACTTACAAAATACCATTGGCATCTTCCTCAGGCTCAATTCAGGTTGAAATTTGGATGTTGCACTCAAGCAGTGTTCCATCGTGAGTTCTTGCGAAATTTTATTTTGTTGTGCGAAATAAAATGCACAACAAAAGATTATGAGGGCAGAAGTGCAGCCTAAGCTTAACAACACAAGGAACCAATACAATCCTTGGTACCAAAGCACAGGATCCTGCAATTATTTTTAGAACTACATTTCAATTGAATTGAATTTATTTGTCATTGTTGACACAATGCATGTGTACAGTTCAGGTGGGAATTTCCTTGGAGTTGCTGGAATTGTGCATATTTTGCCAAGAACATGTTTGGGAAACACAAGCAGTTCCCAGGAAACATTTGGCCCACATTTCTCATCCATGCCACTCACATATCTGAAAATGTGTTCACATGTGTCTTTATTATATTACTTTCTTCTGGAAACTCAAAATGAGCTGCAGTGTTTGTATTTAAATGTAACTATTTAAGTCAGGCATTCTCTCTTTGTGAAGCTGTAAATAGTTGCATTTCATTTCATGGGAATGTCTATTTCTGTGCAATGTTTGAAAAGTAGCTTCTTAAAGAATTATTTGTTTAATTTCCTTCTCCAATAGTTCTACCTGTATTAAGTTCCTTCATCTACTATCTGACTTTCTTGGGCATTTACTAGGTCTCCAGCAGCATAACTTTGACCATGCCCCTGATGTCCTGCAAAATGGATATTGACCATTGGGTGTCCTGCTCAGTGGCCATTTACCTGCTGTCTTTCTCCTGTCCTAGACATTGACTATTTAGTAGGTGTCCTACTCAGTGGACTGAACATTCATCTGATATCCTGTTCATTGGACTCTCTCATTTACGGTATCTTTCGTTATTGTCTTTGGTCATTTACTGGGTATCTTTCTCTGTGGATGTTGGCCATTTACCATATATCCCGCCCATTGAGACACCCCATACCTGCTGTTATTCCCTGTGGATCTTGCCCCCTCACCTTGTCTTTTGGATTTTAAATCTTCACCCAGGCTTTGTAGGTTGAAAAATGATAGATCTCTTCTGGATATTAAGGCACCATTGTACTTCAACAGCTTCAACGTACAATTATTTGGAGTGGAAAGGAAATATATTGATGCATGCATGCCTGTCCCAGCATCAGAGAACACCAGGAGGCTCTTGGTACTGACAGAGGTTCCTGTCATTCTGCCAGGACAGTGTAAGTATTCTGTTGTGAGTTGAGCAATTGTCTTATTATTTCTGAGATGTGGCATATAACAGGGCCTTAATGGAGAATATCGCTACTTGCAAGCCTTTGCCAATAAAAGGCCGTAAGTACCAGAGGGATAAACAATGTTCTCTGTCAGTGTTTGCTGTTTCCTGCTGAATATGAATAGCATCACACAGTGGAAACTAGGCAACGAGGAACTCATTACCATTCACTGATCTAACAAACTAACGCAATATAGCAATGTGGAAATGAACTGCAGATATAAACAATGTCAGCTTCGGCTCTATCGCTGCATGGCCAATTATTGCACGACGGCTTACTTTGGGGAATGAAAGGAAAATGTGATTAATATATTGAGACTAGAGATTTGTGAATTAAAATATTGTGCATTAATTCCCTATAAGTTGCTTGATATCTATATCTTGATATCTATATCTCATGTATAATGTCATCTTCATCTCAGCCAGCCCTGGTCCAGCTCTGATTAAAGCTGTGACAGAAATCAGAACTCTATTGCAACATTCAGCATTTTTTTCTGTGGGTTTTCTGTTTTATGAGAAACGAACATTCTGTCTGTCAAGTATTTAAAGTCTCGGATGGTGTAACTCCCATCTCTATTGAGCTTTGCTAATTGACAGTCAAAAACACTGCAGATGCAGAAAATCTGAACTAAAAATGTACAGAGGTCAGGCAGCATCTGTGGAAAGAGAAACAATTAACGTTTATGGCTAGACTTTTTTGAGACCATGGAGGTTTTTAAATTGAAAGCATAAACGTAGATGTTTCTCTATTTTTTAATAAACCGTATGGTACAGGTACTTGTATAGTACAGGTTTATCTGTAATAAGCTTTTTGTAGAAAAGCCCATTCCAATTACTGTACGTTTTTCCAGTACTGAGATTAAAGAAACAAATGACCAAACTATTTTCATGATCTTGACTGAGTGAGATAGTATTAATTCTTGTTACCTAAATCTAAACTTTCCCTCTTGTGGCTGCTGACGGGTATCAGTACATAATCAGACATTTATTTAATTTAAATGTCTCTCCTTTTATTTAAATATATTTTTAAATGATTAAACACTTGTACTGAAAAACGAATAGTGGAATAATAATGATCTTGGGACCTGTGGTAGTGTGCAATCTCTTTCCCAGGGCTGCAACATTTTTACATCAGAGATGCTGGGTGGGTGATAATGAAGAGTTGGATTTTTATTATGCTTAAACGGAGCATTAAGAAAAGTCCCACCAGCACTTCTGAAGGAACGGACAATACTGGCTCCATTACAGAATGGCTCCCTTGTTTCTTCGCAACCAGAAGCTGAAACAGCATTCAGCTTGCATTCTGTTCAGAACATTGCTTTGTCAAGTTTGATCACTACCGCCTCTGAGTTACATTCTGTTGTTCAGGCTGTGTATTGTTCCTGTTGATTTCATTGCTGGCCTGCATTCATAATCAATGCATTACACATCTTTGCAAACACACCTCTTACCCCCATGTTCCTGACCCCCATGTCCACAAAATGCTAATCTCATACACATTTGCCAAATATCATGCAATATCATTGTTGGAGAATATTATCGATATTGAAACGCACCCAGGCTAATCTTTATTTCCCATTTAATAGTTACTTTGAAGAAGAGGTTTAGTAAAACATTTACAGATTTAATCCTTGTTCATGAACTGAATGTGCCCTATTGCCAGTGGTGATTCTCAATGTTCAACAATCAAATCCGTCATGTTAGCAGATTCTAGAATATCACTCCATCATTCAAAATAGACAAGTTTGCAAGGCATGTACCTTTTTTAAAAACACAGAATGGTAGATACCTGGACTGCATAGGCAGGGTAGGTGGTGGATACAGATACGATAACATCTAAGAAACATTTAGACAAGCACAAACAGACAAGAAAGTGAGAGATTTAGACCATGTGCAGACAAATGGGACTTAAATTGGCATCATGTCCCAACAGACATAGTGGGCTGAAGGGCCTGTTCCTGTTGTAATGTTTTATGCTCTAAAAAAATGAACAGAACTTAACTCTGAAACACTGCCATGTACAAATGAATCTGGACCAAGTTATTCATTAGGTTTCTTGGACTGATTGAAATACTATTGCAATCCATCACAATAGGGTTTGGCAATTGTTCTGCTCAAGACTGCAAAAAAGTAGAGCTGTGGATTGAGTCCAGTGCATCAAGCAAACAAACCTCACTATACCCCCCGCCCCCCCCCCCCCCCCCCCCCCCCCCCCCCCCCCCCCCCCCCCCCCCACACACACTCCCAATCAACTCCATCTACACTTCACGTTACCTCGGGAGAGCAGCTGACACAATCAAGTACTGCTTACACTCTGGTCAAACCCTCTTCTCCTCTTTCCTGTTGGGCAAAATATTCTAAAATTTGAAAGCATGTACCAGCAGAGTCAAGAAAGAGCTTCTTCCGATACTTTTCAGGTTCTTGAATAGTCCTTTCATAAACTAAGCATGTATTCACAATCTCCCAGCCTATGTATTTGGGGCCGTTGCACTTTTTACAATCAGCACTTTCTCTGTAACTGTAACAATATATTTTGCACTGTTTCTCTTTTTGGACTACCTACTGTACTTGCCCATGTCTTGATTGTATTTGCGCATGGTATGATTTATCGGAATAGTATGCAAAACAATGTTTTTCAATGAGTTTGTTCACTATCTCGGAAAACGTGACAATAGACAACAAAGACAATGTTATTTTTTCATTGTTCTAACTAAGTCCTAGAATCATAGTTATACAGCGTGGAAAGAGGCCCTTCGGCCCATCCTGCCCACGCCGATCAATGAGTTCCATCTACACCAGTTCCATCTGCTTGCATTTGACCCATATCGCTCTAAACCTATCTTATCCATGTACCAGTCCAAATATTTTTTTAACATTATAGTACCTGCATATTGATGTTACTTCTTAGCTAATTTTACTTCGGAGTCACGTGAGTGACTATGTGAAAAAGCCCCGCCTGGCGCTTGAACGGCATTACGTCGACGCTGACGGCAGAAGCAAGAGCTGCAGAGCGCAGCTCCTCTCAGCGGTAAGAACGGGCCTGCAGGTAAGTGCAATGAATTTTTTAGGGGACGTTCTAAAAAAGACGTTACGCTGGCATGTAGAACCAGCAAAAATGAAAGTAAAACTGATTCTTTTCATGTTTGCCTTCTCCATATCGTCACGTGAGCCACTGTCCATTGGGACTTCCGTGCTGTCTCCTGGATCAGGAGGGGCTCATTCTTCTCATCCACAAGCTCAAAATATGGGGAGAAAAGTTTTTTCATCGTATCAAATCCTCTCACCTCCTTGCCAGAGTCATCTTTGTATCCACCTAGCCAGAGTGACTGTAAAAAGAAAGAAAATATGGAAAAGTGACTGACATGCATGTAAAAGTAACACATGCATGGTTACCCATCTCATCTCCCACGTATGCATGCCGCGAATTAGTCATGGCATCACATATTTTAGCAGATCCCTCAAGCTTGAATATAGAGGAAGCTTACAGGCAATTACAATGGGATTGTGATCAACTGGGCCAGTGGCAGATGAAGTTTAATTCAGATATGTGACGAATTGCTTAATGGTAGGACAAACAGGGCAGGACTTGCACAGTAAATGATAAGGCCCTGGCAAGTGTTGTGGTCCAGAGTGACCATGGTGTGCAGGCACATAGTTCCATAAAAGTGGCGAACAGGTGAGGAAAGTGTTTGAAGTTAAGAGTGCCAATTTATCAAGGTACTGTTTAGAATGTCATTTTACACCTATATGGATAAGGCCACATTTAGAGTACCGTGTACAGTTCTGAAGATATTGCTCTGCTGTTCGCAAGACATCACTAAACTCAGAAGATTGCGGAAAAGATTTATGAGGATGTTGCCAGGTCGGGAGGGTTACAAGGAGGGCCTTGATAGTCTGGGTTTTTTTTCCTCTGGGGTATAGGAGACCGAAGGGTGACCTTAGAGAGGAGTATAAAATTATGAGGGGCGTAGATAATGTGAATAACTACAATTTTTCTTTCCCCACAAAGTAGCAGGGAGTCCAAAACTAGAGGGAATAGGTTTAAGGTGAGAGGAGAAAGATTTAAAAAGGACCCGAGGGACAACCTTTTCCACAGAGAAGGTGGTGCATACATGGAACGAACTGCTTGACAAAGTGGTCAAGGCGAGTGCAATTACAACATTTAAAATAGATTTGGGTATGTGGATAAGGTTTGGAGGGATAAGAGTTTGGCAAGTGGCACAAGCTCAGTTGGACAACTTGACAATGAATGAGTTGGGTCAAAGGGCCTGTTTCTGTGCTGTCGAGCTCCACGATTCTACACTATGATACCACCGGCAAAGTGGATGGCAAAGTTAGACTTTGATGTCTGGTTAGGCAAGTAATTATGGGCAACAACAAATATTACAATACCTGTAATATCACTTGAGAGCCCACAACGCTACTAAGTTTAAACTTGTAATTATTAAGGCTCTCAGCTGGCCCGACAGACTGAGAGATTTTATTTTGAGAATGCCTAAATGGTTGCAATCCAAAAAACTATCCATATGCGACTGAGAAGAGAGGCACCTTCTTCACTGAACAACCATATGACAAACGTATTCTCACTACAACTCTCTCAGATGGTTTCTTAATGGAACCAGTTAATTTTACCTTGGGTGTAAACTGTTCCAGCCAGGTATAAGGTGATGTAATGACAAGGATTCCACCAGGCGCCACCAGTCCCGGAAGTCTGTGCAAGAATGCAACAGGGTCATGTAGGCGACAGATCAGATTCCCTGCAAGGACGCAGTCAAAGGTTCCTAGATCCGTAGGTAGATTACAAGCATCCCCTTGCTTGAAAATACATCGGTTCCGTTCCTTTGAAAAAAACAGGAAAATAAAATGACATCTAAATCTAATGATTTGATATTGATGCTGCATAATATCAGTATGTGCATGATATTCAACCCATATTTATATACCAAGTAAAAATCTTCCCATCACACATTTAAGCCTCGCAGACCAGGTTCCACATTCAAGTAGTAAACTTTCCTCTGTACTGTCCTATTACACATCTCCAAATCCAAGACAAGATAGAGTTAGCACGATTTTTCTGGCAGGAAGAAAAGAAAAATGAGCATGGGTACCTAATCAGGAGATTTAAATACAAGATTGAATCTGTTCTTGTTAGAGCTGGATTCAAAACAAGTCATGCAGATGAGAAAATATCTTATCTCACTGTGGTTCTCACTCTCTCCAGTGACTAATTGACAATCCTGAACTACTGCTATGTGCTAATGAGTTAGAATGCCATTACTCATTTTATGCTCCCACATTTTTCTAAAAATATGAGTTTTCTAAGTGATACAAGAGAATTGAAGCTGACTCAGGCTGCAATGGCGAAACAACATTGTTGCAAATCCAAAAACAAAATTCCCAAAATCATTTTTGTGCATGGTCTAAGTTCATTGCAAACCCCAGCTGGATCCATCGTGGGTTTCCACTTTCCAGAATGCTTAGAGTGAACAAAAACATTAGCCATCTACCACAATGCAAGAACGGGGCAGCACAGTGACACTGCTGGTAGAACCATTGCCTCATAACACCAGAGATCCAGATTCGATCTGACCGAGCACTGTGTGGAGTTTGCAAGTTTTTCCTGGGTGTCATAGGGGGGAAGGGGGGAAGGGAGAAATGGGTGCAATTCCAGGGGAGGCACAAGGAAGGGAGGTTGTTTGTAAGTTACCCAACATTGGAGAATTCAATGTTCATACTGTAAGTTCAAGAGCGCATAACGCTTTGTTCCCTGTGTGACTGGGACTCCAGGCATGAGATTTCTCTGCATTTCAGCGGCTCTGGCTTATTAAAATTGTCTCCACTCCTTCCCCCCCCCCCCTTTAAAGGACTTACCGTACACTGCCGTCTTAATTACAGCGCCAACCTTCCTGTTCATCGCGGTGTGTGTCTGTATCACCTTGGTTTTGCACCGTGTGTATTTCAGACAGCTCTTCCCTTTTTGCCCTGGCTCCCGCCTTTGCGATGTGTTTGTGTGTGTGTGTGTTCCACTCTGACAGTCACCGTTCCTGTTCCTGGTTTTTCAGGCGACTGCCGGCTACTTGACAATCGCCAGTAGTCTGCTGAAAATCGCCTAAGTGGGACAGGCCCATAAGATGTTGGAATTGTTTGTAGACTTTAGGAGAGCTCCCCCTCCCTCCCCACCACTCACCATCAACAACACCACAGTCACATCTGTGGAGTCATGGAACCATCATCTCCAGGGACCTTAAATGGGAAGCCACCATCGACTCCACAGTCAAAAAGGCCCAACAGAGGATGTATTTCCTGCGGCAGCTGAAAAAACACAATCTGCCACAGGCAATGATGGTCCAATTCTATACTGCTATCATAGAGTCTGTCCTCGCCTTCTCCATCATGGTCTGATTAGCTCAGCCACCAAGCAGTGCATCGTTCGATCAGCCGAGAAGGTTGTTGGCTGCAACCTTCTCCCCATCAATGTACTGCACACTGCAAGGCCCAAGAAGCGAGCGGGTAAGATCATCTCTGACCACTCTTAGCCTGGCCACAAACTATTTGAAGCACTTCCTTCTGGAAAGCGACTTTGGACTGTCAAAGCCTCCACAGCCAGACACAAAAGCAGCTTTTTTTTTCCACAAGCAGTAGCTCCATTCAACAGCCACTATACACAACTCCACTTTTATCATTTTTTTCTTCTCCCCCACACCCTGTGCCCCACTTGGATTTGCACCCATTTCTTCCCTTCACCCTTGCACCATCCCCTTCCACCCATTTACCTTCATCTGGGTTCACAATTGGCACCTCTTTTATTCTTTCTCACACTTTCTCTTTTCATCTCTGGCTTTTGTCCAACAATCTTCCAATCAAACCCCCCTCATCAGTATCCACCCATCACTTGCAGACTTTGCTCTGCACCCACTCAACTACCAGTTCCCCCACCACCGCTACAATCGGTCTGAAGGTTCCTGACCAAAACAACAGCCATCCATGTTCTCCAGAGATGCTGCCTGACACTAACTTATTCCAGGACTTTGTCTTTTATTGGATAAGCTAGGGTTGTTTTCTGTGGAACAAAGGAGAACGAGGGAGGTGTACAAAAATAGAATAATTTAAATAGGATAAATAGGAAGGTTCTATTTCCCATGGATGAGAGGTCAGAAAGCAGGGACATAAATTTAGTGGAGGAAATAGAGGAGTGTTGAAGAAATATTTTGACCCACAATAAGTGGTGTGGATCTGTAACTAAGTGAAGGAGCAGTGAAGGCAGAAAGCCTCACAAATAAAAGGTGATTCAATGTACACTTGAACGGTTGTGAGCTGCTGGACCATGGACCATTGTTAGATTGGAAGGCTGGTGGGGCTTTTACAATGGTGCTGCAATGAAGGTGGACTATACCTTCAAGTTCCTAGGTGTAAATATCACCAATTTGACGTGGTCAAACCACATTGATATGACCAAGAAAGCACAGCAGTGCTTCTACTTCCTCAGAAGACAAAGGGATTTTGCATGTTCCCCGTGTCTCATATGTTTCCATAGATGCACTGCAGAAAACATCCTATTGGGATGTATCAGAACTTAGTATGGCAACTGCTCTGCCCCAAACTACAGAAAACTGTGGACCCAGCCCAGCACCGGGTAGCCTCTACCCATGATCTAGAGATCAGGCATTGGCATGGAATGTACAATAATGTCAACATCTCATGAAGTCCCCCAGGCTGAATTATACGCATGAAAAGTATATAGGACTAAAACCAAATAGGATCAATGCAATTTTCCTGGAAGAAAAGTGAAATGAACTAGGATATTGGAGGCTTGGTTGGGGGGCGAAATGGTTCGGCAGGAGGCTGTTGTAACCATGAGTATGCAGGAGCTCTTGTCACTCTATTCTCTTCTCCAGTCAATCCAAAAGAGAAGTGTCGTAGATTGTTACTTGTAAATGGATGAAAGAAAATGAGAATATCAGTGCGGAGAGGATGAGCACAGAGGAAAAATAGGAATAGATTAAAGGAATGGACACCAAACTGCAGAATGACAGGGAAGAGAGGAGATCAGGAAAGGAATGGTTGAATACTTACAATGTCCTGCGGCACCACAGCACCATGTTGGATGCTCAAGTTTCCCTCTATGGTGGCAGTGTAAGGGAGCTCTCCTTGTTCCTTCAGTTGGTTGCAAGCATTCACAAATGGGAGGCTGAAGTCGATGCCCAACACCTCTTGAAAAATCCGGGCCAGCTCAAATGAAGCCCTCCCCACAGCACAACCAATGTCCAGGGCTCTTCTGGGAACACCACTCTGACAGAAGTGAATGAAAAGGTTACAGCACAAACTTTTCAATGTACAACGTGCCATGATAAAACATTTTGCAACTGGTAAATGGTTAAGTGTTGTTATTGTAGTAATATAGAAAGGAATCATCATTTCTAATTTTCTCACTGCCTTGTTTTGTCTTACAACCTTATTCCCTTCCTCTTTGTAACCCATTGCTTTCTATGTTTTTTGGAAAATTCTCTCCTTTGCATTTACATTTCAAATTACCACTGACTAACCCTCCATTCCTCAGGACATGTCCTGTACTATTTATTTGTTGATCATAAACCTCGGTCCTCTACTTCTTGATTCCTCTACCCCATCTATAGCCCTCGTGATTGTAGGCAGCTCATGAAGATCACCCCTCAAGATTCAAGAGAGTTTATTGTCATGTGTCCCAGATAGGACAATGAGATTCTTGCTTTGCTTCAGCACAACAGAATATAGTAGGCATAAATAAATACAGAACAGATCAGTGTGACCATATACCAATGAATATATATATATATATATACACACATAAATAAACAGATAAAGTGCAATGGGCTATTAATGATCAGAGTTTTGTTTGAGTTGAGTTTAAAAGCCTGATGGCTGTGGGGAAGCAGCTATTCCTGAACCTGGATGTTGCAGATTTCAGGCTCCTGTACCTTCTACTTGAAGGCAGCGGGGAGACGAGTGAGTGGCCAGGATGGTGTAGATCGTTGATGATGCTGGCAGCCTTTTTGAGGCAGTGACTGCGATGGATCCCTTCGATGGTAAGGAGGTCAGAGCCGATGATGGAACCGGTCAGCAAGCTCACTACTGTGCACCTGTAGAAGTTCAAGAGAGTCCTCCTTGACAGACTGATTCTCCATAATCTTCTCCAGAAGTAGAGGCGCGGATGTGCTTTCTTTATAATTGCATCAGTGTTCTCGGACCAGGAGAGATCTTCAGAGATATGCACCCCCAGGAATTTGAAGCTCTTGACTCTCTCCACCATTGACCCGTTGATGGGTCCCCATCCTAACCCTTCCAAAGTCCACAATCAGTTCCCTGGTTTTGCTGGTGTTGAGAGCCAGGTTATTGTGCTGGCACCATTTGGTCAAACGGTCAATCTCAGTTCTATACTCTGACTCATCTCCATCAGTGATACGTCCCACAACAGTGGTGTCATCAGTGAACTTGATGCTGGAGTTCGCACTATGACCGGCTACGCAGTCATGAGTATAGAGTGAGCACAGCAGGGGGCTGAGCACGCAGCCTTGAGGTGCTCCCGTGCTGATTGTTATCAAGGATGACACATTTCCACCAATGCGGACAGACTGTGGTCTGTGAATGAGGAAGTCGAGGATCCAATTGCAGAGGGATGCGCAGAGACCCAGTTCTGAGAACTTGGTAACCAGCTTGGAGGGGATGATTGGGTTAAATGCCGAGCTGTAGTCAATGAATAACAGCCTGACATATGAGTTTTTGTTGTCCAAGTGGTCCAGAGCGGAGTGGAGAGCCAGCGAGATCGCATCCACCATTGTTCTGTTGTGGCGGTAAGCGAACTGCAGTTGGTCCAAGTTTTTGTTGAGGTCGGAGTTGATTTGCACAATAATCTATCTCTCAAAGCACTTCATCACAGCGGCATTAGTGCCACTGGTTGATAGTCATTGAGGCACGTCATCTTGCTCTTCTTGGGCACCGGTATTATTGATGCCCTTTTAAAGCAGGTGGGAACCTCAGACCTCAGAAGTGAGAGGTTGAAAATGTCCGTAAAAGCTCCAGCTAGTTGGTCCGCACAGGATTTTAGAACACGACCGAGTATGCCCTCAGGTCTAGGCGCTTTCCGAGGGTTCATCCCTCTGATTCCTACATTCCAAGTATAAAGTCCAAGGCTGCCTTACCTCAGCTATAACACAGTCCCTTGAGATCCTTTTCTGCACTGTTTTAAGCATAATGGCAACTATCTTATGGAAAGGTGGCCAAAACTGAACACGATACTCCAAATCTAACCTCACGAATGTCTTGTACAGCATTAACATAACGCTCCAACTTCTATACTTCCTTCCTTGTAAAATACCAATATATCTACATTTGGTTCCTCCCACTACAACATGCTTTTGCTCTCTAAATTTGACCTGTTTTTTTCTCTCACATTCCTTGAATCCTCCATTTAAGTCTTCCTCCTGCTCAACCACTGTACCATATCAGATCTTATCAGTCACTAATGGCATCCAATGTAGCTGGGATGTGATCGCAGGGAAACTCCACATAGTGCATGACCCACTGTATCGCCCAGACCACACATGTTGAAGAACAGTGTGTGACCCATTTTCTAAACCTCAGCTTGCGAAAGGACTCTGTGATCCACTAGAACACTCAGTCCCAGACTAAGTAACAAGACAGCGGGTGACTCTAGAATCTGATTGTTTCACAGGCAACAGTAGCCCATTGTATCCTCAACAATGTAATCATTGTTTATACACATGCCTAGGAGAAGGGAGAGCAAGTGCTTGACCATTTCTCCAAATACAGAGCCATACAAATGAGATTCTCATGGGACTCAAACTTGCTGACTTCTCCTGCTCGCAAACATGGGGCAAGGTGAAGTGAGCAGCACCCTTTCTTCTGAGTCATGTGGTTGTGGGTTCAAATCCCACTCCCGAGATTTAAACAACATCCTAACCTGACCAGTACAGGACTAAAGGATTGCTTCACTGTTGGAGGTTTCGACTTTTAGATAAAGGCATGGCACTATTGGCCCTTGCGGTTGTGTGTAAAAGACCACGAAGCACTACTTTGTAGCGCAGTGATTCCCCCCCCTTTCCAATATCTGTTGCTCAATCAATATCACAAAAATAAATGTGTAGGAAAGAACTGCAGATGTTGGTTTAAATCGAAGATAGACACAAAATGCTGCACTAACTCAGCGTGACAGGCAGCATCTCTGGAGAGAAGGAAGGGTTTCGGGTCGAGACCCTTCAGACTTTCTGACGGAAGGGTCTCAACCCAAAACGTCACTCATTCCTTCTCTCCAGAGATGCTACCTGTCCCGCTGAGCTACTCCAGCATTTTATGTCTATCACAGAAACATATTACAGTCGACCTCTGTTTAACAGACATTCGATTAATGGAAATTCACCTTTACAGAATTCAAAAATCACTACCCAGAATTTGAGATAAAGAATAAAATGCACTGTCACGGAATTTACATCAACAAGTCAACAAATAAATGCTGTACTTTGGAAAGTACTTCACCTGCTGTGAAGGGTTTTATGAATTTCCACGGTCTGCCACTAAATATCAGCACAAACATGTATACTTTTGACTTAAGCACCACTTTTTAAAATAATTATTTCAATAAAGTGACAACAGTGCCGAACCTGTTACCTGCTGGGTGAAGTGTTTGATGCATTCCTCAGCACACCTCCGTGGGAAGTTCTGGACTGCGGCAGTGTTGGTGATGCACAGGGATTGTACCTGTGGCTCACCGTAGTGGAAGTGGAGATACTCATTCAGGGCTCGCTGTGTCTCGTATACACTTTCCCTCGACGATTCGGTTTCTTCCAGCATTCGGTGTTGTCTCCACAGACAGTGCAAGGCATAGCCACCCACGAGGATGACAGCAGATCCGATCAGAATTGGCATCTCGTCCCTCAGCATGAACACGGCAGGCATGGTAAGGCAGCTCTAGGCTTCAGGCAGCAGAGAGGAGCTTGAAAAATGCAATGAGAAAGTAAGAGGTCAGCAGCAGGGCAGTGTCCTGCAAGTGAAGGTCAGAACAGCTCTTTACAAGATAAGAGCTTTAAATTTAAAGGCACTGTCTCTCAACAATTATTTTTTGTCAGAAGCCTGCAGTTGCACAAGGGAGAAGTGGGGATTTAAAAATGCAACAACTGAAGGTTTTCTTGATAAGGTTCACTTCTTAAAACAGACAATAACACAAAGGGTTAATGGTAAACCACGCCAAGCTTTACTAAATTTGTCATGACGGGAGCTGCGGGGACTAGTACCGAGTGTATACCAATTTATTCAGTGCCCCCCGAGCAGCACTCAAAGATACAGTGTTTTACAATTTCTTATATACTCTTAAAGTTAAGTAAATGCCCTGGTTATTCTTCCAAAAACTACGGCCTTAGGAGTTGCGGGGTCCAATTGGGAACAATTTTGGTGAGCCCCAGGTTCCCAGCCAAGGTCTGTAGATTCATAGAAATATAATTAAAGTCTATTATAGACTTTATATCTCTATGGTAGAATGGAAAGTAATCAAAATGTGCGCTTAAAAAGTGCATGCGACTTAATGGACCAAACAGAACTAAGCTACATTTTAATATAAAATTGCATACATGTAAGCCTACAAGTAACAAACAAAATGTGTAGATCACCTCTGAAAAGTACATAGTTACAATACCACTTGTTTTAGTGACTGTGAAATGAAAAACAAAAGTAATTTAATTAAATAGATCCTGGAAAACCAATAACCATTGGTGAAAAAGGAGTCCAGGCATTGCATTTTGGGCTTCAGCCCCATCCTACCCTTTGGGCTTCTATCCCATCCTAACTTAATTGTGTGTGTTAGTTGTCTGTGCGTTGTGTGTGTGTTAGTTGTCTGTGCGTGATGTGTGTGCGGGAGGGAAGGAGAGAAGGGAGGGAGGAAGAGAAGGGAAGGAGGGAGGGAGAGAAGGGAGGGAGGGAGAGAAGGGAGGAAGGACAGAAGGGAGGGAGGGAAGTTGAGAAAGGAGGGAGGGAAGGAGAGAAAGAAGGGATGGAGCGAATGAGAGAAGGGAAAAGAGAGAGGAAGGAGGGAGGGAAGGAGAAAAGGGAGGGAAGGAGAGGGCCGACGGTGGGAGCGGATGCCGGGGTCCGGGCGGACGGGTGTGAGCTGAGGCCGATGTTTGTAAACATTGCTCCAACCCCCGGCCCGGCCCTCCATGTATTGTTCACCACGTCACCCCGGGGAGAGAGAGGGGTGGGGCTGTGCGTGAAGCACGGCGACAGGAGGGGCGGGAGCGCTATCCCGGGACCATGAGGGAACGACGCACCTCCCCCTCTCCCCCTTCTCCATTCCCCCTCCCCGTCTACCCCTTTCTTCCCCCTCCACCCCTCTACTCTCTCTCCGCCCCTCTCTCCCCCATCCACCCGGGGTAGATCTACCCGAGCCGAGAGTTGATTACTCTGGCGCGGGGTCCCCTTACTCGCGGGGCCCAATTGGGAGCAATCGGTCCAATCAGCTTAAGGCTGATTAAGGAGCAATCCCAAGAAACAACTGCTGACGTCTGTTTTAGTGACTGTTATCATGTCTTTGGAGGAGCGGTGATCTATTTATGTTAGTTCGGTCAACTGCCATTCTGTTTATTTGGTTATCCCAGGCATAGTCTCTTCTGTGGTTATTCCAAGGAGTGCAGGTTTTGCTCACATCTACATGTCTGCATTTTTTCAGATCAGTTACCCCCATACGAAGCACCAGCAGTATTTCAGTTTTCAGCTACATGAGCCAGCAGTATATTTCCTCTGTCAGTGGTTTTAAAGCTACACAAGCATTTAAGCAAGAATACAGAAATGGTCACGTATCCTATCAAGCAAGGTAATTCTAGCCATTAGCGATTAACTCTTTCATTCTCTTACTTATTAGTCTGGTCTGATCTTTGTCCTTGAGGTGTTCGGTTCCCATTGGATACAAGTGTATGGCCAGACCAAAGAAGTATGCTGGGGGAGGGGCTCCATGTTGAGATAAAAATTGCAACTTCAGTCATTGTCCACTTCTTGTCCTTCCCCATACTGTCGCCTTCCATCTTTTGGTTTCTTTCACCTCAAGTTTCCATTAGATTGACTTACCCTGGAACAATTTCTGTGTGACATGAACACATAATCCATTCCTCCAGATCGCTTGGATTTCACCCGAATAAAAATGCGCCCGATTGCACCAGCTCGGATAAATCAGCCTTTAATTCCCAGACCTACTTCCGACTAGCTGACAAGGTAGGGTAGAGTATACCACCAGAGTTTGACTGGTCACGTGTTCATGATAGTGTGCATGCAGAAGAGGCCACAGCTCTGAAGGGACTGGGGACCACAATACTCTGCTACCTGGAAATAGCAAAGCCTGAAAGTTACCAGGATTCCTAAATCAACTTTGAGAAGAACTGTGTGGTCAAACATGCCCACTCAACGCCATACCGCCTGCATAATGAGGATCGGTCGTGCTCACTGCCATGGATCATTTTCCTATCAATATTGACACCAGAGCATCCAGAGACAACTCACACGGTCACAGGGAGAACATACAAACTGTACAAACACCACATATAGTCAGGATCAAACCCTGATCTCTGGCACCATAAGGCAGCAACTCTCACACCGCACCACTACACCACCCCAAATTCTGGTGAGCAATTCCTGACCCATCCTCTACATCCTGAAATTGGAAGGAAAACACATTTACCCTATTCCTATTCCCCCATGCCAATCCCTCCCCTTCTATCTATCCAACAGATGGGATTTGCAGCTGGAGTACCCTGATGCCTGCTCCTTAGTTTAACATTTTTACTTCATCCAATCTTGGTTCTTCCTCCACTCTCCCCCTGTCCATTCCTTCTGTTGAGCTCCACTTATCCCCTCATCTATCCTCTAAATGGGCAGACAGCCACTTGAGCAACATACTGCTGACTGCGTATCATATCATTCATTGACTTTTCATATAGGAATCCATACGTTCACAAAACAATCCACAACAGGAATTAAAGTAATAAGGTGAGGGATTTTGTTGAAGAGACTCCTTGAATCTTGGAATTAATTAGATTGAAAGCAGAAAGAGATGTGCCACCGTGGAGCATGCACTTACCACTTATGAGCATTAAATGGCTCGTTTCCATCACATTATAGTGAGCACAGAGTCAATTGTTTCTTGTGTCATGGAAGCAGAAAAATAGGTCCTTCAAGCCAGCACCGCCATTCAATATGATCATGGCTAATCATCTAAAATCAGTACCCCATCCCAGCTTTATCCCCTTTAGCGATTCCTTTAGCCCTAAGAGCTAAATCTAACTCCCTCTTGAAAACATCCAGTGAATTAGCCTCCATTGCCTTCTGTGGCAAAGTATATCACAGATTCACAACCTCTGGGTAAAAAGGTTTTTCCTCATCTCAGTCCTAAATGGCCTATCCCTTATTCTTAAACTGTGACCCCTGGTTCTGGACTCCACCAACATCGGGAAATATTTTCCTGCATTTCATCCTTTAAGAATTTTATATGTTTCTATAAGATCTCTCATCCTTCTAAATTCCAGTGAATACAAACCCAGTTGACCCATTCTTTCATCATATGTCACTCTCGCCATCCAGGGAATTAAGCTGGTGAACCTACGCTACACTCACTCAATAGCAATAATGTTCTTCCTCAAATTTGAAGAACAAATTTGCAATAATCCAGGTGCGGTCTCACCAGAGCCATGTACCACTGCAGTGGGGCTCCTTGCTCCTAAACACAAATTCTCTCGCAATGAAAGCCAACATGCCATTAGCTTTCTTCACTGCCTGCTGTACCTGCATGCTTACTTTCAGTGAATGATGTACAAGCACACCCAGGTCTCGTTGCACTTCCTCTTTTCCTAATCTGACACCATTTGGATAATAATCTGTGTTCTTGTTCTTGCCACCAAAGTGGATAACCTCACATTTATCCACATTATACTGCATCTGCCATGCATCTGCCCACTCACCCAACCTATTCAGGTCACCCTGCAGCCTCATGACAGTTCTGCAGCTCACACTTCCACCCAGCTTTGTGTCATCCGCAAAGGTTTCCCACGTTAGCCATGGTTGAGCCGCCTTCCCCATTTTATTTTTTTGCCAGACAAGGATGAACAATTTTTGGAGTTCATCCATTCGATCTTTAAATTTTGCCTTTGCATCTCCTACCAACCCTTTCAGTATAATTTGCCAGTCTTTCCTAAGCCAATTCCCGACTCATAACCTCAAAGTCTCCTTTCTTTAAGTTCAGAACTCTTGTCTCTGAATTATGGTCACTGTTGCCCAAGGGGCTTTGCACAACAAGATCACTATCTAATAACACTATACCCAGTCTAGGATGGCCTTCCCTCTAGTCGGTTCCTCTACATATTGGTGTTGTTACTAATTTGGTTGGCCCAATCTATATGTAGATTAAAGTCACCCATGATGACTGCTGTACCTTTGCTACACGCATCCCTAATTTCCTGCTTGATGCTATCCCCATCCTCCCTACTACTGTTTGGTGGTCGGACACAACAACAAGCATTTTCTGACCTTGGCTATTTCTCAGTTCTACCCGTACCGATTTTACAGCATCCAAGCTAATGTCTCTCCTTGCTATTGCATTAATCTCCTCTTTAACCAGCAATGCCACCCCATCTCCTCTTCCTTTTTGTCTATCCTTCATGAATGTTGAATACCCCAGCATGTTTAGTTCCCAGCCTTGGTCACCCTGGAGCCATGTCTCTGTAATTCCAACCATATCATATTCCTTTACTACTTACTGCGTAATCAATTCATCCACCTTATTACGAATGCTCTTCGCCTTAAGGTACAAAACTTTCTGATGTGTTTCTCTTATCTCCCTTCTACCTTTTCCCTATGTCTCCTTGCATTGGTTCCCACCCCCCTGCCTTGTTAGTTTAAACGTGACCTTTCCTGCACTCTCTTTCCTTGGGGAAGGAGTGACCTGTATAAAAAGGACGGGTTGCACTTGAACCCGAGGGGGACAAGTATCCTGGCAGGGAAAGTTGCAAAGGCTACCGGGGGGACTTTAAACTAGAATGGTTGGGGGGAGGGACTCAAATAGAGAAAGCCAGTAGACAGGGTCTGAGGCAGGATGCAGAGAAGGGAAGCACTCAGCCCCAACATGTAGGGGGGAAAGAAGAAAAAAATAATAAACAGAGAATAAGAGGTGGTGGGTTCCCAGGGCAAAAATCAAAAGGGGCCACTTATCAACATAATTGTATAAGGAGTAAGAGTGTTGTAAAAACAAGCCTGAAGGCTTTGTGTCTCAATGCAAGGAGCATTCGTAATAAGGTGGACGAGTTGAATGTGCAGATAGCTATTAATAATTATACTATAGTTGGGATCACGGAGACATGGCTCCAGGGGGACCAAGGCTGGGAGCTGAACATCCAGGGATATTCAATATTCAGGAGGGATAGACAGAAAGGAAAGGGAGGTGGGGTAGCGTTGCTGGTGAGAGAGGAGATTAATGCAATAGAAAGGAAGGACATTAGCTTGGAGGATGTGGAATCGATATGGGTAGAGCTGCGAAACTCTAAGGGGCAGAAAACGCTAGTGGAAGTTGTGTACAGGCCACCTAACAGTAGTAGTGGAGTTGGGGATGGCATCAAACAGGAAATTAGAAATGTGTGCAACAAGGGTAAAACAGTTATAATGGGTGACTTCAATCTACATATAGATTGGGTGAATCAAATTGGTAGGGGTGCTGAGGAAGAGGATTTCTTGGAATGTATGCAGGATAGTTTTCTAAACCAACATGTAGAGGAACCAACGAGAGAGCAGGCTATTCTAGACTGGGTATTGAGTAATGAGGAAGGGTTAGTTAGCAGTCTTGTTGTGCGTGGCCCGTTGGGCAAGAGTGACCATAATATGGTTGAGTTCTTCATTAGGATGGAGAGTGACATAATTAAGTCAGAAACAAGAGTTCTCAACTTAAACAAAGGTAACTTTGAAGGTATGAGACGTGAATTGGCCAAGATAGACTGGCAAGTGATTCTTAAAGGGTTGACAGTGGATGTGCAATAGAAGGTATTTAAAGATGCATGGGTGAACTACAACAATTGTTCATCCCAGTTTGGCAAAAGAATAAATCAGGGAAGGTAGTGCATCCATGGATAACAAGGGAAATCAGGCATAGTATAAAAACAAAAGATGAAGCATACAAATCAGCCAGAAAAAGCAGCCAACCCGAGGACTGGGAAAAATTCAGAGTCCAGCAGAGGAGGACAAAGGGCTTAATTAGGAAAGGGAAAATAGATTATGAAAGAAAACTGGCAGGGAACATAAAAACTGACTGCAAACGTTTTTATAGATATGTGAAGAGAAAGAGATTAGTTAAAACAAATGTAGGTCCCTTGCAGTCAGAAACAGATGAATTGATCATTGGGAACAAGGACATGGCAGACCAATTGAATAACTACTTTGGTTCAGTCTTCACTAAGGAAATAGCAGGGGACCGGGGGTCAAATAAGGTGGATGAACTGAGTGAAATCCAGGTTAGCCGGGAAGTGGTGTTGGGTTTATTGAATGGATTAAAGGCCGATAAATCCCCAGGGCCAGATAGTCTGCATCCCAGAGTATTCAAGGAAGTAGCCACAGAAATAGTGCATTAGTGATAATTTTTCAAAACTCCTTACACTCTGGGGTAGTTCCTGAGGATTGGAGGGTAGCTAATTTTTACCCACACTTTTTACAAAAGGAGGGAGAGAGAAAACTGGGAATTACAGACCAGTTAGTCTAACATTGGTAGTGTGGAAACTGCTAGAGTCAGTTATTAAAGATGGGATAGCAGTACATTTGGAAAGTGGTGAAATCATTAGACAAAGTCAGCATGGATTTACGAAAGGTAAATCATGTCTGATGAATCTGATAGAATTTTTCGAGGATGTAACTAGCAGAGTGGATATGGGAGAACCAGTGGATGTGTTATATCTAGACTTGCAGAAGGCTTTCGACAAGGTCCCACATAAGAGGTTAGTATACAAACTTAAAGCACAGGGTATTGGGGGTTCAGTATTGATGTGGATAGAGAACTGTCTGGCAGACAGGAAGCAAAGGGTAGGAGTAAACGGGTCCTTTTCAAAATGGCAGGCAGTGACTAGTGGGGTACCGCAAGGCTCAGTGCTGGGACCCCAGCTATTTACAATATATATTAATGATCTGGATGAGGGAATTGAATGCAACATCTCCAAGTTTGCGGATGACACGAAGCTGGGGGGCAGTGTTGGGTGTGAGGAGGATGCTAGGAGGCTGCAAGGTGACTTGGATAGGCTGGGTGAGTGGGCAAATGCATGGCAGATGCAGTATAATATGGATAAATGTGAGGTTATCCACTTTGGTGGCAAAAACAGGAGGGTAGACTATTATCTGAATGGTGGCAAATTAGGAAAAGGGGAGATGCAACGAGACCTGAGTGTCATTGTACACCAATCATTGAAAGTAGGCATGCAGGTGCAGCAGGCAGTGAAGAAAGCAAATGGTATGTTAGCATTCATAACAAAAGGATTTGAGTATAGGAGCAGGGAGGTTCTACTGGAGGTTTACAGGGTTTTGGTGAGACCACACCTGGAGTATTGCGTACAGTTTTGGTCTCCAAATCTGAGAAAAGACATTCTTGCCTAGAGGGGGTACAGAGAAGGTTCACCAGACTGATTTCTGGGATGGCAGGACTTTCGTATGAGGAAAGACTGGATAGACTTGGCTTGTACTCGCTAGAATTTAGAAGACTGAGGGGGAATCTTATAGAAGCTTACAAAATTCTTAAGGGGTTGGATAGGCTAGATGCAGGAAGATTGTTCCCGATGTTGGGGAGTTCCAGAACAAGGGGTCACAGTCTAAGGATATGGGGGAATTCCTTTAGGACCGAGATGAGGAAAACATTTTGCACACAGAGAGTGGTGAGTCTCTGGAATTCTCTGCCACAAAAGGTAGTTGAGGCCAGTTCATTGGCTATATTTAAGAGGGAGTTAGATGTGGCCCTTGTGGCTAAAGGGATCAGGGGGTATGGGGAGAAGGCAGGTACAGGATACTGAGTTGGATGATCAGCTATGATCATATTGAATGGCGGTGCAGGCTCGAAGGGCCGAATGGCCTACTCCTGCACCTATTTTCTATGTTTCTATGTTTCTATTAACTGCACGCATACGCTTCCACATTGTTCACTCCACCTCCCCATTGTTTAGTTTAACCCCCCCCCCCCCAGATTGCACTAGTAACCCTGCCTGCCAGAATGTCGGACCTCCTTCAATTAAGGTGCAACCTGTTCCCTTTGTACAGGTCACCCCTGCCCCAGAAGAGATTCCAGTGATCTCGAAATCTAAATCCCTAGCCCCTGCAATAACTCCTCAGCCACACATTCAGATCTCCTATCTCCCTGTTCATACCCTCACTAGCACGAGGTACTGGAAGAAATCCACGGATAACCACCCTAAAAGTTTTGCTTTTCAGCCTCCTACCTAATTCTCTATACTCATGTTGCAGAACCTCCTTCCTCTTCTTACCCATGTCATTTGTGCCTTTATGCACAACTACTTCTGGCTGTTCACCTTTACTCTCGAGGACTTTCTGAAGTCGGTCTGAGATGTCCTGGACCCTGGCATCGGGGAGGCAGCACACCATCCTGGAGTCTTGCCTGTTTCTGCAAAATCTCCTGTCCACACCTCTGTCTATCGAGTCCACCACCACTGCGGCTCTACCTGATGTCACTTTTCTCTGTTGAGCCTCAACACCAGGGTTGGAGCTACAGCCCTGGCCGCCACTCATACTTGACGTGTTGTCCGCCCCGACAGCTCCCAAGAGGATGTACCTGTTTTCAATAGGTACAGCCACCGGGGTCTCCTGCACTCCATGTTTGCTTCTCTTCCTCGTTGTCACCCACCTTCGCTTTTCCTGTATTCTCGGTGTGACAACCTCACTGTAGGTCCTGTCCAGGAAACTCTCATTTTCCGGATGGTCCTGAGGTCATCCAGCTCCAGTTCCCTAACACGATCATTCGGGAGCTGCACCTTGACACAATTTCCGCAGGTGTAGTTGTCAGAAGCACCAGCAGTGTCCCTGACTTCCCACATCCTGCAGCAGAGACACTGTAACAACTTGCCTGCCATTACTTCGGTAGACAAAATCACCAATTGCGAATAAGACCCACTCACAGAGTTGAGTGAAACCTATTCCCTTCTCTGTTGCCGATGCCCTCTTTCAATAAGTCACTGCAATAAGTTACAAGTTTAAGTCTCGGAATACACACAGAACAGATTCAAGTACAGCCTCCTCGCCAAAGACTCTTGAGCTAAAGACTCACACCACCTCAACAAGCTGCTCCCAACAGGCCGCTCCACTACACCTGAACTTAATTTTATCGTCAAGTTGACTATCCACTCAACTAATTAGGCTGCCTCAACAAATTCACTCCCTCGCTGGTCTGGCTGCTGCTCCTCTGCGACCTTCAAGGTAATTGCCCTGGGCTGTCTCTTGGCGCTCTTTTTGTGGTGTAGAGAGGAACGGTATTATGGAGGTGGTGAGAAAAGTGTTGGTGAGAGATGGTGCTACGAAGTAGAGAGGGGATGTTGTTAAGAAGGGGAATAAGGGACAATAATGGAGATGGAGGGAGGACAATGTTACAGAGGTAGAAAGGGGGCGATGTTTGAAGGTAGAGAAAGGACTAATGAAAATGGAGAGGAAATGCTGTAATGGAGGTATAACGGGAACAGTGATGGAGATAGGTTATAGAGGCAAAGAGAGGATGGTGCTTCAGACATGGAGCAAGGACTGTAATGAAGGTGGAGAGGGAATGGTGTTATGGAGGTGGAGTCAGTCTTAGAAAGGGTGGAGGGGACTATTTTAAGGACATGGAAAGAACATGTGAAGTTGAAGAGAGAACGGTGTCATGCAGCTGGAAAAAGGACTGCTACAGAGATGCAGACAAACCATGTAATGGAGGTGGAGAGGACAGTTACAGTGTTGGAGAAGGTATGGTGTTATGGAGTTGGATAGAGGAATGTGTTATGGAGGTAGAGAAAAAACTGTTATAGAGGTGGAGAGGGACAGTATTATGGAAAGGGTGAGAGGATGGTGTTAGGGACATGGAGAGGTGATGGTGTGATGAAGGTGAGAGAGGAACTGTCACAGAGATGTAGTAGGGCCTGTCCCACTTGGGTGTCATTTACGCGACATCATTTACGCGTCACGACGCGCGCATGATGCGCATTATGTGCGCATGGTGCGTGGTGACGTAGGAAGTGACACGCGCGGCACCCCAGGATTTTGGGATGTACGAAATCTTTGCGTGCCATCTTTGTGAAGTGCAAATGATGCCCAAGTGGGACAGGCCCTTTACAGAGTGGAGAGGGAATGGAGGCACTCTGAATGATTGCTCAAGGGTGTGATCTGAAGCCTATCTCAGGGTTAAAAAAGTACACCAGAGTTGTGATGAGTGTGGTTCAGCCACAGTTTGAATCAGATACTGACTGATGCATTGGGAAATGAATTGATTGGAATTAAAAGATAAGTAACTGAGTGGAAGGGAAGGAGCAGTCACAAAAATAGGTGGGGTGTGCTTCAGCTGCAGAAGAAATGCAATTTTCATATTAATAGCAAAAGGATAACGAGGGATAAAATTGGACCATTAGAGAACCAGAATGGACAGCTATCTGCAGAGCCAAAAGAGATGGGGGAGATATTGAACCATTTCTTTTCTTCGGTAATCACGAAGGAGAAGGTTATATTGAACTCTGTGAGTTAAGGGGAAAAAGTAGAGTAGCTATGGAAACTATGAGATTCAAAGAGGAGGAAGTACTGACACTTTTGAAAAATATAAAAGTGGATAAGTCTCCAGGTCCTGACAGAATTATTTCAAATGTCATTAGAAACGGGAATAGTGCCGGAGGATTGGCGTACTGCGCATGTTGTTCCATTGTTTAAAAAGGGTTCAAAGAATAAACCTAGCAATTATAGACCTATTAGTTTGACGTCAGTGGTGGGCAAATTAATGGAAAGGATACTTAGAGATAATATATATAAGTATCTGGATAAACAGGGTCTGATCAGGAACAGTCAACATGGATTTGTGCCTGGAAGGTCATGTTTGACAAACCTTCTTGAATTTTTTGAAGCGGTAACTAGGGAAATTGATGAGGGTAAAGCAGTGGATGTTGTCTATATGGATTTCAGTAAGGCCTTTGACAAGGTTCCCCATGGAAGGTTGGTTAAGAAGATTCAATCTTTGGGTGTTAATGGCGGAGTAGCAAGATGGATTCAACAGTGGTTGAATGGGAGATGTCAGAGAGTAATGGTGGATGGCTGTTTGTCAGGTTGGAAGGCCGGTGACCAGTGGGGTGCCTCAGGGATCTGTGTTGGGTCCACTAATTGTTTGTCATGTACATCAATGATCTGGATGATGGGGTGGAAAATTGGATAAGTAAGTATGCAGATGATACTAAGATAGGTGGTGTTGTGGATAATGAAGTAGATTTTCAAAGTCTACAGAGAGATTTGGGCCATTTGGAAAAGTGGGCTGAAAGATGGCAGATGGAGTTTAATGTTGTTAAGTGTGAAGTGCTACATCTTGGCAGGACAAATCAAAATAGGAAGTACATGGTAAATGGTAGGGAATTGAGGAATGCTGTGGAACAGAGGGATCTAGGAATAACTGTGCGTAGTTCCCTGAAGGTGGAATCGCATGTAGATAGGGTGGTAAAGAAAGCCTTTGGTGTGCTGGCCTTTATAAATCAGAGCATTGAATATAGGAGTAGGGAAGTAATGTTAAAATTGTACAAGGCATTGGTAAGACCAATTCTGGAGTATGGTGTACAATTTTGGTCGCCTAGTTATAGGAAGGATGTCAACAAAATAGAGAGAGTACAGAGGAGATTTACTAAAATGTTGCCAAGGTTCCAGCAACTATGTTACAGAGAAAGGTTGAACAAGTTAGGTCTTTATTCTTTGGAGCGCAGAAGGTTAAGGGGGGACTTGATTGAGGTCTTTAAAATGATGAAAGGGATAGAGAGTTAACGTGGATACGTTTTTCCCATTGAGGGTAGGGAAGATTCAAACAAGAGGGCATGACATGAGAATTATGGGACAGAAGTTTCGGGGTAACGTGAGGGGGAGCTTCTTTACTCAGAGGGTGGTGGCTGTGTGGAATGAGCTTCCAGCAGAAGTGGTGGAGGCAGGATCGATTTTAACATTTAAGAGTAAAGTGGATAGGTATATGGACGTGAAGGGAATGGAGGGGTATGGTCTGAGTGCAGGTAGATGGGACTAGGGGAAAACAAATGGTTGGCACGGACTGGAAGGGCCGAGAGGGCCTGTTTCCATGCTGTAATTGTTATATGGTTGTTATATGGTTAAATGGTTGGAGATTGGATGACAGCCTTTCAGAAGGATAATTTTCACTCATGAGATGTATCTCAAGGTCGAGGGATTGAGCGGCACCAATCAGTCTACGCATCTCCCTAAAGGACTGAGACACACCAGACATTGCAAAGAATCTCCCTGAGGCATAGGGGCCAGGAGACAGCTTTCAGTTTACAACTATTTAAGACACGTTGCTATTCATAAATAGTCAAATACTATAGGTTTTTGAGTGCCATTTCCTGGATATGAAAAGACATACATCATGCGTTAATGTCAGAGTGAAGTTCTTGTTGTTGAGAGATATTTGCCTGGGGGAAAAGTTACCGATGGCACCAGAGTACAGATTCCTAAGAGACAAATGTTATCCAGAATTGGTCTGATATTGTAACACCAGAGCCCCAGTATCTAGCAATAGAAAGTAACGTCAGGGTTGGCTATTGCTGGATATGAGGAAATCTGACCCCAGTGAATGCACAGACAGAAGTGTTCAGGCCTTTTTCTGTCACCAGGATTCCTTTGCCTCTTAAGTGATGTTCTTCTGGTCAGGTGGAGAGTGTCTGGAACATTTTGCTTTCTGCTATACCTATTTCTCATAGTTGAAGCACTTGATTGAGTTTCATCCAGAGGGATGATCTACCATGCAAGATCTACCGCTGTAAATTATTGATTGAGTTCAAGTTCAAGTTACATTTATTGTCACATGCACCAATTGGTACAGTGAGATTTGAGTTACCATACAGCCATACAAAAAAAATGAACACAATACACAATAGGATTTAACATAAACATCCCCCACAGCGGAATCAGTGTTTCCCACTGTGAGGGAAGTCAATAAAGTTCAGTCATCTTCCTCTTTGTTCACCAGTGGTCGGGGCCTTTGAACCCTCCGCAGTCGCCGCTACGGGTGGCCCGATGTTCAGGCACTCTCAGGATGATGAAACTCCGATGTCGGAACGGAAGAATACTCTCAGCGGCTTGGGGTTTCCGAATCGGCCACTTCTTACCGGAGACCACGGCTCCCAAAGTCCACAGGCCGAGCTGGGTGGAGCTCCAACACTGGCGACTCTCGGCAAAAGATCCCAGGTTCCGCGATGGTAAAGTCATCGCCGCCCCCGACTGGAAGCTCCGCAAACCACAGCTCCACGGTGTTAAAGCAGCTGGCACAGCACTCCGGAGCTCCAAACGGCGATCCCCGGTAAAGCATCTCCCGCTCCGCAATGGGATTCAGTGCTGCGACGCTGCTGAAGCTCTGGCCGGTCTCCGGCAGGAAAAGCCACGCCAATCCAGATTGTAGGCTGCGATGGGGGGGGCGCGCGCGCGAAGATAAGACACATCTCCAACCAAGAAACGACTGAGAAAACGGTTTCCCCTCTTACCCCCACACCCCACATAAAAAAGACAAAGAAACCTTATAAAACATACTTTTAACACTAAAAAATAACAAAAGGGTGAAATGACGAACAGGCTGCTGGCGAGGCTGCCATGCGTGGCGCCATCTGATGGACTGATGGAAGTCTCTTCCATTCGTCATTGCCATGGCTGTCATCCAACTGTTGGCATTCTACTATGTGCAGCATTGACATAGGCAGGCTGAGGGCTACCAATTTCACCACAGGGAGTGGAAAGTATTGATCGGCGGTGATGGAAAAAGATATCAGAGAGATGAGTCATGGAACATGTGGGGGAAAGAGATAGATGAGATCTGGAGAAATTGAAGGCCGCAGAGGGACAGATACAGGGGAGTAATATTGAGAGAATAATGGAGAAAGGAACTAAAAGGAATTCAGAGGGAAAGGGGTGGAAGATATGCAGCGGCGCGACTCACGTTGCAACGGCCCCTACAGCCTGTCTGTCTTAGTTGTTTGTGTTTTTATTTGTACTGTTTCTAACTGTGTATATGTGGGGGGGAGGGGAAACTTTTCAAAATCTCTTCCCTGCACGGGAGACCCGACGTTTTCCCTGTCGGGTCTCCGTTGTCGTTGGGGCCTAGCACCGTGGAGCGGCCTCAGACCGGGACGACCTGAGGGCTCCAGTCACGGAGCCTGCGGAGCTGCGGACTTACCATCGTGGGGCTGGCCGGCCTGACTCCGGGTCTCCAGCTCCAGCTCCAGCTGTGGCCCGACTCTGGAGCTCCAGCTGCAGATTACTGCCGGTGGACTGTCGGGATATTGGGAGCTCGCGGGTCCGGGTGGGAGACTGCTCTCCAGAGCTCCCGCAACACAACTTCTCCAGCCTGTGTCGCGGGGTTGGAACGACTCGGAGTGGGGCCATACATCGCCCGGCGCGGCTTTAATGGCCGCGGGACATTCCAGCGCCCGCCGGGGGCTCCAACTTTGTGAATTTTGGGCCTAGAGCGTGGCCGTACATCGCCCAGCGCGGCCTCAATGGCCGTGGGACTTAACACCGCCCACCTGGGGCTTCGACATCGGGAGAGAAATGGTGCGGGGGAGAGAGAAGAACTTTGCCTTCCATCACAGTGAGGAGGAGATTCACTGTGATGGATGTTTGTGTGAATTGAATTGTTTGTGTGTTTTTTTATGAATTGTTCTGTTTGTATAGCTTGTAGAAACGGAGTTTCGTTGGAGCCTCTCTGAGGTTCGAATGACAAGTAATTAAATCTAAATCTAAAACAAGAGAGAGTCAGGTTGACCAATTGTATCATTAACTATCTGAAAAAAAATTCAGTCTTTCAGAACAATCCCATCAAACACTCTCTTTACTTCATCTTTGAGATTCAGACATTATTAATGAGCCAAGGATATTCAACTTTTTTGACAATCCTTATTACTAAAACTCTTCTCGTGTTTGTGTGTATGTATATGTGTGTGTGTGTGATCTGGGCACAATCTGGTTAATTCTTATTTTCTTCCAAACACTAGGCCTTCCTATTTTCACACATCCTATTCACATTTTTCCTTGGAGGCGATAAACATCTTCCTGTCGCATTTCCACCAATATCTCTGAACTTTTTGATGCTTGAAATTTAAAAAACAGCCCCAAAAACGTACCCATTTTGAGAAACAAAAATCCGACTGACATCTCGCAAGGCAGGATGTGACACTCTGGAAGGGAGGGGCACTCCAGCGTGCACGGTCCAGCGCCCGACACCCGAGTGATGTCACAATGCATTCGCAAGGCAGGACCGGACACTCCGGGAGGGAGTGCTCGGGGTGAACGAGGAGTGGCCGCGGCTGCTGGCCACCGGGTGCCCTGCGGCCGCTCGGTGCCTAGTGGGGAGGCTGCTGCTGCGGGCCGAGCCCGGCTACTAAGCCTGGGGCTAGAGTGATGGCCGAGCCCGGGACTTGGGATGGTGCCATGACCGGGGCCCAGAAAGAAGCCGCTGGTGGAATCAAGGACGAGCCTGGGTCCAGGGTCAGGGACGGTGTAGTCGGAACCTGCACTGGAGCCCAGGCGGCGGGCAAACTGATGGCTGGAGGCTGCCGCTGGAACCAAGGATGAGCCTGGGTCTACAGTCAGGGCAGGGTCGAGTACGAGAACTGGGTAGGTTCTGGGGCTGGGAATGGGAGTGAGGGGAGTAGGGAGATGGGGTAGGGTTTCTACCCTCCTCCCTCTCTGCCCTTCTCCCTCTACCCCTCTCCCCCTCCCTCTACCCTCCCTTTACTCCCCTCCCTCTCACTCTCTACCCCCTCCCCCCTCTCTACCCCTCCCCCTCCCTCACTACACCCTCCCCCTCCCCCTCTAATCTCCTCCCTCTCTACCTCCCTCTCCCTCCCTCTCTACACCCCTCTCCCTCTCTACCCACCCCCCCCCCCCTCCCTCTCTACCACCCTTCCCTCTCTAGGGAGTTGTGAGTATTGGGACCTATGGGTGAGTGGTGGAATATTGCGATCAGCCCTCCTCTGTGATGCCGCCCCCCCATCCCCCCACCACATTGGGGGACGGTACCCAACGGGTCCCACTTGGTCTAATCCTCACTAAAACTCAGGGATCAATTAAGATATATTTTGTAAACTGCAGAAACAGGTCTTTGGAACATTTACATGCTGCGTTGATGACAAATTGGACTGTAATAAATTACACTTAAGTGCTTGTACCTAGTTTTGTACTGAATTATCAGATCCTATCCAATTAGGAGTCTGTGGAAATAGCCACCTAGAGTTAATGCAGATTTATGCCAATCTGTGTCATTGATCTCCATAGTGCTGTGCCATTTTCTCCATCTTCATTTGCAACTGCACCTTCCTGCAATGTTCTCCTTCAAACCCCATGTCTGTCTACAACCGCATGTCACTTCCACCCCCTGGAATGTATGGAAACTGAGTATACTTTACTGTTGGAGGGACTTCTGCAATCTCATTCTTCCCATTTCTCTGCTGAACTTTAGTGTCAAGAATTCCTGAAACCAGGATAGCTTACGAAATTCACTTTGTACAGTGTAAGCCCAGAATGTAATTGACTAGGTTCAGACTGGCAGACCAGGTGCAATATTGCACATTAGAATGGAAAATCTGTCAGAAGAGGTTGTGAAGTGTTTAGCATTATCTGCAATTCAATATTTCTACCTATTTCATTTTAAAATGATCGTCAAAGGGACGATCTTGAAGTACTTATCTTCCATTTGAGATACCTCCACAAGTCGAAAGTCCTCAATGATCATCGACCCCTGATGATCTTTATAGGTTTCAATAGGAACACCCCTCGTTCTAAAGTGCATTCAGGCAGTGTGTCACTCCAGGGTTAAATAATCCAGAAGCATGCACACTCTGGAAATGTACAAATGTATACATCTAGAAATGTGAGCAGTAATTGCAGTGAAAATTATCAGGGAACATTGAGAGCGAAACCAATTGGTGTCCTGCCACATTGGGTCAGGATGGCTATTCCTCTATATTTTCTTTCTCGTGCTCCCTTCAACACTCCACTCAATTTGCTGTTTGCCAACAGAGTGCTGATTCCACAGACAACTGCCAAATCTTCAATATCTCAAACAAGCGCACATGGGACTTTCTGAAAGCAATTACCCCCTCTCAGTCTCCTGTGGAAGTGGAACATTTCACAGCCACCTGCTTTGGTTTTATCTAGCAGGCCAGCTTGACATCACGGCACAATTTGAGCTCCATGCTTTAATCTTCCGGCTGCTCTTTTGCATTTCTTGGGCAGCCATGCATATAAGCCAGGGCTCTTTGGAAGGTAGCTTCAGTGTCAGAGTACATTTAATACCCAGTATATTGCATTCCCAGGGATATCTACTGGTAAAAGATTTTTAGATTACTCTCAATGGTTATCCTTGCTTTTGAAAGGCAGCCAGAAAAATAATCATCCAATAATACATAACGACCACCTAAATATGTTCTCAGTAAATGAACAAAAGCCATAATATTGTGCATACATAATTGCAGTGGTAGCTAATTCTAAGGTGCATTGGTGAAATGCTATTTTTAAAAAGGAAATGTTCTAAACTAAGCTAAATGTTTAATGATTGTTTATTCATTTGCATTCATTCTTCCTGGGGGATTTGGCTCATCTGACCGAGGCAGGTTTAAACTCATTTAGATTCTCAATGAATATTACAGAAAGCCTTTTTTAGCAGTTCTGTTTCACCTTATTGATTTGAAAACAAAACATGTTCCTCTCAAAAAGTACAAGTAGAATTTAAATGCCCGATTCAGAGCGCTGCCAATTGGACTCAAATTTGAATGCATAATTTGTAGCTTGGCTCTTCTATTGGTAATTGTCCATTCATTGCAACAACAATGCATCAGCTTAAGTGTGGTATGTCAGTAAAACTGTATTTTAATCACTTACAAACCAAGTTGTTTCAAGAGATCAATATTAAAGGAAATATTCGTGGCAATTCCTGGCTCCTATATGCTCAAGAAGGAACTGCAGATGCTGGAAAATCGAAGGTACACAAAAGTGCTGGAGAAACTCAGCGGGTGCAACAGCATCTATGGAGCGAAGGAAATAGGCAACGTTTCGGGCCGAAAACCTTCATCAGTCTGAAGAAGGGTTTCGGCCCGAAACGTTGCCCATTTCCTTTGCTCCATAGATGCTGCTACACCCGCTGAGTTTCTCCAGCACTTTTGTCTACCTTCCTTCTATATGCTCTTTCATTTGTGGCAGAGAAAGATGTCCGTACAATCATGTACCTGTAAAATGGGTTACCATTTTACATTGCTCACAAGTTTTTTTCCCATTAAGTTCAAGGTCTTCTTTTCAGCTTTTTTTCTGTGCAGTTTCCATGGTAACCATTAGATTTTGCTCTCAGTGGCTGTGATTTCCATAGAGCCATGACTGCATTCAGAAACAAAGCCGTCATCATCCTCCAGATACATGTCAGTCAGTGACCTTACCCCGTCAAGGTTAACTTAATATCCTGGGATTAATCGTCTTAGATTTCAGGATATAAATGAATACCAAAGGTAACAATGGTGTGCTGAATGCATGGTCCACAAATATATAAGTAGTGGGAATGATTTATGTGATCTTTAATAGGGGGGTCTGAAAATTAGAGGGTGCCGTTGAGTATGGCAGCCTTGCCTGCAGCTGTTGGTCCTTTCACTCTTTTTAAATTTTTTTATGTCAGAATTTTTTTTTTGGAGGTCTTTTAGTCTTTTTATGTGGGGGAGGGGGGATGGGCGAAACTGTATTCTCAGTCACCACCTCGTCGAGGATGCGTCTGTCCTCTGAGCCGCGTCTTCGTCCACTCCTCGTGGCCTACCATCTGGATTGGCGCAGCCTTTCCTGCCGGAGACCGGCCAGAGATTCAGCTTCAGCAGCGGCGCAGCACAAAAGTGCCATCGCGGAGCGGGCGATGTCTTACTGGGGTCGCCGTGTTGGAGATCCGGCGAGCTGTGGTCTGCGGAGCTTTCAGTCGCAGGCGGCGCTGACTTAAACAACGCGGGGCCTGGGATATTTTGCCGAGGATTGCCGCGTGGAGTTCCGCCCGGCTCGGCCTGTGGTCTTCTGGAGCTGCAGTCTCCGGTAGGAACTCCAAGCTGCTGAGAGTGTTCTTCCGACGCCGGAGTTCCATCATCCGGCAATGAGGGCCTAAACATTGGGCCGCCATTGCGGCGGCTGCAGAGGCCTCAATAGGCCCCAACTACGGGTGAACATAGAGGAAGATGACTTTTATTGCCTTCCCTCACAGTGGAAAATGTTGATTCCATTGTGTGGGGATGTTCATGTTACATTCTATCATGTGATGTGTTCTTTTCATTTGTATGGCTGTATGGCAACCTAAATCTCGCTGTACCAACCGGTACAGTGACAATAAATGTAAACTTGAACTTGACTATCACATTTTGAGAACAACTCAATATGTGAGAATGAGGTTAAAGGAAGAGAAGTTATGTTTAACTCGCATAATGGTACGACAATATTCAATTGACAATAGACATTAGGTGCAGTAGTAGGCCATTCGGCCCTTCGAGGCAGCACCGCCATTCAATGTAATCATGGCTGATCATCCCCAATCAGTACCCCGTTCCTGCCTTCTCCCCATATCCCCTGACTCTGCTATTTTTAAGAACCCTATCTAGCTCTCTCTTGAAAGCATCCAGAGAACCTGCCTCCACTGCCCGCTGAGGCAGAGAATTCCACAGACTCACCTCTCTGTGAGAAAAAGTGTTTCCTCGTCTCTGTTCTAAATGGCTTAATCCTTATTCTTAAACTGTGGCCCCTGGCTCTGGACTCCCCCCAACATCGGGAACATGTTTCCTGCCTCTAGCGTGTCCAAACCCTTAACAATCATATGTTTCAATGAGATACCCTCTCATCCTTCTAAACTCCAGAGTGTACAAGCCCAGCTGCTCCATTCTCTCAGCATATGACAGTCCTGCCATTCCGGCAATTAACCGTGTAAACCTACGCTGCACTCCCTCAATAGCAAGAATGTCCTTCCTCAAATTAGGGGACCAAAACTACACACAATGCTCCAGGTGTGGTCTCACTAGGGCTCTGTACGACTGCAAAAGGACCTCTTTGCTCCTATGTTCGATTCCTCTTGAAAGGCCAACATGCCATTCGCTTTTTTCACTGCCTGTTGTACCTGCATGCTTACTTTCACAGACTGATGTACAAGGACCCCCAGATCCAATTGTACTTCCCCTTTTCCCAACTTGACGCCATTTAGATCGTAATCTGCCTTCCTGTTTTTGCTACCAAACCTCACATTTATCTGCATTAAACTTCATCTGCCATGCATCTGCCCACTCCCCCAACCTGTCCAAGTCACCCAGCATTCTCATAGCATCCTCCTCACAGTTCACACTGCCACCCAGCTTTGTGTCATTTGCAAATTGTTACTTTGAATCCCTTCATCCAAATCATTGATGTATATTGTAAATAGCTGCGGTCCCAGCACCGAGCCTTGCGGTACTCCACTAGTCACTGCCTGACATTCTGAAAGGGACCCGTTAATCCCTACTCTTTGTTTCCTGTCTGCCAACCACTTCTCTATCCCTGTCCGCACTCTACCCCCAATACCATGTGCCCTAATTTTGCCCACTGATCTCCTATGTGGGACCTTATCAAATGCTTTCTGAAAGTCCAGGTACACTACATCCACTGGGCTCTCCCTTGTCCCTTGTACGCTTTGAGTAAATTTCAAAACGCAATTTTAGAGAATACCAGATGGGTGGTACTCGGTGAGAATACTCGGTGGGTCGAAGGGCCTATTTCCATGCTGCATCTCTTAAACTGAAACTAATCTAAACTAAAATGAAAGGTCGGCAGATTGATGTTCAGATGTACTCTTAAAATGCATGTGTAAAGTGCTTTTCACATCATCAATATGTCCCAAAGCACTTCCCAATCAATTACTTTTGAAATATAATTGTTGTTGCTGTGTGGACAAACATGGTACATAATAGGATTTCATAGTCAATAATTTTCTGTTTAATGTTTAATGTTAAGTGAAGGAATTATGTATACGAATAATGATAGATAGATAGAGGTGGGTTACTGCTGGTTATCTAATTGGGAGATCAGAATTATTTTTCTCTGCAGTACAGAAAATGATATGCCAATTGTAATGTCAAGGCAGTGGGGAGGGGTGTAAGAATGGCGTGGATACTTTACGTTTCAAGTTAATCTGCCTCATTTGTGGGAGTGAGTCTGAGGCTGGAATCTAATGCAATGGATCCTGTGGGTTGCAGGATGCATCAGATTGAGAAGTTCATGGGTTATCTGGAGAAATAATGATGATCTTGGGCTGGATTGCAGAGGATGGACTGTTGGAAGCAAATTTTAAAGTTAAAATGAACCCCAAATGGGAATGAGTATGTGATGGGTAGATTCGTCAAAAGTGAAATGATTTATCAATTTGGTAGAAATCTGTGCACTGACATTTAGCTATATTCATATCTTATTACTAATGTAATGGGTGTCAGGGTTTATGGGGAGGAGGCAGGAGAATGGAGTCCAGAGGGAAGGATAGATCAGCCATATTTGTATGGTGGAGTCGACTTGATGGGCCAAATGGCCTAATTCTGCTCCTAGAACTTATGTAGGTATCTGTACTGGCTATTTGCCATACTCCTACTTGACCATTGCATGTTCTTGATCCCGTTAAGAAAGTTTGTCATTGGGGAGGGAGCCTGTCAAATGGCATCACTAGTGTGGCTAATATTTATTCCTCACCCCCTAAACTGTTCTTCCAAAGAGGTGAGGAGTTGCCTTCCTGAATCACATGGTGGAGAAACTCCCACAGTGCTATAAAAAGGGGATTCCAGGAGCTTGACATAGTGACGGTGCAGGAGCATTGATTTATTTCTAAACATGTAGATGGCCATGTTCCCATGTATTCACTACTCTTGACATTTTCTGGCTAATGAAAGGATATGGTCATGGTGTGATGCTGTCGAAGAAGCTAGCAGACAGTCCTCAGTGCAGCGAATGTGTGCCAGTTACAGAGGAAGCAAGGTGGTGATGGTGTCAATAAAATGTCATGGTTGGTGTTCAGCACCTTGAATGCTGCCTGAACAGCAAAGATGTAAACGTAGGCAGATTGGTTAGTAAGTTTGCAGATTGCTGGGTTCTCAGACTGTGACGCAGTTTGTCAAAGTTTCCAGTGGGATATATATCAGTTACAGAAATGGGTGTAAAAATGGCAGATGGAGTGCAATTCGAGCAAATGTGAGGTGTTGAACTTTGGGAAGTCAAATACAAGGGGAAAATGTACAATTAATGACATGGCCCTCAACAGCATTGATGTAAAGAGGGACATTGAGGTCCAAGTGCATAACTCCCTGAACATGGTAACACAAGTAGAGTGGTAAAAATGGCATATGGTATGCTTGCTTTAATAGGTGGGGGATTGAGTACAAGAGTCAAGAAGTCATGATGCGGCTTTACAGGACTTAGGTTTGGCTGCATTTTCACCCCATTCCTGGAAGGATGCGGAGGTTTTGGAAATGGTGCAGAGGAGATTTATCAGAATGATGCCTAGATTAGAGAATATTAGCTATAGGAAGTGGGTTGAACTTGTGGATTATTTTCTGTGGAACGCTGGAGATTGCGATAGAAGTATATTAAATTATAAGAGGCTCAGGTAGGATAGACAGCCAAAACTTTTATCCCGTGGTGGAAAAGTCAAATATTAGAGGCTTTAAGGTGAGAGGAGCAAAGTTCAAAGGGGATGTGCAGAGCACATTTCTTTACACATGGTGGTGAGTGCCAGGAATGTGCTGCCAGGGGTGGTGGTTGAGGCAGGTACGATTGTGGCATTTAAGAGACCTTTAGCTGGGCATGTGGATATGCCAGGAATGGAGGAATATTGAATATGTACATGAAGATAGTTGGCCTTAGCATCATGTTCAACACGGACATTGTGGGTTGAAAGGCCTGTTCTTGTGCTGTGCTGTTTTACTGTATGTTCCATATGAGCAATTGAGATGAATTACATTGTACTCCTGGGAGCCTGCTGGGTTTTGTATGAGCTTTGGGTTGTCAAGAGTTGACTCGTGCCCTGGAGAAACCAGCCACTGACCTGGTTTTACAGCCACAGTAATTATGTGGTGTTTTGGTTATGTTCCTGCCAAATTATTAACTATGGGATGTTGATGATGGGTAATTGATAGTGGAGGAGTTGGTGTAGCTGTCATCGTTTGAAGGTGATAATTGTCTTGCACACGCATGCCAAAATGTCTCTGCATATTGATGCAGACGTCGACATTACGTGAGCAAATGGACAGGGAGCTGAACATTGTGCAATCATCTGCGAATATCATCACTTTTGACCTTTTGTTGGGAGGAAGATCATTGATGAAGCAGCTAAAAATGAATGGGTCTCAGTAACAACCCAGAGGAACAGTAGTGATGCATAGCAGGCAAATTGATGTCCAACAACTATCCTTGTGTGAGTTATGACTCTAGCCACTAGAGTTTTCCTCCCAGTCCCAGGTGACTCCAACTTTACTAGAGCTGCTTTATACCAACCGCACTCAAACGCTCTCTTGATGTTTTAGTTTTAGAGATACGGCATGGAAACAGGCCCTTTGGCCCACCGAGTCCATACTGACCATTGATTACCCGCACATTAGTTCTATGTTGTCCCACTTATGCATCTTATATACTAGGGACAATTTACAATAGCCAGTTAACTTACAAAACTGCACGACTTTAGAATTTATCTTCATTATTTATTTCTATTTTTTCCTACTTTATAAAAAAATTAAAAAAGCGTATAGAAGCATATAGTCTCAAATTTTAATATTAATAATAATATCAATATTATTAATATCACAAAAGTATATAATGATGTAATTTCATTTATGTAAAACATTGTAATTTTCATAAATATGTTTCTATAATAAAAAATATTTAACAAGAATGTGGGAGAAAAGACCCGGAGAAAACCCATGGGGTCTCAAGGAGAGCTTACAAACTCCGCACAGACAGCACCCATAGTCAGGATCAAATCCAGGTCTCTGCCGCTGTGAGGCAGCAGCTCTACCGCTATGCTACTGTGCCACCTGAATAGTGTAAAGAACAATTATTCCCACCTCATCTCCAGAATTATGCATCTTTTGGAATAGCTTGAGATCTGGAGCCAAAACTGACATCAGGTTATTGGTGTGTACTGCTTGACACCATCAATCTTACTCTTCTGATAAGCGATAGCATGCTGGTAGATTAGTAAATAGTTACATATTTTAATGTTATGAACAGAACATACCAGGACAGTATTCCATGTTATTTTGTAGATTGCAGTCATGTAGTTGCATTGGAATGGTTTGGATAGAGAGATAAGGCTTATTCTGGAGAACAGATTTTCAACGTTACAGCCAATTGGGTGTCTCGAATTGGAGCGAATGTTTGTCTAGTTGAAACAACTGTTTTCTTTTTTGCGTGAAATGAATCTAGTTGAGTTGGTGGGAATCTCAGGGTGGGCCATTCACCTCGCTTCACTGGCTAAAGGTTGCATATACCGTAGCCAAAGATAGACACAACATGCTTGAGTAACTCAGTGGGACAGGCTGCATTTGTGGAGAGAACGATGGGTGACGTGTCGAGACCCTTTGTCCCGAAACGTCACCCATTCCATCTATCCAGAAATGCTGACTATCACTCTGTTACCATATAACCATATAACCATATAACAATTACAGCACGGAAACAGGCCCTCTCGGCCCTTCCAGTCCGTGTCGACCATTTGTTTTCCCCTAGTCCCATCTACCTGCACGCAGACCATACCCCTCCATTCCCTTCACGTCCATATACCTATCCACTTTACTCTTAAATGTTAAAATCGATCCTGCCTCCACCACTTCTGCTGGAAGCTGATTCCACACAGCCACCACCTTCTGAGTAAAGAAGTTCCCCCTCACGTTACCCCGATACCTCTGTCCCTTAATTCTCATGTCATGCCCTCTTGTTTGAATCTTCCCTACCCTCAATGGGAAAAACGTATCCACGTCAACTCTGTCCATCCCTTTCATCATTTTAAAGACCTCAATCAAGTCCCCCCTTAACCTTCTGCGCTCCAAAGAATAAAGACCTAACTTGTTCAACCTTTCTCTGTAACATAGTTGCTGGAACCCTGGCAACATTCTAGTAAATCTCCTCTGTACTCTCTCTATTTTGTTGACATCCTTCCTATAACTAGGCGACCAAAATTGTACACCATACTCCAGAATTGGTCTTACCAATGCCTTGTACAATTTTAACATTACTTCCCTACTCCTATATTCAATGCTCTGATTTATAAAGGCCAGCACACCAAAGGCTTTCTTTACCACCCTATCTACATGCGATTCCACCTTCAGGGAACTATGCACAGTTATTCCTAGATCCCTCTGTTCCACAGCATTCCTCAATTCCCTACCATTTACCATGTACGTCCTATTTTGATTTGTCCTGCCAAGATGTAGCACTTCACACTTATCAGCATTAAACTCCATCTGCCATCTTTCAGCCCACTTTTCCAAATGGCCCAAATCTCTCTGTAGACTTTGAAAATCTACTTCATTATCCACAACACCACCTATCTTAGTATCATCTGCATACTTACTTATCCAATTTTCCACCCCATCATCCAGATCATTGATGTACATGACAAACAACAGTGGACCCAACACAGATCCCTGAGGCACCCCACTGGTCACCGGCTTCCAACCTGACAAACAGCCATCCACCATTACTCTCTGACATCTCCCATTCAGCCACTGTTGAATCCATCTTGCTACTCCGCCATTAACACCCAAAGATTGAACCTTCTTAACCAACCTTCCATGGGGAACCTTGTCAAAGGCCTTACTGAAATCCATATAGACAACATCCACTGCTTTACCCTCATCAATTTCCCTAGTTACCGCTTCAAAAAATTCAAGAAGGTTTGTCAAACATGACCTTCCAGGCACAAATCCATGTTGACTGTTCCTGATCAGACCCTGTTTATCCAGATGCTTATATATATTATCTCTAAGTATCCTTTCCATTAATTTGCCCACCACTGACGTCAAACTAATAGGTCTATAATTGCTAGGTTTATTCTTTGAACCCTTTTTAAACAATGGAACAACATGCGCAGTACGCCAATCCTCCGGCACTATTCCCGTTTCTAATGACATTTGAAATATTTCTGTCATAGCTCCTGCTATTTCTACACTAACTTCCCTCAATGTCCTAGGGAATATCCTGTCAGGACCTGGAGACTTATCCACTTTTATATTTTTCAAAAGTGTCAGTACTTCCTCCTCTTTGAATCTCATAGTTTCCATAGCTACTCTACTCTTTCCCCTTAACTCAACGAGTTCAATATCCTTCTCCTTGGTGAATACCGAAGAAAAGAAATTGTTCAATATCTCCCCCATCTCTTTTGGCTCTGCAGATAGCTGTCCATTCTGGTTCTCTAATGGTCCAATTTTATCCCTCGTTATCCTTTTGCTATTAATATAGCTGTAGAAACCCTTTGGGTTTACTTTCACCTTTCTTGCCAAAGCAACCTCATATCTTCTTTTAGCCTTCCTAATTTCTTTCTTAAGATTCTTTTTACATTCTTTATACTCCTCTAGCACCTCATTTACTCCATGCCTCCTATAATTATTGTAGATATCTCTCTTTTTTCGAAACAAGTGTCCAATTTCCCTTGAAAACCATGGCTCTTTCCAATTTTTACTATTTCCTTTCAACCTAACAGGGACATAAAGATTCTGTACTCTTACAATTACCCCTTTAAATGTCCTCCATTTCTCTTCTACATCCTTCCCATGAAACAAAGTGTCCCAATTCACTCCTTTAAAATCCTTACGCATTCCCTCAAAGTTAGCCTTTCTCCAATCAAAAATCTCTACCCTAGGTCCAGTTCTGACTCTCTCCATAATTATATTGAAACTAATGGTATTGTGATCACTGGTCCCGAAGTGCTCACCAACGCATACCTCCGTCACCTGACCTGCCTCATTTCCTAACAGGAGGTCCAGCACTGCCTATCTTCGGTTTAAACCAGCATCTGCAGTTCCTTCCTACACATATACTGTAGCCATGTCTGTTACACACACATGCTGGCTCCACTGTTCATCTTCTTCTTCTTAGTTGTTTCATTATCAATCACATTCAGATATTCCTGGACTCAGGAACTTTGATCTGACCCTACAAAGTTACTTACTCCTCTCTGCAGCAGGCTGTATCCATTGTTTAGCATCCATACCGTGCTTTGTTTTATTGTATTATCTGAACTAATTGGACAGAATGCCAAACAAAGCTTTCACTGTACCTTGGTACACAATTATAAATCTTATTGGCCTGTCCCACTTAGGCGATTTTTCAGCGGACTGCCGGCGACAGTCAAGTTGCCGGCATTCGCCTGAAAAACCGGGAACTGGAACGGTGACTGTCAGAGTGGAACACACTCACACACAAACACATCACAAATGCGGGGGTCTGGGCAAGCGGGGGGAGGTCTGTCTGAAAATCACATGGTGCAAAGCCAAGATGATACAGACACATACCGCGATTAACAGGAAGGTTGGCGCTGTAATTAAGACGACTAGCACAGTGTACGTTAAGTCCCTTAAAAGAAGGGGGACAGTGCTTCCACGCCTCAAAATTAGTTTTCCTGAAATTGAATTCTAGTTCCCAAAATGCAGGAACTCCTCGCGACCATGAAGGAGACCCACCAGAGACCACCAGCGTACATGTGGCGACCATGTGACGATTATGTGGCGAGTGCAGAGTCTCCTGCACTCGCCTAAAAAGTCGCTCTAGGTGGGACAGGCCCATAAACCTTTGTTGGGGTATCAATGGATGACCTCTAATTTTTGAGCATGACCATATTCATATTGCATCTGTGGTGATCCTTTGCTTGTGTTGGTCGAGTGATGGTTGTGCAGAACACTGAGGGGTAACTGGAAAGAGTTATATAAAATTGTAAAGATGTGAGATATAATCTTTTTTCCAAGGTGGATGTCTAAGATGAGAGGGCATATGTTTACAGTGAGAGGTGGGAGATTTGGAAAGGATTTGAAGGGGTTTCTTTCAACAGAGGTTGGTTGGAGTATGGGATGCACTGCTTGCAGAGGTGACGGGGCAGATACTTTCACAACATTTAAGAAGCATCTAGACAAGTACTTAAATTCCACAGGTTTAGCAAGCTATGAATCTAGTGCGGGCAAATGGGATTACTGTAGATGGGTGCAATGGTCAGCATGGTTACGGTGGGCTAGAGGGCTTGTGTCTGTACTGAATGATTCCACGACAAGGTGATGGAGGATGTCTTCAGTGGAAGATAGGATTTGATTCCACAAGAACTATGTGGTGGTGACTCTTATAATTTTTTGACAGATGTACAGGGATTGCAAGGAAGAGGTCATGTGGGTGTTAGCTCTGGTTTATTGGAGGGACTGTCTATACCTCAAGATGTCAGCTTGATCATTGGTAGACTTCTTCTTTCGTGTCCATCTTGTTACAAATGTTGACATCGCTGTCATCGTCCTTCCTGAAAAGGACGCGATAATCAGTGGGAGCCAGCACGTGTTAGCAGAATTAGCTCAGGATACTTCCAGTTTTCCAGCCCCGCGACATGGATGCTTCTGCTATGGGGCCATCATTGGTAGCATCACCCAAACTATTCTGGATAATGAGCATTGAAGTCTATAACTTGTGCTACATTCTATCAAATGGGGTCCAACATAGGGTCAGCTCAAAGTTCTGGTGGAAGGTTTCCACAGGGACAGCCCTGGTTTCCCCCTAACTCTCGGTTGGACATAAAAGGGGGAAAACACTAGATATTATCCAGCATAATAAGGGACCGACCTGTTCTTTCAAATGGATCCTCTTTGTTGGTATTCCAGCATTCCATACTCAAGGCAGACTCTCAAAATGTTCAAAAGTGCCAAGGAGGTACCTTGTGAATTGTAGACTGTGTTGTACCTGGTAATCCAGCAACTAATTAAGGCTTTGCAAGGACCCCCGACATTGATATTAACTGCCAGTCAATCTGATTCTGTGAAGTTGGTTATGTAATTAATATTGGGCAGATACCTTTCCCTCTTCAAATTTAATTTAGTTTATGGGATTGTTTACAGCTGCTCGAGAGAGTGGATGAGGTTTTCTATCATCCAAAGGCCAACAAGTCTGACACCTTGACTCGTAGATCTGCACTGCGTCTTAAGAGAGCTGCAGCTTGACATTCTGATCCAAGACTAAAGGATTGGACCAGAACTCAGAGAGGGCAGGGCACATCAGCGATAACTCTTTAGTTACTCTTGTTAGACCTGCCCAATTCCACCCAGCTCCCTGTTCAAGCCATTTTCGAGAAAGGTCATGGAACCGTTTCTGTCATTTCATATGCTTTTTTGTAAAGACGCACTGGTAATCCAGTTCCCTCACTTGACTCTTTTTGTTCTCCTACAGCAATTGTTAACCCAAAGCAACCCAAGGAGGTACCCAAGAGTTTCAACTTCGACTACTCCTACTGGTCCCATACCACGGTAGGTAGCTCAGCTTGCTGTACCACAGGGAGAGAAGCGGACTCAATTGCTCTCAGATTGTCCCACTCTGTTACTCTGTGTCAATCTAGAAGGTGCTTCCAAATTTCTCCATTGTTCACAGAAGCAGGAATTCATGCACCAAGCTACCTACTTGTAGCAAAGCAGTTGAACTCCCATCAGAATATCCAGTTGCAAGGTGTCGACGTTATAGGTAGACGGGATGCATTCCTTCAGATCAGGATTTAATCTCTTTTCTCTCATCCACCCTTCCCTCTAGCTAGCTAGAGCTCCCCATTGGCAAACAGATTGGGAATGTGAAAAAAATAGACAGACTTTTTTTCCCCCCAGAAGTTAGTTTCTCAATTGATCATTTGGGTATGAATGGGGAATTCTTGCCCTTTAATTGGGCTCAGTGCGGTTAGCATTCACATTTAAATGGACAGGACAGGGTGTAGTTTACTCCAAATCAAACCCATCCTGTGGCTGACCAAGAAGCATTTGCTCAATTGGGATGAAGCCATTATGGTTATTGATTGATTCTCCCACATAACTGTTACTCCCTTTGCATGGTTACAAATAAGAATTTCTTGCAATGGTGGGAGAGAAAATTGAGCCCCAGTCCCTCCGTATCTTTAACATACAGTATGAGGGCGGCTCTGTTTAGTGTGATGGGTGGGATGCAGTCAAGAGGGGTAACTGAAGAAAGAGAGTGAGCCCAGCTACAATGAGCCCCTCCTTGTGTCCTGGTTGCAGCCTGCCGACATCAACTATGCATCGCAGCAGCAGGTGTATTGCGACATTGGCGACGAGATGTTGCATCACGCCTTCGAGGGCTACAATGTCTGCATCTTCGCCTATGGACAGACTGGGGCGGGGAAATCGTACACCATGATGGGCAAACAGGAGAAGGAGCAACAAGGAATCATCCCCCAGGTAAAAGCCAAGGCACCCCGGACTCAGCACAAGATGCGAGTGTTGTTGTCAGCGTACTGTGTCCCATTGTCCCCTTAACCAGACTACGCTGCCTCCACACCCAGCCAACAAGCTGTAGATCACTGTGCTCACACCCAACGCAGCCTCTGGATCGCTGTACTTACACCCAGACTACAGACTGAGGATCACTGTCCCCACACCCAGACAACAGGCTGCAGTAGATCTGACCATACACCTGGACTACAAGCCGTGGGTTCTCTGTCCCTGCAATGACAATGGTGTGGCACGGTGGCGCAGCGGTAGATTTGTTGCCTTACAGTGCCGGAGACCCGAGTTTGAATCCGACTGTGCTGTCTATATGGAGCTTGTACGTCCTCCCCGTGACCACGTAGGTTTTCTCCGGTATCCTCCCACACTCTAAAAACGTACAGGTTTGTAGGTAAATTGGAGTGGTAAATGTCAAATCGGCCAAAGTATGTGGAGGATATTTCATGTGCGGGGATCGCTGTTCGGCGTGGACCTGATGGGTCGAAGGGCCTGTTTCCAGGCTGTATCTCTAAACTAAACTAAACTTAACCAGACCAGAAGCTATGGATCACTCGCCCTACAACCACAGATCAGGCTTTGCTCAAAGGGCAATAAATCAATCCTTGATCATTTTCAGTCTTTGCCACCTGGATCGAAACATAAACCATCGGCAGTTTGAAAGGCTCTGTAACTCAATGGCAACTTGATGAACACATTTATGAAACCCCACCCCAATCTTCTGCCCTTGGGTTGTGCTGCTGAAGCAATTGCCTGTGGAGTTTGGCCAGATATTTGACAGGTTTCCCCTGGACTCGTCTGCCGACCCTTTCCCCGAACATGAGATCAGTGGAAGCACAATGGCCCCTCTTGGTGACACCACCAAATGCTGCTGATGTCCGATAGTCCACCCTACTCATGCCAGTGGAGCCCATCATTGCATCAGCACCTCGTAATCAGCAACAGAGTGAGGATGATGTTAAGTAGACATTGTTCCTCCCAGCCATGCTAAAAATTACTACAATGGTGACATCTGAATTGAAAAACCATCGCCTATCACAGTATTCTCCCCACAGCCCCACTTCCAGCAGCTAAAGTGGGGTTCTGAAATGTCATGACAATTGCTGAATAGCCTGCAGGAAGTAAGGTGTACATTGTCAATCGAATGTAAAACTCAGGAGTAGGAATTTCAACCCCTTATGATTGCCGTCTGTCCATTAGATCATGTCCCATCATTTATCTCAACATCGCTTTCCTGCAATAACCCATACCTCACATTTCTCTTAATGTCTATAAAGATATTGAGTGTTTCGACTGAGATCCTCACCCCTGTTGGATAGGTAATTCTAAACATTCTTTGGCTTCCAGGTTCAGAAATGTCTTCTCCTTAAGACCTGCCCCTGCTTGTTGACGTACTAGCCAAGGGCAATACCATCCGTCCATCTGTTCCGTCAAGCCCAAAAATACTTAATAGATTCCAGCGAGATCACCTTTCATTTTCTTAAAGCCGAGAGAGTGTGGGCCCCACCGATTCACTTTACACTTCTTACAGTCACATGTTGGAGGTTGATGAGCATGTGAAAGAGAGAATGTTGCAGGGATACAGGGAGATTGGGGGGAGCATGTGTTGCCTGGAATATTCCAGCCATGCATAATTGAGCTCATAAATCATCTCCCCTGGGAAACAATCATGGACCTAGTGGACCAAATGGCTTCCTTCAGTCTTGTTGTACGCAAGATAGGTGTTTCTCTGCTGCTGTAGATTCTGGATAATGAAGTTACAAATCCACCAAAATTGGGACTGCACTCAAGTGACTGCTACTCATGGACATGGGGCTTGGCTCCAAAGGTTTCTTAAGGAAGAGTATTTGACTAAAATAACCTGCTCTGTTGCACATCTCTTCCTTGTACTGGAAGATCACCTAACCACAAGAGAATGATATCTGAATATATTTCAATCAGAAGGGCTTGGGGTGTAGTAAACCGTTCAGGAGGGGCATTACTACTTGACGAGTTCCATTGATAAAACTGCTAGAGTCAGTTATTAAAGATGGGATAGCAGCACATTTGGAAAGTGGTGAAATCATTGGACAAAGTCAGCATGGATTTACAAAAGGCAAATCATGTCTGACGAATCTTGTGGAATTTTTCGAGGATGTAACTAGTAGCGTGGATAAGGGAGAACCAGTGGATGTGGTATATCTGGACTTCCAGAAGGCTTTCGACAAGGTCCCACATAAGAGATTAGTATACAAACTTAAAGCATACGGTATTAGGGGTTCAGTATTGATGTGGATAGAGAACTGGCTGGCAAACAGGAAGCAAAGAGTAGGAGTAAACGGGTCCTTTTCACAATGGCAGGCAGTAACTAGTGGGGCACCGCAGGGCTCAGTGCTGGGACCCCAGCTATTTACAATATATATTAATGATCTGGATGAGGGAATTGAAGGCAATATCTCCAAGTTTGCGGATGACACTAAGCTGGGGGGCAGTGTTCGCTGTGAGGAGGATGCTAGGAGACTGCAAGGTGACTTGGATAGGCTGGGTGAGTGGGCAAATGTTTGGCAGATGCAGTATAATGTGGATAAATGTGAGGTTATCCACTTTGGTGGCAAAAACAGGAAAGCAGACTATTATTTAAATGGTGGCCGATTAGGAAAAGGGGAGATGCAGCGAGACCTGGGTGTCATGGTACACCAGTCATTGAAAGTAGGCATGCAGGTGCAGCAGGCAGTGAAAAAAGCGAATGGTATGTTAGCTTTCATAGCAAAAGGATTTGAGTACAGGAGCAGGGAGGTTCTACTTCAGTTGTACAGGGTCTTGGTGAGACCACACCTGGAGTATTGCGTACAGTTTTGGTCTCCAAATCTGAGGAAGGACATTATTGCCATAGAGGGAGTGCAGAGAAGGTTCACCAGACTGATTCCTGGGATGTCAGGACTGTCTTATGTCGAAAGACTGGATAGACTCGGTTTATACTCTCTGGAATTTAGGAGAGTGAGAGGGGATCTTATAGAAACTTACAAAATTCTTAAGGGGTTGGACAGGCTAGATGCAGGAAGATTGTTCCCGATGTTGGGGAAGTCCAGGACAAGGGGTCACAGCTTAAGGATAAGGGGGAAATCCTTTAAGACCGAGATGAGAAAGACTTTTTTCACACAGAGAGTGGTGAGTCTCTGGAACTCTCTGCCACAGAGGGTAGTTGAGGCCAGTTCATTGGCTATATTTAAGAGTGAGTTGGATGTGGCCCTTGTGGCTAAGGGGATCAGAGGGTATGGAGAGAAGGCAGGTACGGGATACTGAGTTGGATGATCAGCCATGATCATATTGAATGGCGGTGCAGGCTCGAAGGGCTGAATGGCCTACTCCTGCACCTAATTTCTATGTTTCTATGTTTTCTACTTGACGAGTTCCATTGATAAAAATACATCTTAGTGGGGACTAAAAAGAGTGTGTTAGGTGAATGATCTGAACTCTGGACTTGGAACAAAGACTCTGAAATTTGAACAGGCTCTAAAACTACCTGGGAGCACAGGGGCTATGTATTCATAGGTTTTAGCATCCCATTATCAGAAGTGTCAGAATTGGAAAGAAATGCTGTGTCTGAGAGATCAGAATGTTGATTCACCAGGACAGCAGGTCCTGATAAATCGTTGCCAGGCTATTTTCTGCATCCACCACCACGAGCAGCTGTGCAAATGCTCTGACACCACTGTCCTATTCATTGATTTCCTTCTCTCCTCCACCCACCCTGCCAATCCAAATTACCAGGGATCTTGCTTTGTCCAGTCTGCCCGTGGAGCATTTTCTAATGTAATCATTTTCCTCGCCCATCCAAGAAGGACACCAGAACTGTAATAAATAGAGATGCCCATATAAAGAAAAATAAACCAAAATTATTTCCTACTGAGCGGGTTCCAGAATTAGACATGATTCAGGTGAGAGGGATAACACAGATGGAGCATTCCAGAAAAAATTGTACATTTTATAAATAATAACACCTGCAAACAATGAGCCTCTGCTTGAGTCTGTTAGCTGTGTCGAACTTGCAGGTGACGCTGGGATATACACTGTAGTGTTACTGATTTGATATTATGATACTGATTTTGCCGCCTTCTTTCCCTAGCTGTGTGAAGACCTCTTCAGCAAGATTAATGACAGTGCAAATGCCAATCTTTCCTACTCTGTGGAAGTAAGTATAAAGGAGAACACTTCTGGTGGAAATTACAAGTGCATGTATGCTCCATTCAGGACCATTGCTGTGATTAGTTGGAGTGCAGACTAGGGATTATGCTTCAATTTCAAAGTTTAGAATTTATTTCAAAATAATGTCAGGGCTTGTCCATGATTTGTTTTCCTGGAGCAGATGAGGCAGAAGAGTGCCCGACAAGGGTGTACTATATTCTGAGAAACATAGATAGGGTAGACAATAAGAAGCATAGAATCTGAAGAATATTTTTTCCAGGATATGCAATTCGCTGCTTGAGTCCAGAACCAGTTTAAGAACAAGGGGTAAGCCATTTAGAACGGAGATGAGGAAAAACTTTTTCACACAGAGAGGTGTGAGCCTGTGGAATTTTCTGCCTCAGACGGCGGTGGAGGCTGGTTCTCTGGATGTTTTCAAGAGAGAGCTAGACAGAGCTCTTAAAGATAGCGGAGTCAAGGGATATGGGGAGAAGGTAGGAACGGGGTACTGACTGTGGATTATCAGCCATGATCACATTGAATGTGCTGGCTCGAGGGGTTGAATGGCCTACTCCTGCACCTATTGTCTATTGTCTATTGTATAGTGGAGGCAGGTACTCTCACATTATTTAGGAAATATCATACAAGCATTTGATAGATGGCATAGACACGGTGGGCCAAGGAGCCATTTTTGGGCTGTATGATTCTATGACAATCCAATTTGGTGTTGAAAAACTCAGAATCTGAATGTAAAGTCTGAACATTCTGAATTGACTTTGTCTATTCCACCTCAATTCCCTTAATTCCATTCTAAATGACAGCTGATTCAGACAAATGAAAGAGTGGCATGGGACTGGCATGCTGGTGGGAAATCTCAGGTGACACATCTTTGATGAAAGAGTTGAGGGAGTTGTCAGATGCACCTGTGCACTTGCTTGGTGTCTATATATCTTAATTTTATCCTTGTAATATCATTGCTGAGGTGACCTGTTGTCTTGTCAAACACATTTCATTGTACTGTTGACTCTGTGTTAACCTACATCTGACAAATAAAACTGAACTGAACTGAGGCCTATTAGAGGGACTATTGCATTCATGTATTGTATTTTAAGGGAGCATCTGCAGTGACTTATATTAATGTAGCACCTTTGATAGGCAAAATATTTCAAGATATTGCACACCAACATTATCAGACAGGAGATTTTAGAAAAGTAAAAGGAGCCAGCAATAAATAGACAATAGACAATAGGTGCAGGAGTAGGCCATTCGGATGTTTCAAAAGATAATTAAATTGGTCACACACTTGAAGTTGCTCGAACATGAACATCACTGCTGCTCCAGCTCTGTTGAGTTACTGTATCTCATGCTCATCATCTCATTGTGTGCACACACCTTCTGCCCACTGTGTCCAACATCCATATGATGGTCTGCAGTCCGTCACTCCAAGCCGATCACGTGACTGCTTACTTAGAAAGGTGCAGATGTGTTACAGGTGAAAGCTGTCATTGAGCTTTGGGTTTTCACTCTGGCGCAGGACACCTCGGGTTGATGTAGATGTCCCGAGCAAACAGGGTCGAGACAAAAGCTTCTTGAAGTCATACAAAGGACCCCAGCCAAGCATTTGCCCTCAGATAGGTGGAAACATTCACGCACAGGGCATGATTGGAGAAGGTTCCATTTCACTGGTCAATATGTGATATGAAGTCTTGTTTTCTGTTTTGTAATCTTGCTGGTGTGTTGTCTTCCAGGTCAGCTACATGGAGATTTACTGTGAACGTGTGCGAGACCTACTCAACCCCAAAACCAAAGGAAACCTTCGAGTTCGAGAGCACCCCATTCTTGGCCCTTATGTGGAGGATCTCTCTAAACTTGCTGTGACTTCCTATAATGACATCTCAGACCTCATGGACTCGGGCAACAAAGCCAGGTATGAGGAACCAGATTATATTGGATAGGACAACACCTGAGCAATGGAGTCATTAGGTTGACTAAGCAGAGCTATCTATCCATGTCAATTAGCATATGATAACTCAGACATTAGACTTGGAGGCACAGCTAGCAGAGTTGCTGTCTCACATCACCAGCAATCCGGATTTGATCCTGATCCCTGGTATTGTCTCTGTGTCATTCGCACAATTTATCTGTGATTCTATTGGTTGCCTCCTGGTATTCTCATATCCAAATGATGTGCATTTTGGTTACCGGGTCATGCTAAGTTGCCCTTAGTGTATGGGTAAGTGGTAGAATCTGGGGGGACTTGATTGGACAGTAGGGAGAATACGTTATACAGAAAATGGGATTAGTCTGTGATCTGGTAGGATTTTGATTATCTGAATGGTCACTTTCCATGTTATAAGCAACTAATGATGGAGAGCTTTGGGAATTAGAGGTTCAGAGATACCTGTAATACTCAGGCAAGCTGCACTTGACACATGCCGTATCATAAACATTCCTATACTCGGGATAACAAATCTCTGCATTTGAAGGAATCTATGATAATCTATGGTAATTGCTTTCACCGAATACCTCTGAAATAGTGTTTCCGTAAATTGACCTTAAACTGAGAGATGGTGAATGACAACAGCTAGGGATGGAGCAGTATTTTTCCAAACCACTGGGATGATAGAGGGAGCAACAGTGAGAGGAGGAGGCATGGGATAAATGAAACCTGATCTGTCATGAAGATATTAGAAAGTGATATAATGAAGGTGTTGAATGGGAAGCTGATGCTGTTCTCCCAGTCTTTCAATAGATGACTCAGGCCAAAATAAAGACTGGTGGGACCTCGATCGGTTGATGTCCCTCTGGCCTATTTTCTGAATAGTTTGGCTGTATAACACCAAACAGTGACTTCTATACTTAGTTTCACTGCCTACAGTACTATTATTTTCAATAGTTACCAGTGAAGCCCTCTATTATTTGTTAAAGTAAAGATTACTTGTAAAAGTTTCACGGAATATTTAGCACATTATCAATTACTGTTAATTCTTATCTAGACATAACCACTCTTCTGGTTTGCGGGGTTTTTCCATTTGCGCAAAAATGGTACGCGATTGTGCTGCGATTTTTCGCCCTGTCACCATTCTCCTGTGCTGCGAGTGCAACAAGTTTCGTTCTGATCGATGGTGTATTGTAAAAGTTAATGAGGTTTAAAAATCGTAAAAACCGCGCATGCGCATATTGCTGTTAGGCGCCGCCACGCATATTGCTGTTAGTCGCACGCCACCACCGTAGCGTAACTCGGAGTGAGGGAGCACTGCAGCCCGGCCCACAGCACGGGAGGGGGGGATGAAGACGGAGGGAGGGGGGAGAGAGGGATGAAGAAGGGAGGGGGAGAGAGGGATGAGGGAGGGAGAGCGGACAGAGGGATGAGGGAGGGAGGGGGGAGAGGGATGACGGAGGGAGGGGGAGAGGGGCATGAGGAAGGGAGGGGGGAGAGGGATGAGGGAGGGAGGGGGAGAGAGGGATGAGGGAGGGAGAGCGGACAGAGGGATGAGGGAGGGAGGGGGGAGAGGGATGAGGGAGGGAGGGGGAGAGGGGCATGAGGGAGGGGAGGGGGAGAGGGATGAGGGAGGGAGGGGGAGAGAGGCATGAGGGAGGGAGGGTGGAGAGAGGGATGAGGTGGGGAGGGAGGGGGAAGAGAGGGATGAGGGGGAGAGGGATGAGGGAGGGAGGGAAGGAGAAGGAAGAGAGAAATGAGAGAAGGAGGGGAGAGAGAGGGTGGGAGGGAGGGAGTTGGGAAAAGGGGAGGAAGTGGGGTGGAGGGGTAGTGGAGTGCAGGGGGATAGGGAGGGGGGTAGAAGGAGTCCAGGGTGATGGGAAAGGCGGGACAGAGGGGGGAGTAGAGGGAGAGGGGGACAGGGAGGGGTGGATTCAATGGGAGGGAGATAGGTGTGAGTGGTGTTGGGGGAAGGGGTTGCATTGGGGGAATGGGTTGCGTTGAGGGAACGGGTGAGTGGTGGAATATTGCGTTGGGGAACGGGTTGCGTTAGGGGACCAAGCCTCCCGTGTGACAGGGACCCATCAGGTCCCACTTAGTCTAGTCCCAAATAAATAACTGATGATTTATGCCCCTGTCCTATTGAATAATCATCTGTCCTTTTTAACTGGTACCCCAGACTTCATTAACTAATGCCTGCTTTTATTGTTAATGTGCTGTGCCATCACTGACTAGTATCCCTGAAATAATTGAAAATGCCCTGCCAGCATTTGGCGAGTGTCCTGCCCTATTTTAATGGTTTCGCTGCTCCCTTTTGATGAGTGGCCTTCCATCCATGACTAGTTGCCCTAATCATCATTAACTAATGTCCCTATTGTTATTGCTGACTACTGCCCCTGCTATCATTCAGTGCCCTGTTATCTGAACACTACCCTGCTATTACTGGAATGTACCTTGCCAGCATTTACTAGTGCTCGTACTATCATTGAAACAAAACAGTTTGCCGGTGCTGGTATCCGAAACAACAGACAATCTACTGGAGGAAGTCAGCGAGTCAAACTATATCTGTAGGTAGAACGAATTTTGATATTTTTAGTCAAAACCCTGCATTGATTCTGATGCAGAGTTCTGCCTCAAAATGTTGACAATTTATTTTCCACCATATATGCTGCTGGACACACTGTGTTCTTCCAACAAATAGTTTGTTGTTCCTACTGCTGTATCATTATCTAATGCCCCACTATCTTTGTGCCCCTTTTATCATTGACGAATGCACTATTATGATTGACGAACCTTCAGTATCCTGCTATTATTAACTAGTGCTCTACCATCACTGACTGATGTTCCTGCTCCCATTGATGAGTGCCCCATTTACCATTAACTGGAGACCTGCTATCATTGACATCCTCTGTCCTCGATAATAAAATCCTCAACTGCATTTGAGGGAGTGAATGTGAAAACAAAGCAAGTATTTTGCTGATTCTTTCCTGTCTCCTCAGAACCGTGGCTGCTACAAACATGAATGAGAGCAGCAGCCGATCTCACGCTGTGTTCAATATCATCTTCACACAGAAAACACATGACTCCAATGCAGGTTCATCCTCTGAGAAGGTAATGGAAAGGAGCGGTGTGATGACTCGACTGTCTGCACTCTTTGATAGAGATATGACCTTTATTTAAACTTGAGTTAAAAACCACCTTAGAGATTGGCTGAATACTATTGATAATTGTTGTTTTTTAAAGTTTAATTTTGATCCTGTTGGTTTTGCCTTGTGGACCTCCTTTAAACCTGAGTTTAAAAGAGAAATTGTAAAAAGTGTTTAATTGTCATATGTACTGAAATGGAACAATGACATTGGCTGAATGTGATTGATAATTGCGAGGACAATTTGCTTCAGTTTGATCCTGTTGGTCATGGATGGTCCATCAGGATACAGTTACCACTGACTAGAGGACTGAGGAAACTGAAGGACAAAGAGGAAACTGTAAGGAACCACAGACCTTCGTCATTGGCCCAGCAAGAGGAATTTAATATGTAGGAAGGAACTGCAAATGCTGGTTTAAACCGAAGATAGACACAAAATGTTGGAGTAACTCAGCTCAACAGTCACCATCTCTGGAGAGAATGGAATGGATGAAACGTCACCCATTCCTTCCCTCCAGAGATGTTGCCCATCAGCTGATTTACTCCAGCATTTTGTGTCTAAGGGGAATTTAATGTTGGGCAGAATATCTGCTTTACCTTGTGCCATTCACCAGAGGGAGCTGTTGGCCAGAATAGCAAATAAAATTCACATTTAGGAATGGAATGCAATAGACATGTCTAAATATTGGGTTACTGGTGTATTTTCCATTGAGATGGAGATTAATATGGAAACATCTAAGAGTTTGAAAATGTTGAGAAAGAACTTCATCAGTTGATATATTTTGAACAAAGTGTGTTAGTTCAGAGTTCTCAACCAAAGAGTGGGAGGAAAAACATAGAAGCTTTGATTGTTTGTTGTCTTATTAGATCTTTGAAAATCGTTGAGAGAAACCTTAATAAGCAGTATATGTGCATCAAGAACTTTAAAGGCTTTTTAAAAGAGGTATGAGCTAATGTCCTGATTTATGTCCTCTGCTCAGTGCAGACCTTCTATGTTATTCTCATCTTATTGTTGACGCCTGTTATAAATCCTGTCTATTTAACACCCTTTGGTTATATACCTTGCCGCTCATAACCATCCCCTCTTCCTCTCCATTATATACATTATTCACCTAAGCCAAAATGCACCTTGCTCAATACCTGACCTGCTAAGTACCCTAAATTATGCAAACTGCACATAGTTTACATCCTGTATAATGAATATGCCCATGTCCATTATATGTAGCATTGCTTTGCACACTCATACTTACGATAGCCCCTGACCCTTATAGGCCCTGCTGTGATCCTGTAATGTTGCAGATTATGTAGCCTCTTTTCATGCTGATTGTAACATCTGTCTGGCTGAAACCTATTTCTGTATCATCTTAGGCTTGATGTTCACATAGATCCCCAGTTTCTTGGATGGATTTGATTTGGTGTACAACTGGCCTTATATATTGGTGGACAATTTGAGTAGAGCACCTAATCTGGAGTTCCAATTAATTAATAATAGCAAAGCATGGGAAGGACGAATTCTGACTTTCATTGAACTGCTTGTTTTGTTTCTAACATACTTTTATTCTTTAGGCGAGTAAAATCAGTTTGGTTGATCTTGCTGGAAGTGAAAGAGCAGATTCCACAGGAGCAAAGGGAACACGGTTAAAGGTGAGGATCAGTCACTGTTTGACCCTCTGTTCATCTCTTCCTCATTGTGCATTTAGACACTACCTCATCGCTCACTCACATATCCTTCTAGCCATGTGTCCATTTGACTACTTATCTATTTTCATCCTTGAATGCACTGACCTACCACCCTCCAGCTGTCCATTTGTACATGACCACTCAACCAATTAAGTGTCCATAATAATGCATTTGCGACATACGTTCATTTGTCCACTCGCCTCTGTGTTACCCGATTCACCCATTGATCTATTGGCTGATCTAACTGACAGCTGGCTTCTTCATTTGTTTATCTATCTAATCAATCATCCATCCTCTCACCTTGATGTACTTGTCAGCAGGGGATAAGTTGTGGGCAGAGAACTAACGCCATGTTCCTCTCCTGAAGTGGTTCTCCAATAGTGTTTTAAACGGTTCTTCAGGATGTTTCATTCCAGGTTGCATTTGCACTTGTCCAGTTAAACTTCATAATTGGGGTTTGATAGGCTCATCCGTTATTTTTTAAAGTAATATTCAGCTACTGTAGATAATTTGAGACTTGCAAAAGATATCCCCAATCTTTGATTTTATTTATTTATTTTTTTTATTAGAAGTAATGTACACTTCAGTAGTATAAGCCAAAAATAACATAATACATTTCATGTACCACTTCTTGTTTTAAACTTTAATAATAGGAAAGTAACAGAAAGAAGAAGAACACTAGAGAAAGTTAGATAAGATAGTAAGTGCGTGAAAAAGTGAAAAGGAGGCGCCCGTAGAGACGTAGAACGCGAAAAATAATTTTTTTTAAAATAAAAAAAGGAAAGAGAAAAAGAGAAAAAAGAAAATAAAGAAAATAAGATAAGATAAGATATCCCAAATCCTGCCTGGTAATTCACAGTTCACCAGAGCATTCTTTTATCTCCTGGGCTTTGAGTTCCAGAAGGCATTTAAAAAAAACTCTAATCATGCAATAGTTAAAAGTAGAGATGTCTAAGAGTTTGTGAGAAGTTAAACTAAATATTCTTATATAAGTTCGAACAATATGTAACAAACCCAGGGACACACTCCTATCCAATGGTTATGGGTTAATTTGTTGCATACTAAGGCTTAATGTGTCATTGCATCTATGTGTTCAGTTGTTTTATCCTCCCCATTTAATGGCTCATTTCCTTGTGTGTTATAGGAAGGAGCAAATATAAATAAATCCTTGACAACTCTGGGCAAAGTCATCTCGGCGCTGGCGGATGTGGTGAGTGGCTTGTTGCTTTTTAAGATGATGATACTGTTTGAGTGGAGAAGAATGAGGCAGAAAGTAACCCTTGAGTCTGAAGAGCCATTGCTGACCTTGCTCTGCCAAAGCTGACTGCCAGAATCAATAAAGTCCTAAGTTCCATAGCCACAGCAAGATTTAGGATTCAATTCACTCCATCTCACGTACTGTGTCCAACCACGTCACTGAGACGAAGAGTGGGCCCTTCAAACACATGAGACACTGATCAAAAACTGGTCACCCTTGTCAAAGATCTGAATTCTCAGGAAGGAAAGGTTATTCCTGGCTCCTTTAAGGAGCATTCATAAGACTCCAAAAAGAAAAAAAGTAAGTCTAGAAAAATGTAATTGCAAGATGAGGGCGTGAAGAATATTTTGAAAATCTTAAAAATAGTTTAGTATTGTTTCAATAATTCAAAAACTTCGGAAAAGTTTCAATAGTTCTCCCATCACCTTAAAATGGATAAATGGATAAATTATCTGAAAGGAGTCCTAGTTATGAGTGACCCCCTCTAAAATGGTTACTGTTAGGGAGGTCAGTCATCATTGTTGTCCTGATGTAATGGTAGTCCCTAATGGCAGGTTCATTGCTCTTTTGGATAAGTCTTCAATGGAGTTGTGAAGGAGCAGCACTGATCTGCCATGTGCCTCTAGCCCACTCAGTAAACTTTATTTTCTGTTTATTACAGGATTCTGGATCAAACAAGGTATGAACAACACCTTACTCCTTGACACCATGTCTACAATGCTCAACCTGTTTTAGACACAAAATGCTGCAGTAACTCAGCAGGTCAGGCAGCATCTCTGGAGAAATTGAATAAGTGACGTTTCGGGTGGGATCCTTCTTCAGACTGATTGCAGTGGGGAGATGGGGGAAAAATGTAGGTCAAATCAGGGCCGGCAACAGATCACCTCAGGCGAGGAGGTTCCCTGATAGGTAGATTGTTGGATAGAGACCGGTGCAAGCCCAAGAGGGATACATAGTTGTGACCTGTGAGGCTAGTTACCAATGTTTTAGTTGGGGGGGGGGGGGGGGGGGGGGGGGGGGGGGGGGGGGGGGGGGGGGGGGGGACTGGAGGCGAGAAAGAGCCAGAATAGAACAAGCCCTAAATATTCACACACAGTTGTGAGTCTGTGGAATTCTCTGCCTCAGAGGGCGGTGGAGTTCTCTGGATACTTTCAAGAGAGAGCTAGATAGGGCTCTTAAAGATAGCATAGTCAGGAGATATGGGGAGAAGGCAGGAACGGAGTACTGCTTGAGGATGATTAGCCACGATCACATTGAATGGCGGTACTGGCTAGAAGGGCCGAATGACCTACTCCTGCACCTATTGTTTATTGTCTATTCAACCCCTAGCTTTCACTTCCAGAGATAAAAATAAAATGCATCAAGTACTCAACAGGTCAAGCAGTAACTGCACTGCGGAAACAAAATGGTTGATGCCTTTTGAAAGGCAGGAAGGGAAACAGAACCAAATACCAGATAGCTTGCTGAGTATTTCTGCTTATTCAAAGTTCACTCAGTCTGTGCGGTTAAGGGTTGGCAAGGGTAATTGTGCTCAGTCAGGATCATTGTTCCTTGGAGCTGTGTAGACCTTATCTGCTAACATTGATGATTCGATGAGAATTGGGTGGAGGATTGCTGGGATTGTATTCTGCCAAAGAGATGGAGGTTTCAGGACATCAAACCATATTCAGATGACTGACATTTAATCCATTTTGATTCTGCATGCTCTGAAATGCGTTCTGATTATGGAATGTTTTTGTTATGTTCCACGTTGAGCAGAACAAGAAAAAGAAGAAAACAGATTTCATCCCATACAGAGACTCTGTGCTAACGTGGCTCCTACGAGAAAATCTTGGTGAGGGCTACTTTCTCTGCACTACTGCTTCCTGACGTAGCAGTAGTTAACTGTGCAATATATTTCCACTTTCTAACATATATGTCAATATGGGCTATGATTAATAAAGCTTAGAAAGAACTACTAAGGGGGGGTTGGATATCGCCACAAATTGCACATCGTCCTTTTACCCTGAGAACTGAACTTACACAAAGACACACTTTTATGTAGAGACTTCATGGCTTCAGCATGTCCCAAAGTATTTTGCAATATGACTTTTGCTGCGTTGTCATTGTTGCGTCGTAAGATAATCTGCTTTGAGACACTGATTAATATTTAAGTGAGGATTCATATGGGGCGTGACAGGAAGGGGCTCCTGTGTGGTTTGGATGGTGTTGTGTATCTCAGGCTGAAAAAGTGGGGGAAAGCCTCAGTTTAATAACTCATCTGAAAGACCACCCCTCCAATGGTGCAGCAGATATCCAGTTGAGATTTTGTGATCCCACAAGCCTATGACTCCGAAACATGTAAATCACATGGCATGGGTTTCCTTTCAATATCAGTGACCACAGTCAAAATAAGTTTAATCCTCCTTAGCCTGACTCCATGAGGATAGATTGGTGGTAATGTTTCACAAGGCCTTGTTGTGAGTTGGGGAATAGGAGATGATGGGACATGCATGCCCCATCTATGGGAAGTATACACACTGTATGTTGGATGTGAGTTTGAATATGATTGATAGTGGAAGTCCGAATGAGGGGAAAGTTTAGATTTTTAGTTTAGAGATACAGCGCAGAAACAGGCCCACCGGGTCCGCGCCGACCAGCGACCCCCGCACATTAACACTATCCTACACCCAAATTTTTACATTTTCCAAGCCAATTAACCTACAAACCTGTACATCTTTGGAGTGTGGAGGAAACCGAAGATCTTGGAGAAAACCCACGCGGTCACGGGGGAACATACAAACTATGTATAGACAGCACCTGGGTCTCCGGCGCTGCATTCACTGTAAGGCAGCAACTCTACCGCTGCGCCACCGTGACTGCCCTTATCTTATCTCTTCGCAAGGCATCAGTTCTACACAGCTCCAACTGCCTCCCTGAAGATTTCCCTGGCATTGTGCAGTCAGAAGCAACTGAGGCATCTGGCTGGGGTTTGGACAGTGTTAGGGGCTACATCTAAGAAAAATTGGCCGTTAAAGGTGAGAAGAAAGTTTTGGAAATGGGCTGATGGCCTTGAACCTAATATGTTAATGTTGTCTCTCTACAGGGGGCAACTCTCGGACTGCCATGGTGGCCGCCCTTAGTCCAGCCGACATCAACTATGAAGAGACACTCAGCACCCTGAGGTAAAGAGCAGTCATACGAGCAACACACACTAGATGAAGTGAGCCACTGGGGAGTACAAGGGATTAATAAGGAATTAGGGTTTGGAAAGACAAGGCTGGATTATGTTTAGGGGAAAGAGGGACTCTTACTAGGATTTGGATATTAGGAGGATGGGTTAGGTTTTGGGAAGGGACGGAAAGACTGGTTTGTAAGGAATGGATTAATGGCAAGGGGTGAAAAGGGACTGTTCATTCAATTGGGGAGGATGGGTCTGGGGAACAGGGGGTGAAGCTTCGAATGTATTGAATTGTTTTCTAGTATATCCTCCTTTTGCAGATCTTCCTCTGCTCTCTAGTCAAGTCAAATCAATTTTATTTCTATAGCATATTTAAAAACAACTCTCGTTGACCAAAGTGCTTTACATCAGTGCAGGTACTAACGTTCTACAAACAGTGGTACATAGATCTAACAATACATACATAAATTCATACATACAGCGCACCCTCTAATGCAATACACTGAAAGTTCTCTGGTGTCATTCATTCTTTAGGTACGCCGACCGTGCTAAGCAGATCCGATGCAATGCCGTCATTAATGAGGATCCCAACAACAAGCTGATCCGGGAATTAAAGGATGAAGTCTCCAGACTGAGGGATCTGCTCTGCACTCAGGGATTGGGCGACATTATTGATCGTAAGCGGCGTCAGATCACTGAGCCACAGGAAGAGTTAGAGCCCATCCATTACCCAGCCCCATAAGTACCTGGCCTAGCCTTGCCAGGTCTCTTGTGCCATTGTTCACAGGTAGTATCGGACCTTTAAACAGGCCTGTACTTATGAGCCCATGATTCGAAGTGCTGAGATTCAACAAATAGTTGCAGCACATGAGCTGACCTTGACAACCAATAGGCAGTCATAGCTGCTTACAGAATCCATCTTGACTGCTAGATCTGTGATGACTTAGCATCTATAGCAAAGTATCATATGCTTCCAGCGTTGCACAATGTGTGATATCTAATATCAACATTTAACATGGTGTTAGGTATATGATGGACAACCAGATCATTCCAAGCTTGGACCCATAATGGGACTGGGAACAATTTGGTTGGCCGTGTACTTTGTTCAATTTCCTATCAGAAAGAAATCCCAGGATCCAACTTCTCCCATTCCAGATTCTCCTGAATAAGTCTGTACCTATGAAATCTACAGACCAGGCAGTAAAGTAATGGTGCATTCAGAAGTTGATAACAAAAATTGAGCATTTGTGTGCAGGTGACTGTTATGGAGTAAAATGACACAAAGTGCAACATCCTGGGGTGTTGCCTCAGACGTTTGTGTGCAACCAAATGTGGTTAATATGTCACAGTGCCGAAGCTCCGCAGACTCGTACAACAAAAGGAATCCTCTTCCACGACATGTGGGACTGACGGTTTTACAGGGGTGTGTTGTTTGTTGTCGCGATCTCCTTCCCTAACCCTTGCCTCTTCCTACTGTCTCTACACCCTTTTCCATCTGTCTGCTGTTCTCTTTGAGTCAAGCTCCTCTCTGAGCCTGTTTTATGTGAGAAATTTCTAGTTGTTTCTTTCTGGGATACTGTGGTTGTGAACTCTGACCTTTGACCCTTGTTTCTCTCCTTTCTCTGGTCACAGTGACTCCGGTGCCCGATGACACAAGAAGTGGAAGAAAATGTGTGTAAACAGCTGGAGTAGCACAATAGCAGCTTGCAACGCTTCCCTCATACGTGCATGCACACTTGTGCATGTGCACAGATGGGTGCACATCCCTTGCAACACAGCATGAGACAAAGAGCCTGTTCTTTCTGTGGCCATGGGTCACCCCCAACTGTGTTAATAAGGCAGCCTGAATGGGCACATCATTGTTTAACATTTGGCATGGTCCTTTCCTTCTCTCTGAATCTGTGGCAGGTTCTCACCCACCCACATCAGTCACTAACCACTCTTCATACGTGGAACAAGGACAAGAGGGGACCACAGCCTCTTTTGATCCTGACCCTTGCAGGTTAAATATTGGCCATTTCCAACAGGGTCTGCACTGTGCACAAACCCAAATTAACCTCTGTCCAGAATGATTACTCAGTTGCACACACTTTCCCCACAATTGTGTCAGGGCAAATTACTTTCTGCTTGTTTGAGCAGCAAGGGTGACGCAGTAGAACCAACAGCGGACTATATCCATTTCCAACGCTTTTCCTCTGAAGAATGTTTGTAAGCAATGTTACAATATGCTATTTCTTTCCAGTCCACCTACTTTGAAAATTATTGCTGAAAGGGTGCCAGCTACTAGGAAATGATCAGGGCAGCCACAGCTGGGTTATCCACTGTCTGTAGTCCACTGTTCCACATCTCTTCCCACTTATAGACTTTGTGCATTGGGTGGCATTCAGTGCTCTGATATTCCTCACCTGTACTCCATCAATTGTGATGTGATGGTAGCTGGGTAAGCTCCAATATTCGACTCCAGTCACATTATGGAACTGCCCATCGCCAACAACATTTGGGCAGCATGGTGGCGCAGTGGTAGAGTTGCTGCCTTCCAGCACCAGAGTCCCAGGTTCGATCCTGACTATGGGTGCTTGCCTGTATGGAGTTTGTACGTTCTCCCCGTGACCTGCATTTTCTCTGGGATCTCCGGTTTCCTCCCTCACTTCAAATACGTACAGGCTTGTAGGTTAATTGGCTGGTATAAATGTGAATTGTCCCTAGTAGGATAGTGTAAGTGTGCGGGGATCGCTGGTTGGGGAGGACATGGTGGGCCAAAGGGCATGTTTCTACGCTGTATCTCTAAACTAAACTATTGTTGTGCGCTATCCAGGCAGTGGAAACTCTATAAATGATTACAGTCGAGCTGTCCACGGTGCACAGGTACTGGGAAAAGGGAATAACATTTAGTGCAAGACAAAGTCTGGTAAAATCCAATTGAAGATAGTCCGAGAATCTCCAGTGAGGTAGATGGTATCTAAGGACCAATCTCTGGTTGGTGATAGGATGGTTCAGTTGCATGATAACAGCTGGGAAGAAACTATTCCTGAATCTGGAATTATGCCATGTGACTGGCAACAAGTGATGGAATTAAATAGGAAGCTCTTTCTCACAAAGTGCGGGACATGTGAATTTGGAAGGGCCAAATATACATTGTATTTTCCATAGATCAAAGGAATATTTTGCAGACTGTGAGGATAATGGGAGTCCTGTTAAACAGGTAGCATAGATTTGATAGGTTGATTGCCCTGCCTTTGTGTTGTGTGATCCCACAATTTATACTCATACATTGGCTTTTCCGACCTAACTCCTTACTTCTTATGACTCTTTCTCTCATGCTGTGGCTGACAGGCCTTTGCACCGTTGCCATTGCTGCACTGTCCTGGTTAGCTGATGCTCTGACTCATGGCAATGGCTCATTCCTTTGCCTCAGGATGTGCCTTTGGTCCTAGACCGCTGAAAACTCCTGTATGGTTCTGTCCACGTGCGCCCATGTTATTATGCTGCTGTATGAACTGCATAGGGTTTTAATTTTAGCGTAAAATATTGGCAAGTATGTACATGGAAAGAAAATGTAATGCAGCAAATCTCACAGGTGTCTGATTTGTGTTCCAGCCACTATCTCTTGAAGACCTCACTGGCTTTCTCATCCATAAGATCTATTATTTGAATGTCCTCAAAAGCAAGATCTAAGTAATAGATTTATAAATATGGAATAGATATTGATGTGCAGTCAGGTGCGATGACAATTCATTGGAAACTTTAGATTTTATGGTGAATGGTGAAAGGAGGGCTATGAAACGGCAAAGAGATAAAAACAGCAACACATGTTCATCCAGTGCCTTTAATGCAGTAACATTTTGTAAATAAGTAAGTACCAAGAGAAAGTGCCCTAAACTGGTCCATTTACAGATATTTTTTAAAGTAGCACTAGAAAGGAGCAGGGCAGGGAGTCTTAGAGAGGAAATTCCTGAGTTTGGGGTTTCGGCAGCTGTATGCACCTCCACCACTGGTGGAGCAACTAAAATTAGAAATACATAAGAGCCCACGGTGACAGGGGCACAGCGACGGCAAACATTGAACGACTAAACTTACCATTGCAGGTATAAATAATAAACATCTGTCCTCTAAAGCCCACTAGTAGGACACAGCAAGACATGTAATGGGCCTTGCACGAAAGGGGTTACTCCACTGATGCGCCCTATAGTTGTTGCAATGCTTCTGCTGTGCTTCACCCTCTTGCTGTTCGTGAGTCTTGCCATCTAATGTTGATTTTGTTGATGTACAATGCAATGTCTGTTTACTGAATCCCTCTCAGTTATATTTAGCACAGGCTTTTCTGTTGGTGGATTTCAATGCATCGGGGTTTTCCAATGTTTTGGATTGGTGACAGGTTGTGGATCACAATGCACCACAGTTCCTAGGTCACTAGATGGCTACAAGGATAGGGCTTAGTTTAGTTAGGTTTATTGTCACGTGTACCGAGTTACTGTGAAAAGCTTTTGTTGTGTGCTATCCAGTCAAAGAAAAGACCATACACACCTGTAATTACAATCAGTTGTCCACAGTCTTCGGATAGAGGATAAAGGATACAACATTTAATGCAAGATAATGTCCGCTTAAAGATACTTCAAAGTCTCGAATGAGGTAAATGGGTCAGGACCTCACAAGCTTGTGAGAGGACAGTTCAGTTGCCTAATAACAGCTGGTAAGAAACTGTTCCTGAATCTTGAAGTACAGTATGTGTTTTCAAGCTTCTACACCAATAGGTGAGCCCTCAGACTGGCTGCTGCATTGAGAAGTTAAAGTTAAGAAGCTACTCCTTGCTTATAGATGTTCGCTCTCACAGGGGTGGAGAACACCACAAAAATAATAAATGTATGTAGAGTGGTAAGCTGTCAGCAGAGTGGCATAGCGACTAGTGTTGCTGCTGCATAGTTGCAGCGATGGGCTTGATCCTGATGTCCAGTCCTGTCTGTTTACATATTCTCTGTGTGGGCTCCTGCCACTTACTCCGGTTTCTCCCCACATCCCAGAAGACGTGTTGGTAGATTATAAGGCCTAAGTATACTTGAGCAGGTGGGGAGGTGGAGAATCCGGGTGTGCTGGCCATTCTTCCTCCAAATAAACCTTCAGCAGCTGCCACAGATGAAGCCTCGACCCACTCTCAAACAACATGCCCACTCTGACACCAAATTATTGGCCCCTCAGTAAGAAGATTAACAAGTCTTCAAGAGACAAATCCCTTTACAGTGATAAGTGACGGTACAAAGTTGTGAGTAAGTGTGTAAATCCACCAACAGTGAGCGGATTACAAGCCTCGGAGACACCAGCCTGGCTCCGATTCATTACATACACGTCCATGCTGTTGTCTGTTCTGTGGTTCCTTTCTAACATATATTTCTCATCCCGCTTTAGTTTGTTATATACAACTTGCATTTTTCTTTCTTTCCTTTTCTTTCTCTCTTCCACCCTTCCACTCCCTCCTTCCCTCCCGCTTCCCTCTATAGATGTGAAGGATTTAGAGAATAATAATCGTAACTGCAGAGTTGCAGCTGTCAATCAACGAGCTGACAATTTCTCCACAGTGTCCGGATTGGTGGCTGGAGTGAGTCCCTCGCCATCCCTGTCTGCTCTGTCCAGTCGCGCTGGTTCCGTGTCTAGTCTACATGACCGACTGATGATTGCCCCAGGCAGTGATGAAGCCATTGAACTACTCAAGGTCAGCAAATTAGATTAAGAAATTACATTAACAAAAAGGAAACAAAAGGGAAAGGGAAAATTGGAAATGCCAAAGTTTCAGTTGAAATTCAATTTGTTTAATTGATGCAGCTAATAGAGCTACTGTCTCACAACACAAGATCAATGTACAATCCTGACATCAGGCACTGTCTGTGTGAAGTTTGCATATTCTTTCTATGACCCTTTGGGTTCCCTCGGGTGCTCCGATTTCTTCCCACATTGCAAGGACGTGTGGACTTGTAGGTTAATTGGCTGCTGCGAATTGCCTCTGGTGCGAAAAATGAGTGGTAGAATCTCGGGGGGGGGAGTTGATGAGAAATTAGGGGGGAAAAAAGGACATATCCAACGTATAAGACAGAGTTGACGTGGATACGTTTTTCCCATTGAGGGTAGGGAAGTTTCAAACAAGAGGGCATGACATGAGAATTAAGGGACAGAAGTTTAGGGATAATGTGAGGGGGAACTTCTTTACCCAGAGGGTGGTGGCTGTGTGGAATGAGCTTCCAGCAGAAGTGGTGGAGGCAGGATCGATTTTAACATTTAAAAGTAAAGTGGATAGGTATATGGACGGGAAGGGAATGGAGGGGTATGGTCTGAGTGCAGGTAGATGGGACTAGGGGAAAACAAATGGTCGGCACGGACTGGAAGGGCCGAGAGGGCCTGTTTCCGTGCTGTAATTGTTATATGGTTATATGGTATCCCCAGGACTAGATGTTTTCCCAAGACTTAAAGGAACTAAGGGAGATCATGGCAGATACCCTCACTTGGATCATCCAAAGACCTCTTTATTTATATACAGAGCCCTCCATAATGTTTGGGACAAAAATTTATTTGTGTCTGTTCTCCAAAATTTGAGATTTGTAATAGCAAAAATCGCATGTGGTTAAAGTGCACATTGTCAGATTTTAATAAAGGCCATTTTTATACATTTTGGTTTCACCATGTAGAGATTACAGCAGTGTTTATACATAGTCCCCCCATTTCAGGGTACCATAATGTTTGGGACACAGCAATGTCATGTAAATGAAAGTAATCATGTTTAGTATTTTTTTACTTATCCTTTGCATGCAATGACTGCTTGAAGTCTGTGATTCATGGACATCACCAGTTATAACCATATAGCCATATAACAATTACAGCACGGAAACAGGCCCTCTCGGCTCTTCCAGTCCGTGCCGACCATTTGTTTTCCCCTAATCCCATTTACCTGCACTCAGACCATACCCCTCCATTCCCTTCCCGTCCATATACCTATCCACTTTACTTTTAAATGTTAAAATCGATCCTGCCTCCACCACTTCTGCTGGAAGCTCATTCCACACAGCCACCACTCTCTGAGTAAAGAAGTTCCCACTCACGTTACCCCTAAATTTCTGTCCCTTAATTCTCATGTCATGCCCTCTTGTTTAACATAGTTGCTGGAACCCAGGCAACATTCTAGTAAATCTCCTCTGTACTCTCTCTATTTTGTTGACAGTTGCTGGGTGTCTTCGCTGGTGATGCTCTGCCAGGCCTGCATTGCAGCCATCTTTAGTTTATGCTTATTTTGGGGGCAAGTCCCCTTCAGTTTTCTCTTCAGCATATAAAAGGCATGTTCAATTGGGTTCAGATCGGGTAATTGACTTGGCCCTCAAGAATTGACCATTTTTTAGCTTTGAAAAACTCCTTTGTTGCTTTAGCAGTATGTTTGCGATCATTGTCTTGCTGTAGAATGAACCGCCGGCCAATGTTTTGAGGCATTTGTTTGAACTTGAGCAGATAGGATGTGTCTATACGCTTCAGAATTTATTATGCTACTACCATCAGCAGTTGTATCATTAATGAAGATAAATGAGCCAGTACCTTCAACAGCCATACATGCCCAGGCCATAACACCCCCACCACTGTGTTTCACAGATGAGGTGGTATGCTTTGGGTCTTGGGCAGTTCCTTCTCTCCTCCATACCTTGCTCTTGCCATCACTCTGATATAAGTTAATCTTCGTCTCATCTGTCCACAAGATCGTTTTCCAGAACTGTGGTCACTCTTATAAGTACTTCTTGGCAAACTGTAACCTGGCCATCCTATTTTTTGCAGCTAACCAGTGGTTTGCATCTTGCAGTGTAGCCTCTGTGTTTCTGTTCATGAAGTCCTCTGCGGACAGTGGGCATTGACAAATCCACATCTGAAGTGCATTTCTGATCTGTCGGACAGGTGTTTGGGGATTTTTCTTTATTATAGTGAGAATTCTTCTGTCATCAGCTGTGGAGGTCTTCCTTGGCCTACCAGTCCCTTTGCGATTAGTAAGCTCACCAGTGCTCACTTTCTTCTTAATGATGTTCCGAACAGTTTATTTTGGTCAGCCTAATGCTTGGCTGATATCTCTAACAGTTTTATTCTTGTTTCTCAGTCTCATAATGGCTTCTTTGACTTTCATTGGCACAACTTTGGTCCTCATGTTGATAAACAGCAATAAAACTTTCCAAATGTGATGGAAAGACTGGAGGAAAGACTAGGTGCTGAGAGCTCTCTTATACCTGCATTAAGGAGGCATTTAATCACACCTGAGCAATTACAAACACCTGCAAAGCCATGTGTCCCAAACATTATGGTGGTCTGAAGTGGGGGGGACTACGTATAAACACTGCTGTAATTTCTACATGGTGAAACCGAAATATATAACAATGGTCTTTAATAAAATCTGACAGTGTGCACTTTAACCACATGTGATTTGTTTTCTATTACTAATCTCAAATTGTGGAGTACAGAAGCAAATAAATAAATGGTGGGTCTTTGTCCCCAACATTATTGAAGGCATTGTACATTCCCTTTAGCAGTCCACTACTATGAGAAACCTGAAAGAAAGGGCAGGGAAATATAGATTAGTTTGGAAACTACTACAATCCACCACCATGTCCAGAGTCATTAGTTATTGAGGAACTGTTCAGTTATCTGAGAGAGATGACATGCTTTTGCACAGGATGTCAGATTTTTTAATGTTTTATGTTTTTGTTTGTTTTTGAAGACATGATTATGTTTTTGAAGACATGATTAAAGCATTGGATAGTGGATGGCCTCTGAATATTTGATTAAAAAAATTATCTTTAACTTTAGATAAAATCCTTATATGTTAATTGATGTATTTTGTGGCAAATTATTGACCTTGTGAGAAAATCATCTGAGAAAGCAGGATACAGATAGTAGGACATCCAGGAAGCTAATAAGATGTGTGGAAAGGATTTACTTCCATTGATGGGCACTGTGGAAGCACCTTCACTAGAATGTGGACAGCAGTTCAAAAAGCTGACTCAGCACCACCTCAAGGTTGTTAGGGCCATGCAAATAATGTTTCCCAGATCCCGACAAATGCAGAAGTGGAAAAGAAGTGGAAGACATGTTGCGGGGTGATGCCTGTATGTTCGTGAGTAATCGCTCAAAGAGTCGTACCTTTTTCTGGTCATTGCTGGATTTTCAACATGTTGAAAATTTTCGACGACCTGCTGCGACGATGACGTGTGCTGGCAAGGAGCCGAAAAAATTGCGTGAGTGGGACAGGCTCTTAAGGCATTTCATCAAGGAAAATGCATGGAAACCTGGAAAATCCCTGCCATTCAATCACGAGCTGGTTCCTGTCTTATTTGGAGCTGCATTTATCCTTTTGTAAGTCAGTTTTGAAAAACTTGCATTGACATGTGTGCTTAATGTCAACAGGAGACAGAGAAAATAATTGCTGAACTGAATGAAACATGGGAGGAGAAACTGCGCAGAACAGAAGCTATAAGAATGGAAAGGTAAAGCACGTTGTAGAATATATAACAGCAATATGGTTTCAACAAATTAGTATGCGCTACTTAATTATACCCACTGCTTCGTTGGTATTATCAGCAAATCCGGTCTATCTGGGTCACATCTTTCTGCTGAGTTTATTTTAGACTTTTAGACCACAGATATAGCGTGGAAACAGGCCCTTTGGCCCATCAAGTCTGCACTAACCAGCAATCACCCCAGACACTAGGATTATTTTACACACTAAGGACAACTAACACACCAGTTGACCTTATAATATAAGGATTGGGAGCGGAGGGCACAAAATCCCTCATCGTAACTCCTCATAAAATAAGAATCAAACTTCGAACAGGTAAATTCTCGTTTAATCTTACTATTTTACTTTGGAGTCACGTGAGTGACTTCATGAAGATTTCAAAGCTCTGTGATTTCATGCCCTGGAAACGAGTCCATGCTCACACACTGCCATAATGACCAATGGAGGAAGTATGTTAACGTATTTCAGACTTGAAACAGTGCTGAAAAACAATAATGTATTTATTTAACAAACAAATAATAAACCCCTAACTTCGGGGGAAAAATTATGATACAGAACTTAAAATAGTATCTGCAAAAATTGCAGGTGTGGTCACAGGTTATTATAAAACCGCTGAAAAGTTGATTAATTGGACCAACCCGCTGTTTCAAGGATGTGGTCCATGGGAGCTTCCATCATCCTCGCCGCTGATGTAGACGCAGCTCTGGTAGAATTAGATTTTAAAATGTCAGTGTCTACCCCTGCTGCATCTAACACCACCCTGAGCCACCTTGAGATGGTTTGTACGGTTACCCTGTGGTGAGGGCATTTAAAAGTTATCAAAAGGCCCATTTCCGTACCCCTGAGATTTTTAGTGACCTCTAGGTAATGACGAAGGTGGGTTGCTATGCAAAGTCTATGGGATAGGCCAGGAACTCCAATTTGAGGCCAGATGACCCAGGCCTGTTTTGTTTGAGTAACTCATTTATGTAAAAGGTTACCTCATTTGGAGTTGATACCAAGGCATCCAATTTTAGTTTATGCAGGGTCTGGACCCGCTGTGCAGTAACAAGTGCCATAAGCATCACTATCTTATAGGTGAGCTTGGTCAATGAGAGGGACGTAACTGATGCCCAATCCCTGAGCAGGGTCAGGACAAGCCCAATATCCCAGGTCTGAGAATATCGAGGCCTGAAGTAACCAGAATATCGAGGCCTGGGAGTAACTGGGAGTTAAAAATACCCCTCATGAGTTTAGACACCAGGGGGTGGGATCCTACTCCAAGGTGTTCTAGCCCAAGCCCCAGATAGGAAGATAAAGCACTTCTGGCGCAGTTGATGGCACTATAACTCAAGCCCTCATCGTAATTAAGGCTAGCCAGGAATTCCAGTACATTCGTGATAGTACCTCCCATTTTTTTACATAGGTGAGGTATTGTCTCCTTGTGGACTCCCTGCATGACGCCGTGATGATGTTCATGGTCCGGTCCGAATTCCAGGAGAGGTCTATTCAAAACTTGCAAGCCAATAGGTTCATGTGATCATGGCACGGATGACTCTCCTCTGTCACAGGATGTACCAGTAGATTTGGGCGTTTGGGTATCGGAAAACATGGTTCTTTGACCATGTCGAGGACCACAGGGAACCATGGCTGCGTGGGCCAATCAGGTACTATCAGAATCCCTGATGCAGTGTCTAATTGAATTTTCTATAATACCCGACTGATGAGGCAGAAAGGGGGAAATGCATAGAAAAACAAATCCCCCCAATGTAGCGAGAAAGCGTCCATCGCTACTGCCCCAGGGTCTGGTTCCCATGCAACATATGTTGGTATCTGATGGTTAAGTCTGGATGCAAAAAGGTCGATATCTGGCATTCCATACCGAGCTATAATGTCAGTAAATATCTGGTGGTTCAACATCCATTCGGTGTTGTCTTTGAATATGCGTGACCTGGTGTCCGCCACTGTGTTGAGCTTACCCGGAAGGTAAGTAGCTGATATCCAAATGTTTCTTTCTATGCACCAGTGCCAGATTGAATTTGCCAATTCATCACAAGATATCGACTTGATACCACCCATATGATTAATATATGCCACCACGGTGGTATTATCTATTTGTAGGCGAACATGCAGATGGTGCATATCTGAATAGTAAGCCCAAAGTCCATGAAACACTCCCAACATCTCTAGATAATTAATACCTTGTGTCTGAAGTAAGGTAGACTCGTGTGTATTCCATCTACCACCACAACTGGAGGTGGTATCGGTAGCTCCCCAGCCGTGAGCGTTGGCGTCAGTTTGTAACACAACCGAAGGGTTTGTGATTGTGATGCGATTAAAGCAATGTCGAATATTGTTAATCCACCATCGCAATTCCATTTTTGCTTTGGCCGGTAGCATAGGCCTGTCAAAATGGCCAGCGTGAAGTTTGAGTGCTGCAATTTTGGCTCTTTGTAAATTTTTGTAATGTACAGGTCCATATTGTGCGGCTGGAAAAGCAGCCACAAGTTTCCTGATTACCCTGGCAGCCTGCCGAATGGACGGTTTACTGACGCAAACAAGGCTGTTACATGCCTCTATCAAGTCTGTCGCTTTGCTTCTTGGCAAGGTGACAGTCATATGAGCAGAGTCGATCGTGAACCCCAGATAATCCATTGTCATAGAAGGCATTAACTTGGATTTGTCTGGATGGATGATAAATCCCAGTTTTTGAAATAGGAGCTTGGTGGTGTGACAGCCAATTTAGCCTTTTCCAAGGTTTTCCCCACAATTAGGATGTCATCGAGAAATGCCATGACAGTGTGTTTTTGTTTCTGAAGAAAAGCCAATGCTCATTTCAATATTTTAGTAAATAGTCTGGGGGCTGTTGTTAGTCCATTAGGCAGCGCTTTACACTACCATAGCTGCCCCATCCAGATAAATTTCAAATATCTGCGGTGATTTTCATGTATATGTACTGAATATTATGCATCTTTCAGGTCGATGCAAGCCATGAAGTACCCTTTGGAAACCAGTTGCTTAGCAGTTACAAACGTTTCCATTTTGAAGTGGGTGTATTGCACAGAAGTATTCAGTTATGTCAAATCAATGATAATGCGGCATCCGCCATCTTTTTTATTTTTAGTGAAGATGTTTGATACAAACTCAAGAGGTTCATGTTTGGTTTTCTCTATCACTCCCTTAGAATATAATCGAAGTAGTTCCGCATGACCTTCCACTTTCTCTTTTTGCGAAGCACAAATTTGTGGCTACGTACATGTTGAACCGGTAGGAGGAGTTTCTCAACAAATTCAATTTTGTATCCCTGTATACTGCGCAATATGAAAAGATCAGAAGTTATAGAACTCCATGCATCCAGAAACAAGTGTAACCTACCCCCGATTTGTGTAGTTACACATGCGATGTTCCCAAGGCAACCAGACCCACCTACCTCCATGGTTATCGGTGGCGCTGGGTTGGCTTCTTCCGTCCTTGGCTCTTGGGAGGTGGAGGCGCTGTGGTGTGGGGTTGGCGCATCTTCCAGGAAGGCCGCTCTGGGACATGGCCTAAAAAAGACCTTTGTGCGGGTTGTGGTCTTTGGTGTTTCAACAGCTGCTCTGTCGCTGTGATAGCGGGACCTGCTAGTGGTTGCATAGGGGTGCTGCCACCGGCTGACTGAGGACCTGATAGTGGTCGGCGCCTTGATCATACCGACCGCTTTTGCCTCTTCATCAAGGTCTTTGACCTGTTTGAGCAGGTTGTCCCCGAACTGCAGAGTAGGCCGGATTGCACTTTTCCTGAAGCAATTTATTTCAAATTGTACATTGCAGAATAGTGCCAGAGCGTCCTGCTGCTCATCCGTCATGTCTTTCCCATCTATCGACCTGGCAAACGCAGTAATGCCCGAGGCCAGTAGTTTTAATATCTTTTGCATTTTGACCTCTTGGGTCCTGATGCTGGGACTGATAATCCCCCAGATGGGATTGTTGACTGCAGGCACATTAAGAGATACACAGTTCCCCGGAGCAAGGTACTTGGCCGTGGTGTCATTCATGACTTGCTACTGCAGCTGGTGCGTTGTTAAATAGTTTATACTTGCCGCCAGCTGTGGTTGTAACGGCTGTCCCTTCTGTGATGGTATTGCAAATTTTGATACCATTCCCAGAAGCTCCTCTTCCTGCACCCCTAGCACGTCAGGTTCTTCAGCCAACCCCTCTTCATAGTCAGCCCAGACCTGACTCCTAATTCTGTCCTGCGAGGAGGGTGAGACATTTGGCAGCCCTGGGAAGGGTACTGCCGTGGGTCTGAGAAGAGACCCACGGTGACCAGACTCCTGCTGGAGTAGGTCACGTTGGAGCAGCTGCTCCACCATCCGCTCCATGCAGGATAATTGACCGCCATCGCTGCCCTCGAACGGCAGGTCGTCTGGCCCGGACTCAGCCGAGTCAACGGGGCTGCCCGACTTCCGGGTGGCTTTGCCGCCAGTCCGCGGTGTTCCTGCGGTCTGTAGAGGCAGGAAGTCGGGGGCTGCCGTTTGTTCAATGGCCAGCTCAGGCATAGTCGGCCGCTGTTTACTGCCCGCGGTTCCGCGGTCCTCCACAGTCTTTTGGGAAACGGCCCGTTTCTTTGCTCGGGTTTTGTCCATCGCTCGAGCCCGTGGGGTACTCTGTGGATACAAAGAAGAACAGAGTGCCCCAACCACTCCAGGTTAGCGGTACTTACCTGTGGGCTTTTTTAAACTTGCCGGTAGAGGAGCAACGCTCCTCCCAGCCTGTCGCTTGCAATGCGTTCGACGATATGTCGCGCATGCGTGCTGGCGGGGTCTTCACAAAGTCACTCACATGACTCTGAAGTGAAATCCCAAATGGAATTAACATGGGGAGACCTCTCAGCAGCTTTGTTAAGAACTAGCAGTCAGAAGTTTATTTTAGGTGGGGAAGGAATTTAATTATTGTTCCTGCGTTCTCCAGCTCACAATACATTGTTATGGTAATCACTTATGTGAGGTTGGTTGTTGCTGGCAAGTTCAGCATTTATTGTTTATCCATAAACCGCATGACGGGGGGAGGGGGGGGCAGTTCGTCAGGTGAGTCCAAGCCTTTATTCTCTTAGCATCAGCCATGATCTGATTGGAAGGTAAAGACTGAAGACTGAGTGGCTCATACTTGAATCTAGGCTCCTCTGATATTCATAATAATAATAATAAATAGTGCCACCAATGTTTAGTGTTCTAGTAATCGTTTTAACTGTGTTCTGACAGCTGAGGCTTCTTTAGAATTGATACAATATTTACATCAATGCAGGGCTATTCCCATATCACTTAACCACAATTTAGTGCGTCACTCTGATGCGTTGGACAGTGCTGGGTGTTGAGGACGGTATTTGTATCCATCTGGAAACTAACCAGAAATTAATAGATGGAAGCCATTGTGGAAAGAAAGTGGTTGAGATTGGAGAGACCCCTGAGATACTGGTGTACAATCTTCTGCATCTCTTCATTCACTTTGATTTTGAAATCAATCGAGGTTAAGGGCAGCACATTAATACTCCAGGTTTCTCACTGCTCCAGTTACCAGGAATGGGAGGAATTCTTTATTGTCACATGTGTCTAGGCACAGTGAGATTCCTTGCTTCCATACACAATGTATACAAATAGCAGCCCCTACGGCGCTGACAAAGTTACAAAGCATGCCGGTTCCTCCTTTTGTGACCCCCCCCCCAGCAGACCCCAATGTCAGGTCCCCATTGTTCTTCCCCTCCCCCCTCACGCCGGTCCCCCCACTCAGGGTCCTCCATTGTTCTTCCCCTCCCCCCTCATGGTGGTCCTCCACGCTCTCGTCGACCTGCGAGGCAATGCTGCCGCCGCGAGGCTTCACCACCGCCGAGGCCCCATCGTCGCGAGGCTTCAAAGCCGCCGATGCCTCACCGCAGCCGCCGCCGCCCCATTTCACGCCTCCATGGTGCCGACCCGGGCTCCAGCGGCGGCCTCACTGACCCGGACTCTGACCCGCGAGGCTCCGACCTGGGCTTTACTTGGCAATCTGGGAGGCATTGAGACCGCTTCACCTCGATAAAGGCCTCTGGCCACGTACCAGGTTTGATGCTGATCTCTGGTGTTCTCTGTATGGAGTTTGAACATTCTTTCCGTGACCTTGTGAATTTTCCACAGGTATTCTGATTTCCTCCTATATTCATTCATAGAATTATAAAGCAAGGAAACAGGCCCTTTGGAACAACACATGATGCCTGTCCACACCAATCCCATTTGAGTGCAATTGGCCCATATCCCTCTACATCATTCTATCAAATGTCATTTAATTACTGTAATTGTACTGGCCTCCACTAACTCCTCTGACATACTCACCACTGTGTGAAAAAATTGCTCTTCAAATACCTTTAAAATCTTGCTATGATAAAATCTTTCATCATAAACCAATGCTTTCTAATTTTAGTCTGCCCTATCATGGGAAAAAGACAATCTACCATATCTATGTCCCTCATAATTTTATAAATCTCTATAGGTTCATCCCTCAGCCTCCTTTGCGCCAGGGCAAACTGACAGCCTATTTAATCTCTCCTTATAGCTCATGCTCTCCAATACAGGCAAGTCCATTGAATACTTTCTGCACCCTCTCTCAATCATATCCTTCACATAGCGTGGAGATCAGTACTGCACACAATCCTCCATCTGCAGTCTAATCAATGATTTATACAGCTCGTGCAACCAGTAATTTGTACATCTCAAGGACATGCTGGTCATTATGTTAAGTGTCGTCTGTAGATTACTCCAAGGATATCAATGGGGATGTTAATGGCATTTGTGATAGAATAGGTTACCAATAAATAATTGGAAAAGATTGCTCAGAGCCAGCATAAATTCAATTGGCCAAATAGCCTATGGTGATATGGAATAAGAGCCTGTTGGTGCTGAAAGTGACCATGAATTATGTATTTAATAGCTAGTGTAGACACGATCGAAAACTATCTGAGAGGACTAATGTATACTAGTAAGATTAAACGAGAACTTACCAGTTCGAAGTTCGATCGTTATTTTATGAGGAGTAACGATGAGGGATTACGTGAAGAAGCCCCGCCTGGCGCTGGGACGGCATACTTCAAAGCAGCGGCATGAAAAACACAGAACATAATAGCCGGAGTAAGATAGTAAGGCTCAACATAGATTTAGAGCTACCAGATGATCATTTATTTTATGAGGGTCGCGGGTTACTCCTCATAAAATAACGATCAAACTTCGAACTGGTAAGTTCTCGTTTAATCTTACTATTTTACTTCGGAGTCACGTGAGTGACTACGTGAAGATTTTGAAGCTTCTGTGTTTTTTATGTCGTAGAGTCATTCCATACGACAGTCCGGCTAGGTCAACACCTACATGAGTAAATAACCTTTTACCAGATCAGTTTAAGTTTCTTTTCATAAATCTTTTAATGATAAAAGAACATATAATAATCCCCTATTTTACATCTGGGGAAAACCATTACAAAGTGATAAAAGATATAAGTGATAACATAATCGATAATATAAATCGATAGCGAAACAAAGCAGGTGATTATAGTGAACCCAACACCGCGTGTCCAAAGCCTGTCATTGTGCGAACAGGTTTATCGTAGAACTTTGAAAAAGTTTCTTCTTTACACCACCCTGCGGTTTCTAAAATGTGTTCGAGTGGTACGTCCTGTAACCTCGCCGCGGACGTAGCTGCTGCCCTGGTGGAGTGAGATTTGAACACATCAGTGTCTACTCCTGCTAAAAGTAACACCTGTTTTAACCACCTTGAAATTGTTTGTACTGATGCTTTTGTGTGTGGTTTCTTATGCGTAATTATTAACGCTTTTTCATCACCTCGAAGAGTCTTGGTAACTTTTATATATTGAGTCAAATGTCTAACTACACACAACGTTGGATCAATAGGGTAAGCTTGAAACATTACCTTCGCTCCAGTTCTCCCTGGTCTGCTTTGTTTGATCAGATCGTAAACGTAAAACACAATGTTATCTGAAGCCACATGCATATAATCTAAACGTAGCATTTGTAATGTTTGCACCCTTTGTGCTGATGCCAATGCCATTAACATTACTAATTTAAATGTTAACTTTTCCAATGATATAACTTCGATTGGAGTCCATTGCCTAAGTAAAGTAAGTACAATGCTGACATCCCAAATTTCTGTATATCTTGGTTTGGGTGGATCTTTTGTTAAAGATTCCTTTCATAAATCTGGATATTAATGGATGTGATCCAATTGATTCCTGGTCAGAAATTTGTCCTAAATAGGATGATAAAGCACTACGCACACTATTAATGGCACTATCACTTAAGTGCTGCTCAAAATGCAACTCAGCAAGGAACTCCAATATGTTTGAAATGTTCACAGTATGATAAGATATATTTGATTGTCTACAAAAAAACTTCCCATTTCTTTATATGTGTCATATATTGTCTCTGAGTGCTATCTCGCCATGATGCGACTATAACATCCATAGTTCTATCCGACAATCCAAGCCCTTGTAGTGGTCTGGTCAAAACCTGCAGATTAACAAATTCATATAAACATGTAATGGATGAATTTCTTTTGTTACTGGTTTTATTAACAAATCACTGCTGCTAGGAATTGACATATATGGTTCTTTAATCATATTTAACATCAACGGGAACCATGGTTGTGTCGGCCAATTTGGAATCATCAATAATCCTGTGGCAGAATCTTGTTCTATTTTCTTCAGACATTGCTGAACCAGAGCAAATGGAGGGAAAGCATAAAATAACATATTCCCCCAATGTAGTGAAAAAGCATCTACTGCTACTGCATCTGGATCTGGTTCCCAAGACACATATTTAGGCAATTGATGATTTAATCTTGATGCAAACAGATCAATGTCTGGTAACCCATATTGAATCACAATTTTACTGAAAACTACTGGGTTCAACATCCATTCTGTGTTGTCTTTAAACACCCTTGATCTGTTGTCTGCCACCACATTGTCTTTACCTGGGATATAACTTGCTGAAATCCAAATTTGGTGCTTAATACACCATTGCCATATCTGATTGACCAGACAATCACATGATACCGATCTGACTCCACCCATGTGATTAATATATGCAACAGCTGTTTTATTGTCTAATTGGATCTGTACATGCAGATTTTTTTTTGTAGAACAATAGGCTTTTAATCCATAAAATGCCCCCAATAACTCTAAATAATTAATACCATATGTTTGGAGAAACATTTCCTCTTGGACAGTCCACCTGCCCCCACAGCTGGTAAATGTATCTGTCGCCCCCCCATCCGAGAGCACTTGCATCTGTTTGTAAAAATACTTCAGGCTGCTGTATTGAAATGTTTTTAGCAGCTTGTGGAACATTTTCAATCCACCATTGCAATTCCAATAAAGCTTCTTTTGTTAATTGCATAGGCCTATCAAAATGGCCTGTTCGCTTTTTTAGAGCTCGTATTTTGTGCCTTTGAAGGTTTTGGTAATGTAATGGACCAAATTCTACTGCAGGAAATGCTACTAGTTTACCAATAATTTTCGCTACTTCTCGGATGGAGGGATAAGGTTTGTGAATGAGGCCCCAACATACCGCTGAAATATCATCAATCTTGTCCGTTGGCAAAGTTACTAACATGGTAACCGAGTTGATCACAAACCCGAAATAGTTAATTGACTGTGCTGGCTGCAGCTGGGACTTAATTGGATGAATCAAGAAACTTAATTTTTCAAATAAAGTTTTAGTTGCTGAAACTGATTTTCCAGCTGATTCCTGATTATTACTGACAATTAAAATGTCATCCAGATAAGCCATAATGATGTGCTTTTGTGCTCTTAATTGCGCTATAGCTGGTTTCAACAGCTTTGTGAAGAGCCTGGGAGCTGAACTTAAGCCATTTGGTAAAGCTTTAAATTGCCACAGCTGTCCCAGCCAATTAAATGTTAAATACCTTCGAAAAAATCGATGTATTGGTACTGAATAGTACGCATCCTTTAAATCAATTGTATCCCTATAACAACCTGCTGATATCAAATGTCTTGCAGTGTTGAACGTTTCCATCTTGAAATGTTCATACTGGACAAATGTATTAAGGTTTGTAAGGTCCAGAATAATTCTGCAACCACCATCTTTTTTATTTCTCGGAAAGATATTTGACACAAATTGGTGTTTATGCTCAACAGTTTTTTCAATAACACCTTGTTTAAACAATTTGTCAATTTCCACATTAATTTCTGCTTCCTCAATAGCAGAAAACATGAAACCTTAAGCAGGTTTATTTTGTACCGGAGAATTAACACCTTCTTTAAAAGTTATTGTAGCTCCTGAAACTGTTTGTAAAATAAACCAGTCAGATGTGATGGCAAGCCATTCTTCATAAAACATTTGTAATCTCCCTCCAACTGGAGATTTGTCCACAGTTTCTTTAAGAATAGAATAAAGTTTTTGTACCTCTCCATATGAACGTGGTGGTGTCCTTCTCCCCGTATACGGGTGAACATTAGGCTGTGTTGCATGGTAATATTTTCTTACCATATTCCTGCCTCTGTTTCCAAAATCAAATCCCCTTCTTGACGAAAAATACCTTTTTTGTCCAAAAACGAAAGGTCTCATGTAGCTAATAGATTTAGCCTCTTCATCCATTTCTCTTATTTGTTTAGGCAGGTTTTCTCCAAATAGATAACCAGGAGCTTGAACACCACTTTTGATCGATGCAATATGGGCCGAATCGCAATTTTCCTCATACAATTAATTTCATAAAAGGAATTGCACAACAAGCCCAAAGTATCTCTTTGGATTTTAATCATTTCTGACCCTTCCATTTGCCTTTCAAAAGCAGTAATGGCAGCTGAAATCAGTTTGAGGATTCTTTGAAACCTTATTTCTTGTCCTCTCATGACTGGTCATAGGCGTCCATATAGACGGATTAACCGTAGGTACCTTCAGTGATGTGCAATTTTCCGGTGTTTTATATAATTCTGCTGTTTCAGCCATCACATAATCTTGAAGTTGGTGAGATACCATATAATTAATACTGGCAGCTAGGTTTTCTTCCATAGCCTCACCACTTCCTTCAGGTATAGCAAAATCTTTTGCCATATCAGGCACATATGGCCTTTTCTTTTTTATTTGTGGTGTGCACTCATAATCCACATCACCACTTTCAGGGTCTGACTTTTGCAGCCCTGATACACCTGGAACTTCATCAAATGAGACTTCCTCCACCCTTAGTCCTGGGTCTGGAGTTTCAAATTCCCAATTTGGCACATAGCCATATTCTGGATATTCAAACCCCTCAGGGTCATTTTGGGAAATTTCTGGGTACTTTGACCCTTGTCTCATAATATTTTGGAGCACTCTCTCCATATGTTAAATTTTAAGCCATATAGCTTTATTATCCAGAGGACTTTCATTATCAGAGTCATCATCAGAAACCAAGGGGCCTCACGGATTTCTTTTTACTTTTCCTAGGAACATTTTCCTCCGTGTGTATTTCTGGAGAAATTATAGTCTCACTATAGGGTGAATCAGCAGCCACCGATATCGGAACCGGTTCCGCACTAATCTCTTGTCCCGACTCTTTAGCTTCTCCCCGGGACGATCTTTTTACCCGCGAAATCTTTCTCTGAGACTTCTCCATTTTTAATTTTTATCTAGGCTGGATCAGTACGCCAGCGTGACTCTGATTTTTTGAATTTTTACTTTCATTTTTGCTGGTTCTACATGCCAGCGTAACGTCTTTTTTAGAACGTCCCCTAAAATTTCCTTGCACTTACTTGCGGTTCCGTTTCGACCGCTGCGAGGAGCTGCCTCTGCAGCTCTTGCTTCTGCTGTCAGCGTCGACGTAATGCCGTTCCAGCGCCAGGCAGGGCTTCTTCACGTAGTTACTCACGTGACTCCGAAGTAAAATGGTTCATCACAGATGTTTCTTTCCTGTCCATTCGGATCATTGTATTCTTATTCATTTTGGCACATATTTTTAACTTATTCTCTGCAAACGTGCACAACTGCCCTCAGGTAACCTGTTCACAGGCTCGTCCCCCGGCAATTGCTTGTTGGTTAGCTGCAGACCACCAGAGTTTCAGTGCACAAAATTACAAAGTATTTGTCCAGACATCATTTATTCCCTTGTGCTAGAGTCAATAGGTCAAATCATTTATTGTGTAGTGCAATGGTAAATGCTCAACAGCTTTGCATTTATGTTGCAGGGAGGCTCTGCTTGCCGAGATGGGCGTAGCCATGCGTGAAGATGGTGGCACCTTGGGTGTTTTCTCTCCTAAGAAGGTATGTTGGGTCTGAAGAAGTTGAAAGACAATTTTTTTCTTAATTGTCCAGAGATGTGGGAAGGAGGGTGCTACTTAATGAAAGTTTTGAATGGATGGTTTTGGATGAGCTCTTGATGGTTGGGAAAGCATACTTGCCATGCTCTGTAATATCTGTTCATGAAGCAGATTAATGCTTTCTCTTCTGCGTCAAATCAAAAGGCAAACCATCATGAATGTAATTGTTCTGTAACTCCAATAGAGGGAGATCAGAAAAAAATATTTATCTTTACTACGTCGATGAGAAACATACTGAAAGCCAAGTTTCCAATGCATGATGTTTACACTCATTTTTTCTACTTATTGAAATGTGTTAGTTTAACCCCACAGTGAAGTATCATATACAAGGAGATGAATAACCTCCTTGTGATTGGTCAGAAGCTTATGTGTATGGTTAGAAGATGAACGTTTGCCAAGCCAATTACCCAAGAGGTCTTGGAATAGCGTATATAGGCTTACATTTCAGAAATGAGGTTCGGTGGTACTTCCTTGAACATCTTTCTTCTACAAATTTAAACATCTAATTAGTTTAACAAATCTTCCAGATATGATATCAACGGAATATTCTAAGATACTTCATAGGAGGGTTTGTCAGAAAGTTATATGAAATATTAAGATAGAAAAGTTTGATTTTCAGAAGAAAAGGTTTATTGAGTGTATGGAGCCATTGGTGAAACAGTCAGATCCATCGAGTGCAGATCTTTAAGAAGGTTGTAGGCCTGGAAGAGATTAAGGAAATATGAAGGCACGAGGGCATGAGACGATCTCAAAAGCTGATTATCTTAAAATGAAGGAATGGTAAACTGAGAGCTAGTACAAGTCAGCCAGTACGGGGGGGGATAAGGGCCTGTCCCACCAGCATGGGATTGCATGCTTCTAGAGCGACCAAACGTGTCGCTTGAGGCGTACGGCCTCGCGGGGCCGGTCACACTTCCAAGCGCGGAGACGTATGGAGTTGTGCGGGCTGGTCCCGATATCATACTCACCAATCAGCTGGGCAGGAGGCGGGCCGACTGAATTTGGACGTCGCACGGCGTCGGGCGGTGATGACATCGCGCAACGCCACATGCTAGGCGTACGCCATCATGACGCTGATTACGCCCGTCGAGGCACTGCGTACGGCCTCAATGCGGTTGTGGGCCCACAGGCCGTTGTCGCACGGGATCATCAGACAGTGCAAGATTTTTGGAGCCCCACGCTATGTCGGGACCAGCCCCACACAACTCCATACACCTCCGCCGATCGAAGTGGGACCGGCCCCGCGAGGCCGTATGCCTCAAGCGACCACTTTTGGTTGCGCTAGACGCATGCTATCGCATGCTGATGGGACAGGTCCTATAGACAAACTGCAATTAGTGCCACCTGAACATCAGCGATCACGTTTTAGACGATTTGAAGTTTACTTGTTGGAGATTGAGTGAGAGAATCGGGAATATATTAGAATAGTTAACCAGTTGTAATAAAAGCAGAGATGAGGATTCCACCAGAAAGTGAACTGAGAAAGGTACAGGTGGACAATGATATGGAGGTTAAAATAGATTGTTTTTTTGAGATTGAAATATTGTCTGCAGCAATTATTGGGATAACAACATGTAGGTCATCGGAAAAAAATGGTGAACAGAAACTCAAGCCTTCAAAACAGAGGCATCTTTTCCCAATGGATGAATAGTAGGAAGGAGGGTTTTTTTCCCTTTGTGTGCGGCATGCACGTACATATATGTTCGTGTACGTGTCTCTGTGTATATTCGCACATTTGCTCGTGCGCATGTGTGTATGTGCCAATGCATATCTGTATTGTGGTCATGCTCATCTGTGTGAAGATTTTGTTAACATTTATCCACATTGAGTATGTGTAAAATGCCTTTGTTTTAACTCCTATCAGCTGCGCACCATCTAAATTCCTATAATTGCTGCTTTATAAATTGTATACCGGTGTCTTTTGTTTTTGCTATCTCCTTCACTTTCCCACCGTTTCATCTCCTCGCGACTTGTGCTCAACCTGGCAACTGTTTAATTCCTGTTAGATTGAACGGAGAAGAGCAGCTCAGATGTTGCTGGAGTCTCTGGGGGTGTTCTCTCCCAAGGAGGTTTGTTTGGGTGACCATGTGTGTGAAGTGCTGTGCTCTCTTGGATTTGGTTTGTTCTGTCACTTATAATATGAAATCCTCGATTCCATTGGCTGGTTCGGATACATTCATCAGCATCACTGCCCTGTATGTAAGGGCACAACCTAATCAAAAAAAATGTTCCCAGTCCATCAACTTTTGAAGAGGACTTTGCGACCCAACTCCATTCACACTCCAACTCTGTCCTCTTGTCTCTTCTTCTCCTGTTCCTTCTCTCTACAACCCCCCCCCCCCCCCCCCACACACACACACACACACTTCTCTCTTCACTTTCCTCATCTTCTTGGATTTCCATTCCATCCTTCTTCCATCCATCCATTTCTTCCCATTCTACTCCTAGGTCCCAATCATCCGCTCATCTTTCCTTCCTCACCTCATTCTCGTTATTGCCTTCTCCAATTCCCTCTATAAATGTCATCTGTTCATAAGAAAATGTGGCAGGCGGAAAAGATGCATAATCCATCAAGCCTGTCAGTTGCACTGCCAAGATACTGTCTGCTCATTTAACCTCCTGGGAAAAGATCCTCTGATTTGCCTGAAGGTAAAATTCCTTTCCTTGACATGTTCTGTATCCTTATGCATAAATCCAGCATCTCTCTGCACCCCATGTCGAGACTGGTTTTGACTATTTCTCTTAGTGTTTCTAACTCCTATCAATATGGTTTCCATTTTGTGAGTTAGTGAATCCTAGTATTTGTACTGATTGTCAGCAGAAATTCTAATTACATTGCTGGAGAGCATCTCCCAACAAACTCAGCAATCCATGAAGATCATCTATTTCCACAATGCACCTGACATTGTGACCATTAGCTCAATGGAATTTACTGGATTGCTACAGATTGGACAATCTGCTTCCACAGAAACATGATGGATCACAGTCTTCACTTACAGTGAGGTACAGATTAGATTTTCAGGTTTTTGGATCAATGGAGCAGACAGAGGACTGGAATCATCACTACAGTAGAACCATATTATTTTCCCATCAGACTTTATATACAACCACAACACAAAGGAAGCATTCATGTATATTAATTGACATGGTCAGGGGTTAAAAAATGAAACACCCCAATTTAGGCATTGTCTGAACTGGTTTGACATTGTGACCTGGTTTTACAATAATCTTACTGCAATTTCTGGAGGGCCAGTAATCCTACTGATAGTACTGACATAACCCTGTTCATAAGCAGCCTCCCCGTATAGAGGGAAGACTAGTATTATAAATAGAAGGGTTATAGTTTGCTAATTAGGAACTCACATTCAAGTGTAATATCAAGCCATGAAAATCATTAACATGAGTCCATCTTTTCAGTCTCAGCCGGAGCAACAGCAGTTGAAAGCCATAATCCTTGCTCAAAAATAAGATCGGGTAACATCAGCCAGTGGTTCTTAATGTTGTTTGTTACACTTGACATATTGAAAAATGTACATGTAAACCCATCCCCAGCTCTGATAGCCACAGGCCAGGGCTGTGCTAACTTTTAGAAAGCTAATTGCTTGGTCCCACTCAATTATTTATTTCTCAAGTGGATTTACAACCAAATATTTTCCCACAACACATTCTGTAGTGCCCAACACATCATGACCACAGGTGTGGAAAAATACCCTTTCCTTCTCTGCCAGTTTTATTGACAATGGACAATTCATCAAAGGATTAGAGATGTGGACAGTGTGGGAGAAGGCTAAAGTGCTTTGTTAATATCCCCAATTCACTGTTAAAAGATACACGCAATCCTTTATGGAGAAGAGTGTATGAATTGGTGTTTGTAACCTAAATCTCAGCAATCCAACTGCAAATTATAATGTCATTTTTTGTGTAAAAAAAGGATTTAAATACCATCAACACGGGGGTTTCTGTCGATAAATGCCACTTGAGGGGTTCATAACCCTCCAAAGTGCCACCGTTGAGCACAGTTTAAGATGCATTGTCTTGGCAGTGCATTTTGAGATCTATAAGACATGCTCCGTTTCCAAGCTGCCTCACCTGTGAGTGTTAATATTTGGGTTCCCGAAAATGGTCTATCCTCTGTTAACTAGTTGTTGCATGGTGTTATGTTTAATATCTATTCTCTTAGAATCACATTAAGGACCATGGATGGGATGTATATTTGGGCTAGAAATGTTTCAACCAGTCTAACAACTTTGCATGTGCGTGTGCATGAGTGTGTGTGAAGCATTATTGGGTGTGATTCCAGCAACAAAATATGGCCACTGGACCAGAAACGCAGCACCAGCATCATTTGAAATCTTTGACCTCAAAGAGTAAATCCGTTAATATCAGAACCTTCCACAATTAGACACGCATTTTCTTTCTGAGAAGGGTCCTGGAAATGAAGTTATCCTTTTAGTACAATTCTGAGGTTGAGTTGTTTGAGTGATTTTGGTTTTAGTGTTCATGCTAAGTAGAAAGAAACTTATGTCCTCTGGTTCTCGATTCCCCTACTCTGGGCAAGAGACTCTGTGTGTCTACCCAATCTATTCCTCTCATGATTTTATATGCCTCTATTAGATCACCCCTGATCATCCTGCTCTCCAAGGAATAGAGTCCTTGCTTGCTCAATCTCTACCCATAGCTCAGGCCCTCGAGTCATGGCAACATCCTCATAAATCTTCTTTGCACCCTTTCCAGGTTGACAACATTGTTCCTATAACATAGTGCCCAAAACTGAACACAATACTCTAAATGCGGCATCACCAACGTCTTATACAACTACAACATGACCTCCCAACTTTTATACTCAGTGTTCTGACTGATTCAAGGCCAATGTGCCAAAAGCTTTATTGACCACCCTATCTACCAGTGATGCCACTTTCAATGAACTATGTACCTGCACTCCTGGATCCCTCTGCTATACAACACTCCCCAGAGTCCTGCCGTTCACTGTGCAGGTTCTGCCCATGTTTGTGCTCCCAAAATGAAACACCTCAAATGTATCTGTATTAAATTCCATCAACCATTCCTCAGCCCACCTGCCCAACCAATCAAGATCAAACTGCTATTTTTGACAACCGACTTCACTATCTACAATCCCACCCACATTTGAGTCATCTGCAAATGTGCTAACATTGCCATGTATGTTCTCATCCAAATCATTGATATAGATGACAAACAGCAATGAGCCTAGCACCGAATCCTGAGGCACACCAGTAGTCACAGGCCTCCAGTCCGAAAAGCAACCTTTTACTATCACCCTCTGCTTCCTTCCATGAAGCCAATTTTCTATCCATTCAGTTATCTCATTGAATCCCATGGGATTTAACATTCCAGAGCAGCCTACCTAGCGGAACCTTATCAAATGCCTTACTAAAATCCATGTATACAACGTTTACAACTATGCCTTCATCCCCCTTTTTGGTCACGTAGTAAAAAAACTGAGCCACGACCTCCCATGCACAAAACCATGTTGACTATCCCTAATCAGTTCTTGACCATCTAAGTGCATGTATATCCTATCCCTCAGAATACCCTCTAGTAACTTTCTGACCACGGACCACATTATATTTCCATTTTTGTAAAAATAATCATTGTGTATTACCCATTTCTCGTCAAATGGCACGTGGTTGTGGAACACACTCTTTTAACAATAAAACATGACCATATTAAGTTCAGTTTCTTCCCCAGTCAGTACTCAGCCAGTGAACATATAACAGTACAGCAAATAAACAGGCCATTGGCCCACCATGTTTATGCTGACCATGATGCTAAGTTAAACTAACCCTAACTGCTTGAATATCCCTCTATTTCTTGTTTGTTCATGCTAGTGTCTAAATGCCTCTTCAATGCTACAATTGTAATTGCTTCTTCCACCTCCACCAACAGGATGTTCTGGGCACCTATCACTCTGTGTAAAGGTTTGACTCACAAATATCTTTTAAACTTTCCCCTCATACTTTAATCCTGTGCTTTCTAGTATTTGTCATTTTCACCTTGGGAAAATGACTCTGAATGCCTCAACCTTTGACCATCTAGAGAAAACAATCCAAGTTTGTGCAACTTCTAACAGCTAATACTTGCTAATCCAGGCAACATCCTGGTGAAGAAGAGTTTCGGCCTGAAACATTACTTATCTCCTTCGCTCCATAGATGCTGCTGCACCTGCTGAGTTTCTCCAGCATTTTGTGTATCCTGGTGAACCACATCTGTACCCTCTCCAAAGCCAGCACATTCTTCCTATGTCCTCTGGTATGGGGACAAGAACTAGAAAACAGTACTCCAAATATGGGCTAACCAAGGCATTATGTGGAATGGGCAGGGAGCTGGACAGTGAATGCAAGAATCCCTGGCATGTACAAAATGAATGATTCAAAGAATAGTTGTAGATTTATCTTGCTATGCTTAATGAAAACTAACCAAATGGCAAAAGAACAAATTAACATTAATTGTCAGCCAGTCAGTGAGAGCCATGCTTGACCATGCTCAACACCCAAAGGACAAAAACGTCAATGGACAAGAACATGTTTGCCAAATTGAAAGCTTAATTTCTTAGCTTTGCCAACTTCAGAGTATACGTGGGATTCATGTAAATGGTGTGCGACTGCACAACAGCCCACCATGGTGGATCTCGAAGGAGCTGGATGTTATTTATTTTTTAGTTTACTGGGACACCACTACAGTGAAGCTAGCAAAATAAACAAATATGTCTAGTCCCGTGTTCTTTATGCACAGAAGTCCACAATTTCCTTTAACATTATCTAATCTTCCCTTATAGACTCCTCATCTGGTGAATTTGAATGAAGATCCACTGATGTCTGAGTGTCTTCTGTACTACATCAAAGATGGAATAACAAGGTACAAATTCACACAAGTTTGGCCCACCTTATTACAGTTATGGCTTGCACAGTGCTTCATGTAAATGTGGCTGAGCAAAGCATAATGCTCAGGATGTGTGGCCAATGATAGATTGACAGTGATGACTGACTCTAAATTTAGTTGGAAAGTATGTTTTTTCAGTTACCAACAATGGAATAATCAAATTGAAAACGTATCTGCAAACAGGCAAGAAACAACACATGATAAAGTATAACTCAGAGCCTTTGTAAAAAGCTTTAAGTTAAACCAAATAAAAGACACAAAATGTTGGAGTAACTTAGCAGGTCAGGCTGCTTCCCTGGAGAATATGGATAAGGTGATGTTTCGGGTTGAGACCCTTCTTCAGACTGGTGAAACCAAACTAAGTGTGTTGAGATGCGTTGGGTAAAGAGATGTTTAATAAAAAGTCCTGGTACTCGGCGACTTACACAACAGGTAACCTATGTAAACCTGCACTTACATAAGTAATTATTTAAGCCCACTGACACCCATGTGGTCTCCATGTTGGAGCACCCACATGGTCACAACATCTGACATACGCAAAGGTCCGTGGGATGTAACCCTTGTGTAAATCGGGGAGCATATCTGAGATTTAATACAGAAGGCAATAGAACTCTGAAGTATTGCAAGACTGGCATGAACTACTAATGTTTGTTGTTGTAGCAGCGACAATATTGACACCAATATAATCTGGAAAGGAGGACCAGGAGTTATTGGAACAGGACAAGTGCTTAAAATTGGGTCTGCTGTTCCCGTAAGGGATAAATACCAACATGGGCTGATGGAGCCACCCAGCCTTTTCCATGGTGTAATTTCTGTGGGGTTTTATGTAAACTTGAACCAAATGGACTGTTACGTTTGTGGTTCTTTAATAATCCTCTTGCTGAAGATCATTTCAGCGGCTTGTTTGCCAGAGTTTGTGAGCCTCATTCCCACGGAGGCCCGAGGGGACCAATAAATGTTCCCCACAATCCATTTCAAATGATATATGTTGCACCCGTGCTGAAATATTGCCTATTCACAGAAGTAACTGCCTGCAGTGTATTATGAGGTGATTTAAAATCTTCAGGAATTAGCAGTGGCAGCATGAACAGAAGCCAGAAATGCTGATGACTCATCCCGTGAGCAGATGTTTGGCATCTACACAACTCTTGATATCTTTGGATCATTCCCAATACCTCTGAGAATGACTAACTTGGTCTGAAGTTGGTAAGCATTTAGCACTGAACCTGGGAAGCGAACAGCACACGCTGCTTGGCAATTACCTACACGGCTGCTTATGGTCTCAACTAAATGTCCTGCAAGTGTCACATTAGGTACATTTTAAATTTAAAATATCAAGCTAATCTTTTTTTACAAAAACATAAGCAAACACATAAATAAGAACCATAAATATGACTGCAAGCTGACAATAGACCATCCTCTACTCAACCACAAGGCAGCATAAAAATAAACTCAATGAACTAATCTTACTCATTGAAAATAACCTCTAGGTAATGCATCGTTTGTTTTCCTATAACATTTTTAGCAGTCTGGCAGCCAGTCCGTATTGCTTCTTGGATACCACAACTGATTTATCCTTTTTTGGGAGGTTCAGGCTGATTGGTCCCTTCTCTCAGGTGCTTATATAGACTGTCTTGGACATGAACAGAGCTGCTCCTATTTCCATTTGAGAAAAGTTACCAAGATATTCTTGGATCTTGAAAACCTGACCACATATATTTAAACAGGAACTTCAGACGCGTATAAACCAAATTCTAAGTTAGGATTTCTTCACTTTCTAGGCTATAACTAAGATAATTGAGTAATATTATTTTTGGATATGGTTTGATTGCTTGTTCATTTCAGTTTTACCTATGTGCCTCATATCATGCAAGTTTGAATTTATATAATGTCTGTCATTTCTTGTAACTGTTCATGTGCAATTAATTACATTTGCACACTGCAGCAATTGTGCGCATAGTTACCTCCAGGTGGTTGGATGTGTTTCAGGAGATTTCATCATGTAAACTCCCATCTCCAGTCCGCCCCATTCCAACAATCCCACCTTAGGTTGACCGATACGCGAGCTTCACAAAACACCACCTTCCTTTCTGATCAGTAAACAAACAGGCTCATCATTTACTGAGTGAATGTTTCTTGACAGTTATTCAATCTTGTTTCCCATCTTCAATATTTTATGGATAACAATTAAGAAATCTTCATGAGTGCTTAAAACAAAAGCACACAATTTTTATAACTATACCCATGATTTTGTGCCATTGTTGGCCAAACTATATTATGCTAATTAATCTATAATCTGTGGTACTGGATGGTACAAAGACAGACATTGAACCTGGTAACACATCACAAATGGCCAAGAAATGATGTGGATGAAGGCTACCAATTGGTCAAGACAAAAGAACATACACTTACAGTCACTAACTCACTCACTCATACTCACACCCCAGTAATTTACACATTGGTTGCGTCCCTTTTTCATTTATTTTTGATGGAATCCTGAGAGAATCAGTCTAAATGGCTATTACCAGCATGTTTGGTGCATTTCAAACATAAACTCACTCAGTTATACGCCAAGACCTTAATAGAAGTTGTGAACAATTGATTGGTTTCATTATAATTAAACTCCTGATGCAGTACTAGGCAATCGGGCATGAGAACTTCACAGTGGATCTGGGTTTCAATATGCTATTCGGTGATAATTTTCATGGATTAAAAACAATTTAATCTAATTCCTCAGAGTTGGGCGTGAAGATGCAGAACGGCGGCAGGATATAGTACTGAGTGGACATTTCATTAAAGAAGAGCACTGTATCTTCCGAAGTGATGTCAAGACATTAGGTGAAGGTATGGCACTTTGTAGTTCCCACCTGTAGAAAACTGGCCATGGTATCTCTCGATTTTCCACTTACTGACGGTCCAACCTATGATCTACACATTAATGTGAAGCACTATCTTAACAGTGGGTGCCAGGCTGCATGCAGTGTGAAAATCTTCAATTTTTGCTGTTGTTCAAGTGAAATTGTAATTTGGACTGCAGGGCCTAACTGAAACATTAGATGAATGATCCTGTGCTCTGCATTCAAGGAATGGCAGCTCACTGAAGTCCATTTTATGCAAAGTGTGCTGCAATCAATTATTAAATATTTACTGAATGGCCTTTTTGTTGCCTTTTATGTGGGTCTTAATGACAAAGCCAGCACTAAACCTCTAAATACAGGAAAGAAGGTGACGTTGAGAGCTTCTGGAACTACCAATGACCTTATGATCAGACTGTTGAACAGTTTGATATAATTAAGCTGATTTCTACTCAATTTCAGATGGTAACTGAGTTAATCAAACTAGATCCATGTCTAAGCAGATGGTAGATTTTCTGAAGAACATTGCAATAGTTTAATGGGTACTAATCGTACTACCTTAAATTCCACAATCTTCATTTTAACATCCTTAGCTCCAAGTGAGATTACAATTTACTTCTCTGGAGCTTTGCTTCGGTTCTTCATTACTATGTACATTTTTTCTGTCAACCCGCTTCCATTTTAATGAACCTTGCCTTTTGAAATTTATGACGCACTGCAGGATAACATGGGCTAGTTATAATCAAAAAACAAACTGCTGGAGGAACTCAGTGAGAGAGCAGCATCTGTTGGGGGAAAGAATTGTTGACGTTTTGGGTTCAGACCCTCATGATATTATGGCAGTTTAACAGCTTCATGGTTACTTTTACTAATGTCACTTTTTTATTTCTGTTCTTTTTTAAATGGACCTGTATTCCTGTAGTGTCATTGTGCTGAACATTTTCCTTTGAGTTTCCATCCAGTAACATAATTATTATATTCTTGTTACTGAAGTCAAAGGCAAATATTAAAATCTATCTTCAGGTGACCGCAAGAGAACTGGGCAAGCTGGGTTAATATGCAGTGCTGAAAGCTGCTGTCATTGATGTGGACTGCAGGGGGAGCAGGGAGACCTATGAAGATCTAGTGTGATTGATGAAATTACCAGCGCACTTATGTTACTTTTAAGAATCTCTCAGCATTTTTCTTCTGCTTTATAGTGATTGTCATTCTTGAACCATGTGAAGGAGCAGACACATACCTCAACGGAAAGCAAGTGACTGAACCAACTGTACTTAGATCAGGTACATATTTTCAACCATCGAATCATACAGCATGGAAACAGGAAACCATACTTTGAAACATAGAAACATAGAAAATGGGTGCAGGAGTAGGCCATTCGGCCCTTCGAGCCAGCATTGCCATTCAATATGATCATGGCTGATCATCCAAAATCAATACCCCGTTCCAGCTTTCTCCCCATATCCCTTGATTCTGTTAGCATGAAGAGCTGTATCTAACTCTCTTAAAAACATTGTGAATTGGCCTCCACTGCCTTCGGTGGCAGAGAATTCCACAGTTTCACAACTCTCTGGGTGAAAAACTGGTGAATTTATGCTGCACTCCCTCAATAGCAAGAATGTCCTTCCTCAAAATAGGAGACCAAAACTGCACACAATACTCCAGGTGTGGTATCACCAGGGCCCTGTACAACTACAGTAGGACCTCCTTACTCCCATACCCAAATCCTCTCGTTGTGAAGGCCAGCATGCCATTATCTTTCTTCACTGCCTGCTGTACCTGCATGCTTACTTTCAGTGACTGATGTACAAGGATACCCAAACCTCATTGCACCTCCCCTTTTCCTAATCTGACTCCATTCAGATAATAATCTGCTTTTTCTTGCCACCCAAGTGGATAGCTTCACATTTATCCACATTACACTGTATCTGCCATGCATGTACCCATTCACCCAACCTATCCAAGTCACACTGCAACCTCATAGTGGCCTCCTCGCAGTACACCGTGCCACCCAGCTTTGTGTAATCCGCAAACCTGGAGATGTGACATTTAATTCCTTCGTCAAAATCGTTAATATATATTGTAAATAACTGGAAACCCAGCACTGAGCCTAGCGGTGCACCGTTAGTCACTGCCTGCCATTCTGAAAAGGACACATTAATTCCTACTCTTTGCTTCCTGTCTGCCAACTGGCTCTCTATCCATGTCAATACCCTATCCCCAATACCATGTGCTCTAATTTTGAACATATATCTCTTGTGTGGGACATTGTCAATGGCTTTTAGAAAGTCCACATTCACCACATCCACTGGCTCTCCCTTATCCATTCTACTTGTTACATCCTCAACAAATTCCAGAAGATCAGTCAAGCATGATTTCCCCTTCATAAATCCATGCTGACTTTAACTGATCCTGTCACTGCTTTCCAAATGTGCTGCTATTACTTCTTTAATAATATTGACTCAAGAATCTTCCCACTACCGATGTCAGGCTAACTGGTCTATAATCCCGTTTTCTCCCTCCCTCCTTTCTTTAATAGTGGGGTTACATTAGCTACCATCCAGTCCACAGGAACTGATCCAGAGTCCATTGAACTTTGGAAAATGATCACCAATGCATCCACAATTTCTAGGGCCATCTCCTTGAGTACTCTGGTATGCAATGAGTAATGGCTTCTGAACATTGTTCTTTCATAGAGCACAGTTGACCAGTAACTTTGGTGATGATTGTAACTTTCTTATAATTGTGATAATTATTTTTCCATTTTTAACTTCAAAGGAAACCGCATCATCATGGGGAAGAGCCATGTTTTCCGTTTCACTCACCCCGAACAGGCCCGTCAAGAACGTGACAAGACACCCTGTGCAGAGACTCCCGTTGAGCCTGTGGACTGGGCTTTTGCCCAGCGGGAATTACTGGAGAAGCAGGGCATTGACATGAAGCAGGAGATGGAACAAAGGTAAAATGAGGAATAATGGGGTCCAAAGAGAGTCAAACGAAGCATTCCCTGTAAAATTTAGTGACGTGAAGTAGAACAACCTATTGAATGACAATGACTGCATTTTGTCCAGCGACCTGCATTCTAGTTTCCATTGCATATCTTTCTAAAATGGTAATGATTGAATTTATGAGTTCTGTTAGTTGAAGGTAACATGGCTTTATTCAGGGAAAATATTCCTTGGTTATGAACTTGTTAAAGCCTTGGATTGGGTTGGTACCCATTAAACAATCACATTCGCTTCCAATGACAGCTTTAGATTTTGGACTAAATTTTACATTTAGTGACAACAAACCCCAGGAATATCCTGATTGTGCATATTCGCCACTTTACTATCTTATTATTTTTGATTGTGATGATGTATAGTACACCAGGTTTCCTTCTACTGTACATTAAAAAAAAAGGTGACGTTAAAAAGCCTTTACGTCTTTGTTCTATTGTAGTCATCATTTCACAGTGAAATTGAAGTGAGGTATGTCCAAGCCTTTCCTTTCTTTACTGGTGAATTTTCACCGGGAGAACAAGGTTACTCCCAGGAACTGCAGACAAATCATTAAAAGCAACAACATGACACACTCAGGTCCAGTTATTTAACAAACAGTCACTGAATAATATATTCTGCATTGGTAATACACCTTAACTAATTAATACATGCATATCCAACCAATTCATATTTCCATTTCCTCTAGGAGTATACTTTCCATATGTGATGACACTGTCAATTCAGATTCACATTTTTTACCACTGTGTGATTACTCACAGATTATGATACATGATTAATTCAGTCTTTTTATTACACTAGGCAACGGGATACCTGCCAATCTGTTATGTGATTTAATTTACTTTTCTGTGAACTTCACTGCACAGAATATTAACCTGATTGTCACACATGTAATGCAGGGGGACCTTTAAGTTGATCTGAAATGTCTGGTGTAGCTAACCTCAGAGTAATAGACGGAAGAGGTTTATTCTCACAGAGAATAGAATCATGACACAGAAACATGTCCTTCAACCCACCATGCCGATTATCACGCACCTGTCTGCGCTAATTTTCCAGCATGACTCATAACATAACCTTCTACTCCTCGATGATTCCGGTGCTCATCTAGATACTTACATAACGATTGTGTTTTGTGGCAGTGTTTAATAGGATAGCACTAATGGAATTAGTATTCTATATACAGTGTTCTGTATACTATACGCATCATTTCTAATGGCACAGTGTTGAGGGATATTTACAATAAGAAACACAAACATTTTCTCCCAGGTTTATATCAACTTTTGTTTAATTTTATTCTACATTGAAGAGACTTGCAGTGAACTATGATACTTTGTATGGATTTTACTTAATTGAATTATTTCTTAGGTTGCAAGAACTAGAAACTCAGTACCGGAGAGAAAAAGAGGAAGCTGATTTACTGTTAGAACAGCAGCGCCTGGTATGTAACATTAAACTTTACTGAGACCTTCTGAGCCAACAACATAATTTTGGTGAATTAAGACTGAATCTCACTGAGGTAAAGTCGAGTCAAGGACCAGGAAATAATAATGTAATTGACAGCCTTTCAAAGACAAGATAGCTTGGAAGCTGTCCATGCACATTCCCACAAGAGGAGAGGGTGGGTGGAGAGGAGAACCACCAGAACTTCCTGGGTGATGGAATTGGCAAATATGGTGAAGACAGATAGGAAATTAGACAGTGCTAGACATACTCAGAAGATCAGGAAACATTTGAGGGGAATAAAATAATTCAGATTGAAGAACTATCGAAACACTACTTTGGCTCCAGCGGGAGCATCCAATGAATGCTTTCATGGATGAAGGTTACTAAAGTTCCCAATAAACTGACATCCGGTAACACATTTGAATGAGGAAATTTATGCACATAATGTTTCCATTAATTGGGCATCCCAATACAAGCGCCTGTCTTCCAGCATTATTAACGGCTCCAAAAGTAAAGAGCCATAACATTTCTCACCCATGTTTTTGTCTACCATTCTAGGACTATGAAAGCAGACTGGAAGCTTTACAAAGGCAGATGGATTCCTGCTTTTACCCAGAAAATGTACAGGAAGATGAAGAACCAGAGGAGGAAGGTAAGAGAACATCCCTCTTTATTTTTTGTCATGTTTTTACTATTGTCTCATTTCCCCGTAGTACTAGCAAGGAAGCTAGCGAAATAGATCAGGAAGCTGTGGCAACATTTGAAGAGTCAATTAACTCTCACAGCAAGTACTGCTCTTGTGATGGTGTGTGGCTTCATCAGGGATCTCTTACAATTGAAGGTGCCCAGTCTCAGCTCAGACAAAGGCAAAGAGTCCCTTTATCAGTGAAGGGGAAAGTTTTGCAGAGAGTTTACAGAAGTTTGTAATTTTTCAGGGAACTTTAATCCAAGCTTTTCTTTTTAATGTTTTACTGCATTTTACCAAAAATAGATGAAGCAACGTTGTTGCAGTGGCAAGGTGCACTGTCCTATCATACTCTGGGGCTGGATGTTGCAATCCACACACAATCTGGGGCAGTGACACTATGGGCCACACTGTGCGGTCATTCTCTGAGTCACACTATCCTTTCAAACTCTGGGATTGGGTGATCCAGTTCATTCCAAAGAGGAAGAAAGATTCCAAGGGGAGTAAGGGGCGACCGTGGCTGACAAGGAAAGTCAGGGACAGTATAAAAATAAAAGAGAAGAAGTACAATCATGAGAGAAGCAAAGATGAGTGGGAAGCAAGAGGGTTGAGTAATGTTTAAAGAGCAACAGACGACTAAAAGGGCAATACGGGGAGAAAAGATGAGGTACGAAGGTAAGCTAGCTAAGAATATAAAGGAGGATAGTAAAAGCTTCTTTAGGTATGTGAAGAGGAAAGAAATAGTCAGGACCAAAGTTGGATCCTTGAAGACTGAAAAGAGTGAATTTATTATGGGGAGCAAGGAAATGGCGGATGGGTTGAACAGGTACTTTGGATCCATCTTCACTAAGGAGGACACAAACAATCTTCCTGATGTGCTAGTGGCCAGAGATCTGGGGTGACTGAGGAACTGAAGGAAATCCACATTAGGCAGGAAATGGTGTTGGGTAGACTGATGGGACTGAAGGCAGATAAATCCCCAGGGCCTGATAGTCTGCATCCCAGGCTACTTAAGGAAGTGCCTCTAGAAATTGTGGATGCATTGGTGTTCATTTTCCAATGTTCTATAGATTCAGGATCAGTCCCTGTGGATTGGAGGGTAGCTAATGCCATCCCACATTTTAAGAAAGGCGGCAGAAAGAAAACAATAGACCAGTTAGCCTGACATCGGTGGTGGGGAAGATGCTGGAGTCAATCATAAAAGATGAAATAGCGGCACATTTGGATAGCAGTAACAGGATCGGTCCGAGTCAGCATGGATTTACGAAGGGGAAATCATGCTTGACTAATCATCTGAAATTTTTTGAGGATGTAACTAGGAAAATGGACAAGGGAGAGCCAGTGGATGTAGTGCACCTGGACTTTCGGAAAGCATTTGATAAGGTCCCACATAGGAGATTAGGGGGCAAAATTAGGGCACATGGTATTGGAGGTAGAGTGTTGCCATGGATAGAAAATTGGTTGACAGATAGAAAGCAAAGAATAAGGATTAACGGGTCCCTTTCAGAATGACAGGCAGTGACTAGTGGTGTACCGCAAGGCTTGGTGCTGGGACCGCAGCTATTTACTATATACATCAATGATTTAGATGAAGGGATTCAAAGTAACATTAGCAGATTTGCAGATGACACAAAGCTGGGTGGCAGTGTGAACTGTGAGGAGGATGCTATGAGAATGCAGGGTGACTTGGACAGGTTCGGGGAGTGGGCAGATGCACGGCAGATGCAGTTTAATGAGGATAAATGTGAGGTTATCCACTTTGGTAGCAAAAACAGGAAGGCAGATTATTATCTAAATGGTGTCAAGTTGGGAAATGGGGAAGTACAACGAGATCTGGGGGTTCTTGTTCATCAGTCAATGAAACTAAGCATGCAGGTACAGCAGGCAGTGAAGAAAGCGAATGGCATGTTGGCCTTCATAACAAGAGGAGTTGAGTATAGGAGCAAAGAGGTTCTTCTGCAATTGTACAGGGCCCTAGTGAGACCACACCTGGAGTATTATGTACAGTTTTGGTCCCCTAATTTGAGGAAGGACATTATTGCTATTGAGGGAGTGCAGCGTAGTTTCACAAGGTTAATTCCCGGGATGGCGGGGCTGTCAAATGCTGAGAGAATAGAGCGGCTGGGCTTGTATACTCTGGAATTTAGAAGGATGAGAGGGGATCTTATTGAAACATATTAGATTATTAAGGATTTGGACACGCTTGAGGCAGGAAACATGTTCCCGATGTTGGGGGAGTCCAGAACCAGGGGCCACAGTTTAAGGATAAGGTGTAAGGCATTTAGGACGGAGATGAGGAAACACCTTTTCACACAGAGAGGTGTGAGTATGTAATTCTCTGCCTCAGAGGGTGGTGGAGGCCGGTTTGGATACTTTCAAGAGAGAGTTTGATAGGGCTCTTAAAGAGAGCAGAGTCAGGGGATATGGGGAGAAGGCAGGAACAGGGTACTGATTGTGGATGATCAGCCATGATCACAGTGAATGGCAGTGCTGGCTCGAAGGGCCGAATGGCCTACTCCTGCACCTATTGTCTATTGTCTATTGATGACTGCAGTTCCTGCATAATGTTAGTTGGTGAAAGTCTGTAACACTACTTAAGTTCAGCTCCAATGTTTGATTTGCTTTACCGATTGGCAGTTAATATTGTTATTGTGACCTCTGGTGTTGTGGATCAGATGCACATTATTGGGCTTGAAAGGCTTATGATATGAGGTACCAGCCCAAACCTCTGAGCTTTTTGTTCTAACATTTGTTGCATCATTATCTTTCCACACAGTGCAATGGACTGAGCGGGAGTTTGAGCTGGCACTGTGGGCATTCCGAAAATGGAAATGTTACCAGTTTACCTCGTTGCGGGACCTTCTTTGGGGCAATGCCATCTTCTTGAAGGAGGCCAATGCCATCAGCGTCGAGTTGAAGAAAAAGGTAATTGGCTATGTTTAAGTGTGACAGAGAGATTCACACTGTGGTGTTGTCATTTAACCTGTTATAGTTGTGAATGGGTCCAGCAAAGGCTAGAGAAAAGTCACAATGTCTCCTTTGCCATTGCAATGAGACCTTTACGGCCAGCAGATGCTGTGTAAGTAGCTCACCAGGTACAGAGACAGATCTCCCTACTGCAATTCCAAAGGATGTAATTCAAGACTGTGCCTACTAGGTAGGGGTCTGTATACAATGCAGGAGTGAAGCTAGCCTGAATGGGCCGGAAGAAAGATTGGAGAAAGAATGCCAGTTGTAAGGTGGCATTGTTTTTGGAGACATGAAAGAGGAAGGAAACATTTGTATGAGGAGGTGCTATCTGAAAGCAATACAACCCAAATATCCCATTAATCACAAAGTCCCCAGAGGTGTGAATGTTTGAGAAGAGCTCATAGAAACTTGCTTCAACAGTGTTGCCTTCTCTTTAAACAGGTGCAGTTCCAATTTGTGCTCCTCACGGACACATTATACTCCCCGCTACCTCCTGACCTCATGCCCCCAGATGCAGTTAAGGACAGAGAGAAGCGTCCATTTCCACGCACCATTGTGGCAGTGGAAGTCCAAGACCAGAAAAATGGAGCAACGCACTACTGGACCCTGGAGAAACTCAGGTACGGGAAAGTAAGAGATGCTGGTTAACCAGAAAGTCTGTTTATAAGAACAATAGGGCTAGGTAAGAATATAAATTCAAGACCAAGTTTATAGGATCTTTGTTAGGTAATGGTTTATAATGGATTATGGAGCCGAGATGGGATAGTGGATCAGATAGTGAAAGCCGTCTCCTAGTGGGAGATTTTAATAGAACTCTGAGACAAATCATGATGATATGAAACAAGTAATGTTAACGTTAGAAAATCTTTGCAGTTCAGCTTAAGACATTTTTAGCTTTCAGATTCAAACTGGGCAGGAATATGAACAATGGTACAGATTACCCATCAGCACAATACCAAAACTACCCGTCATTTTGAGTTCCATCTTGTACACATCTGTACTGAAAGTGCAATCTTGGTTAACATGCCCAACATTTTAGGAAAATTTGTATGAATATACTTCTCCAGCACAGTATCCGAGTGAACACAGTTTGAATATTTGTTGAGACTATTCCAATAACTTTGTATTTGTTTTTAAATTAATTATATTCTTACCTAGCCCTATTGCAGGTATGTTACAAAACTTACCTTTAGCGGTGCTGCAGTTCTGCCACTGCCCATGTGCGCGACTTTGGCGCCTCTGAGAGGGGGACGGGTTTAAAATGCCGTTTACTCCAGTCCTCTTCAGCAACTAAATCTCAGGGGATTTAGTTGCTGAAGAGAAATCGCTCCGACATTTGTTTTATGGAGTTATTTTTAAACTGCGCTGAATAATTTAATTGATAGAGTGAATTAAAAATCATCTTCTAAAGCCGTGAACGCTGACAACGGGACGGATCTCACGTAGGGGACAAAAGAAGGTACACAGTTTATTTTTACCTAAAAACGTGCTTCTTAGGAAGCCTTTAATCAAAATTTCATGTTGCGAAAAGGTAACTTAAAAAATATATGAACCGGCAGTATTTTTCCTGCCGACTGGGGTTTAAATTCACCGCAAACCGCAACGTTCCAAACAATCGCGTTCCACAAAAACTCGCAAGTTGATTTAAATGGCCATTAATTTACGGGAATCAAACACTAAATTCCTTCAATTTGGCCTATAAATTCATGACAATGAGATTTAAAAATCATGTTATATTGTGAATTCTTATGTGAATGTTATTTGGACACAGGCTTTTTTAAAATGTTAACCTTTTCTTAAGAAATGGATAGATGTTTAGATCTTATAATTGAATTTTGTAATTAGCTACAATTAGGTAACTAACTAATTATATGCTTTAATTTCAGGTCATCTAAGTAAGATTTTTTCCTATTTGTTTCAGAATGCTTCAATCTATAATAACTGAAAATTTCATTCAGTTCTCTTAATTATTAAGAAAGTTATGGGCTTTTGACTGTCCTTGATCACAGCTTTTGTGTTAAGTCAATGGAAAAGCAATATGGAACAAGATGCTAATTTCGGAGTATGAAAATGGTCATAACTTTTTTAATACTGAAGATATGAAAGTGAATTAGGTGTTAAATTAAACTTTTTATGCTTTATCTGATGGGATAAATTGCAGACTTAATTTTTTAAATCTCAAAATTTTGTAACATTGCTAATATCATCATGATTTATCTCAGAGTTCTATTAACATCTCCCACTAGAAGACTGCTTCCAATAAAAGGTTATGGCTGATCCACTATCCCATCTCGGCACCATAATCCATTATAAACCATTACCTAACCAAGATCCTATAAACTTGGTCTTGAATTTTCAATTGTCCCAGCATCTACAGTCATGTGGGATGAGCAAAGATCAGATCTCCACAACCTCTTGTGTGAAAAGGTATTTCCTGCTGACATCCACAATGTTAAGGTTAGGCGGAAGATATACACAAAAAACTGGAGTAACTCAGCGGGTCAGGCAGCATCTCTGGAGAAAAGGAATAGGTGATGTTTCGGGTCGAGTCCCTTTCTTTGGACTGAGAGTCAGGGGCAAAGGAAACAAGAGATATAAACGGTGATGCAGAGAGAAATAGAACAATGGTCCATTGTTGGCTCTGGGCTAGATGATAATGAGTTAGGCTGCCTTATTCGAGAATTCTAGAGGAAACTAGACTAAGTAGGACCTGTTGGGTCACAGCTGCACATGGGAGGGCTAGTTCCCCAACGCAATATTCCACCTCCACCATTTCCAATGCACACACACACACACACACACACACCCTCCACTTCACACACACACACACACACACACACTCACACACATATACAATCACACATACACTCACACATATACTCACACACTCACATTCACATAGACTCACACACACATACACTCACACACACATACACTCACACACACACACACACACACACACACACACACACACACACACACACACTCACACACACACACAGACTCATACACACACAGACTCACACATACACACAGACTCACACATACACATACACTCGCGCGCACACACACATACACACACCCATACTCACACACACTGACTCACACCATATATATATCAGTAAACCTTCTTGAATATACTCACATGGCTCAGCGCAGCCTCTCCACTGTGGGGCTTCCGCAGTCAGCGGCACTTCTGCAATCAGCGTGACCTTTTCACTTAACGGAAATTACGCAATCAGCACGACCTCTGCACTCACCGGAAATTACGCAATCAGCGCGACCTGTCCACTAAGCGAAAGTCACAAAATGAGCGGGACTTTTGGACTAAACACAGTCGGACCTAATAAAGCATTTATTCCTTCCAAACACAGTCGGACCTAATAAAGCATTTATTCCTTCCAATCACAGTCAGACCTAATAAAGTATTTATTCCTTCCAAACACAGTCAGACCTAATAAAGCATTTATTCCTTCCAAACACAGCCGGCCCTAATAAAGCATTGCGGTTTGAAGCACAGGCAGGGCAGCAGGCCAAACAACTCATGGCATTGTCATTTCATTTCCAATTAAGCACTGCAGTTTCAAGCACAGGCAGGGCAACAGGCCAAACAACTCATGGCATTGTCATTAAGGGCTAACAAATCATTTATTGCAAGTACATTGCAGACTCACAGTTCAGTTGATTCACAGCTTAGAATGAGAGTCGTGGCCGCCGCCTCGTGATCTTGCAGAGTGACTGACTCGCGTCCAGGGAAAAAAATCCTCTGGGGTGACTCAGCGGAGGAGGACTGTGAGTAAGATGGCCAAAAATCACAGCGGTACATGGTAGCGTTTTTTCTAAAATCAATATACAGCGCAGACAGGAAGTGGTCAAGATGAACCTTTTAATTATATAGATACGTGTTTATTGTAGTGAATCTTTGAAATCTAAAATGCCTGGATAACAAAATAAAATACCTGGATAACATTCTGTTGAATCTGCATTATAAACTTTGGGATAATATATTATGACATTTGGGTGTCCAAAATTGAACACAGTTGGTAACTGACCAAGCTTCTATACAACATGGTCACTTTTTTTTCCTTTACACATCAAGTACCTTGAAATAAATATAATTGAACATCAATGTTCCAGCATTAGTCATTTTGTTTCCTGTTTGAAAAAGTGCACTAGGTTCTTATTAACTGTATACATAGCAATTGTCCATTTGTTCCATGATTCTCACACTGGGAGAATATTATGAACCCTTTTCGTCCTCACAGGTCCCTGCACTGAACTTGCATCTCACAAAGATATTTGTTCTTGTCACTATTTTACCATTAACACTTTGTCCTTGAGAGTTTCTCCTGTCTTGAATTAGTTCAGTCACGGACTTACATCAGACAATTTCCCTCTGTGTTGGCCTGACTTTGATGCTCTGGGACAAGAGGAATGAACTTCCTACTCTAACTACAGTTGAAGAGCAGCTAGATTATCCTCAGTGAAAGATCAGTATGGGTTTGGCCCTGTTATATCCCAACATCTTCTTGGCATTAATGAACATGGCCGATCATTTGATGCAAACAAATGATATTCAGGCTCAAGTGCGCAGCCTCGGATGGGTGCAGTAAGCCAGAATCTATTGCAGATGTATATCCAGACTCGTGGGTGTTCTGGAAATCCCAGAATTACGTCAGGAGACACCCAGTGTATTTGTTCTTCAGATCTTTTTTCTCGTTTCCTTTGATAAATGAGGAACACAAAGGCATGAGTAATTAAGTTACTGGATCTGTCCAGAGGTTTGGACATGCACCTGAAGTCATTGCTTAAAATCCCTCCAGAGCAGTGTTGGAATCTAAATCCAAATATAAAATATAAGTTTAATATCAGTAACGTGGACCGTGATCATAAGAATGCAGCGCCCCTCAGGGAGTGAACTCTGCTAATCTTACCCAGCTCAGCTTATATTTCATTTACCAGACTCACCAGTGACAGTCACAGTCCTGTGAAATGGCCCAGCAGTCCACTTAGTTCAGATATAGATGGGTGGAAATAGTGACCTTGCCACTGGCAATCACATCTCAAAATCAAATGCATAAAAACTAAATCCTTTCTTGAATGTTGGCGACATTTAAGGAGTAATACAACATAAATGAATGTTCGCTGCAAAATTCAGCCTCTTATTTCATCTACTGATTTGCTGTGACTATACTTCAAAGTTAAAACATTGTTAAAATCTAATTGATTTTACTCACTCTCAATTTCCTTCTATGTTTTATTGTCCATTTAACTTTATTTCATTGTTAACTGTGCTTCCTGCACACAACTGTGAACATTTACCAGAACATTAAAATATGTGCAAATTCAGAATCCAGCAGTACACACCAGTAGGGACCATGCATTAAGCATGTTTTTGTTTTATTCTTCCACTTTTTCCATCATTTAGTTTGTTGAATTCTATTAATCTCTGTCGAATTAAATTACTAACTGGCTGCAATTGTATCCTCAATAAAGGAACTTTGCAGGGAGCAACATTTGTCCCTGCAATCTCTATGAAGCCTTGTCTGTTTGTGCCCGTGCCTGTAAGGATGTGGCTGAGATTAGTGTGTTGGACTCATATCTCTTGCAGACAGAGACTAGACCTGATGCGTGAGATGTATGACCGTGCCGCTGAAGTGCCTTCCAGTGTGGTCGATGACTGTGACAATGTTATGACGGGTGGAGATCCATTTTATGATCGTTTTCCATGGTTTCGGTTGGTCGGAAGGTAAGATTGTGATGAACTATTTATAGTGTTGTTTACCATGATAACTAATAGTTTAGTCATGTTTAGAGATGAGCAGTGAAACCAGTGAAACACAGGTTCATTTATATTTCTAATTCTAGTTTCAATTGATTTGGAAAACAAATTAGCTTTACCCATTTCATCTGGATGGCACGAGAGAGCCCAGAAGCAACGTATCCATGTTGAATGAAGTGTAGTTCTTTTCTTTACAGTGCAGTTTGGATACAATTTTTCCAAGGTTTAAGTGTCCAGATGCATGTGGATATTTAAGAGTGAGTTGGATGTGGCCCTTGTGGCTAAGGGGATCAGAGGGTATGGAGAGAAGGCAGGTACGGGATACTGAGTTGGATGATCAGCCATGATCATATTGAATGGCGGTGCAGGCTCGAAGGGCTGAATGGCCTACTCCTGCACCTAATTTCTATGTTTCTATGTTTCTATACTGCTCATCCCTAGCATTGTCTCCATGGAAGTAGCAACAGAAGGTTGAGAGAGAAGTATTACGCTCTCTAGAACCTCTCTGCTAATTCTTTATGGAGTCTCATTGTCTTCATCTGAATGATGGTGAAACTTTCTTTACACTCCAGCCTGTAGTATGTGTCTCTTCCTCAGGACAGATACACTATCCACGTGTTGTCATCCCAACCGTCAGGATGGCATCAAATGCCTCTTCAGTAGGGTGTGCCACCACTAATCTCAGATTTTGATGTAGGCACAAGGAACTGCAGGTACTGGAATCTTGTGTAGAACACACAGTACTGGAGTAATCCATCTGGTCAGGCAGAATGTCTGGAGGATGTGGTTAGTCTGAGGAAGAGTCCCAATCCAAAATGTCGCCTATCCATACATATATCTTCCTGTGTATTTTGTTATTATACATTCTCTGGATTTGGGAGAAGATAGGAAAATTGCATTTATTTCCATAATTTACCCGAGGAGTTGATAGGAAGTTTATCTTTGAAATGTTGCACTCCTTGAGAAGCTGCAGGGATGTTAGAAAGTGAAATTCAGGATATTGATCCAGAGAAAACAAAATGATGGCATGCTTAATAGATTCTGAGTTTAGTCAATATTTGCAGGGAGATGGTACGTGGCTCCTTTATATCCCCCATTATCCCCTATGAATCCCATTTATACCCCATTATCTTTCATTCAACTTTTAAATTTCTGCCTTTCTACATTATATTATCACACCAGTATCTTGGCCCACATACCTGACCCTCATCTTCAGGAAGATTGCTAGCTCACCTCTTGAGGCAGCAGGATTGTCTTTCTCCAAGAAAATGTCTGCAAGTACAACAAGGGAGAGGCCAGGAAATTGGATCACTTGGGTTGTATTCTACATATCAAATACAGTAAACACTCGTGTTAATGGACCCCTTTATAATGGATTCCGGATGTAGCGGACAGACCTGCGGACCTTCCCAGGGCTCACACCCTAACCCTGGCTTCCAACACCACCCCCGATTCGCCATGTGCACCAGTGAGGCCCTCTTCACCCACTGCACTGTTGACAGTTGTTGAGGCTTGCATTGTAGCCCCTGGGGACAGCATTTCTTCGGGCCGCTGCCACCAACAGGAAGTGCTCGGTCACCATAAGGCTCCCTCTCCTCTCACTGGCTCCTGTCGGCCGATCGCTTTGTCCACTTCCCGCTCCACTGTCGCCTCCTCCTCATCCCTTTGTTGTTCTGTCCACTTGGCCTCACCCCCGACCCCCCCACGCCCCCGCTTCCCCCTCCCTCCACCCCTGCCGCCTTCGCCTCCTCCTCCTTCTCCCCCAGAGTCGCTGACATACTGGATGTATCGGCGCAGGCAACCATTGTGTAATTCTGAATTTATACCTATCTTTCCATATTGATCTGTGATTATTTAGCGCATAGCATGAACGTGATTTCAGCAGCATGAAAACCCCACTTACCTTCACAAACAGTTCCACACCACGTCACATGCACTATTCAAGTAAGAGGATTCTCAACTGTTTCAATTCTTTCACAGTATGTTGTTGATGAGCAGCAGGTGAAGAAGTTTGTTAGATCTGTTTAATGTGACACTTTTCAATAAAGACATCTGAGATGCAATATTGACTATTGTGTGCACCAAGAAGGGGCTTGGCCAGGCAGAGGAGGAGGTGGAGAAAAGGATGGCCAACAATTTGCAGAGAAGGTTGAAGGAGAAGGGTAACAGGCTTAGTCAGGAGGCTTTACTTTCAGAGATCATGGGCAATGTGGATTTGTTGGATACTGCCATTTTCCCAAACTACTGCTGTGGCATTAGTTCCCCAAGGAGATCAACCACTAATGGCAGAATAACCAACCACAGAGCCATGTCACGCCTCCAATTACAGTGTAAATCCTGTGCACATTTTCCTGTTTATCAATCCGGTTTATTCCCCAGATTGTGAGAGGAAAGCGCATAATCCTGAAGAATCACAACCTTCTGTGTATCTGAGCAGTAAAAAGGAAGCTGTTTTAAATATGCAGCTTTCATACTTATTGATGTACTCAATAAAATACTTTTTAACATTGTTGTTAATATTGTCCATTTGGTCCTTTGGATTCTGCTGCACCATTCAGGAAAACTATGGTGGTTGATCCTAGCCCTTTCCTGTTGAGCTTCACCTTGCTTGATTTTCCTGGTTTCTGCAGAGCCTATAGTTTCAGAGCTGAATACAACCAGCCACTTAACCTTTAGGAGGTGTGATTTAGTATGCTGGATATGGAGGAGCCCAGTAGATAAGTTAGTGAACATGGAAAATTTATTGGTATCATATCACAGCAACAAGGGTTGCAAGTTCAAGAGGATGCAAGTCAGATTGTCATATAAACCTAACTGGATAACGAATATCATAGAATCCTACAATACTGTGAAATGTCCTTTGGCCCGCCATGTTGCACCTACTCACAAATACATAGCTGCACTAATGCCATCTCCCAGCATTACATCTCCCGCTTTCTATGCCATGGCAATTCAAGTGCTCATCTAGCTCATTAACAGCACTAATGCACAAAGAGACCTTGGGGACATAACCCACAGCTTCCTAGAAGTGACAACACAAGCAGATGGAATGATGAAGAAGGCGGTTTGTTTGTCTTCATCAGAAGGGTATTGAGTATAAGAGCCAGGAAGCTCATTTACAGCTTTAGAACTTTGTTTAGGCCATGTTTGGAGTATTGCGTTCTGTTCTCTTCTCCCCATTACAGAAAGGATGTGAAGACTTTGGAGAGTGTGCAGAGGTTTACCAGAATGTTGCCCAGATTAAAGGGTATTAGCTATGAGGAGTGGTTGGACAAACGGATTATTTTCTCTGGAGTGTCAAAAGCTGATGAGAGAATTGATAAAAAGTTAGAAAATTATGAGAGACATACAGTTGATAGGGTAGGCGATCGGAACCTTTCTCCCAGAATGGAAATATTAAAGACTAGAGAGCATAGCTTGAAGGAGGGAAGGCAAAATTTAAAAGAGATGTGCGGGGTATGTTTTTTTACACAGTGAGTGATGGGTGCTTGTAATGTGCTGCCAGGGTTGGTGGTGGAAGCAGATATGATAGTGGCATGTAAGGGGCTTTGGGATAGGCATATGGATATTCATGAAATGGAAGATATCAGGATGGAAGGGGAGTCAGGCCCAGAGCTATAATGATTGTTCGCCAGACTGACCATGGCAGACATGCTGGACTGTAGGAGAGAATCCGTCATTCTGAAGGATGTCACTATATCACACTGTAAGGAATGTTTTATTCCGTTGTTTCAAACGGTCATTTGTCTGCAGTTTGTTGTAGAGCAATCTTACTGTTTGATGAAATTTAGATCCTTGCATAGAATATTTAAGATTTTAGTATTTCAGTTTATGGAACGTACCAACAAAATAATGTGCAACTAAATCACTGAGTCTTCGTGTCACCACGAGTCAGTGCTATGAAAAGGTGAGTGTGATACTTCCCGCAAGTCAGTCTGACATAAGTCAGTGCATTCACTGTGAAATCAGTCAGTCCAAACACTGACGCTGTGACACTGGCAAGTGTAAACACTGGCATGGGGCACCAGTCAGTGTAAACACTGATACTGTTGAATCAGTCAGTGCTAACAGTGAAACTGTCGGTACAAACACTGACACTATCAAAACAGTCAGTACAAACAAAGCCATTGTGGGACAAATCAATGCAAACACTGACCCTGTGGCAAAGACCTGTGTAAACATTAAAACAGTGGCATCGGGCTGTGCAAACACTGGCATTGTGACACCAGCAAGAGCAAACACTAACAGTGTGACACTAGTCAATACAAACACTGACACTATGGAATCAGTCAGTTTCAAAAATAGCACTGTGAAACTAATCAGTGCAAACTCTAACCTTGTGATAAATATCTGTGCAATATCTAGCACTATAGAATCAGATCGTTCAAACACTAACACTGGAACTAGTCAGTGCACATACATTGTGAGATGAGTCAGCAGGATAATCATAAATATATCCATTTAAAACTTTTAATGCAAAGAGAAATGTCACAAATTGGTGGTGTAACTAACAGGCTTCTGAATGATTTAAATGAATATTCTCTAATGATCACCTGATAGACACACGAGATCTGCAAGTACAGTACCTGGCATAGCTGGCGTGGCCTCCATTATGCCTAATAACATGCACTCCAGGGCGGACTCAGACTAAGAATGAAGTGTTGGCAACAACAATTCTCCCCTCCCACCTTCCTTCCAAGCATCCTCTTAGCTAATGTACAGTCCTGAGAAAATAAGATTGAAGACTTAAGAGCAAGACTGCTTTACCAAAGGGACTTGAGGGAAGCTGTGTGTGCACTGTTTCACAGAGACATACCTTACCCCCAGTTTTCCATGTTCGGCCTCTAGCCCAAAGGTTTTTCAATCCATCATATGGACCAGAAAGAACGAGCCGACGTCTATCTCATAATAAACTCTTTGTGATGCTCAGACATTGTCCAACTCCTGCTCCTCTGACCTGCAACACCTAGCAGAGAAGTACTGTCTCTTCTGTGTCCCAAGGGAATTCACTTCCATGACTGCATTCCACATCCCAGCTCAGGTAGACGTTCGGCATACACTTAAGGAAATATATGCCGTAGTCAATGATGTCAATTAGAATAAAGGGGAGGTCATTTAAGACTGAGGTGAGAAAAAACCTTTTCACCCAGAGAGTTGTGAATTTATGGAATTCCCTGCCACAGAGGGCAGTGGAGGTCAAGTCATTGGATGGATTTAAGAGAGAGTTAGATGGAGCTCTAGGGGCTAGTGGAGTCAAGGGATATGGGGAGAAGGCAGGCACGGGTTATTGATAGGGGACGATCAGCCATGATCACAATGAATGGCGGTGCTGGCTCGAAGGGCCGAATGGCCTCCTGCACCTATTTTCTATGTGTCTATGTCCTCTGGACAATGTACTCCACCATCTTCTCAATTATTAACGGAGGCGTCAACAAGGTTAGCTTGAAGAAGATACTTCCAAACTGCCATTAGCATGTCTCCTGCAGCACCAGAAGATCAAACATTTTTGAGCACAGATACCACCATGAGAGATGTTTATTGTTCCATCCCTCCGCTGCACTTTGGTAAATTGGTTCACCTGGCTGAGCTACCTATGCATATAGGCAGCGACTGAAGATTTCAACTCTGGTGAAAAGGATTGTGTCGACCAGATCAGGGGAGGCAGAGGAGCAACTTCACAACTGCTTGGACTCGGTAGACTGGGCGATATTCAAGGACTTGGCAATGGGCTTGAACAAAAATGCCACTGTTGTTACCAACTTCATAAGGAAATGTGTGGAGAAAAGTGCTCCTACCAAGACCATCCAAGTGTTCCCTAACCAGAAGCCTTGAATGAACTTGGAGATCAGCAATCTATTGAGGACCAGATCTGTGGCCTTCAGGTCAGGCGATCCAGAGTCATACAAGAAGTCCAGGTACAAATTCCAAAAAGGTCATTGAGAATGACCGGACTTCCGGACTAGAGGGTCAGGCAAATGCTTGGCAACAGTGGCACTTCCTTCAATGTGAAACCAAGTAGAATAAGTGAGAGCAATGAATCATTCTCGGACAACCTTAATGCTTTCTATGCTCACTTTGAAAAGGAGAGCAACAATGTATCTTTATGGCCACCGCGGTCCCTGACACCACAGTGATCTCAGTGTCCAAGGCTGAAATCAGAAGATCCCCCTTGAGGTTGAACCCTCAGACCGCATCTGGCCCTGATGTACCTGACCATGTTCTCAAAACCTGCACGGACTGGTGTCGTTCAACACCATCATCCCTTCCAAACTCATTGCTAAACTCTGAGAACAGGGTCTCTGCTCCTCCTTGCGCAACTGGATCCTTGACTTCTTCATCGGGAAACCTTAATAAGTATGAATTGGCAACAATACCTCTTCCTCGCTGACCATCAGCATGGGGGTACCTCGGGGCTCTGTGCTTTGTCCCCTGCTCCGCTTTCTCTATATTCATGTTTGTGCAGGCAGACACTGCTCCAACGCCGTCTTCATCACCACCAACGATACCACCATGGTGGGACAAATAAGGGGTAATGACAAAATAAGGGGAGATCGTTAATCTTTTTGAGTGGTGTCAGAACAGCAATCTCGCTCTCAATATTAACAAGACCAGAGTGCTGTTTGTTGACTTCAGGAAGGGAAAGTCAAGAGACCATGGACCTGGTGGGATGGTGGTGGTGAGCGTCAATAGCATCAGGTTCCTGGGCATACATATCTCTGAAGATGTGTCCTGGCCCCAGCATATTGATGCAATTACAAAGAAGGCCTCTACTTCCTTAGATGTTTGAGGAGATTCAGTATTTCTCCAAGTCCTCTAGAGAATGTCCAGAAGCGTGTGGTGGAAAGTAGAGGGTTGCATCATGTCCTAGTTTGCTTGGTCTCGACGATGTAAAAGTGGCAGCATAGGGAGCACCAAATGCAGTAAATGAGATTCAAACTGCATGTAAACCTCTATCTCACCTGGAAAGGCTGCTGGGATCCCTGGATGGATGTGGGCAATGAGGTATAAGGACAGGTGTTACCTATCCTGCGATTGTAGAAGAAAGTACCTGGAGAAGGGGCGGGTTAGGTGGTAAGGGATGAATCAACCAAAAGATGTGGACATTATGGTCTCTGCGGACAGCAGAAAAGATTGGGGCCAGATTGAGGCCACGCACAAACTGGAGGAACAACATCTCATATTTAGCTTTGGTATAAATGTAGAATTTTCCACTTTCAAGTATCATCATGCCACACCCTCTTTATTTTTCCCACTCCCCAGTGCGCTCACATTTCTCTCGCCGTCACCCGCACATCCCCCCCCGACTGTGGCCCTGCTCCTCTCCCCACCTTTGTACACTATTTACCATCCCCCATAACCCACATCCTTCCCTCTGGCTTTACATTTCACCCTTTCCTCTTGTTACCTGATATCCTATTGTTTCCTTTTTACCTCTAACTTTGTCTCTTACTCCACCAAAGGGTTACCTCACACACTCCAAAGAGGTACTTGGTGTAAATGTAAAATTGTCGCCAGTGTCTGTCGGATAACATTAATGTGCGGGGCTCGCTGGTTGGTGCGGACTCGCTGGTTGGCCGAAGAGCCTGTCTCCACACTGTATCTCGAAGCTAAACTAAACTAAATACAAATTGCTGGAGTGACTCAGGGGGTCAGGCAGCACCTCTGGAGGACATAGTTAAGCGACGTTTCAGGTCAGGACCGATCCTCAGATCGATTATTGTGGGGGTGAGAAAGCTGAAATAAGATTGGGGCACGACAAGTGATAGATAGGGTGGGCTGATTGGCAGATGGGTGGACAAATACTCCCCACACGACAAATATTCTCCACACTACAATGTTTGTGTTTTTTGATGTGGTGTTTTTTTTCTACTGGGAATTTAGAGTCTTTGGAATCCTGTTCCTCAAAGGGTGGCGGAAACAGTGTCTTTGAATAATATTAAGACAGGAATAGACAGACCCTTAAGAAGCAAAGGGGTGAAAGGTTATATTAGAATGCAAACTTGAGATTACAGTAAAGGGGCTGTCCCACTGCGGCGACCTAATCTGCGTGTTTAGAAGAGTTTGGCTTTGACTCAAACTCGCAGCGTGGTCGACACGTGGTCCGAGGAGGTCCTATGGGGTCACTGGGACTCTCCTTCATGCTCAAGGGAAGTTCCCGCATACACGCGGCCTCAGCTAGGTAGCAGAAAAATGTTCAGCATGTTAAAAAAATTTCCGGGAGTAAAATTTGGTCGGCATGGTTCTCGTAGTGCAGTGGAGTGGGGTCGCTATTTAGTAACAGGAAGTCGAGGGCAGCCATAGGCAATCTCCTTCGCTGACCGGGCATTTTAATTGGCTCATTGGAGTTTTCAGGACCAAGGAAAACTGACCGGTAGGTAAAATGCCCGCTAAACTTTATTAAATGTTGTCTGACTTCTTAAAAGTGTCTCCACTCCTTCTTTCACTTCTTCTCCCTTTCTCTCCCCTTCTCTCTCCTTCTCTCTCCTTCTCTCACCTTTTCTCCCCCTCCCCCCTCACCCCCGCGCTCGCTAAAGGACTTACCGTACTGTGCAGCCGTTTTTTACCTTCATCATGGGTGTGAATTTCAGACAGCGCTCCCCCGCTTTCCCTGGCCCCCGCCTTTGCGGTGTGTGTTTGTATGTGTGTGTGTGTGCGATCGGTCGATCCAGCTCAAGGTTTCATCGCTTACGGTCGATCCAGTTAGAGGTTTCTCAGGCGAGTGCCCTCGAGCTTGAAGGTCGAAGACACTCTTCTGAACTCGTGGATTAGGTCACCGCAGTGGGACAGCCCCTTTAGGTCAACCCTAATCTTATTGGAGGACCAGGGTCCAGTGGTAATGTGAAAGCACCAGGTCAGATTGCTGGTGAAAAGAACTTGAAGCTGTCAACCATCTCGACAGCAGCTCAGTTGATGAGTTCAGAGCTTGATCAACCTCTTTGCTTCCTTAGGTCAACAATCAACACTTTTGTCTTGCTGATATTAAGGGCTAAATTGTTGTAGAAGGTTTTCAATCTCATCCCTGTATCCCGTATTATCATTGTTGTTGATATGGCCAACAACAGCAATATCATCAACAAATGTAACCATTGAGTTGGTGTTGTAGTTGGCCACACAGCCCTAGGTGTACAGGAGGTAGCGCAAGTGACTGAGCACGCAACACTGAAGGGTACCAACAAGATGAAGGAAATATTATGCCCAATTCAAACTTATTGAGGTCTACCGATCAAGAAGTCCAGAAGCCATTTGAAGGCCCTAAGGCCAAGGTTCAGAAGTTTAGGGATGAACTTAATCGGTATTATGGTGTTGAAGGCTGGTCTGTAGACAATATAAAGCATCCTGACATAGGTATTCATATTGTCAAAATGATCTGTAACTGAACGTGATACAAGAGAGATGGTATCCTCGTGGGTCTATTTTTCCCATATGCAAACTACAAGGGATCTAGATTGCTCGAAGACTGGCACAGATATGAGCTATTACCAGTCTTTCAAAACACTTAATTATGGTTGATGTTAGAACTAAAGGGCGACAGTCAGTAGCTCTAAATGTTTTCTCTTCTTGACCAATCCTCAACCCACAACAGTATATCATCGCTGAGACTATGGCCTCTTTATTTTTGTTTGACATCTCTTAATTTGACACCTTATCAAAGTCATTCTGAAAGAGCACATGCACCATATCTATCTATTCTGCCTACTACAATCTCAAAAATACTCCAATGGATTTGTCAAATTCTGCTTCATAAATCCATTTTGACTCTACACAACAACAATATAATTCTCTGAGACTTCCATTGTTCTTAATTATAAACTCCAGCATTTTCCCTCCTCCTGACTCTCTGTCTCCTTTTTCAAATGATTGGTTACATTTGCACCCTTTCAATCTATGGAAATCATTCTTGAATCCATAGAATTTTAATGCAATCATCAGAGCAGTGCGAAACCTGTCATTGCAGTCACTGGACAGTGTGACAAATGTCAGTGCTATCACTTCAGTATAATCATTTGATTTGTGTCACGCCATCACAGTAATCAGTGCAACTTGTCTGAAGAAGGGTCCTGACCAGAAACTTTGTCTGTCCATTCCCTTCACAGAAGTTGCCTTACCCACTGAATTACTCCACCACTTTGTGTTATCTTCCAGATTCCAGCATCTCCAGTTCCTTGGTATTAGTCAATAGAGTCATACCAGTCAGCACCTTCATTGCAGAAAATGACATCAGTTAGTCCAGACACCAAACATTTAAATCATTAAATGAGTCATCGTTCAGTGTGATCAATGGACCAACTTCATATGTCATTTCAATTAGTGTGGCTGTGCTACTCATGGTCCAATCAATGAATCAGTGTAACATCAGTCCTTGCAATCATTATGTCTGTGCAGAATGAGCTGGTGCAGTTAATGAATGATCGCCATACCTGTCCGTTTAGATACTGGGAAAGTGTGACCTCCCTCCCCTCATTCCTCTCACTCCATTCTGCCTATTTTTTTCCAAATTCCAAACGCGCCACTGATCATTTCCCAAGCTACATACCTTGTATTGTTCACTTCTCCCCATGCACACTTTACTCGCCGTCCCATGCAGCGCACCACATACTGTGTGGTTGGTGCTTCTCCTGCTCCTCAGCTTGTACAGCCTACCCATTATCAATGGTACATCTTCCACCTGTTTTAGGGGATGAGCTTGTTGTGTAACAGCTGTAATGTTTGGACAAGCGGGTTAATTATGTGCAACTCATGGAATTGTTTCTTGCCCAGATAAAGAGAAATTCCTCCTGATGCAGGGAGCGATGTAAATAAGTGGTGAATAATGCACTTGTAGGAGTGTCATATTGTGATATCCCTATGAAATGATTGCTATTGTTTGTAACATTTCTTGATATACTATTACACTTCCTCTGCATTTCACTTGAAGATACTGAATATTGAAAGTGTTTTTGGTAATCTTGCTCTGGGCATCCACTTCACCGATCAATCTATGTGCTGGCTGATTCAGATTTCCACCCATAAATACAGCCAGCCTTGGCTGAAACAGTGTGTGCATCAGAAGAACGAGCAGGCCAGGTTAACATTGAACGAGGGCAAGTGATGCTGACGCGTTAGACAATGTACTGATTGCTAAACAAAACTCTGATTTTGATTCTATTGGTATCCAACTTAAAATAACAATTAACTGGGTTTGAAAGGGGTTGGGATGTGGTCCTGCGGTCAGCTATAAAATCCAGTTGTCCACCGCTTGGATTAGTCCCAAACATGCATCCTCATCGTCTAATAACATAGAAGGAAGTCCCTCGTGCCTAACAGATCTACGCTGGCTCCCAGGAGACCATCCCAGCATTATCCTACTCCCTCTGTTCATTTCCCAGCAGCCCTGCAACTTATCCTCTCTGGCACGTGGCCATCAACTCCACTTTGAGTCTTTTTGCCATAAACCTACATGAAAGGGTCATTTTCAATAGCCATCTGGCACATCTTTGGGATGTGGAAGGAAACCAGATCATCCAGGTGACGCCCATGCTGTTGCATGAAAATACATGCAGTCAATACCTGAGGTCAGGATGAAACCTGGGTTCCTGCAGCTGTGATTCCATTAGATGGCCACTCCATAAATAATTGTTCACTTGGTGAGCAGCGAAGGGTGGAGAGAGTATTATTTACTAATTAGATTACTAGATACATAGTATCTGTTTCCTGAAAATGTTCACCTGAATATTGCCTTTAGCGAAATAAACTGAGAGGGATGAGAATATTTCTAAATACAAATTTGTCATGACCTGAATGCACTGTTTAAATGGTAGCAAAAGAAGCATCAGGTGACAATTGGATATATATACTTAAAACAGAGCAACGCCACAGTGAATGGAAGGGTGGTCGTACTGTGGTTATTTCATTGAGTAGGGGCATGAACTAAGGGGCAGAGGAGGCAAACACGGTGATGGCCAGGCCATGTGACGATCCATTGAGGTGGATGCCAGGCGCAAGGTCTGCTGTGTGAAGTACTCTAACGGGATAAAGGATCAGATTGTGGTGTTCTGAAGCTGGCCCTCAGATCTGTGAAATCAGTAAGAAATTGGTCAGAAGTGGTCATGGGTCACTGCAGTGTCTGGGAAAGGGTTAGGGTATCTTCTGATTTTGTGCCAGTGTTCTAGAGCTCATTGGTAAAATAACAATATCAGGAAGTGGTACCATCTAGAACCTTAAGACCAACACTTTGTTTGCCTACTTTTAACTTTTATAACCATTCCATGCAATTTCTTCCTCTCATTCTTAAAAAAACTCAAATATCTATTGCTATTTCAACTGTGACCTGAATGAGGTGAATATTCCCTTTGAGCTTGCCCTATGCGTGAATGTTGTGCCCATTGGCAGCCTAATACGTGTATTTTTGACAGCAGATCTTTAAGAGGGAAACACCTTCTGACCAAAGCTTGCTGATTTCAGGTTTCTGTGGAGCAGATTTATCAGAATCTTGATGATAGGTGTCAGTCAGAGAGTTTTGGGCCTATTGTTGAATGATGAGGTTTTTTTTAACATGTCTTTGTCTTGTACTAACCCTAGTTCCCCTGTCTCTGGCTGTACTAGTACTCCCATTTTCAACACTTGCATGACTGAGCGCATGGCTGATCTCACCCCCTCCCCCACCTTCTCGAACCCTGACTCTGACATCACTGAGCTCGCAGACGAGCGCCATGATGGAAACGAGGAGGAGGAGGAGGATGAGGATGAGGATGAGGAGGAGCTGGACGATGAAATCTTTCTGGATGATCCCTTTTCTGACCTGGGGGGAGACGAAGGGTACCAGTTCCACCATGATGGCCAGGACCCGTTTTACGACCGCTCACCCTGGTTCAGTTTAGTGGGAAGGTTGGTGAGGTCTCTAGAGCATGAAGGGAAGGGACTAGCTCTTTCACACTGAGAAGAGTAACCCCAGTGGCAAATGGCCACAACAAATCTTAATACTGGAGTCATTATCTATTCTCCATAAGCCCCAGATTTGCCTCATTGGCCGCTGGTTCACACTGATGGAGATTTAATTCACGATGTGATACTGTGCAACAGTTGCATTATCACCATCTAGAAAAAAAAGAGAAAACTAATACATTGCAAGTGCCAAAACAAAATTCATGTTGTCAGATAAAGTGGAATCCTACAGTATGCAACAAATTGGTAAAAGTCATACCAAAGTCATCCCAAACTTATCTGGGATTGCTGAAGGTTAAGTATTCACATTAATCTGTTGACACTCTACTATTTGGGGTAATGAGTTTCCAAGCCTGGTAAATTAAGTTATGCTCTGTCTTCTGCTCAACATGAGAAAGGTGAGACTGAGCAGATATTTCTGCAAACAATTTACTCAGCTTACTCACTCAGCACATGATTTACCGCTTGTTGGCTGATAGGGTGCAGGATGCCCAGTGGATCCCCCTGTGTTTGAGAATATACTGACAGTGCAGCAGCTTCCACTTGCTGCATTCTCCCTCTTGTCAGAGACCCATGTGTTCCACGGGACAATAAAATGCTTCAGTTAGATTTTGGATGGGTGGGTCAGAAGCACTGGATTTCACCTTTTAAACCCAACGACTGGATAGCCAAAATGGATGCAGCTAAATTGGTTACATTTCTGTGCCTTTGTTTACATCATAGTTGTATACATATGGATTCCATTGTATCTCACGGAGGAAGGCAGCTTTTGCTGTGGTTTCTAGCATGGTTGACAATAGGGCACTGCAGTGAGACTTGCATTAATGCACAATTTACTACATTTTTTGTTAATTTTTTTTTTAAAGAAGGATTGTGCAACTTTTTTGGTTTGGAAATTGTTACCTCTTACCAGGAAAATATTTGGTATGCAGTTGATAGAACTAGAGCTTTCAAGGAAAGCAGGAGAAATCTACTCCTTAAATAGAGTTGTCCAGTGCTTGTGTTTAATCTCAGAACACTAACAACAAGCAGCAATTAAATATACCCTTTACCTTCTGACCATATTGTGTTCCAACAAGGAACAAGTAAACTCTTAAATAGGAGAGAGCAGGGCTTCTGATCGAAGTGAAAGGTTGCGAAATAAAAGCAAGTGAATAACCAGTTTAGAGGGAAGAAAAGCATTGAAGAAGAACAATTCGGGGCTGAGAGAAAGGCCGATGTACATAACATCTCTTCAACTGATGGAGGGCTGAAAGGTGGCATAGCATGGGACAAATTTATAAAGTTAGTTGTGGGTAAGGCCGTTGGGAGAATTGCAAAACTAAATATTTGATGAATTCATGGAGTTGGAGAAATCAGATTAATGGAGATGGGTAAGGGCAAGGGTGGGTGCATCCTAATGCAGGGTTAAGATGCAAGAAATCCTTTTCCAACATAGTTCAAATTCAGGAGGCCAACAGTAAACAACTTGGTAAACAAATTCTTGTGACAAATTCACGCAAGATGAATTGGACCAGGGATGGTTATAAAAGATCTTGAAGATTGACAGGAAGCACCTAAGAGTGTGTGTCGCTATGCCTATTCTTCACAACTCATGTAGGTGATGGTCACTCTGCTCACTACTCACAGTTGCAGGCATGTGTTAATCTCGACCCACTCCTAGGTTTTCTTGGGAAAGATTATCCTTCTTGAGTGTCTGCTGAACAGCTAGATGGTATTATGTAAAGGTAACAAAATCTCCAGACCAATATCATTAAATATATTAAAAATTATTAAATTTCAGTTACATTTAATGAATATGCACTGTGTTGCTTCTGGTTTAGAAGTGTTTGTTTGAATTATAATGTTTTGAATGTAAACCTCTATATTAACTTGGAGGTTTAGTCCAGGTGTCAATGCAGTTGCCTTGTCAGTCTTATAATTCATAGCCCATTGATATCTGAGATCTTTTTTCACAGCTTTGAATCCTACAGTTCTCCCGATGAAAGAGCTTGTCCCCTTACCAGCTCATCTCAGTAGGGCATGCCAGACTTGCTGAGTAGGTCATGCCAAGGCATCACAACAAGGCATGCCAAGGCATTCAGTTTCCAAACATGTTTCAGTTTATCTCAATTGGCTATCCCAGCACAGTGGTTTTGGAAAAATAATAAAATAGTTTTTTCACTGTGCACGCACGTTGGCACTACTGTTTTGCTACCTGCTGTGCAGCCATTTTGAAAACCGCTGCGCCAGATGCTGGGTACCTTCTGTTAATGTTACAGGCACTACAATAGAAGCTGGCTCTACCAATGTTTAGCCAATGTTTTTTTTCAACTGACGTTCTTCATTTCCTTATTTCTTGTGTTGAAAGCTTTGTGTTCTGAGCATGCCACCTTTGCACCTCACCAATCTTGTTACCAGCTCCTTTGCATTGGCCACTGTATATTCAGTCTGCTTCAAGTGTCTTGCCATGTTCAGGGTTTCTATTTGTGATTGTCGCATGAGTCACACAGATGTTTTTTTATTCCTGTTTATCATGTTTTAGATTAAAGCTGTGCTGAACTGAATTGGTACAACATTATCACATCCCCCTGGAGCTAGTTGGACAAGGAGGGGGATTAACTTTGTTAAGAACCTTGCAATTTCTTTTCATTACGAATGCATTTAATGAAATATGTTTCCTTGATAATTTCTGTGGCTGCAGACTCAATATTCTATTTAAAATTATTTTCACTATGTTCAGAAACAGATGTTAGCAATAAATAGAATTATATTTCATGACAAGCACCCAGGAAAAAATATATAACATTCCTTCTAGATGCCCAAAGCTCACCAGATAAATAATTTAATGTTGGCAGATCGTTTTGGAGAGTATCTGATACAGTTATAATAAAAACAAAATATTTTGTAACACAGAGCAACTCAGGCAACATTTGTGGAAAGAGAAACAGTTAATGCTTCCTGTCCAAGACCCTTCATCAGAGATGTCAGTAGGTGCTCACCGAGCAAGACCCAGGAATCACCATTGGTGAAAGATTGATGGGATCTTACTGATAGCATCCCTGAGAATATGTTGATTCTAAACTTCTATGTGTATACAGTAGATGTAATCTTCCGCTATCCTAGACTGGGCTCTTCATGGTGTCTATGTTAAGAAATCTTGTAAAATGAAAATATGAGAATGATGGACGTAGAAATGAAATGGTATACCATCACCATCAGAGGCACAATGGGAACTGAGCAGAGTGAGCTACATTCTGGTAATACGTGCAAGATATTGTGCATTGATAGAATGGCATACGGAACATTTATGTGTGTGACATTTCCTGTCATGTCCACCTGAAAAATTCCCTGGCCAGAAATGCAAAAACGTATGATTAGAATGTCTAGGCTTCTTGGATTGTTAGGTCATTTACAAAACCCCACCTTTCATCCCCCATGTCTGACCTCTTCCCCCCCCCCCCCCCCCACACCCACCCACCCCCACCACCCCCCACCCCCATCCTCCAATTTAACATTATGTCCTCAGACTGAGGTGAAAGGAGCAACTAACCCCATGTCTGCATTAAGTCATTGAAATTAAGATTTCTGGATACTCAATGTATTTCACTGATTTTAATCAAATGGTGTGCTGGCCACCAAGTGTTGGGAGGCAGGCTAGTGTTTCTTTCATTCAGCCAACCCTAATTCCAAGCTAATAGAACTCTAAACTTTGATCACTATGAACATCACCATAAACCAGTGTGGGACAAAGTTAAATGTCGTAATGGAGTTTCAGTATAGCTATGCCCCAAATCATCTGGTGTATCTTGACATTGAGCTCACTACTGCTAATACTTCACATCAAAAGGTTCCTGACAATTTTCCAGGAGTATAAAGAACATAATACTGATTACACTGCGACCCTGTTTTCCAAAGGTGAGCTGACTTGTTAATCACATGATATTTTGCAGTGGTAAATGAAAGTGTAGTGTACTGAACAAATACAACAACAGTGTTGGTGTTTATTTTACAACAAAAAGCTTAAAAAAACTGATTACAAAAGTCTTTACTCTTCACTATTCTGGAGATGACTAAGTGTCAGCTTCTGGGCAGTGGATGTCACACAACCAGTGAATAAACAATTTATCTCATATTTTTGGAAATGTTAAATTCCCCCAGGTTATATCTGCAGGATGCATTAGATAGGTAAATTGCACAGAAGCTTTGGATCTGATTACCCCTCTACGGATTTGGATTTACAATAAACTTACTTTTCCAGTTTGCATTATTGTAAATATTCCTAAAATTGCATAAACAGCAGAAGACAGACCCTACAATATAAGAAGAAATAATCTGTGGATACACCTGAAGCTAGTGAGTGATCAAGCTTCAACCTATGATGGTCACACTTTAGACATTTGGTAATATCCTACTGCATTTAGAAGTCCTAAAGAATGATAAAATTCATGCTACTGGTATTTTTTAATTATAAATGCCATTTTTTTTTCCCCCTATGCATCTGGCTATGATATATTATTCCCTTCGGTAATGCAGGCAGCAATTGTACATAATCCCAGTATAACATCCAGGAAGGATAAAGATATAAGAGAACTTTGAATCTTGGTGACTGTGGTTAGTTGCCAGAGATGATCTAGCTCACACTGAAAAATGCCCTTGAAATACAATAACTGCTACACACAGCAGACTGCCCCGATATATCACGCTCAAATGAACAGAACATTGCCTGCTCTACCATTCTCCATTTGTCACTGTTTGTGAAACTTTCTTATGACAAAAAAAGGTTGAAGTGCCTGGTAAATGTTTTGCAATTAAGCAGTTGAGCTTATGAGAAGTTTTAATCTTCTGCGTACTAGATTCCATTTTTTTTTGTGGAAAATTTACAGATTAGGCAATGGAAACTGGGTGTTTGTCCCATTCGGATTTTGTTTCCTCTTGAAGCAGACTGAATCCACTGGATCCAGTATGGTTGCTCATATTTAATGCTACTGAATATCTTTTTTCTTTATGTTCTTTTTATTACAGATGTTTTTATGTCTACAAAGTTTGCTTGATTGCAAGGCAGCAGTGATTCCCGCCCCTCCGTGCTAATTGTGACTTGTTGATGAATCTTTTGGTGGTACATGTGTGGTTGTCTCCAGTTTCTCACTGGCTGGCTTTGGCTGGCTTTTGATGCTGCTTTGTTTTGCTGCTTTGCTTCCTGGCACTGTGGCGTGCTGTATATGTTGGATGAAGATTGCAGGTGGTTCTACTTCGATCACTCAGGGACTTTACACTTTATTCCCTTTCACACACTTGAATACAACCTCATCAATGGAATCCTTTCTGCCAGTGGCCAATCACGGGGCCTTCTTCACAAATTCAATAGCCTTTTCCTAAAACTTAGTGAGTGAAAACAAGTAATTCACTTTTCCTGACACATTAAGTACCCATTTACTGGGATGGGTTGTCAGTTCCCTACTCAGGTTTATGGATTTTGAAAAGTTTTCTCTATTATAAACTGTTGCAAGATATCCGGTCATCACGAGGAATCCGACCAGCTCTGCCTTCAAGAATTCATTAATGGTTAAACCATTTGAGAATGTCCAGCATTTTGTGGTGCCTGTATATGTCTCAGTCAAAGAGTATTGCATTACTTGGCACATCACCTGATGGTGGAGATGAGTCCAGAAGCCTGTTTCATGAATAAATCACGATTGGAGATGGTTTCAGAACTGGATGAAATACTTCCTAAAATAACAAAGTTCAAGTTCTGACAACTGTAAAGGCATCAAACAAGAGTCACCAGTTAACACCACATCAATGTCATCTCGCGAAGGCACTTTGAAGAAAAGCAATCCAGTTCATTGTTAGTATTGATTAAAGAAACGTGAGATGGTTATTTCTGACATAAACAGGCCAACAGACAGAACAGCAGATTGCAGATCAATGTTTTCTACCGAAAAATAAATGCCCCATTTCTTACCTGTGTAATCAAAGGAGGGTGTAGTTATCATGGAAAGAAGTTGGTTGATCCATCTACGAAAGATACTTTGGAAACAATTCTAATCAACCCTTACAATTCTTATCAATTTATTGCTCTTCACCTGAGTTTCCATTTCAGTTCGTGGGACTTCTGGATAGCCACCAGCCTAAGGAATCCTGTCAAATCAGCACAAAATGTCTTCATTTCTCAGGTCTGAAATTTGATTTGGAGTCAACGTAGATTCTCCAAGATCTGCCTAGAACTGCAGCAGAGGACAATCTAGTCAATGAACATTAATAATTTCCTTTTCCTGTCACTCGTGTTCTGCCAGTTTCATGGTCAGGCTTATGTCTGTTGAAAATGTTTTCTGCCTCACCAGTGATCCAGACCACTTCTCGATTGATGCTGCAGGTTGTCCTGTGATCACAAGGAGTCATACCACTGCTTCCAAGTGGTCACCAACATAAAGCTCACTGCTGCCTCCCCTTTGTAGTCTACTCCATGCAAAACACTTTAGAGATGCAGGCTTCTTCTTCTTGGCAGATTTTGCTGGCACCCACATGTAATTGCTCTCTTTCAGCTACCAGCATATAGGGTTTTGTCTTATCTCTTTCTTTCTCCTTTCATTTATTCTTTGAATTCTCCCTTACTCGGACTCATTTTCCTGGGTCATGAATCTTTAATGATCAATGGAACATTACCTTTTGGCAATGAAACTCCACTGTGTGTCAGTGTTGGCCAATTATGCAGGGATTGAGGGATTGGTGGAAAATTTGCCCCGCTAGAATTCTACCCTAAGAGGAAGATATATTGTCACAATTGGACCGATCAACGCAATGTGATCACCTTTACCTCCTCTTTGAAAATAAATAAACAATGGGGTGGGGGCAACAGTTAAAAATAAATATACTGATTCATATACTGATTTTGTCTATAATTAATTCCCATAGAGGACATTGGAAGACAAATTTGTTTACCCAGAGGTTGGTTGGAATCCAAACCTGACTACCTGAGAAGATATTGGAGGCAGTTACACTCACATTTTTTCATGGGTCAGAGTCTCATTTAGGAAGTATCATGATGAGCACTTGAATTCCCACTGCACAGTAGGCTTCAGATCAAGTGCTGCTAAATGTCATTAGTATAGAAAAGTACTTGATGGTCAGATGGTAGGCTGAAGGGCCCATTTATATGCAGTATGATTTTATTACTCCATGTTAGGAACTAAGATCTCTTAGTTAATTGTCAGTGGTGGTTCCGTCAATGTCACTCTTGTCTTTGAGTCGAACGTTTGTATGTTGAGGCCTCTTTGGAAACTCCAGTAATGTGAGGAAGAACTGCAGCATTGAAATGCTCTGTGATGAACCAGAAGATAGTCCATATGAAGTTGGATGATTTACCTTCACCCAGAAGCATGGACCATTCATGTACCATCATGGCATGAAAAATGTGATTCATTTTAATTGAAGAATGCGACTGTTGCAAAAGCATCACTTGGTTGGCCAGTATTATGCATCCTGTTAGAAAATTGCATCTCATGGCAGTTTTCCTTAAATGAAAAATGTCATACCAGTTACTATCTTTGAGCATCCAAAAGTAAGAGCTGTATTTACAGAAGAAGCGGGAGGACAGCCCAAGCTAAAAAGCAGGGGTGGTGTTGGATGTAGAACCACTTTTGTTGACTAAATCCAGTCACAAAGTGAGTCAACTGCTAGTGCATGATGGCTACATTCGGTGTTGTTAGATCTGTAATTGAATGTCAAGTCCTATCAGTATAAAAGAAAGAGTGATGAACAACATCATCAGCTAAGGCTCCAAATCAAGCCAGTATGCCTTGATGGGCAGAGCAAACTATTCCAATTGCGCAAACTATCAACTATCAACATGACCAGTCCTAAAATTAGCTGAATACTCATTACTACACTACTGCCCCTCCCTACCCCTCGGTTTCAGTATCTGCCAGGAGGAGACACCTTCTCCATGTGGAAAGCAGATTAGATTTTGTCATGAAAGTTTCTGAGCCAGCATAAATCCAGATCTGATGAGTTAATACATTCACCATTAATGATTTCAATGGTGGAGGCAAAGTGAACAGTGGTCTGCTCCGCCATTCTGGACATTGGGACAATCTGACTGAACTCAATACTCAAATGAACAGTGCAACCAAAAACGGTGACATGCTGTCACAAAGATTTAGGGATACTTGCTATGAAATCTTATGACTGCTACCAGCCTATTGAGTTGACACATGACGACTAGAAAGAGAAAAGAGCTTTTGGGCTAATCAAGTTGGTGGCTTCTGTGGGCCATCTATTCAGTTCATGTGGAGAAAGAGAAAAAAAATCATTAACACTAACTACCAGCAAACTGGAGCATCTTTAAATGAAGTCAGCACCAGATCACATCTGTTAAAAAATATTGGACAGGCAAAAATCAAATCCAAACCTTCAGTCATTCATATTCACCATGTTCATTCTTTCTCACAAACCTGTGCAGTGAGCTCTGTCTTTAAAAAATCTCGTGTTAACTAATGCCAGCTGCAAGAAAAACAAATCAACAATGCCATGTTCTAACAATCCCAGCTGTGAAGTCCCTGAGCCAACATGGAAGTGTAGAACCACCTACAGGTAAAGCTGCTGTTGGGTGGACTAGCTAATGTGTGTTGTATTCTTCCTTCCAGAGCATTTGTTTATCTCAGTAACCTGCTGTACCCCGTGCCATTAGTACACCGTGTGGCAATAGTTAGTGAGAAGGGAGAAGTCAAAGGATTTCTACGTGTAGCTGTCCAGGCTATTTCTGGTAAGTGTGAAAATGTGAAAAAAATAAACATCAGAATGAGGTATGTTTAAGAAGGAACTGCAGTTGCTGGAAAATCGAAGGAAGACAAAAATGCTGGAGAAACTCAGCGGGTGAGGCAGCATCTATGGAGCGAAGGGAATAGACTCAAAACTTTGCCTATTTCCTTCGTTCCATAGATGCTGCCTCGCCCGCTGAGTTTCTCCCGCATTTTTGTCTACCGTCAGAATGAGGCATAGTGGACACACATTCTCCTTTCACTCACTGGGAATGAGTCGTACAGAGGGTCACACACTGTACTGCCACACATCGGGAGACATTTAGGAGCATTTAGTACTAAGAAACATATAGACAGGTACATGGATAGGACAGGTTTTGAGGGATATGGGCCAAATGCAGGCAGGTGGGACGTAGATGGAACATGTTGGCTGGTGTGGGCAAGTTGGCCAAAGGGCCTGATTTATAGACAATAGGTGCAGGAGTAGGCCATTCGGCCCTTCGAGCCAGCACCGCCATTCAATGTGATCATGGCTGATCATCCCCAATCAGTACCCCATTTCTGCCTTCTCCCCATATCCCCTGACTCCGCTATTTTTAAGAGCCCTATCTAGCTCTCTCTTGAAAACATCCAGAAACCTGCCTCCACCGCCCTCTGAATTCCACAGACTCACCACTCTCTAAGAAAAAGTATTTCCTCGTCTCCGTTCTAAATGGCTTACTCCTTATTCTTAAACTGTGGCCCATGGTTCTGGACTACCCCAACATCGGGAACATGTTTCCTGCCTCTAGCGTGTCCAAACCCTTAACAATCTTATATGGCTCTATGAGATTCCCTCTCATCCTTCTAAACTCCAGAGAGTACAAGCCCAGCTGCTCCATTCTCTCAGCACATGACAGTCCTGCCATCCCGGGAATTAACCTTGTAAACGTACGCTGCACTCCCTCAATAGCAAGAATGTCCTTCCTCAAATTAGTGGACCAAAACTGCACACAGTACTCCAGGTGTGGTCTCATGAGGGCTCTGTACAACTGCAGAAGGACCTCTTTGCTCCTATATTCGATTCCTCTTGTTATAAAGGCCAACCTGCCATTCACTTTCTTCACTGCCTGCTGTACCTGGATGCTTACTTTCATAGACTGATGTACAAGGACTCCCAGATCCCGTTGTACTCCCCCATTTCCCAACTTGACGCCATTTAGATAGTAATCTGCCCTCCAGTTTTTGCTACCAAAGTGGATAACCTCACATTTATCCACATTAAACTTCATCTGCCATGCATCTGCCCACTCCCACAACCTGTCCAAGTCACCCTGCATTCTCATAGCATCCACCTCACAGTTCACACTGCCACCCAGCTTTGTGTCATCATTTCACATTGCAAAACTCATTCCCCTAGGGGTTACACCATGTCTTTCACTCTGGAATGTATTAGCATCATCAGAAAAGGAAAGAATTGTATGAGATATGTTTGGTTGCCCTGGAATTAAATATGTCAATAGTCAGTAGCAAAGAAAATGAATTTGAATGAGGTGCTGATTTGCAATTACCCATTTATGCTTCTGCCCAGCACAATCTTATCTCAGTGTGGAAAGTAAACCAAGACAAGTGATTATTTGAATCCTTTAATGTTTTACTTGACATGTGAGGTTAAAATGGTGTCCTGTGACTTGTGCCTTAATACATGCTGTCATGATTTTAACATGCACTAAATTACATCACATTGGATAGAAATTCAGAAATGAAGCACTCCTATAAAGATAATACAGGAATTATCAACATTTCTACATGTTAATTGTGAAATATTGTGATTGTGTTTGATTTCAGCTGACGAGGAAGCCCCTGACTATGGTTCTGGGGTTCGACAGTCAGGAACAGCTAAAATTTCTTTTGATGACCAGCACTTTGAGAAGGTAATGCTGTCAAATAGTTCTTCTTTGCATTCTCACTTCCTGAACCACATTGCATCTGGCTTCTCAGACAATTTTATATTATTTAATCTCTATCACAGGGAGGCCATTTCAGCCTATCAAGTCCATGCCAACCCACAGAGCAATTCTATTCCCAGTTTGCCATCTTCCCCTCCTTCACATAATACATTCCCAGATTCTACCACTCCTGGCACACTTGCGGCATTTGGGCAAATTCGCACAGGCAGCACCAGAGGTCAGCATCGAACCAGAGTTGCTGGAGATGTGAGCGGCTGCTCCAATACTTGTGCCACTGCCATCCTAGAATAGACCCAGAATAGATTGAATAAATAATTTACCAGCAACATAAACTGTGAGGATAAGTACATGGTAAGACATCCTGAATACCCAATGTAATGTAATAATTCAGAGAATAATTTCTACGGGAGCAAAGAAGGTCAAGAGGTAACTCAATGGAAAATGGTAATATCTTAAAACATGAACATAACATAAGACTCTCCTTTGATGGGGATTCAGCAATGACCGGCAATTATATTAATATTTTAGGTAAGGGGTGGGAAGTTATATTGGAAAACATTTTGTCACAGGTTGAATTGTGCAATGCCTTGCCACCCACAGTGATGAAAAAAGTGCTCAAGTACATGGAGCAGAGGAAAGTACAAGACCTTAGACTATGTGGCTGGGTTAGCTGCACTATAGGCTAAAATGGTCTTTATAGTTAGACACATCACTAGTTTGATTAACTTTGTCACAGATTCTTACGAGGATTTTTGATGTCGCTCTTTGATGCTCTCTGCTGTGTTTAGTTTCAGTCGGACTGCTGTACAACTGGAATGTCTCGCTCATGCACGTCACAGGAGGAGCTGCGCATTGTTGAAGGACAAGGTCAGTCGAGCGACTCAGGCCCTTCAGCCGACGAGGTTAACAACAACACCTGTATAGGTATGTACTGGCCGATCAAACCCACGTCGCTGTATATTACCTGGTTTGAATTGTCTGGGATGTGGATGCTTCAGGTCAGGAGCTATTTGGAAAAAGACAATCTAATATACTTGGGATATCTAAGTGGAATATCCAGAAGGTTATATGTTCATATCTGGTTTCTTCCCAGCAAAGTGAAATCAGCTGAGCTGGTGGGACAGGTTTATTTCTAAACCTGTTGACTGTACAGCAATAGTGCACAGGTTACTGGCCATGTATAGAAGATTATCAACATGTTACACGAGTCATTTAGTTTGGAAAGAGATGAGGTAATACAATTAAATCACAATCTCGAGAAACTTACAATATAAGCACATTTCCATACCCACTCCAAAATATAGCCTGTGGGTGAGCACTTACAATTGACATTATTGATTCAGTCATACCTTTTCCAATATAGTACAATTTTACTTGAACTGCACAAAGGCCTGTGTTTGATTTGGGACCATCCATCTCTTTTGTTGAAAAGCTCCCAGAAACCTTATTTTGATGAATTAGCTCCTGAGCTCTCAAACGTGTGGTTGTGTTCCTTGGGGAAAGGAAGTGAATTATTTTTTTATGTTACAAACTGTTATTATCCAGAATACACAACCTGAAGCCAAAGTATTAACCTCCAAAATGTAATTGGTCAAGTATCATTTTAAAACAAAATATATAGTCCTGTGGCAAAATATCAGGATAGTGAGACAAATTGAGTTGCTCGATGGAAGGCTGACACTGATATAGTGGGCTGAATGGACTGCTTCCATGCTTCAGATTTTTTAATACCCTTTCTTGATTCCTCTTTTGATTGTGGTACATGGACAGCAAATAAGGGAAGGGTCACATTTAGATATGGTCTGGATTCACAGATCTAGAAATTGCTCCATGCCATTCTTAGCTGTAAAATACTGCCTTTGGGTTACCTTGACCTTGTCTGTGAAATGTTGCATAAAGAGCGTGAACTTCAGCAATGAGATTCACAGTCACCATTGTCAGGTTTCCCTGTGTAACACAGCATTGTGACACTAATAGAGCCATACAGTGTGGAAATAGGCCTCTTGGCCCAAAAGCCCACGCCGACCAACATGCCTCATCTACACCAGTCCCACCTTCCTGCATTTGCCAATATCCTTCTAAACATATCCTATCCATGTACCTGAGCGAATGTATTTTAAAAGCTGTGATAGTACCTGCCTCAACTACTTCCTCTGGCAGCTCATTCCATATACCCACCATCCTCTGTAAAAAAAAGTTGTCCCTTGGGTTCCTATTAAATTTTTCACACCTCATCTATGTTTTCTGGTTCTTGATTCTGGTACTCTGGGTAAAAGACTGTGCAGTTACCCTATCTAATCTCCTCATGATCTTATACACCTTTATAAGATCACCCCTCACCCTCCTGCGTCCTATTCTGCTCAACCTCTCCATATGGCTCAGGCCCTCGAGTCTTGGCAACATCCTCGTAAATCTTCTCTGTACCATTTCCAGCTTAACAATATCTTTCCTACGGCAGGGTGACAAAAATCGAACACAGTATTCCAAATGTGGCCTCACCAATGTCTTGTAAACTGTAACATGGTCCCAACTTCTACACTCAATACTCTGACTGATGAAGGCCTATGTGCCAAAAGCCTTCATGACCACCCTATCTACCTGTGACACCACTTTCAAGGAGCTATATACCTGCACTCCAAGATCCTTCTGCTCTACAACAGAGTATACCATTCATGCTTTCTAAGTATTCAAAGGTAGCATAGTTGTCCTACAGGTGGGACAGTGCAGCCAGTCCTCAAAGGATCTGACCACCATTCAGGCAGCACTCTTCCAACTGAAGGACAATGTTATAACTGAATGAATGGGTATTGCAATGATGAGAAGTTAATTAGGGTTAGGGTTTGCAGAGAATCAGAGGGATCAGATTGGGCTGGTGAAGAAGGAGAACCTTCTTTGTGCATGGGGAACCAGGAAGCTCCCCCACCACCTAAATACCTCAATGAATGATTGTGCTTTTGTCTCTATTCTGTAGCCACCCCGGAGGATCTGGAGAGTCCATTGAAGTCACCAGTCGATGCACAGATAGATGGACTAGTAGAGCATCTCAGGATCGGCAGCAACTTCACTTTCAGAGTGACTGTCTTACAGGCATCAAGTATTTCCGCTGAATATGCCGATATCTTCTGCCAGTTCAAGTAAGTGAGCCGTTCCCAACTGTATTTACCCATTACCATGCACATGGAAGGCATAACGTTTCCACACTACACTGTGGGGCCATGCTATATTCACCTATGTCACAGTGCCATCTTTTATCCACACCCCATCCCCATGTTCCCAAACCAATCTCGAGAGTTTCTGCTGACAAGATGGGAGGAGGTGTAATATAGCTCATTATGTGGTTTTGCCTATATCCTGCAGCCCCCAGTGAGTCTAATGTATTGACCAGTACTATGATTGAATAGCACTTTATATACAATGGCTTGAAAAAGTATTCATACCTCTTGAACTGTACCACATTTTGTCACGTTACAACCACAAACGTAAATGTATTTTATTGGGATTTTATGTGATAGATCAACACAAAGTGGCGCATAATTGTGAAGTGGAAGGAAAATGATACATGGTTTCCACATTTTATTACAAATAAAAAACTGAAAAGTGTGGCGTGCAAAAGTATTCAGCTCCCCCTGAGTCAATATTTTGTAGAACCACCTTTCGCTGCAATTACAGCTGCAAGTCTTTTGGGGTATGTCTCTCCAGCTTTGCACATCTAGAGACTGAAATTTGTTCCCATTCTTCTTTGCAAAATAGCTCAAGCTCAGTCAGATTGGATGGAGAGCGTCTGCGACAGCAAATGCCAAGTCTTGCCAGAGATTCTCAATTGGATTTAGATCTGGACTTTGACTGGGCCATTTTAACACATGAATATGCTTTGATCTAAACCATTCCATTGTAGCTCTGGCTGTATGTTTACGGTTGTTGTCCTGCTGGAAGGTGAACCTTCGCCCCAGTCTCAAGTCCTTTGCAGACTCTAACAGGTTTTCTTCCAAGATTGCCCAGTATTTGGCTCCATCCATCTTCCCATCAACTCTGACCAGCTTCCCCGTCCCTGCTGAAGAAAAGCACCCCCACAGCATGATGCTGCCACTACCATGTTTCACAGTGGGGATGGTGTGTTCAGGGTGATGTGCAGCGTTAGTTTTTCACCACACATAGCGTTTTGCATTTAGGCCAAAAACTTCAATTTTGGTCTCATCAGACCAGAGCACCTTCCTCCACATGTTTGCTGTGTCCCCCACATGGCTTGTGGCAAACTGCAAACGGGATGGCTTTGCTGCTTCTCTGATCAATGGTGTCCTTGCCCGGCCTGTCAGTTTAGGTGGACGGCCATGTCTTGGTAGGTTTGCAGTTGTGCCATACTCTTTCCACTTTCGGATGATGGATTGAACAGTGCTCCATGAGATGTTCAAACTTGGGATATCTTTTTATAACCTAACCCTGCATGATGCCCAAGGAACATTGTTTGTTCACTAATGTTCTCTTAACCAACCCCTGAGGCCTTCACAGAACAGCTGTATTTATACTGAGATTAAATTACACACAAGTGGACTCTATTTACTAATTCGGTGACTTCTGAAGGCAATTGATTGCACTAGATTTTATTTAGGGGTATCAGAGTCAAGGGGGCTGAATACTTGTGCACGCCACACTTTTCAGTTTTTTATTTGTAAAAAGATTTGAAAACCATGTATCATTTTCCTTCCACTTCACAATTATGCGCCACTTTGTGTTGGTCTATCACATACAATCCTAATAAAATACATTTACGTTTGTGATTGTAACGTGACAAAATGTGGAAAAGTTCAAGGGGTATGAATACTTTTGCAAGCCACTGTATGTAGACTTTGGCAGTTCCACTGAATGAATATAAAATAAGCAAAAACAAGTAAGGAACTTCTAACCAGGGTCTAGCTGTGATTGTCTTTCTTTATTTCTTTTATAGTTTCATCCATCGTCAAGAAGAAGCCTTTTCTACAGAGCCATTAAAGAACACAGGCCGAGGACCCCCACTGGGTTTTTACCATGTGCAGAATGTGAGTTGATATTGCGAATACAGCAGTGATTAGGCAGAACCAGATAGTTTGCCCAGGCATTACTCTACCACACAGATTGCAGAGAATCAGAAAGGTGGTGAAAAGTTGATAATGAATGTTGACCTTCCTGCAATGTCTATATCCCATGGATGGAGAAAATATTCTGCTATAATATTAATATTATAATATTAATATTAAGTGTGTTTGGACATCTTGTGTTGCACTATGTTGATGACAATACAGTACTGATCTTGGTGTCTGATGTTGGCAGTTTGGTGTCTGTGCTGTATTAGTAGATGTGATTCCACAGGACAGTAATGTTGTTTCCTACCATGCAAATGCAGAGGGAGAGCAGATTCATAGGAAGTGAGTGAGTCTGGAAAAGGAAAAAGCATAAATGTGGAAAAATGACACCTCAAAATGGCTTACTTGTTTATTCCACGACTGCTCAGATGTCTGTCTAAATATATTTTATTTACTGCTATTTTATCTGCTTTCACCGTCTCCCCTGCCAATGCATTCTGTTACTGGAGTAGATTCTGGAAGACAGGATCTATCTGTATTTGGAAATACAATGCCATATTAGGGATAATCAGCCTAACGTTGTGCAGAGGATGGTAGTGGAATGTCCCTTTTCAAATTGGAGCCCATGACCAAATGGTGTGTTGCCGTGTCCATTTTTGTTTTATGTTAATAATTTTGATGAGAATGTAGTGACATGACTGGTGAGTTCGTATTTGACACCAAAATTGGCAGTGGAATGTAGCTTGTCTAAGATTACAACAGCATCCAGATGAAATGGGAGAGTGAGCAAAGGGATGGTGGATGGAAATTAACTCAGACATGTGTCTTTTGGGAAGTTAAACAAGGGTAGGATGCCTTAGGTTTAAGGGGAGATAGGATGAGTTGTGCCAATGGGCCTGCATCTGTGCTGTATGGTTCTGCATTTTTACATTTTATCCCTCTAGTCCTCTGACACTGCCAAGGGGCAGTGGAAAATGGTGTGCAGTTTCTTCCCTTGCAGTCTTCATTAACCTGGCAAGAATTTCATCCAAACCACTTTGCAAACAGTTGCATGTACTATCCAATTGTCACATCTGCTCCAATTTTGTCACATGGGCAACACCCTCTCAAGTGGTTCCAGATGTGATGTGCTGATTTAACTCCATACCCAGCCCTCTGCTTCTTTGAGAATTTTGGTCATGGCTCAAAATTGGTCATTCATTTTTTGACACCCCTTTTTGTTACTAATTTCATTTAACCAAGCACAGATTATCCCCCTCTTGTTTGACGCCTCCAACCAGTGTTTACTCAAGCACACCCTTCAATGGGTCCCGATCTGCAATTCCTCTGGTCCACTAGACCACAGTCTATATACACATGTAGCGCTCAACTGAACTTCAAAACCTACACCCTCCTTGTCCGACTCCCTAAAGAAAGCAATGCATGCAAAGCTAAGCATAAAATCAAAGAATACATATGGTGCACTCTGTTATGGACTTGTTGCATGGTGCATGCACTAATGGCCTGCTGCACCAAACCTTATTAGTATCTCAGGCCCAGGGTTGCTTATCTGCTATTGCACCATCGAGGGAATTCAGGGATTGAAAGGTCAGGAGCTCAGAGGGCTGGGCTGATCATGGATTGTGAGTCATGGGGTTGAGTTTGACCAATTGTTGCAGGAGCAAACAGGGTTTGAAGGATTTGAGGGCAGGTTCGCTCTCAAGTAAAACAAGACTTCTTCAGCTCTAAAACCTCCTTACTTACAATATTGTAATGACTCGGCAGCGACCTGTACATAGCAGTATGTCCTACCACACGTCCTGTTAATGGCTGCAGCAGTCTGGAAACTTGTATTTTTTTTTTTTATCTTAAAATGTAATTGAAGGATTTATTGTTTTTACAGATTGCAGTGGAGGTGACCAAATCTTTTATTGAGTACATCAAGACCCAACCCATTGTCTTTGAGGTTTTTGGACACTACCAACAGCACCCGTTCCCACCACTATGCAAGGACCTCATCAGGTAACCTCTCCTGCTATATGTTGTTTACAGCCACTTGCTCAGTCTTTTCTAGCTCAGAAAATCTCAAAGATATCTCACTCTTCATAGCGTTAGAGGTTCTGCAACCATCTTTAGTTCCATTGATATTGTCATGGGTGGGAAGCATCTAGGATAATTCAGACTATTGGTGGACATTGTACAACACATGAAGGTGCAAATGCTAGTTATGAGCACAAAATCTAATTGAAAGAGAATTACTTTAGCCATGCCTATTGTTGGTGTACAAATTGGCACCCAGAATTTATATTCCTGTCCCATGAATTTCACATAGGCCAAATACTGGCTCAATAGTTAAGATGATCAGAAGGAACATTACCACAGGTTGGATCTCTCACATCCTTTCATATGAATAACTCAAGAGAGGAATGGGATTAGATGAGTGAAATTGTAACCAGGTCCCCAACTTCAATCCCTCGCTGATCACCTAAGGAAGAAGAAAAATACTTGAGGGAGGAAATTAAAATACATGTATTGAGCTAGTTGGAGTGGTTGTTTTGCACATCAAGAACACTCAATTTAACACTAATGAGTTTACAGTTCAGAGACCTGGGAAAGACAGGCAAATAAGCGTTGGATCACACATGCACACTTACCTGAAATGACAATGGTCTCCTGCCTGTCTTATTCCAACTCAGAAGGAGGCCATTCCACCCAGCATAGAAACATAGAAAATGGGTGCAGGAGTAGGCCATTTGGCCCTTCGAGCCAGCACCACCATTCAATATGATAGTGGCTGATCATCCAAAATCGGTACCCGTTCCTCCTTTTTCCCCCATATCCCTTGGTTTCCTTTAGCCCTAAGAGCTAATCTGACTATCTTGAAAACATCCAGTGAATTGGCCTCCACTGTCTTCTGTGGACTGGAGGGCCATGCCAGCTTCCAGGAGCCCCCTCTCCTTATTTTGTATTCTTACATTATTCTCCCACACACACCCATCAAAACCATTTGACCCTTTTTACCATGAATCACTCTAAAGGATAAGTTATCAGTTAATCTACCAGCACGTCTTTGAGCGTAGGGAGAAACCGGAGCATCAGGAGAACATGGGGGATAATGAAAAGATGGTCTGGTGTGAATGAATGGGACAGCATTGGTTATATTTTCCGAGACCCTACAAGTGTCTGCGGTGGGTAGTCCAGGTATACATGACCCTAGTTTAGATGACAGCTGGCATACCTGATTCTGTACTGTGCACCACAATCTAGAAGGATATGTTCAGCTTGGAGCAATAGCTAAAATGCCAGAAGGCCAGTTGTGAGAATAGGTTGCAGAAACTAAAGTTTGTATTCACTAGAACTTAGAATTGACTGAAATCTTCAAGACATTAAGAAAGTCTGATAGAGGGGATAAGATAAATGTTTCCCACAGGTTGGCAATCTGGTAACCACATAAGCAAAACATATAACCAAAAGAACTGAGTCAGAGCTATAAGGAGGGAACTTAGGACATTTCGGCATGGAAGTTAGTAAAAGTTTTTTCCTCTCCTCTGGAAATTTAGTTCAGCTATCAATCATTAATCAGAGATTGATACTTTTTGTTCATAAAGTTATCAAGGATTGGGGCAAAAGTGTGATATTGGTCAGCCAAGTTCCCACTAAACGGTGTAATAGGCTTAAGGGACTGTATACTTTTCTCCTGCTCATATGACAATGGGTTAGTTGCCATGCCCCGGTGATAGCCTTCAGTCCATGAGAAATAGTTGTTTTTATATTTTATCAGACCCTGCACTTAACAACTAATCTAGGAATTTCACTGTGCAAACAAAATGAATTATCTATTTATGGTGTAACCAGTGATCTGCTCTTCAAAAGCACCCAATTACATTGTATTTTCTAAGTGGTTTTCACTTGGTCTTTTCTCTTTCTCTGTTCTCAGTCCTTTAAGACCTTCTCGCCGGCAATTCCCTCGGGTGATGCCCTTGAGTAAACCAGGTGAGACAATTGAATGCTTTATGCTTTATTGATTAACTTAGTGACAATTAACTGGGAAACAGCAAAAAACAGTCACTTATCGTATACAATATTCTTTACCCAATTTATTGGTGAAGATGAATTTTCGGATATCTCAGATGACATTAGGTCCCTTATAGTTGTAAATTAGAACCTCAATTTCATTGCAGTCACCAACAGTGACTGATGGTGAGTTGGAGGTGCTGGTCCTGCTATAGCTGAGACCTATGCCGGACCTGTGCTCAGTCCACTAGTCCCTCAGGCCAGAGAGTAGCAGGTCGCCTGAGGGAAACCATCAAACTGGAGCAAGAGACAGCAACTTCAAGGTAGTAGCGAAAGAAGGAGGCAAGAGTAATGCAAAGATCTTGATGGACATGCTCAGAAATTTAGTTTGTACATATCAAATTCAAAATGGGGAAACATTATCTCTATAACATCAGTGAGCGGCATTGCCTGTTTCAGACATAATCAAGACTTCCCATCCACTCTCCCTCTCAGCCGCTTAACTGCCATACTCTTTACATTGACAAAGACCTTCACTCTGAAACTACCACTACATTCATCCGTGCCAATCTCTGACCTCAGGCTTTCTACTGATGTGAAACCAGGCTAGAGTGGAGAGGTTGGGTTTCCAAGTATTAACCTTAAAGCTTAACCTGGTATCAATATCAGCCTCAGTCTGTCTCCATCAGTCCAAGGGCAACTTTAAATTCATCCTGTGATCATTGTAGTAACCCTGATCTTCATCTTTGGTGCCCTGCACTGTTCTAACATCAACACTTCCATTAGCATGGTGGTATGCCATTAGATTTGTCATCCAAAAAGTTAGACTTAATAATGCAGACATGAGTTCATCTTCCTCCACAATAGATAGCATAGTCATCTTAAGGTAGTTAAACAAATTTGGAATGGGGCTTATCAATAATGAAGACCATTGTTCTATTTTCTATGCACAGACATTTGATTTTGTCTATTTTCGATGCACAGACATTTGTCATGCTTTGGGCTTGTACCAGATTAGGACTTAAAAGAAAAGAGAAAGTTGAAAAAACATTTTTGAAGCTAGCTTAGGCTGGTGAACCCCCTCAAATGGGATCTATGTGATTCTTGATGGAATCAGACATGGGTTAATGTAGTCGACTTGCTGAGCAAGAGAAACATAGAAGTATCAGCGTTTAGAGACACATTGTCAGGGCCACCAGGCAATGACAACAGGCACCATGGAGATGGAAGAGAGTTCCAGTTTTGATCAGAAGTTCTGACTCCCTCAGGAAGGGAAATGACTTGTGTTTCCCAAAACATGATATTCTTCTCGTTGTTCACAAAGCTTGCATATGGAGGAAGTAGAAACTTTTCCTATTAATAAAACAGTCCAGGTTATTCAAGGGAGCTCTACATGAAGTGTGAGTGCAGCGCATAATCGCCAGCATTGGTACCACCTTCTCGCCAAAAACAAGAGATTAAGCAATTTATATGTGAAATAGATAGTCTGAGTAACCTATCTACTCCACAATGAGCTAAATTAAGAGGGTTGGCAAGGGTTTGCTTAAGAAATGATACATTGTCAGAAAACTAAGAAGCATGACCAATCAGTGAACAACACGGTCTAGACATGTGCTTTATGAAGGTCTTTTTGTTTTCAGTGACAATAGCCATAGAAACCTAAGCTGACATGTACATTGTTCTCTGGGAGGACCATGTATTTTGGCATCTCAAAGACTCACTGGGAATTGTCTCTAATAATGAACTTCTCCTGAGATCTGACCCATCCTGAATGGCCAGCATGACTGTAATTATGCCTCCAGTGACAGTATCCATGGATCTCTGGAGTTGTCCGCACGGATGAACATGGCTTCACCTGAGGTCTTTAAGGCCAACCATGGCTGTAACGATGCCTATGGCCACGGTATGCTGCCAGCAGTCATACCATGTTTACCCTTTGAATTGGTATCTCAGAAGCTGAATGCTGAGAGAAACATTCCCTGTTAGTTCAAGAGCGTTAACTTTGGAAGGTGCCTGTGCTGTTAGTTGTTAATTTTGAAGGTGCCTAGTCAATTCCCCCAATGCCGGCTGTGAGAACAATACCCAGGCAAGCACAATGTGCTCCGGTTTTTAGTGAGTCTTCCACAAGAGCCCCAATGTGGAGTTTTATGTTCCAATTGATGTCAGCGTGGGCAATAACAGCCCTGGCGTGAATAGTGACATCAATAGGCTTGCACCTGATGCCAGGAAAAAGTCATTAATCTGGAACTACAAAAAACATTTTTGAGACTGGCGTACATCCATCCAGACAAGATCTCGAACATGATCTATTCTCATAAAATCAACCTTTCAGCATGTCGCATCTGAGAAACCAGTCTCACTGGATCCAGTTGCCAGATACTGCTTGGAGGACTTAATTGCCGGATTGGTGACAGCAGCACATGATATTAGGGCATGTTCATTAATCTACAATGCCACCTAAAACAAGCGCATTGTTTTACTGAGTATTGAAGGCAGAGAAATGAGTATAGATAGGTCAGGTCTCAGTTATCAGAAGTTAAAGCACCTGAAATCAGATAAGCGTCCCAGGGCTAGACAATATCCAAGGACAGCATTCAAGTTTTCTCTCGCACACTAACCTGCAGCAATTGTCTGGTCTTGGTGGGGAAGTGGATGGGCACTGGGAATACTAACACGTTTCTTTCTTCATTAGGCAGCCTGACGGAGTTGGTGTAATGTTATGATTTCTGTTATTTTCTGTTCCCATGTCACACTTTGCAGAGAATGAAAAAGCACTTGTTTTAATTAAACACCTGATGCCTGATGGGTTGAACCTCCCATTCCTGGACTCGCTGTCCATGCACGCCGTGTCTGCTGCTAGTGTTGCTGTTTCCTATCTCTCCGAGGAGGAGGATTATGTCCACTTGCCCCTTCCCTCTTCCCTTGGCTGTGCTGTCATGAAAGCCCAGACACATGGTTCGTAGCAAAGGAGCCTGTTGGAAGTCACTTCAATTGGATACTTTACCCAAAAACAGCTCCACATATTATTGCCAAATTAATTGCCCATTTCCTAAACTATAAGTGTGTTCACCTTACTTAGTTGTGTGCTCCATCTACTCAACTCTTTGTATTACTGGATGTTTCAACACACTCCTCCTGTATGTTTCACCTGTAAAACCCTGTATGGTCAACTGATTATTCTCCCACACATATTATACATGAAACTTCACAGGGAAATGTGGTAATCCAGCATTCTCACGCTGGTATCAAACTGCAGAGTTCCCACTTTATTGGATATTTACTCCAGCACACTTTTAATTCACTTTTTTAAATAAACATATGTGTTAAAAATGAAGTATTAAATTTCCATAAGTTTAAAGGGAGCAGGAATCTGAGCTCTAGCAAGTTTAAAGGTCGCACAAGAAACAGGAACTAATCAGTTTCAGCTTTTCTAAAATCAAAACAAGCTGACACACTCAAGCACCCCAGTCCCTGGATCCAGCCAAAAACCTAGCCTCATGCCCCTGACCCGAGACATTCCACACTCTGAGCAGGGCTCTGGCCACACCCAGCCTATGCATTAAAAACGACACAGATAACCTCATAAGCATCTGGATGGTACATTAATAGTAATTCCATGGACACTGAATATTTAATATATGAATGTGTGAGGCAGATGCTGAACTAAACCATAGGTGTTTCCAAATAACTGGATACCAGATTTTTGGAGATTTAACGTGCCTGATTCAGCTCAGTGATCTGTCTCCAGGCACAGTTGGGTACCTCACCTTCTCCACTTCCTGTCTTATATGAACGTGAAATTTCACCCATAACTATTTTCTGACCATTTTCCTTCACACTGAACATACATAACAGTGTTGGGTGGCTGGATTCTTAAAGGCATTGGATATTCTATTTTCCTTACTTTTGTTTTCATTCTGGAATTTGATTTTGGGATAATCTAAGAAAAAATATGTTTTACTGATGGAATCTTAGTCGATAAATTTCTGCTACCTTCCTGAAGATGCTGATTCCATGTTTTATTCCCCTCACTTCTCTTGCCCCTGGTGATATACCCAATTTAAAGTGATTTCCCACAGGATGCAGCAGTGTGTCATTTCTCAGTCCTGTGCCTTTGTGTCTCACTCAGTAACATACAACAGTGGACAAGAGTGTGCAACTAAATTGAAAATAGATGTGACTACAGATTAACTTTGAAACATTTGATATTGATGCCAAGATTTGTGATTCACGTACATTTTGGAAGTTGAAACCCCTTGGTGAAGTCTAAGATGAAAGGTTCCTCCAAGGTAGATAGAAGGACCAAATCAATTTGGTGAAGATGTGAAGTTAAGGTTTATATTTTAATTATATGGACAACAGAAGGTAGTAGAGGAGTCCTCAGTTGCTCTTCTCAATGGAGAGCAAGACTGATGTGATTATAAGAAGGCACCGTTCGCAATTGACAACACAAAACCTGATTCATAATTGAGCTGCTTGATAGCCAGTACAATTTGTGAACTATGCACACTTAGTCCATTGCTGTTATTCAATCACACCCCAACAGGTGCCCTTTTGTTTAATTTTTACATGTTAATTATAATTCAAGAAGGTAACATTGAGCCACAGAGTGCTCTTGGCCCATTGAACAGTGACATTTACATAGTGATCAGAGTACTCATTCCATTCAGATTTTGGTGTGATTGAATCTGTCATTGTGTGCGCAAATCTTCGGAAGGCGACTAGATCCTTTCAGAAGAGAACATGAAGCTGCAGGGAAATGTACAGATTTGCATTTTAATGTAAGAAGGAATGAATTCTTAGGGGTGGGATTTCCATTTTGGTTTTCTAACTGAGAAAGACAGGTCCAAGAGTGAAAGTTGAAATTTAGTGGAAGATGCACATTTCCTGAATTTAATTCCTGCGCAGCAAAGCAGGAGCTAGGGAGATAGGTGGTGTGCGATGCCACAAAGATATGCTGCTGCAAAAAAATATTTTTATTACTAAATTAGATTTGTTGAAGGATAATTCAACACATAAACACACCAGTGGAGCAGAGAAGGGTTCCTCTTCTGAGGAAAATCAAGTTCTGCTCCAACTGGTCAATACATGTGTGAAAAAGAACGAACACATTTAGAAAGATGAAACAGGAGTGGATCAGTCAATGCAGTGTGCTGTGTGGTCTTTACTCTTAATTCTTCTGAGTGTCTGCTGTGCTTTGTGTCATTTTTATCTTGCGTAAGAAATTGCGATTTTGGTTGTCAGTTTTGGTTGTCAGAGTCTTTCCGCTGCAAAGTCCAGAGACTCCATGAGCTACCCAATTATCTTAGAAAGTATGGAGCAGAAATCCACTTAACTGAGCATCTTTGTGCACATAGACGTTAGGTGAAATGTTCTCTCCCAATCCTAATCCTTGGCCCTGCACCTACCTCAAGTAGTCATCCAGGCAATGTTTACATGAGGGCTCTGCCTCCAACACCCTTCCAGACAGTAAATTCCAGATCCCTAACACTTGAATTTGTTTTTGTAACTCCCCTAATCCAATTAACAAACCACCCCCCCTTGTTTCTAAATTCCCTGCTAAGATTATTTCAGTTCACGCCACCCATGATTTTAAACGGCAATTAAATTGCCCCCCAGTTACTCTCTTGTTCCAAGAAAATAATCCCAGCCAAGTTTACTCTTCCTGGTCCCATTGTGAAAATTGAATGATTGCACAATTGTAGAACTGAACCTGTCACAATACGCATTTTGTAAAATAATGTGAAGATTGGTTCATATTTTGCATGCCAATTTTGCCACTTAACAAAGCAGCAGCTTTTTGAACAGTTATTGTTGCAAACTAGTGACAGAACCAGTTGCAAGATTTGCACTCACGCTTGGGCTCCTTCCATTGCCCTGACTAATGATTATTGTCCTTACAGTGCCAGCGACCAAGTTGAGCACCATGAGCCGCCCCACTGCAGGGCAGTGTCAGGGCAAGTATGACCTGCTGGTGTTCTTTGAGATCTGTGAGTTGGAGGCTACTGGAGAGTAAGTACTGTTACCCTTCCTGTTCACCATCTATATCTCGGACTGAGACTGACTCCTCCTTCCCCCCCACCGGCCCCAATCTTTGCACATCCTCAATCCTTTCCACTCGTCACTTTAATTTCATGTATTTTGTGTTTTTATGACTGTTGGCAGATCAATTTCCCTCATGGGATAAATAAAGTTCTATCGTATCGTATTGTACTATCACTCATTACTGTATAACCTGAAAAATATCAATGACCAGCTCTTGTTGGGCTCATGTTCAGGCGGTAAAAGACACTCATCATACCTGATTTACAGGCTAAACATTTCCGTCGGTGTTTGTTAGATTTACATAAATTGCAGACTAGAGAACATATAGTGTCTCCCTTTCCTTCTGCAGGTATATTCCCGCTGTAGTCGACCATAGAGGTGGAATGCCCTGTCATGGAACTTTCCTACTGCACCAGGTACTGCTGCATAAACAATCTCAAACTGGATTCTTATGTTCTGCCTGTTGTCTCTGATAAAAATGTGCAATCTGTTACGCATGTCTCTCCTTTAGCAGCTTTTGGCTTTGGTTAAAGAATATTCAGTGTTAAAAGAGGCATGTTGAGCTATTGGTATTGCTTTATTATTCTTACGTGTACTGAGATACAGTGAAATTATTTGTTTATGTGCTGTCCAGTCAAATCATACTATACACAAGTGCAATCAGGTCCAACAAGTAATGCAAAGAGAAAAAAATACCAGAGTTTACTGGTATAGTAATATAACAACAATATATAGTGTATCAGCATTACAGCATTACAGTTACAGAGAAAATGCAGATAACAAAAAAAGTACAGGGTCCACAGTGTGGCAGATTAGAAGATTGGGACTACGTCTTTATCTGATCTAAAGGACCATTGGGTCTGATATCAGTGGGGAAGAAGCTCTTCCTGAATCTGGTGGTATGCACTTTCAGGCGTTTGTATCTTCTGCCCACCAGGGGAAGGAAGAAGAGGGAATGACCCGGGTAAACATGGTCCTTGATTATGTTGGCTGCTGTCCCAAGGCAGCATGAAATACAGGTGGAATCAATGAGAGGATATTGGTTTGTGCGATAAACTGCATCAACAACTCTGCAATTGCTATCAGACCACAAGTGGCCAACGACTATCTCATTTCAAGGCTACCTACTGAGAATGTAACTACTTTTCAACAAAATCCAGTAGGAATCATCAGTAGTTCAGGCAATGTTGGAGAAAAGAGACACACCAATAATATTTCAGATCAATAACCTTTCATCTAGATGGGAAATGAGGAAGGTTTAGCACTTAGCAACAACATTAAGTGAACTGGATAGTGAAGATGTTTTGCTTTTATAAGTAGTTCTAAACTTCCTCACAATCCTGAGCAGAATATGGCCAGATCTGTTGAATGAGTCATTTCCTTCCGATCTTTTGCATCTATCCTCTTCCCACCCATTACAGTTTGTCATGGCTCTTCTTCATACAGTCAGTCTTACTGCAATCTAGGTTTTAGTCCTCCCCTCTTGCTCCAGTTAAGCTCCATATACGTAGTGAGTGGGGAGGCCACATCAGGCTCCTCCACTTTCATCTCATCCATGTTAGCCTGATCCCTGCTGCAGTATTGGACCCACTGATAAATCAGTGAAAAGTGTACTCATGGTGTTGATGAACAGAAATGAGGTGAACAGTGAATGGTGAGTGCAATTGTATTTTTTTCTATTGTGGGAAAAATGAGGAAAAATCAATTTCCAAATTTAGCCTTGCAGTCAAGTAAATACGAATTGGACCTGAGGCAATAAGAACTGATGATCTTGACTACTTTTATAGACACAACTGTGTTGTATTTTACATATTAGATCATACAGCACAGAACTTTCCCTAGTGGAAGCACACATTCCATTTAAAAATGCTGTTAAATTTTATGTTCCTAACAGAATCTGACACATGTTATCAAGGTCAGGTGTTGTAAGGGGAGTGTGTAATTCTATGTTTTTTATCAGTTCAGTAGTATTGTACTTTCAAACTGTAATTAAATCATTTTGTGATGGAAACAGCCAAAAGGATAGTAACACAGATCAACTCCAGGTATTTATTCCAGGTTATAACTGCTTCAAAGAGAAGTTTTTTCTATTGTGGCCATAACAACTTACATGTTCATGTATTCTTCTCCCCCACTTCCCATTCCTTTTGAGTAGAGGACTTCCTTGACCAGTTGAAGATTTGTCAAAGGATGTTTGGAATTATGTGACTCAGGCATTTTATTTTCTGTTTTTGATAGGGAATCCAAAGAAGGATAACAGTTACTATTGTGCATGAGACAGGAAGTGATATACATTGGAAGGAAGTACGAGAACTGGTTGTGGGTAAGTAAGGAAGAAAGCAATTACCGGTAAGGTCATTATCTAAATTTCATGTCATTCAGCTCATTGGGCAAGTTATCTAGGTGGCTCTGCAAATCTAAAGATACAGTCTTTGGATTCCAAAGTCCCAAAAACTCATACATAATGAAGGCAGCTTGTGCTAAAGAGCATCTTCAATACAAAAAAGCATACCAAGGAACTTTGAAGAACCATCCTCAGACAAAATTTGGCATCAAAGAAGGGGACATAATGCGAGGTGACTGAGGATGTTAATTGCACACTGCTGTCCAGTCTCCTGCCACAGCAAAGACACTCAGCTGCCTCTTCAGCTACTCTTGCTGACGGCCAGAAAGATCATATGTCATCAGCATTGGTCATTGGGGCAGCAATTAATGTTGCAAAACATAGTGGATAACGCCGTTCCCATCATTCAAAAGAACACCCTTCATAAACCACAAATGCACAGTCACATTTTGCAAAGTTAATTTGATTTGTTGTCTCAAATTGATATCACAAACATACCTAAAATCATCAGAGACCACACTACAGATTTATTATCCATGCAGAGAAATGCTTAATGCATTTAGCAAGTAAGTTCCAATTAAATCATCCATACAACTTTCTGTCAACTACATGACAGAATTTCTTGGCCAATCTGTTTTCCTGTTTTGTTGGGTAAGGATAAATATTGGTTAGGACACCAGGCAGACTTCCTGTGCACATCTCAGATCCAAGAGCCGTGTGATCTTTAGTGTGCATCCGAGGGGTATGATGGGGGTAGTCAGATCTTTGTTTGTCACTTCACTTGATGAAGGGCATTTCCACTGGTGCAGCACTCTCTCCAATGAACTAGATTACATGTACAAGTCAATGTAATGAGACTTGGCCCTACATCAATAGAGCCTGAGCTGAAGGTACAGCCTCTGGAGCACTGCAGATAAATCCAATGGAATAGCTGACCTCAACCACCTGAGTTTACATACTGTGTCAATCTATCCGATGGAATAACTATAAAGAGAAGTGACAAACATAAATGTAATCAGATGTAGGCTCATAAAGTAACTGCAGAACCTCCACTGCACAATTGAATTGATGCAGATGAGGGATGGGATGTGCTTTTGCTGCCCTTGTTAACCAGATGCATATTGTCTCTTCCATAGGTCGGATCCGGAACACACCAGAGTCAGATGATTCTATCATCGATCCCAACATCCTGTCCTTGAATATTCTAACGGCAGGCCACACACATCCATCCCTGGAGGATAGGTAGGTTAGACACTGAGCATTCGGCAGGAGAGTCCTTTGAGCCCAGTTTGAAGCTGCCAGCGTTTAACACACGGCAAACTAATTTTCACGTTGCTTCTCTTAGATTTATAGTGCTCTCACTGATGGCCTTCCCCCTAACACCCCACATCTCTACTTATGCCTCTTTATTTTCCTGTGCAGGTTGCTCATTCAGTTTAGAAGTGCCCTATTTAACTCACCTCATTTGATAATTGTGACTGTTCCTCTATAAGTTACAACATGTTTAATAGAGTAAAGCGTTCTCTAATGTGTAAAGCATTCCCCGGATGAAGAACAGAATCTGGCTGCTTGGACAGTCGGATCATCTCAGGTACTGGATAGATCCGAATCAGGGGATACTACAGGCAGGTGCATGTTAGTTGGATACTGACTGAACCTCTTGCTAGTATCACATCATCCAGATCATTTCCAGATCAGATTCAACACAATATAGAGAGCAAAACTCCATCTAACGTTTCCCTATTAAACATTACCACATCAGTTGTATCACAAATTAGATATAATGAAAGTTCCATACCCAACCCATGCTGTTGCTGACCTGAGATTGATGGAACAGGAATCTGATTCCATTTAACGCCAAGTTCTTTAGTAAAGTGAACACTGCACACACAAAGTTCAAATAATGGAAAACCTTTCAATATTACTTAATACAAAAAAATTATTGGCACCTTCAAACCATTATTTAATCTAAACCATTAATGTCTTTGCTTTATGAATTTACCTTAGCTTATTGATTGCAGTTTAGTAGATGATTAGAATGGCTTATCTTTCTCAGCATGTAGTGGATTGGTGGCTTCTCATTGCTTCCTTTGCAAAATTGTACAGTGCTTAATATTCTTTGGTGACGGTTAAAAAAGCAGAACAATTATTTGACAATTAATCAGACCAAATGTGATTGAGAGCCAGTTTATCAGGCAAGGCAGCAGATTTCATTATAATCCCATGAATTCTGTCACCCGTTGCAGGGTGCATATTCCCTTATACTATAACTGCCCCTGGAAAACAACAGGACCTCAAAGCAATCAACTCATCTCTCCTTGTGTTGTCTCAAAGTATTTGAAATTGGCACAGTGCCTGCGATGCATCATGATGTAACATCTGTGCCTGAGGTGCACCATCATGTTACACGTGTACCTGAGGTGTACCATCATGTTACACGTGTACCTGCAGTGCATTATCATGTTACACGTGAGCCTGTGGTGCAATATCATGTCACATGTCCAAAATGCCAATAAATAAACTCTGCAGGTTGGCAGCATCTGAAGAAAGGAATAAAGTTATCATTTCAGATTTAAAGCTTCTCATCAGAACTACAAAGAATTTTCACTTGCTCAGTTCTTAGTTTTCTTTTTTAGTTCTGATGAAGGGTCTGCAACATGAAATGTTAACTTTGATTTTCTCTTTCTAAAGATGCTGTCGTACACTGCTGAGTTTTTCCAGTATTTTCTGATTTTTTTTTCAGATGTACATCTGCAGTTATTTTTTCAATTTCACATTTTTCATTGTATAGATCGCTTTATTTAAAATCAAAGAACGTAACATATGAGAAATGTATTTTATACATCAATATGTAGTTGAAGTTGATTTGTTCCAATTGTTGGATTAATCCAACATATCATCTAATCCATTCAAATAACAGGTTTTGCCAATTATAGGCCAGTTAAAAATAGCCTAGTATTTCTAATGTCTGTCCAATTGAACATGAACATTGTGGTTACATTACTGAGCCAGCACTCAATATGTAGCACCTTGTTCCAGAATCAATTCATGTACTTAATTCCCAGCAAGCTTACTTGTAAATGTAAAGTTTAAAATAAAGCTGTATCAGCAATGATGCTATGAAACAACAAGATAGTTTTAAGGAATTATTTGGTTCTTTGAAGTATTTTAGAGAAGGAAATCTCTTTACCCAGTATGTCACATTACTCTAGCAGTATCGTTAACCTACTCCTAAGTGAGCTGGTGATTAGGGATGGGTAATAAATGCTGCCTTCGCCAGTGATGTGTAATTAATTAGCTATGATCTTATGTGGAGTAGGCTTCACAGGCCTGTGGCCAATTTCTGAATAATTACACTAAATAATGCATAGTGCAATGTTCTTCCCTGCTTGCTTGTTATACCTGCAATTTTTGTTCAGATAAAATAGTTCTCCCAATGTCTTGGTCCCAGCATACTTATTTGTCACAAAGTCCCTGAGATCCGAATTGTCCTTCCTACAGCCTTAGAGGCAGAAGCACAGGGATGTGGGTAAATTAACACCTCCTTTTTAAATTAACACCAACACCTGTGTGAGAGATTACACACTGCTAGACTAGTAGAGTAATTAACAGTACTAATCATACCATTTGTGTTGTGCAGTTTGTGGAAACATTTACGTGTAACATTTTTACCATGGCATAACTTAATATTTTCTCTTTTCTCTTTTCTCATCCACTAACTCACTTCAATCAAAGTTTTAAAAATGAGTGAAAAAAATTTGTGGGTGTCTGTTGAAGATCTCATAGTCATGGCTCTCTTATTTTACAAGGGTTGGGGAAAACTGATAAAATGTGATGGAGCCATTGATTGAAAGGCTCCCTGTTCAAAAAATATCAGCACCTTGAAAGGCTTATCAATATTTAGAACCAGGTATAAAAATAGCTGTTTTAAAAGGAACTGCAGATGCTGGAAAATCGAAGGTAGACATAGCTGGACCTGCAATGTTCTGCAAGTAGATTAATATACCTGGTACAGGATGAAGTGTTTGAGAAACAGTGAGTCCAATACCGTCTATTTACACATTGACTGGGAGATACAGTGGGTCATACGTTGTCCTCTCATACTCTGGGACTGGTTGGTATAGTTTGTTTGGAACAGCAGTGGGGTCCTGAGCACAATGTGTGGTTGGAAGGCTGTTTTCGTTGAGTATACATTGATTTAGTCATGTGCTGAGAATTCCAGAATCTTATTCGATGCCTGTGCAAGGTTTTAATCACAAACAGAAAGCCTGATTACTAGCCCAATACCTGTCAGGTGAGGGAAAATCTGAAGTTGAAGGCTGTGGAACAGAGAGAAGGGAGACTGGGATAGAATCGTTTGACGACTAGGGTAATATTGTGTTTGTGGGGGAGAGAGAGAGTGTTGTCAGGGGCATATTGTGGCTGGGGCTGAGATATTGTGGTCTGGGGTGAGATTGACTACTGTGGAGAGGGAATGCATTCAGGGACTAGCAAGAGATTATGGTTTTTCAAGAGTCGGTGATGGTAAGTGAAGTGCGTAAAACATGCTGCCCCGGGTAATACTTCTGTCTCTCAAGGTGCCCGAAACAGCAGTATCAAGGCATCACGGAGATATGGCTCCAGGGGGAACAAGGCTGGGAGCTGAACATCCAGGGATATTCAATATTCAGGAGAGATAGACAGAAAGGAAAAGGAGGTGGGGTAGTGTTGCTGGTGAGAGAGGAGATTAATGCAATAGAAAGGAAGGACATTAGCTTGGAGGATGTGGAATCGATATGGGTAGAGCTGCAAAACTCTAAGGGGCAGAAAACGCTAGTGGGAGTTGTGTACAGGCCACCTAACAGTAGTAGTGGAGTTGGGGATGGCATCAAACAGGAAATTAGAAATGCGTGCAACAAGGGTAAAACAGTTATAATGGGTGACTTCAATCTACGTAAAGATTGGGTGAATCAAATGGGCAGGGTGCTGAGGAAGAGGATTTCTTGGAATGTATGCGGGATAGTTTTCTAAACCAACATGTAGAGGAACCAACGAGAGAGCAGGCTATTCTAGACTGGGTATTGAGTAATGGGGAAGGGTTAGTTAGCAGTCTTGTTGTGCGTGGCCGCTTGGGCAAGAGTGACCATAATATGGTTGAGTTCTTCATTAGGATGGAGAGTGACATAATTAAGTCAGAAACAAGGGGTCTGAACTTAAACAAAGGTAACTTTGAAGGTATGAGACGTGAATTGCCCAAGATAGACTGGCAAGTGATTCTTAAAGGGTTGACAGTGGATGTGCAATGGAAGGTATTTAAAGACTGCATGGATGAACTACAACAATTGTTCATCCCAGTTTGGCAAAAGAATAAATCAGGGAAGGTAGTGCATCCATGGATAACAAGGGAAATCAGGGATAGTATAAAAACAAAAGATGAAGCATACAAATTAGCCAGAAAAAGCAGCCTACCAGAGGACTGGGAGAAATTCAGTCCAGCAGAGGAGGACAAAGGGCTTAGTTAGGAAAGGGAAAATAGATTATGAAAGAAAACTGTCAAGGAACATAAAAACTGACTGCAAAAGTTTTTATAGATATGTGAAGAGGAAGAGATTAGTTAAAACAAATGTAGGTCCCTTGCAGTCAGAAACAGATGAATTGATCATTGGGAACAAGGACATGGCAGACCTATTGAATAACTACTTTGGTTCAGTCAATGGCAGGCAATCACTAGTGGGGTACCGCAAGGCTCAGTGCTGGGACCCCAGCTATTTACAATATATATTAATGATTTGGGCGAGGAAATCGAATGCAACATCTCCAAGTTTGCGGATGACACTAAGCTGGGGGGTAGTGTTAGGTGTGAGGAGGATGCTAGGAGGCTGCTAAGGTGACTTGGATAGGCTGGGTGAATGGGCAACTGCATGATAGATGCAGTATAATGTGGATAAATGTGAGGTTTTCCACTTTGGTGGCAAAAACAGGAGGGTAGACTATTATCTGAATGGTGGCAGATTAGAAAAAGGGGAGATGCAACGAGACCTGGGTGTCATGGTACACCAATCATTGAAAGCAGGCATGCAGGTGCAGCAGGCAGTGAAGAAAGCAAATGGTATGTTAGCATTCATAGCGAAAGGATTTGAGTATAGGAGCAGGGAGGTTCTACTGCAGTTGTACAGGGTTTTGGTGAGACCACACCTGGAGTATTGCGTACAGTTGTGGTCTCCAAATCTGAGGAAAGACATTCTTGCCATAGAGGGGGTACAGAGAAGGTTCACCAGACTGATGTCTGGGATGTCAGGACTTTCATATGATGCAGGAAGATTGTTCCCGATGTTGGGGAAGTCTAGGACAAGGGGTCACAGTTTAAGGATAAGGAGGAAGTCTTTTAGGACCGAGATGAGAAAATCGTTTTTCACACAGAGAGTGGTGAATCTGTGGAATTCTCTGCCACAGAAGGTAATTAAGGCCAGTTCGTTGGCCGTATTTAAGAGGGAGTTGGATGTGGCCCTTGTGGCTGAAGGGATCAGGGGGTATGGAGAGAAGGCAGGTACAGGATACTGAGTTGGATGATCAGCCATGATCATATTAAATGGCTGTGCAGGCTCGAAGGGCCGAATGGCCTGCTCCTGCACCTAATTTCTATGTTTCTATGAAAGACTGGATAGACTCGGCTTGTACTCGCTAGAATTTAGAAGATTGAGGGGGAATCTTATAGAAACTTACAAAATTCTTAAGGGGTTGGACAGGCTAGATGCAGGAAGATTGTTCCCAATGTTGGAGAGGTCCAGAACAAGGGGTCACAGTTTAAGGATAAAGGGGAATTCCTTTAGGACCGAGATGGGGAAAACATTTTTCACACAGAGAATGGTGAGTCTGTGGAATTCTCTGCCACAGAAGGTAGTTGAGGCCAGTTCATTGACTATATTTAAGAGGGAGTTAGATGTGGCCATTGTGGCTAAAGGGATCAGGGGGTATGGAGAGAAGGCAGGTGCAGGATACTGAGTTGGATGATCAGCCATGATCATATTGAATGGCGGTGCAGGCTTGAAGGGCTGAATTACCTACTCCTTCATCTATTTTTTATGTTTCTATTTAATTTTCCTTCTGGCCTTTCTCAAGTAATTTTATCTGTAAGAAAAGGGAATCCAGAATACATTGGTCAAAAATATATAATAATCCATTTAAAAAGAAAGATCATTTTTTATCACTTATCATTTCAGACTTGATTGGTTCTCCACCTCTATTAACACTGGAAGCGAACAGTTTCACCTTGTTTCATATTTTTTAAATGTTTACTTCTCATCAATATTCAATTTGTCTTGTTTGTAAAATTCACAATATCCAACCCAACCCTACGATCTATAATAGCAGGGAAGTGAAGAGAATTAAATTCTGGAAATTGGAGATGAGCTAGTGACGCTAGAACTGTTAATTTAATCAGCAGGATCAGCTCGATGGCTCATGAATTGTATGCCCTACCACATCTGATAAGGATGTGGCTTTTAAAAGGGAATAACGTATAATTAAAAAAATAATAAATGCACAGGTAGTATGGTTTGTTTGAATGTGTTTGGATGAATATTAATGAGCATATGTGAGTAGGAGTGAGTTTGTAACTGGGAGACAGTAGAAGGGTGTGATCCTGAAATAGTGTTTGTATGCACACAAAAACAAATGTGTCACTTGCTACTGAAAGAAATACACAACTTATCATGTAAAGAGCAAATGGTCAGTTGTGTTCTGCTTTGTCCATATGGTCATAGTTTCTGCCGCAAGCATAGAAGGTCACTAGTGTACTTGTGGATGGATGCAGCATCCATTACCATACACCCCTCCCAGAACAGGATGGTTGCTTTGGGGAAATAATCTGCCTGGGATAGGTAGGTGGCGGATTGCAATGCAGTGGTGAATTAAAACATTAAAACAGTGGTGAATTAATGCCAAAAAGTATCCAAAAAGTAGCTTCCAGTGCTAAGCAGAAATCCAAGTGCAATTGGTTTAATGCAATATTTGTTCTCTCAATCTATCATTGCGAAGACTAATTTCTGAATAAGGATCCAAAACTTTTTTAGAAGTATGTTACAAAGACGGATTGTCTTCCGCTCCACAAATCTGATTGCCATCCACTACTTTTCTATCTCTTGAAGTGTAGAAATCAACCCCAGTCCTAGCAAAGGGTGATCATCCTCAATTATGTAAGTTTATGTTCTGTGAGCATTAGACCTTTTGATCCCTGGTTTGGTCTCAATATACTATAAAATGTAAATTAGAGTTCCATCTAATTCTGGGTTGGAAAGTAATTCTTGGTGTAGTGCTGGAGAAAAAGACACAAACAAATTCAGTGTTTTGGCTTAGTAATTTGGCTGAAATTATAATTCTAAAGGGGTAGAAATAAGAAATTATATGTTAGATGAATATTAGTGACCTTCTATCCCCTAGAACATAGCTTTGCTGTCTGATTGTGCTCAGGGTCTGCTGCTTTGCTTTACAATGTTACCGTCACCAATGATACTTTTTTGAGTCTACTAACAAGGTATTGTTCTTGTGTTTTTGCAGGCAATTTCTTGATTCGGATATGCCTAGGTATTTTTTTGTTTTAAATCCTTAAATTATTTATTTCTCAACAGCTTCAGGCATCGAAATCCCATCAAAACTTTGGTTTTCTTTAAATTAATATCTTGATTTATTTGTTTCTTCACTTTTTCTCTTTTCACCACATTCTGCAAAGACCTGCTAGGTATTGCCAGTTTAATTCGGCTTGAAGCCCAAATCTATGAGCTCCTCGGAGTCAAAGGTTGCATGGAGTGCTTGCAATGGCCGTGCTATGCAGACTGATGTAATGCTAAGGACCAGGGAGGATGACGGGGGAGCTTTTCCACTGCTACATCCATCATTGCGTTAATTTCTTTAGTAGGGGAGGGCAATGCAGGAGTTTACTGCATGTGCTAAAGTTTGGCTAAATCAACCCTTACATTTGCAGTTGTGTGGAATCTGGTATGGTGTGTTGAAGGCATTAAGCTTTTGTCAGGCAGTTTAGGATGGCAAGTAAATCATAAACTCTGACGCATTGTTACTATTGCACATGGGCAAACAAAGATCATCGCCCAACAATACTTCAAAGACTTTAGAGTAATAAAAGAAAATCTGGGGAGTAGTGGCTTCTTTACATGTAGGAAGGAACTGCAGATGCCGGTTTAAACCAAGTATAGACACAAAATGCTGGAGTAACTCAGCGGGACAGGCAGCATCTCTGGATAGAAGGAATGAGTGACGTTTCGGGTCGAGACCCTACTTCAGACTCGGTCCCGACCTGAAACGTCACCCATTCCTTCTATCCAGAGATGCTGCCTGCCCCCCTGAGTTACTCTGATATTTTGTGTTTATCTGTGGCTTCTTTACACATTATTTGATGCTGTGAGTGAGGATCTGGATCTGTGTTTTCTTCCCTTGAGAAACCTACAGAGAAGGTATTGAGCATATGGTGATTGTATCAGATTAATACAATCGGTAATAGGTAATTTTTGGAATTTTATGACCCCACTGTCCATTTAGTAAAGGTATTGAAAAAAAAACACAACTTGATGAAGTAACTCAGTGGGTCAGATAGCTTCTCTGGAAGACATGGAGAGGCAATGTTTCGGGTTGGGATCCTTCTTCGGAGTAGCAGGAAGGGGAAGAAAGCTGCAAAAGAAGTGGGGGCAAGATAAAGCCTGGCAACAAAAGGTGGATTCAGGTGTGGGGGGTTTAATTTGCAGATGGATGGACAAAGGATAGAGATGAAGAAGAGACTAAAGGATGACTAAAATATAAGGATTTAAGAAAAGTGAAATGTGAAGCCAGCGGAAAAGATAGAAGTGGAACGGGGTAGGGGAAAGGGGGTGGGGGAGGGTGAGCTTAGTGGGAGAAATGAGTGAATACCCGTGTGGGAACAGGGAAGAGAGGGGGAAAGAAAGGTGGGGAGGGTGTTACCTAATATTGGAAAATTCACTCTTAATACTATTGGGTTGTAAGCAGAATATGAGGTGCTGTTCCTCCAGTTAGTGCGTGGCCTCAGTCTGGCAATGGAGGAACCCCAGGAGAAAGGTTAGTATGCGAATGGGAAGGGGAGATAAAATGGTAAATGTTGGGAGTCTGCATTGACATTTCATCTACGCAGTGTAAAGGCTTAACACAATATACCACTGGAGGTCCAGTTCAGCGAGCAGGATGAGGTTTACTTGCTGTGTGACATTATGGAGTTACTCTTTGCCCAGCAGAAAAAAGTTCCTTCTTGTATCTTTGTAGATTTCCTGTTAACTCAGCAGGGTATGGGTACTGTTCTCTTACATTGTAAATTCAGTAGGATATAGGTATCACTTTGTCTATACAGAACTCCTACTGATTCAGAGATTGTTGATCATGATCACTGTACCCACAGAGTTCCTGCTAATCTGGCAGGGTGGAAGTGTCTCAAAACCTATGCAGAGTTTTCTTTGATTCACCAGGGTATGGATCTCACTCTCACTCTAAAGTTGCTGTTAACTCAGCAGAGTAAGGATGTCTCTGTTAATTTAGTACGGTAAGGTCTCAAAGGCCTTTTATTGTCACGTGTACCAATTAAGGTACAGTGATATGCGAAGTACCATACAGCCACACAAAAAAAAACAAGACACACAACTACATAAAAGTTAACATAAACATCCACCACAGCGGATTCCTCACATTCCTCACTGTGATGGAAGGCAATAAAGTCCAATCTTCTTCCTCTTTATTCTCCCGCGGTCGGGGCAGTCAAAGCTCCCGCGTCGGGGCGATCGAAGCTCCTGCATTGGGGCGATCGAAGCTCCCGTGTCGGGGCGATCGAAGCTCCTGCATTGGGGCGATCGAAGCTCCCGTGTCGGGGCGATCGAAGCTCCTGCGGCTTGGAGTTCCCGATGTCGGTCTCTAACCAGAGACCGCGAGCTCCGCGATGTTAAAGTCCGCAGGCACCTGCGGTTGGAGCCCCAAAGTCGACGTGGAGCTCACGGTGGAACTCTCAAAGTCGTCTACAGCAAATGCCCCCTACTCCTTGATGTTAGGCCGCAGTGCAGACGGAGATGCGATACGGAAAAAAATCCCATCTCCATCAAGTTAAGAGATTAGAAAAAGTTTACCCCAACTACTTAAGAGGAATATGAAGCACTATTCTTCCATTTTGTGTGTGGCCTTACACTGGCAATGGAAGAGGCTAAGGACGGAACAGTTAGTATGAGAATGGGGAGGAGAGTTAAAATGGTTAGCGATCAGAAAGTCCAGCAGACTTTAGCAGACAGAGCACATGTGTTCGGCGAAACGGTAGCATAGTTTACGCTTGGTCACATCGATTTGGAGGATGCCAGATCAGGAGCACCGAATATAATAGACGAGGTTGATAGAGGTGCAAGTTGAATGGCTAGCTTATCTGGAAGGGCTGCTGGAGTCCCTGGATGGAAGAGGGCGAGGTGTTGGTGAGGTTTCTTGCAGGAGATGTAATTAGCCATTTATTCTCCTGTGCAAGATTTGCCTGAGGCAAAGTTGATATTAAGAATGGAAGAATATAAAAACAGAACCATAAGATCAGAGAGTTGATCAATTACCGAGATTGCATCTTGCCAAATTCTTTAAATCTGCCTTTCTGAAGTACATGAAGATCGACACAAAATGCTGGAGTAACTCAGCGGGACAGGCAGCATCACTGGATAGAAGGAATGGGTGGCGTTTTGGGTCAAGACCTTGAAATACACATTGAATTGCTTATTAAATCCATGACCTTCAAATGTTCCTTAATTTATTAATTTTAGCAGTCAACTATTGACTTTACTCAATTTCTTATTTCAGCTTTTTTTTAAAAATACGTTTGCTACAAGGAATAAATCCTTAAACCGCACAAACTGAGATACCTCTTAGGCCTGCTTTGAAAGTTTATTGTTTTACCAAGAAAAGGAAATTAATTTTGTGAATCTTCTCATCAATTACTGACGCCTGGAATGATCAACAAAGTAAGGTGCAGCTCCAGATTTTCTGTTTAAACAGCAGACGTTACTCAGTACTAACTGCATACAGTTGCAGTTTATTCAGTATAAATAATTGCACGCCTTTTAACAGTGTAGGGTTGCTTTTTCTTCATCAGTGTAAGGATTAATTGCTGTTCAACTATACAGTGTGATGGTGGCTGGTGATTCAGTGCGTAATTTGGGAGCAGCCTTGATTAATTATTTAAAACAACAGTCATTGAAAGATCTTGCAATGGGTTTTACAGACGAGATCCAGTGACTGCTCTTCTCTTCAGCTGTACTGCCAGAAGTGTGTCCAAAGCCCCTAAACAATTCACAGGTCTTTGCAGAATATTTTAATCCTCTTGGAGGAAACTGCACATGAGTGCTTGATAGCAGTCTCTACGGTGAAGGGTGGAGTGTCTGCCGTTACCCTTGCCAACATCCCTCCACTCCTTCACCATCCCCTCCCCTCTCTGTTGCTCAGGTGGGCATGACAAACATGGCATTTAACATCCTGAGGACTAAATTTCTGACTTTTTTTTCTTTTTTTTTCCTTTTGTGTTTGTCTCTGGGTTGTCTTCACTAAAAGCATAACACATGGAAATGACAATAGGTACACAGTGAACTTTTCTTTTGCTCTTTTTCTCTGCAATTTGTATCCCGTCCTTCCCATTGTTTCACTCACTCGTATCACTTGTTTTGGTTTTACTTACTCCCATGTCGGTGCCCTGTGTCTGTTAACTTACTGTTCCCCTCAATAATAATTGTGCTCCCGTTACGATGTCTTTATTGCAACATTGTGATATTTCCCTTCATCAAAGGGTCAGTATTTCTTCTTATTGGCCTGCAATCAAAGTCCTTTCCATTCTTTTTGAAATTTAAATACAGTTGAAAAAATATAATGAAGTTGGAAAATTGGGAGTCTGAGATCTAGAAAGTATACGTATATTAGCACTTTATTCCCATGAGAAGACTCTTAATGCTGCAGCACATCTCAGTAAATTAGTATGCTCCCCTTCAGTGGTGCATATTCCTAAAGTACATTTTCTTCCAAAAGTAGGAAAGATACATCAATACTGAGACCCTTGGTTGGTGGAGAGGTGCCTTCATCTGACTGACCAAACTGAAAACAGGGATGTGATGAACACATGATGAAGTAAAATGAAAGACTTATGCCTATGCAGAAGGAGAAGTGGAGCGGGGATGGTGGAAGGTGTTCAAGTTAAAGAGAGTTATGGTGGCAGCACAGAAAGCCAATTGGCTTCATTCCATACCATGCATTGCACAAGTGGGCTAGGAAAGAGCTTACATATGCTAATTACTGTCCTTAAGGGTATTGCCATGGAATTCCTAGATTTGAGAATGAAAGAACCAGGTATAAATGCAGTGTGATTTCATTTGAGAGGGATATAATGGGGAGGTGCTAACATCTCCATGATGTGATGCGGCAGAAATTGACAGACAGTTGAGTCCTCCAGTTGGATGTTCCATGCAAATGCTTCGCTGGAGAAAGATGGACATGTGAAGAGAATAACCGTATACTATTGATGCAAGAATTATTGGGTATTCCCTATGCATAGGGATCAGGGCAAATTGGGAGATTGCTGACCATCCTGAGGTGGTGAGGAATCCCCTGTTGGAAGTAGAACCGGCTGATACCTTGGGCCAAATCTACCTCGCGGATCAGTAAGTGTGAGGAGGACGCAGTGTTGACATGCAGGATTGTTACCAGCCCAGCATGTTTCAGGACCTGTTAGCACTAATACGTTGTTCAAATATCCAGTTGCTTGCAGGTTAGGCTGGGATTTGCATCAGTAGGTTAGGCATAAAGGCGAGGATAAATGGATCAGGTTGATAATACATAAAGGGAACTGCAGTTGAATTGATGCAATTTGGCATAGCAGGACATCTGTGCTGTTATTCCCCATCTCTGATCCACTTTTCCTTTTGCAACTCCCCGAAGAGTGTTGGGTCAGGAAATTATGATTCTGATTGAGTAAAATTGTACATCAGCAAAAAATCTATTCCCTCCTTAGTTCCTTCCATTCACCGCTGTACACACTAACCCTCAACCGGAAGTTAAATCTATTGCCAATTTCTGGCTACATCACTGAGGTTTCCAATTTGGGTTTGACCTCCTGGGTCTACCTTTGTGCCTGCAATTTACAGATGGCTGTGAGATAGACTCAAAAGGTTATGGATATTTTCAGGGTGAAATTAGACCCAGACGGGTAGACACAGGAGACAGAATCTTGTTAGAGGTCCATAATGTGGCATATTTGATAACGCTTGCAATTGAAATCATTGGAGCTGAATATGCGGAATGATGTATAGCAGGTGATTAATGCTGTCACGCCAATGCACCAGGCCAGCGTTTGTAGGGGGAGGTTAAATAATTGCTGCCAAAAATTATTTAAGAATTTGGAGAAAATGTAAAGTTTAAAGTCAGGAGCACCTTGTAGAGGAAGAATCATCCACATTATTTTATATTGACAGATATAAAGCAGCTTTCAAAGTGAGCCAGGACAGTTACTGTTGTGGAATATCGGGATGTGGGTCAGTGCAGAAAAAACAAAACAATCTGCAGTCCATCTCCTTGGAGTTTTGTGGTCACCTAGTAAGCCCACCACCCCAGGGGGACAGATCCTCATTCATTATGACAAGCCCACATGTAGGCCTTTAAGAGCAACACTGCACCTTTGAACCTTTTGGGTTTGCTGTAGTCAAGCTTGAACAATCTAGCATGCTCAAAGCTTGACCACTGCAGCCAATCCAACATTGAATCAGTCGTGAAGGTCGTGTAGTTTGAAAATCCAGGAGGTGTGCACTACAAGAGATGACGAATGAGGCAAAAGGTTTCACCCGGAAGTTTTTACTTTTCTGGTTCAGGCATCCTACATGCCACTAAACTAAGGAGTTGCACATCGCTAAACATTGATATGTTATCAGTCTTATTAATAGTATTTTTGTTAATTGTGTTTCATAAAAAGGAAATGGTTTGGTGTCATCCATTATGCCCTGTGTCCCCCAATTATGGAACTAAAATTGACTGGGAGCTCTATTGAGTATTCTATTCATAACATCACAACAGGAAGTTAGGATGGTACCTGAGGGTGAAAGGTAAACTGATGTGAAAAAGGGTCAAGGTATTATTATCTAATGATGGTTAGAAATGAAGGAGCTTTAATCTATGCCTTACATCATCACCCAGTTAAAATAGGAATGTTAGTTGAGATTGCGGAGAGATTTGTCATTTACTTATTCATGTTTTGGCTGAGTCAGGTTGTGCCAGGCAGGCAGACCAGATGAGTTGCAGTTCCTCAACTGATCCTGTGAGTGAACTGGCAGTGTGCATTCCATCCTTGCCTTTTTCTCTCTGCCTCTACTTTTCCGCTGACTGTTGAGAGTCAAGAGTGTTTTATTGTCATATGTCCCAGATAGAACAATGAAATTCCTTCTTGCAGCAGCACAACAGAATATGTAAACATAGTAGACTGTAAACAATATAATAACGAGAGAGAAAAAAAAGTTCAGTTGTGTATATATACACATACTCACAAATACACATATATCCAGATCATATATAGATCAGTTGCTTCCTCCATATCAAATCGGTTTACCACTAGAATAGCGACCCACCTCATCAGCTGGACTTAAGTCACATTGAACATTTTGGCTTCCTCAAACCTGAAAGTACTCCTTGGCCTTAACATTGTTTTCTATAACACTACATTCTTTATTTTCCATAGTTACGTGGCCTTGGGGGTCACAAACTCACAGTGCATCATGCAACCTGAAAGAGTTAAAAATCAGTTAAAAAGATTCAGCTGAAGTTGGTGATAGGTCACAAATGGTGTTGTACAATAATGCTCCCCTATTCATTTACCCATATTCCATATTCATTCCTCCCAGTTCCCACTGATCTTGCAATTCTGTTCATGATATTCTGTTCTGACTTTCCCAAGAACAATTACTCTTGGATATATTCTAATTGGTTCTGAAATACATTAAATTGGCAGTCAGATAGTCCCTGAGATGTTGACTGACATCTCTTACACTCAATCTCTGTCCGCCACCTTGGGTGGAAACAAAAACAGTTAACATTGGAAACACTCAGCAGGTCAGGCTGCATCTGCAAAAAGAGAAACTGAGTTAATGTGTCAGATACAAGAGACTGTAGATGCTGGAATCTGGAGCAACAAACAATTTGCTGGAGGAACTCAGTGGATAGAGCAGCATTACTGAAGGGGAAAGAAACTGACAACATTCTAGGTTGAAACACTTTCATCAGGACAGCAGGGTTTTGGTGCAGTCCTGATGCAGAGTTTTGACCCAAAACATTTGCAAGTCCTTCCCCTCCCAGCCCCACAGATGCTACTTGACCCACTGAGTTTCTCAAACATTTTTTTTTGCTTAAACATTGGTCTCTGACCTGAAACGTTAATTATTTTCTCCTTCCACAGATCCTGTCTGACCTGTTGAGTGTTTCCAGTATTTCAATTTTTGTTTCAGATTTCCAGCATCTGCAGTTTTTCTTTGATTTTCATTTATGGTTGCAAAGCTTCATTGCAGCACCATGAACACATTCTCTCTGGACTAGTCACATGTTACTAAAAATAATTAAGTCAATTTCTACCCCAGAACGTCCACTATTTGTAGCAAGTAGATATGACGACTTCAATATTCAAATTCTGCCAAATGATTTCTCTATTAAATGCAATGAAGTGCAAGTCTATAATTCTAATCAAATCTGTTTCTAGTTTAAATATATGTGTGTGGGTGGAAAGGGTCTTGGTTTCTGGCACACATAGTACCAGGAAGTGAACAGCTTACTGTGGCCCAAGGTAGTAAGATAATGCAAGTGTAACATCCTGTAAGGAGAGGAACTGTTGCTGATAGAGCCATGTGGGAGGTGAAGAGAGTGGAGATGATTTCCACACAACACACTTACAATTGGCGATTAGAGAGGAACTTGCTTGCCACATCTGTCAGGAAAAGCTCTACTCAAGGGAGAAGAACCAGTTCCAAGAATTGCCTTTTAACAAATGCCTTCTGTGAATTATTTCATGGAAATAGAACTTCCTGTTGTGGTGTTGTGTCTCTAGCTATTGTCCCAGACTCCCATTTTCGAGAAGCCCCAACACTTCCAAATACTACGAAGACAAAACAATTATTAGGATGACCGCACACAGAAGCAAAATCTGACTGACGGGTTTCCATTGGGGGAGAAAAATCATGCATTTCCAATTTGAATAGACCACGTGCACCAACCTTACATATCATGTTGCGATGATCAGTATGATGACTAAGTGATTGTCCTCAATTTTCTATAAACCAATGCATTTAAATGATTTTATTATACAATAATGCTCAAGTTGAGATGCTGGAGTTTTATTGGCAATGACCATTTGTATAGTAGGGGCATGTGCAGGTGGGAATCCTGCAGGGACACGAGCCCTGAAAGAATCAGTAGGCACTTGAGGATACTCCCATTTGTGGAAATGTATATAAATTGTAAAAAGTGTTGCTCAAACAAAGATTACAATTAAATTCCTGTGCACTCCCGTGGTATAGGTCCTCTACATTGCTATAGTTGAATCATGAATGTGGTAGAATTGTGACTGGCTGAAAAAGTCATTGTTAAAATCTGCACAGCCCCAAAAATATTAGTTTTATTTCAATGAAGCTTAAATATACCAGGCACCACTTGTGGTGCCACAGATGGAAGAATTCCTGAACTGTGCATGGTAGAACATTTGCCTGATATAAGTTAATGAAAGTGATTCCTTTTTTGCACAAGCTTTCATGGTGTTGAGTCTGTTGTCTTTCTGCTATCATTTCCTCATCATTTGTTTTTCATCAGAGGGCACTTTGAACTCACAATCATTGTTTGAGGTATTTTTTCCATTGTTTTGTGACTGTTTCCCTCAATCAAGAAGCCAATGTAATGACAGGAAGGCACAGTCTTCTTCCTCTTAAACTGAATAAGGGTGCAGGACAAGAATGCAAACTATCCTTTTCCACGATCTGCACAGCAGGAGGAACAGTTTGATCTCAGTGATGGGAGTCCATGGCCAAGAAGCATGTAGGGACTTCAGGCACAGCCCATATGGCCTCACCACCTCAATTGTTTCTTCCTTTCTTTGCAGCCAATTTATTCCAAGCCCTCTCAGTCTTAAGAACTCCAGGTATCATCCTGATGCATCTCTTCTGCACCATTTCCAACTTAATGACATAATTCCTATAACTGGGTGAACAGAACTGCACATAGTATTCCAAATGTAGTCTCACCAAATCTTGTACGACTGCATCAATATAGTGCCATATAGCACGGAAACAGGCTCTTCAGCTCAACGTGTCCATGCTGACCAAGTACCTCTATCCATGTACCTGTCCAAATGTCTTTTAAAATTTTGTTATTGTGCCTGCCTCAGCTACTTCCTCTGGCAGCTTATTCTATATATACACCACCCTCTGTGTGGAAAAAGTTGCCCCTCGGGTTCCTATTAAATCTTTCCCGCCTCACCTTAAACCTATGCCCTCCAGTTCTTGATTCCCTTATCCTGGGAAAAAGACTGTGCATTCACCCTATCTATTCCACACATTATGTTATACACTATAAAATCACCCCAGCCTCCTACTCTCCAAGGAATAAAGTCCTAGCCTACACAACCTCTCCTTATATCTCAGGTTATCTGGACAGGCAACATCCTTGTAAATTCTCTCTGCATTCCTTCCTGCACAATGACATAACAAAACTGAACTCAATACTCCAAGTGTGCCTCAATAATGTCTTGTACAACTGTAATATAATATCCCAACTTCTATACTCAATTACTTGACTGATGAAGGTCAGCCTTTGTCACCTCCCTATTTATGTTCAGAGAACTATGTACTTGCATCCTCTGCTGTACAACACTTCCCAGGGCCCTAACATTCAATTTGAAGGACATACCTTGGTTTGACTTTCCAAAATACACCTCACACTTATCTGAAGCTGAGGCAAAACTATCCTTGCAAAAGAAGTGTCTTGAAAATAAAGTTAATATTGGTGTTTTGAAAATAATGTGATGCACTCAGGCAACTTCTTCAGTTGAAGATCCCAAATGTTATCCAATTCTTCAAACAAGATTTAGGGTTGGGTTGGAGGGGGCAGAAATCTTTATAATGAGGCATTGCAGGAACCTCCCTTGTCCTAGCGCATGATATATTAGTTATTCCCTTTCTTCAAGGAATAAAACAAAATATTATGACTGGCTGCTAAAGTCAAAGAGTTGATTAAGGTGACTAAACAGACTAATCACTGTTCACTGATGCACCATTATGCCGTAGGGCCTAATATCTCTAAGTAACTCATCAGCTACAAATTAAATTCTTAATCATTCTGGAATCGTATTTGTAAGTGCTCAGCACATCATTTCTGGAAGAGAAAAGGCATGCATAAAATTCCAAGCGGAGCATTTCAGTCAAAGATTGCTAACCCAAACATTCCTATAACTCAGTTTTTGTAATCCATGCGTGGTGCATTTCACCATTTTTTTTAATGCCCTTTTTATAATTCCTGGATCTTTCATGGTTACTTAACTCACCAAAATTGTTGATGTCTCCTTGAAATGAGACTTGCATGTGTTCTATATGTGTGTTCCTGCCCGCTGAGTTAGACTATAGGCATCAGTGTTGTTGCTTAGTCCAGCAACCAATATACCTGTTTTAAATTCAATCTTGGCACAAGAACCACCCCCATCCATCCCATTCCCCACTTGTAAACAAAGACAAATTTACTTAACTGAAATGTTGGAATTAGTATAAGACTATCATGATGTCCCTATGTTTTGCTGTTTCTTTAACTTTGTCCTCTGCTATGTGACGATTTTCTTGCATTCTATATGTTGTCTGTTTTTCATGCTTTATGTTTATGTTTAGTGTTTTCTCCTATGTGTTCTTCACGTAGCATGCACTGTGTATGTTTTTCCTGCACCCTAATGTTTCGTGCTTCACATTGTTGTGTCTTTGACATATTATGTTCTCGTCAATGGTTGGCTTGCATTCCTTGCCTTTCACGGAATTTGTCCAGTGAAAAATGAAGTTATAAAACTCCAGCATTGAAATTAATACAGGCAACATGCATTTACATTGTATCAAAGATGTTTGGTGTTGTAATTGTCATCAAATTGTTTCTTGTTTTCTCCACATTCTCAGTATTCTAGTTGTGGGGTTTATTGGAATTGCCTCCTTAAAATTCTAGTCACTAACACCGACAGTTGTCCTACTTTTTCTATTTTGCTGCTAATAACCTATGGGCCATATTCTTCAATTGAACTATTTTAAGTTTACAGCATTAGGACATCATTTTTTTCTCACTGGTCTCCTGACAGATTGTGATTCAAGATTTACATCCGTGATTGCCTGAATCTGAGATTACTGCCTGTCTAGTCTTGTAAGATATATGAGACAAGGGTCAATTTCTCTTTCAGTTAACACTTCACCATGGTCATTTTGTAAAGTTATTAATTGGTTGTGCACAATTTATTACAAACCCTGTCCCCTTCACCTTCCACCAACCATTCTCCATGTTTCCCAATTTAGCTGATTCCCGATTTGTGCCCCCCCCCCCCCCCCCTCAAAATTTAATAAACTTCTATCTGATCTCCCTCAGCCTCCGATGTTCCATTAAAATCAGTCCAAGTTTGCCCACCCTCTCCTTACAACTATTACTTTCCAATCTGGGGAGACATAAATGTTTAGTGGACCAGAGCCCTAATGTAGGTAGGGCTGTTGGTTGGTGTATGTCCCATTGACTCCTGTTATTTGTGGTAGAAAATAGAAACAAAATAGCCAAGTAGTGTTTGATAAATGGCATAAGCTGACTCGATAGTGCCCTTTTTGCAGAACCTTTTACCGATTTGAAGCAGGCTGGGACAGCTCCATGCATAACTCCCTGCTGCTCAACAGAGTGACCCCATATGGAGAGAAGATCTACATGACATTGTCTGCGTATTTGGAGGTAGGGGTCTACTTTAATCAAACACATTTTGAGCTCTATAATGTTGTAAATGTCATCAGTGCTAAGGGATGGAACAGTTTGCATTTTATGTGCATATTCTCAGAATCATGCACACCCAGGTCACTCTCAGCAGAGAGTAAAGTCACTATCAAACATTCCCAGGGGAAGAACAGTACGAATTACATTTAGAATAAAAAATCCATGAGGTCAGTTTCATTAAATACGACCAGAATAACTAAATTAAATAAAGAATGAAAGTCTATATGCACAATTTCATAAAATGCTTACTGGGTAACTATCAATAGCTTAAACAGAAAATAAAACACTTTCCAAATTCTCTCATTTGAAATTAGTGCAGATTCAACTCTACTACAGAGCAAAGCACCTTACGGACTGTCATCAAAGCTATTTGGTCAAGATAAATACAAAGCATGTAGTTTGTCTCACCAAATACTTCTGGGATTGCATATACTGTAAGTAAAGTTCCCTCCTCAACTGTTCAGCAACATTTCATATGAACTCCATTATTACCCTAGTGTAATATTTCTTAATTCACTTCACTGGACATTCTGCACTTCTCTTTTGCAAGTATTCAGGATTTTTTTCTGTTATAGCTGTCTGCAGATGAGGAATTGAATTGCTTCCCTGGACAAGCAGGACAGAGGGATGAAAGGTTGAAGCAAAAGCCAAGAAGGGTGGTACAATAGCGCAACTGGTAAAGTTGCTGCCTCACAGCGCCAGAGACCTGGGTTCGATCCTGATCTCCGGTGCTATCTGTGTAGAGTTTACTCGTTCTCCCTGTGACCATGTGGGTTTCCTCCGGATGCTCCAGTTTCCTCCCATATCCAAAGACATGTGGGTTTACAGGTTAATTGACCTCTGTAAATTGCTCCTCGTGTGTAGGGAATGGATGCAAAACTGGGATAACTAATGAGCGATCGATGGTCGACATGTATTGAGCGGGGTGAAGAGCCTGTTTCCACGCTGTAACTTTAAACTAAAGGAGACAAAAATCATTCACGTGCTTATTACTTATTAGTGGACCATTTATAAATCTATTTCTTCTTGCAGATGAAAGACTGCACACAGCCAGCTGTCATCACCAAAGACTTCTGCATGGTTTTCTACACCCGCGATGCCAGGCTGCCAGCCTCCCGTTCCATCCGAAATCTATTTGGCAGCGGAACACTCAAAGCTTCAGAAAGGTAGGAATCTGCACTGCCAACCACCTACAGCTGGTCTCAGGTGCCCCTATCTCTCAGAGTAAGATAGTAAGTTTAAACGAGAACTTACCAAGTTCGAAGGTTGATCTTTATTTTACGAGGAGTCGCGCTGAGGGATTTCGTGAAGACCCCGCCAGCACGCATGCGCGACATCCTTCAAAGCTGCGGTGTGGAATCACAGAACGCACCATGACTGAAAATAGTAAGATGAAGAACGTAGAACTTCCGAGTTGACCTTATGATAGAGGGTGGGAGCGGGGGGTACGAAATCCTAACACCGCCCTGAGCCACCTGGCAATAGTCTGTACAGTCACCCGGTGATGCGGAGGTTTGTGGCTGATGAGGAGCCCCTGCTCCTTCTTCCTGATGGTTCTTGTAATTCGGATGTAGTGGTGGAGATGGGTGACTATGCAGAGGGTGGCATCAGTAGGGTATGCCCGAAATTCCAACTGCAGCCCATGAGCTCCTGGCTTGTGCTGCTTCAATAAGTCCTGGACAAAGAAATTCATCTGTGTAGGGGTGGAGACCATGCTATTCAGCCACAGCTTTTGTAATGTCTGGACTCGTTGGGCTGTAGTCCGTGCCATCAGCATCACCACTTTGAGGGTGAGCTGTTTGAGTGGTAACTCGTTCATTGGAGACCAGCTCCTCAGAAGGGTCAGAACGATCTCTACATCCCAGGTGAAGGTGTATCTGGGCCGTGGAAGGTTGGCATCCCCTCATGAGTTTAGACACCAGGTGGATAGAGCCTATACCTATGTCCAGGTATGAGGATAGTGCACTCCTGGCGCTGTTGATGGCACTGTAGCTAAGGCCAGCATCGAAATGAAGGCCAGCTAGGAATTCCAGGACATCAGGGATTGTTGCCGTGTTGGGAGTTGTGTTGTTACGAGAGCAGAATGCCTCCCAATTCCTGATCTGTGTGAGGTACTGCCTCCGGGTTGATTCTCGGCATGATGCTGAGATGAGTTCCATGGCTCGTGGTGAGATGCCCGCCTTGATGAGTGGTCTTTTTAGAACCTGCAGGCCAACAAGTTTAGGTGACCATGGCATGGGTGACTGTCCCCTGTTATGGGGTGTGTAATTAATTTGGGGTGTTTCTCAATCGAAAGCCATGGTCGTTTCAAAATTTTAAGGAGCATCGGGTACCATGGCTGTGTGGGCCAGTCGGGAACAATATGCCAGTTGCAGAGTCCAGTTTAATTTTCTGCAATACCCGACTGATGAGGCAAAATGGGGGAAATGCGTAGCAAAACCATTTCCCCCAATGGATAGAAAACGCATCCATTGCTATTGCCCCAGGGTCTGGTTCCCAAGACACATACGTTGGTATCTGATGGTTCAACCTGGACGCAAAAAGGTCAATATCTGGTGTCCCATAGTGAGCTATAATGTCTCCAAAAATTTGGGGGTTCAACATCCACTCGATGTTGTCATTGAATACTCGTGACCTGGTGTCCGCCACTGTATTAAGCATCCCTGGCAAATAGGTCGCTGTAATCCAAATATTTCTCTCGATACACCAGTGCCAAATTGTGTTTGCCAATTAATCGCAAGATAGCGACCTGATACCACCCATATGATTGATATAAGCCACCACTGTTGTGTTATCTATTTGGAGGCGGACACCCGTGAGTTAGTACAGTAAGCCCGCAGTCCATGGAAAGCCCCTAACATCTCTATATAATTTATCCCGTGTGACTGAAGGAGGGTAGACTCATGAGAGTCCCATCTGCCACCACAACTGGACATGGTGTCAGTTGCACCCCAGCCTTGTGCGCTTGCTTCAGTCTGTAGCACGACGGATGGGTTGCTTACTATGATGGGTCTGCGATACTCGCTAATATTGTCAATCCACCATTGTAGCTCGGTTCTAGCCTTTGGTGGTAATCGGATTGGTCGATCAAAGTGCCCAGCATTTGCTTTTAATGCTGTGATCTTTGTTCTTTGTAAATTTTGGTAATGTAACGGCCCAAATTGTGCAGCTGAGAATGTAGCTACCAGTTTCCCTATTACTTTTGCCGTTTGCCGGATGGTCGGGACCCTGGTGCAAGCAAGACTGTGGCACGCTTCTTTTATAGCGGTAGCTTTGTTGGTTGGGATGGTGATCATGATTAAGGTGGTGTCTAGGGTGAACCCCAAATAATCCATTACCCGTGATGGGTGCAGTTTTGACTTGTCTGGATGGATTACAAATCCTAGCTTCTCGAATAAAGACTTAGTTGCTGCCACTGCCCGTGTGGCCAATTGGAGGGTCTGACCCACTATTAGGATATCATCTAAGTATGTCATGACTATGTAATTTTGTTGTCGAAGGAGAGCCAATATAGGTTTCACTGGTTTTGTAAATAGTCTGGGGGCTGTGGTGAGACCATTGGGCAATGCTTTGTATTCCCACAGCTGTTCCTTCCAGACAAATTTCAGAAACTTTCTGTGAGATTCAGTGATGGGCACTGTATAGTATGCATCTTTTTTTAAAGTACCCCGCATCTGCTTGGCTGTCTCAAAGGTATCCATTTTAAAGTGGGTATATTGTACAAAAGTGTTCAGCTCAGTTAGGTCTATTATAATTCAACACCCCCCATCTTTTTTAATTTTGGTGAAGATGTTGGACACAAACTCAAGGGGTTTGTGCGTTGTTTTCCCATTCACCCCTTTTGCTGCTAGCCATAAGATTTCGGCATGTCCTGCTTCAACCTCTTTTTGGGAGAGTGTAAATTTCCGATGAGGCGAATGCTGGGTAGGGGGATTTTTACCATTGATGAATTCTATGACATAACCTTGAACACTTTGTAAAATAAACTCGTGTCGCGCATGCGTGCTGGCGGGGTCTTCACGAAGTCACTCACGTGACTCCGAAGTAAAATACATATTATGATGTGTTATGTGGGGGAAGAGAGCTCGCATAACAGTTTTGGATTGGATTGTTCAAAATTGCTATCTTTTTGGAGAAAGAAGACTGATAATGAGAATGTGGGACATTCACATTCAAAGGACCAGTCGAAGATGGAGTAGGTTCTACCTGACTGACAGACTAGTTTAGGGGAAGATCACTGCAGATCAGAAGGTACAATGTAAGATTATTTTCTATTAATTGATAAATTCACCAGATCATTTTTCACCCCAGGTTTGATGGATCCCTCATATGATCCCATAGAATGGAGAAGACTACAGCATAGAAACAGTACCTTCAGCCCACAATGCCAGTGCTAAAAATGATGCCAAGACCAACTCTTATCTGCCTGCACATAATCCATATCCCTCCATTCCCAGCGTATCCATGTAAAAGTCTTGTATACCACTATTGTATTTGACCCTGGCAGCGTTCCAGACACTCGCTACCCTTTGTGTAAAAACTTGCCCTGTACATCTCTTTTAAACTTTGCCCTCTCACCTTAAAGCTGTGCGCCCTAGTATTTGATATTTCCAAGCTGAATTCTGTCTACCCTATCTGCCTTTCATAATTTTCTATACTTCTATCCTCTGCCTTCATATTTTATTCATCTCTCCTTCTCTCCTAGGCTTTTTTCTTTTTATCATTTGCCTTTGTCCTACCATCTTCAATCGAACACCCCCCCCCCCCCTCACTTGTACCTGCCTATCACTTGCCTGGTTTTGTCCTGCTCCCTCCGCTCTTTCAGCTTCTTCATCCCACTGTAATTAGTCTGAACTGGAGCCCCGAAACAAAACGTTTCCTATTCAGGTCATCCAGAGACGCTGCCAGGTGTGCTGATTTATTCCAGCACCTTGTGTCTTTTTTTATAAACCAGAATCTGCAGCCCCTTGTGTCTAGATGAGGTTTTTTCCTTCTTTGCTTCGGCTGTCCACCTCTATAGCCCCCAACAATGGATGGTACTCATTAAGAAAATACCATGAGGTTCTTGTGATGCATCAGATTATATAATGTTTATATTGTGCAAGGACTGGGTATCAGTTGAGTTCATTAACAAAACTGTGTCTTTTTTGTTATCGTTTAACAGTAACCGAGTGACTGGTGTGTATGAGCTGAGCCTGTGTCGGGTGGCAGATGCAGTGAGCCCAGGTAAGTTTGAAAAGGGAACAACCTAACTGGTTACTGTTTAACTGGTTCAACTCACTGGCATGTGGCTTTGTACAGAATATTGGGTTTGATACCCTTTTGCTAGGGATTGTACACATGTGAATGAGTTATATGTGGAATGAGTTATATGAGTTATATATAGGTGAGTCTGTGGAATTCTCTGCCACAGAAGGTAGTTGAAGCCAGTTCATTGGCTATATTTAAGAGGGAGTTAGATGTGGCCCTTGTGGCTAAAGGGATCAGGGGATATGGAGAGAAGGCAGGTGCAGGATACTGAGTTGGATGATCAGCCATGATCATATTGAATGGCGGTGCAGGCTCAAAGGGCCAAATGGCCTACTCCTGCACCTATTTTCTATGATTCTATGATCTTTGCGTGGAAGGTGGGGTGGGGGGTGCAGGATTGAAACAGAAACCAGTCAAATTACATATTGCATTATGGACTCCAGCTTGGTGAGTCAATAACTATCCCTGGGACTGCTGTAGTCCCTAACATTCTCAGCATTCAGTAATTAAATTACCTCACAGTGCCAATGCTTGTAGGTGCTGCTTCACAGCTCCAGGAACCCAGGTTCATTCCTGACCTCGAATGAATTCTGTGTGGAGTTTGTACATTCAGCAACATTGTTCCTTCCCCCCCCCCCCCCCCCCCCCCCCCCATCCAAACATCGTGTCACTAGATTACTGCAAATTATCCCTTAACTTAGGTCAGTCGGCAAAAAGAAACAAAAGTAGAGTTGACAAACATTTGACAGAGAGGCAAAGTTCCAGTGATAGAGTGAAATAAGAACATGATGGGACTAATGAGAGCCAGATGGATTGAATGACCTTCTTCTGTGTCCTGTGTAGGATAACCCATCTCTATACTTACATAACTCTGATCTTGGATGTGTATTTATTTGTGTGTGTGTTTGTGTGTAATCACATCTTCGTGAAAAAACAACGTGCTAACGGTAAATCTTTAACATATTCCGGTAGACATTTTTCCCTGGAGTCTAAAATCGCCTTATCTGAAAATGTATTGCTTTATTTCTCGAGTTATTAATGAGTATGTTAAAAAATCTGACAAAACTTTGAATTTAAAAACGACTGCCTTTCGCTGATGACGTCACAGTGGGTCTGTGTGCCTTCTTCCTCACGCTGCGAGTGAAATCACCCCTCCTCCCCCCCGCCCCGTTTTTAAAAAGACGCAGAAAGAACGAGCAAGTCGGGCCCTTGTACTGCAGCTCTCGGTCTTGGCTCCGCGGCTCGTTCTCAGCTCCTCGGGGGGTGTTGTTTAGTGTGTGTGTGTGAGGTGGTTAGTGTGTGTGTGACACCGCAGGCCGCCTCCCGCAACCACGTGATGAGGGGACGGGACCCAATGGGTCCCACTTGGTCTAGTATACCATAATTTTCTATTGAAAAATACACATCGGTGAGGCAAACCCCACACTCTGAGGAACACCTATTCCTGGACTCTAGATGTGAATGTAATTTGCCCCTACCATACAACCAGCATCCAAATATCCCAACTTAATAAAATCTGAGGATCCTTATTATCATGCCAAATACGATTGTTCCATCCACTACAATTTATACAACTTTTTGGGTGTTTGGATATTTGTCTCAAGTTGTCCAAGTTTACCCTAGTCTCAGTAAGGCCAGCTCCGTACGGAATGAAGGCAGTGGAGAATATTGAAGTTAATGGTGAAAGTCAGAACCCTGAGGGATGAGTGACAAACACGAGAGAGGTCAATAGTCCTGCTGCCCTCAGCTTCAACCCTAACTACTGGTGTCTTTTTTCATATTGAGATAAATTGGAAATAACTGCGGCATCTAGTTTCCAGTAATAGTAAATACTCCCTCTGTGTCATAAAGGAATATGAAACTATGAATGAGTCGCTTTCAAAATCTGTTGAAAAGGTTTATTTTATTTTATATAATTCATGGGGTTGTAAGATATACAGCATGGCAATAGGCTCTTCGGCTCACCAAATCCACATTGACAATCACCACCATGTGCGCAAATCCTGCATTAATCCCAATCTTCCTATATTTTATCTACATTTCCATATTCTAGCACTAACCGATTTACTCTGAACAATTTGCAGTAGTGAATTAACCTACTGATCCACACATTCTTTGATGTGGGAGGAAACCAGAGCTCTCAGAGGAAACCCACAGGGAGAATGTGCCTACTCCACATAGACAACATCTGAGGTCATGGTCGAATCCCAGTCTCTGGCATTGTGAAGCAGCAACTCTACTAGCTGTGCCATTGTGCCATCCATTCCATTGTTAAAAAGGAGTCCATTTTATTGGAACATCATTTTCTAATTTTCCATTACACACTACAGGAAGGATCTAATTCTGGAGAAAGCACAGAGGAATCTCACTATGCCTCTGTCCCACTCTGTGCCTCTATGTCTCTGTCTGTGGCTCTTGTGTTTCCCTCTGTGTCCCTCTCTGTGTCTCTGCGCTCTCTGTGCCTCTGCCCTCTCTCTCTCTCATTCTCTCTCTCTCTCTACCCCCCCCCCCCCCCTCTCTAGCCACGCCTAGTCACACACGCACTTGTTTTCCCTGAACCAAAGGAAATCTGTGGGGTGACCAGATAGAAGTATATAAAATTATTGGAGGCTTATTTGAGGTAGATAGTCAGAATCCTTTCTTCATGATAGGCTACCAATAATGAGGCATGTGTATAAAGTGAAAGGAAAGTTTTAAAGGGGATATGATGCAAAGTTTTATTTACACAGAGAGTGGTTGATATCTGTAACTCTGCTGCCAGAGGAGGTGGTGGAGATACATGGGGCGGTATGGTGGCACGGTGGTGCAGCGGTCGATTTGTTGCCGTACAGCGCTTGCAGCACCAGAGACCTTGGTTCGATCCCAAACGCTGTCTGTACAGAGTTTGTACGTTCTCCCCGTGACCATGTGGGTTTTCTCTGAGATCTTTGGTTTCCTCCTACACTCCAAAGACATATAGGCGTGTAGGTTAATTGGCCTGGTATAAGTGTAAATTTTCCTTAGTGTGTGTGTAAGATAGTGTGAATGTGCGGGGATCGCTGGTCGGTGCGGACTCGCTGAGCTGTAGGGCCCATTTCTGTGCTGTATCTCTAAACTAAACACAATACTGTCAATTATTATTTTTAAGTGACAGGCATTAAAGATTATGGATCAGATGTGGGCAAAAAAGATTAGTATAGATGGGCAGATAGATCATCATGGACGTGGTTGGGCAAATAGGTAGATTCTGTGCTGTACAACTATAACTATGACTCAAAGTTCTTGATTGGATGCTACTGGTCTAGGAGCAATAAACTAACATTCTATTGATATATGAACATCACCATTTGTATTTCTCTGTGTATCTTGACTCAACTTAACATGTCGAAATTATGTGTTTAAAACAACAGTGCCTCAAAACTTTGCTGGATGCAGACAATATCACATAATAAATATGTAAGTGGAGTAAAATTAGAAATTTAGGAAATCTTTACTAAATCTCTTAGTTGCAGTTGATTGCTAAACCCCAGTATACTGTCTATGATAGGGATGGTTAATGGGGCTTCTTCCCTTCCTGTGGTTAGATATTCTGTTGTGCTGCAGCAATCTGGGATACATGACAATAAAACACTCTTGACTCTTGACTTGACTCTTGATGCCATGCTCTGGATGATGAGGACGTTCACAGCCCTCCATTTAACAAGCCGATTCCACCACCATTTTGTGGCTTGGGGCAGCCTTAACGTAATGTATCTCTTTGTAGGCATGCAGCGAAGACGCAGGCGGGTCCTCGACACCTCTGTCGCCTACGTCCGTGGGGAGGAGAATCTGGCTGGCTGGAGGCCCCGCAGTGACAGTCTCATTCTGGATCACCAGTGGGAACTGGAGAAACTCAGCCTATTACAAGAGGTACAGAAACACCAAAATTGGCGAGGAATCCTTCGATTGTGGGACAGAACTATGAACTTTTTTAAAACTTTATTTATATCACCAGTTGTCCTATCTTCTCGTGTGAATCAGGAGAGCAAATGTCAGTAGGAATTCCGTTTGATGGGGCAGGCAGGGAGAAGCCCCACTGAAATCAATTATGCCATCACTCAGTCCATAAAAAATCCACACCTTTGCATTGGTTTAGTGCAGTTCATTACAGGAAGCTCACCACAAATTGAGTTTTGCATCGTGGTACCGGCAAGGCTGTTCCCAACTCCCTCCCCACACCTTAGAATTGAATTAAACTTAATGTGTTTCTATTACTTGTGTGAAACTTCGGGAAGGATGTTAAATTACCCAGTCTTCAGGAAGTAATGATAGCTGTCGATACTTTTTAAAATTTTCAAATATTTAAGAAAATAAATCACTGACTGCTGTTCACCATTGAAACCAGTGAATTTTACAGTATAGTTGACAGCATTATGGGCCTGTCCCACTTAGGTGACTTTTTAAGCAACTACAGGAGACTATGCAGTCGCTGCAAGTTCGCGGGTGGTTGCCGGGGAGTCGCCTTCATGGTCGGGAGTAAACCCTCAAACTCGCAACAAGTCGTAACGGCATTCTGGTCACCGTCCAGAATTAGCGGCGACCAGAATTTTGATGCCATGGAGAATAGCGAGAATTCTCATGACGTAGGTGCAGTGGTAGTGGGTCGCCAGGAGGTCGTAGGTTGTCGGCGTTTGCTGACTGGTGAATTTCCTTGGCTCATTGGGGGGAAAAAACGGAAACAGTAGTTTTCAGAACCAAGGATAACCGATCGGTAATGTTAATGTCCGCCGAGCTTCACAACCATGTATCTCTGACTTCTTAAAAGTTGCCTCCACTCCTTCTCCACACCCCTTCCCCCCTCTTTTAGATAACTTAAGTGATCCTTCCCGTACACTGTGCTTTCACCGTCTTAATTACAGCAGTGCCCACCTTCCTGTTGAAGGAAGCGATGTGTGTGTGTTTTACTCTGACCGGCCGTTCCAGTCGCTGTTGAATCACTCAGACAGTGCTCCCCCCGCTTGTTAAAATCTCTGTCTGCTGGAAGCTCATTCCACACAGCGCGTTACCCCGAAATAACATGGTGAAGGAAGTTAACTCTGATCATTTTAAAGACCTCAATCAAGTCCCCCCTTAACCTTCTGCGCTCCAAAGAATAAAGACCTAACTTGTTCAGCCTTTCTCTGTAACATAGTTGCTGGAACCCTGGCAACATTCTAGTAAATCTCCTCTGTACTCTCTCTATTTTGTTGACATCCTTCCTATAACTAGGCGACCAAAATTGTACACCATACTCCAGAATTGGTCTTACCAATGCCTTGTACAATTTTAACATTACTTCCCTACTCCTATATTCAATGCTCTGATTTATAAAGGCCAGCACACCAAAGGCTTTCTTTACCACCCTATCTACATGCGATTCCACCTTCAGGGAACTATGCACAGTTATTCCTAGATCCCTCTGTTCCACAGCATTCCTCAATTCCCTACCATTTACCATGTACGTCCTATTTTGATTTGTCCTGCCAAGATGTAGCACTTCACACTTAACAGCATTAAACTCCATCTGCCATCTTTCAGCCCACTTTTCCAAATGGCCCAAATCTCTCTGTAGACTTTGAAAATCTACTTCATTATCCACAACACCACCTATCTTAGTATCATCTGCATACTTACTTATCCAATTTTCCACCCCATCATTCCACCCCTATGACTTAACAGTTGCCGGCAGTCTCCTGAAAAATCGCCTAGGTTGGACAGGCCCATTAGTCTTCAGCTATTTATGATCTAGGTAGGTACAGGGGGTAGTCTTTTCATTCATCTTTAAATGCCTAGAATTTGGGATACTTTGTTGTCATATACACCAGTGTGCAAAGAAAATCCTTGTTCCCATGAAGCTCACAGAGAAAACAGGAAATAAATCAGGAATTATAAACACAACAACAAATACAATGACGAGTGCAAAACAGCAGAATGGTGCAAGATTGTAGTGCACTCGGCAGTAGTGCAAAGAATATTCAAATACAATAAAGTTAAAACCGAATGAGGTAGAGATAAGAAGCGAGTGTGAAATAGGTGATTGGTTCATGAGTCTGTCAGACAGAGGTCTGGAGAGAGTGAGGAGGATGTTTCCAGGAATGAGAGAGTCAAGGATCAGAAATCACAGCATCAGAATAAAAGGATGTACCTTCAGAATAGAGATGAGGAGGAATTTATTTGAATACATTGCCACAGACGGCGGTGGAGACTAGATTATTGGGAATTTTTAAAGCAGAGATTGATAGATTTTTTTATTAGTAAGAGTGTCAAAGGTTATGGGGAGAAGGGAAGAGACTGGAGTTAAGAGGGGAAAAAAAGTGTGTAATAATCTGTCCGTTAGTCTGAATGTCTGGTCTTTCAAGCTCCTGTATATTTTCTCATGAGGTAGGAAAGAGAAACGGGAATGACCAGGGTGGATACTTCTAGCCTTTCTTATAACACACCATGAAGATGGACTGGATGGAAGAAAGTGATGAGCCCGTGATGGATTGGGCTGTGTTAACCACCCTCTGCAGATTCAGGCAGTCTGGAGCAGAGTGGTTGCCAGAGCATCCAGTCTTACAGAATACTTTTCTGTAATGCATCTGTAGAAGTTCGAGAGAGTTCTCTTGGATATACAAAATCTTCTCAGATGCTTAGGAAAGTAAATACACGGAAATACTTTCTTGATCGTCACATCAGTGAGGGAACCAAGTTAGGTTGCAGTGATATGGATGTCTATGAATGTGAAGATATTAACAATCTTTTTGGATGCCTAGGAACTTGAAACCATTGACCATTTGATACTTAGTTATGTAATTAAATCTGCACCAAATTATCAGTTTAAAATGCATATTAAAATATTTAATTAAACTTTGCTATTTAAACACTGGTCTCCTGTACTGGTTCTTGGGAGATTTTACATTCAGAAGAAACAAATTGAATTTGAATCCAAAAACTTGTTACAGCAAACGTCTAAAAGCAGGCAAACATCTGAATATACCTTGCATTGTTTTATGCACTTAAACTAGTCTTGTCCTAGTCATGATTTGGAGCAAGGATTAGCATTCAAGTATTGTACTTCCTGAATCCAGGATTTTTTTTACACATTAGACATTGAAATTATGACCTCGGAAGAGCCGTGTGATAGGGGATGAGGTGCTCATAGGATAGGGTGATCTACACATTTCAAATATATCATCCAGATAGATAAACTATCAATTTAAGAGACATCTACAATAGAAGTCCAAAGACAAAATTTCAAAGTACAGCTCAGTACAGTACTATATTTTGTGTTCAAATCTCTACCCCTATAATTAGCACCATAAAGTTGAAACATCATTTCTGATGATCTGGCTGAGAATGAAGCATCGATAGTTCTGGTAATAGTCCTGTGAGCGAGTTACAGTCTATTATAGTTCCTGAGGATGAAAGTTGCTGGAGTGAGAACTCCAAAGATGATACTACCTGCCTGATATTGCAAAACGTCAGGTAAATTCCCCTTCTTGGAGAAAGTAGTTACATTTTATAGTAAATACCAATAATCCACCTATCGCTCCATTCCATCCCTCTTCCCCCACATCTTTCTACTGGCCAATTCCTTCTCCTCTTTCAGTCCACACAAGAGAGTTTTGACTTGAAACGTCAACTATCCAACTCCCTCCCCAGGTGCTACCTGACCCACTGAGTTCCTCCAGCCAGCATATCTTCATTTTGAGCTCACTGATATTCCTGCATATTACTCGGTCCACAGGTGGAAAAGACCAGGCACTACCTGCTATTGCGTGAGAAGTTGGAGGCCACGTTGAGGTCAGGCTGTGAGTCTGTGTCCTCATACACCAGCGAAGATCTCAGTGAATCCCAGAGCATCTCATCATACAGCTTGCACTCCACAGGAAGCAATGACATGCCAACCTCCAGCTATACCACCACCGAGCGCCAGAAAGAGCTGGCAGCTAAGGTAGGGTGCAAGTAATGTGCTACTGGCTAGACGTCTTTGTGAGATCAAGGGACTAGATTTAGTGTGTTGGTTTATGGAATGGAAATTAACACCAGAGACATTTTGATGAATGACAAAAATGAAAGATTGGTATCATTTGAATGAATGGATTGGTATCATTTTCCAAGAGTTAGAAACTTCCCAAGGTAAGTAAAACATAGCAAAGTAAAGTGAATAGTAAATCTTGGCAAGGTAAATCTTCCTGTATACTGACAAACCAAATTCACAAATTAGGGACAGCACAGAGGCTGAGGTGCATTCCAAATAGCAAGAAAAACAATTTAATCTATGTTTTTGATAGCTTGTGAAATAAGTATTAGATACAGTACTGAGTCAGATTTCAGTTGAGGAGGAGTAAAGATTTCTTGAAATTATTCTGCCCAACATTAATATGTGGGAGATCGCCGTACATGTTCTTAAACATTTTCGTCAACCTCAACCAGTCATGAGGCCAGTAAATCTGAGGGATTTCAATTGATTTATCTGGTGTGGTACAGTGTGTTGATCAGGCTGTGGGATCTCTGGCTTCCAGCCATTTTTAGGTTCAGCCTGTTCAGTCAGTGATCACCTCTTACCTTGTGAAAATCAGGGCTACTGAACCTCAGGAAGGAAAGAATACACATGTCTCCTAACTAGAGGATAGGTATATAGTTTGTACGTTCTCCCTGTGACAGCATGGGTTTTTCCCGGGTGCTGCGGCTTCGTCTCATACTCCAAAGCCGTACATGTTTGTAGTTTTAATAAAAATTGTAAATTGTCCCTAGCGTGTAGGATAGTGCTAGTGTACGGGGATCGCTGGTCGGCGTGGACTAGATTAGCCGATGGGCATGTTTCCACGCTGTATCTCTAAAATAAAAAGTTGTTTCAAGTTTCAACTGTTTCAGTACTGCAGATAGGTGAAATAGAGAATTGTTGATAAAGTAAATGGACTCCTAGAATTAGCAACACAAGTAGATACTGTGGTGATGAAGCCATACAGGATGGTGGCATTTATTTACCGAGGTAAAAACTATAAGAGGCGGGAGATCATGTTACAACTTTATAAAACTTCCATTACAGCACAGCTGAAATACTATGTTTGACTCTTGTTGTCAACGTGCAGAAACAAATCATCAGGTCATTACCTGGAATGGAATATCTTAGTTACAAGGAGAGACTGGTTAGGCTGGGTAATGTTTCCTTGGAGTGGAGAAGACTGATGGGGAGGCCTGACACACACAGAATTATGAGAGGCTTAGACAGGATGGATAGCGAGATATTTGAAACCAGAGGGCAAAGGTTTAAAATGAGGAATAAGAGGGCTAGAGGGGATTGGAGGGAAAATTATTTCACCCAAAGGGTTATTGGAAGCTGGAACATACTGCCTGAGTGGAGACAGAGATTATAAAAACAATTAAGAAATATCTAGACGAGCACTTGAATCACCATAATAAGCTACAGACAATGTGCAGACAAATAGATAGGTACTTAATGATTGGCATGGATTCAGTGGGCCAAAGGGCCTGTTTCTGTGATCTAAAGAGTTAAAGGAGGACTGCAAAACAGGACGGTTAATAGGAGAGATGTATAGTGAAGCGATATTGAAAGGCATGAGACACAATAGTGGACTGTTGGAGGGGGTGGCGGTGTAATGTGGTATTCTGACAGAAATCCTAACCAGAAACTAATGGATGTTTTTTGTCTTTCAGTGCCTCCGACTCTTGTCCCACACATTCAACAGGGAATACAGCCATGTTTGTATCAGCGCCAGTGAGAGCAAGGTATCGTAAGATTTGATTCATTGTCACATTAACTCAGACTGTAATTGCATGCTCATGCTCTGTGTATGTATATTTGTGCGTGCGTGTGTTTGTGTGAGAGAGAGGAAAAGGTTACTTCAAAACAGGTGGCCATTTATCACGACACTGTTTCAAGTGCAGCGAGGAAATTAATGGGCAGCAAATAAAACCAAATAACATCATTGCCACCACAACGTGAGCAGTGTGAAGCTGGATTGACGGATGACTGCAACTCCTGGCTGTATGTTTTCCTTATAACTTGACGACAAACTCAATAAAGATCAATTGGCACAAAAACGTCAAGCCAAGAAGCTTTTACTTTAATATCCTGTCAGCATTTTCACAAAAGGCCAGATTCAGCCTAGTTGGACATAAATCTAAGTCATTAATGCGTAGAATCAGAAGCATGGAACCCATTACCGACCTTTGCAAAACTCCACACAAACAGCCTTTTTATTGTCCCTAAAATCACCTACCCGCTTTTACCACTGAACCAGATCTAGCTCTAGCTTGCCACTTTTTTCCCGGATTTCATGGGCTTTTACTTTTCGGGTGTTCGATTGTCCGGCCTGTGGTTTTCTGATCCTGCCTGATGCATGAATGGCAATTTGCAAAATAACTATGGCTAGCCCCGTCAGTATTAGATAGCAGGAAGGTTCACTACTCTCAGTGCGTGCCTCGCATCAGAGTGAGATAGACTCTTCCTGCCAGATGATGATTATATAGAGTTGGTGCTAAACATTATTGACGGCTTCTGTTTTTCAGCTATCTGAGATGTCTGTTACATTGACGAGGGACACATCATTCTCTGCACTGAGCAACACGACGCTGCCTCCATCGTCCACCTGTCCCTCACTACTGGAAGGACAATTCATCTCAGAGCTGAGGTTAGAGCCCATGTATTCAACTTGACTTTTATCTACTCTCTAGATGATGTTCATCACCCACAGAAATCCTGAGAATAAAGGGTGAGGAGCATCTCTGAAGATCAGTGCTAATTTAACTCCTTGGAAGGGGGCCCATGTTTACAATGTTGCTGGGTGTATTAGCATCTGATAATTGAGCTGTATATAACGTCCCATTGTGGTTAGAAGTGCAAGACATAGTAAAAAATATTCAACTAAAGTTAATGGGAAATGATGCATTGAGAGGCATAAGCTGTATAAAGGATCATAGTAATATACAGTAACTCATTAAAAATTAAGTTTTATAACACTAAAGCACAGGTTATAATAGTGTTAGTGATTTGAGTGCAGTAACACGGGCTATAGGAATTATCAATCCTAAATATCACAGTGCCTTTGTGACTAGAACATATCAGAGAATGAAAAACCAAGAACAAAATATATCTGAGAATGTTGTAGTGAGGTGTACAATATGGTGATGAGAGTATATGCGATATATCTGGTGTTATAGGGAGAATGTTTCAGTGAAAGGTAAGTGATTTTACAGTAAACACTATGGAATATATCTGATATACTATGATATGTTGGTATGAGAAGTGTTACTGATTTATATTGGTATGAGAAGTTCTGACACCACTTTGGTCCCTTTTGGATGGACAGTGATGATCTTGGAGTGCCATCAGCAAGTGACCGTGTCTTAAGGCTCAAGTTCAGGTCAAGAAATCTGAGAATATTTCAGGGGCTGGCAAAGAAGAGGGCTATTCAATCCGCAAGCGAAGCCACAGAGAAATCCACTAGGTGGCTTTGGATTAAGAGGGCTGATCCGTGGGCGTTGCTGTTGGGATGCAAGTCGGGGCTTGATCAACCCCGGCTGGATTGCCTGGGCGAGGGTGTCTGATGTTGTGAGACCCGAAACACCCGATTACCCCAGTTCGCATCACTGAGGATGCATCCCAGCGCATCTAGAAGATGTATCTTTCACACTGGTAAAACAATATCTTCTTTGTAATATGACTGATGTTTTGATAGCAATATCAAAATAGACCTTTCAGGTTGGTGACTGCAGGCTGATGGTTATTTGAATTAGAAACAGAAGATAGGTCATAAATATGAAAACATAATTAACATGTTAACCGTTGATGTCTAGAGTGACTGAAGCATGTTTAAAGATGATATTGCATTAATTGAACATTGTAATCTCTTTATCAGGACTCCTGAGACCCAATCCAGAACGATTAGTCCAGATCCCGATTCACTACAAGATGGAGTACTCAAGAAATCTCCTGTGCTGGGCAAGGATGAGAAAGGAGGCCCTCGCATGTTTGTGGCTGATATCCAAGAGATCCGAGTGAGGTATGGCCTTATTGTAATCACTTCTATATCTACACACTGTGAGTATCAGCATTGATCTTACATAGTAATGACAAACTCTGCTTTCTACATATTCATGGTTGCATTCCTAACAGTGTAGCACAGAACCTGTTGGGTTACAGTTTAGAAATGCTGTCTGACCACCTGCTGGTTACTCCAGCACTTTTTTTTGGAAACCATCATCTGCAGTTCCGTGTTTCTACGAGCCACAGTTACTAATTTAGGAGGATTCATTATAAAAGAGATCCACTAGGAATTCAGCTACCCATTAGAAATGCCCCACCATGCCCAGATCACAGCAGGAGGTGGAGGGTTGAAATTCATGCTTGTGAGAGGTGTACTCTTTTTGCACTAGAAAACCTAGCAACAGGAATAGACCATTCAGCTCCTCAACCGCATATGACAATCAAGTTGATCATGGGTAGTCTGTAGCTTAATTCAATGTATCCTCCTTTGGCCCATAGCCCTCAATACCTTGACTGAACTAAAGTCAAGCAAACTCAATGCAGAAGCTTTCAATTGCCACACCCTTAAAGTATCAGCACATTTCTATGAAAGAAAATTTAAGATTTTCACATAACTGTAAGACATTCTTTCAAATTGTTTGTGACGTCTATACCTCCTTGATTTGTACTCACTTTCCAGAGGTAACAATTTAGTCATGTTAAGCACCTAATTTAGATCACCCCTTAATTTTCTGTCGGTAAGATTTATAAACCTGGTTTTATAACCTGCCCTCATCATCTAACCCTGCACAGGAAGAAAGCAGAAAGAGGGTATAGGGACAGATTATCGCCCACAGTTGTATTCAATAACAGACCAGGCTCAAAGGGCCAAATGGCCTATTGCTGCTCCTACACTGAATTGCACTCAAGAGCAGTCTTTCCCCAATGAGGTGAACTGAATGCAATTTTCTAATGCAGTCTAGCCAGAACTCTGCAATCATAGCATCACCTCCAGGACTGGCAAGTGACCTGGGCATGGGTTTTTCCTAAAGCTGATTAATACGTAGCCAACAATAGGGGCACAGGGGAAGACAGGCGTTACAATCCTCCTTGTGTATAATTTCTCATTCCTCTTTCACCTCCCTCTTTGGCCTTACCACCTAATAAACACAACCAACCTCACTAGGATCAGGCCTGGACTCTGAAGCCTCTTGAGGCTGTGCCAAGATACTGCCCCTCCCACTGGTTCAGGTGGCTGGTTTGAGAGACAGCCAAAGAAACAGCATCTAAACTTGAACAAGTCCTCTGCAACCAGGCTTTTGAACACTCCCTCCATAAACTAGAGTATTGTTAATCCAACTCGATCCCGTTGCGGATATTGGACTTTGTCTCTGGCAATGGCGTACTATAATGCTGAGAACTATATTCTACACTCTGTATCTTTCCTTTCGCTGTACCTATTGTATTTAAGTTTGGCTTGATTGTATTTATGTATAGTATCTGATTTGACCGGACAGCATGCAAAACAAAGCGTTTCACTGTACCTCGATACACATTTGCAATTATAAACCTAAACTTGTTATCTTCCAGTCCTATTGTATCGAAGAAAGGGACCCTACATTTCCTGGAGCCCCAAACCAACGGCTGGGTGAAGCGCTTTGTAGTCGTGCGGCGGCCATACGTTTACATTTATAACACCGACAAGGACACGGTGGAGAGGGCCATCCTGAACCTGTCTGCTGCCCAGGTGGAGTACAGTGAGGATCAACAGGCCATGTTAAAGGTAGCAGTCTCTCTCCTCCATTCTCTACCAATACAGCTCACTGTTAGAGAGGCAGATGGATAGTTATATGAATCCACATAACTGGTTCATCTCTTGTTAAGGTTCCTCATACTTGAATTTCACGACTCATAAAAGTTTAGATGACATCCCTGTAACTAGATTAAATAGATTATATTTCATTATTATGTTAATTAGAGGTAAATATTATGTTCATATTTCATTCTGAAGTGCCTAAGAAGATCACACAATGATAAATCATCCATCCCAAGGCTATAATGTTTTGTCTGTACCTTCTTTAATCTGTGTCTGAGCACCCCAGGTGGGACTGACTGTGGTTCAATGTCTGTCTTCCTCTGCCCACAACACACAAATATACCACATTCTCAGATTGATTAACCAGCCAACCATGCCCCCCTTCCACTCTCCCTTCATCAACAGTCATTCACCAACCAGCCTTTGAGGCTGTGCCCCTGACTTCAACCCGCACTTCTTTCAGATGTAGGTGAAAACTGGAGCACCTTAGGGGAAACTGGGGTGGAAAAGGTAAACCACACAGACAACAGTTAAGGTTAGGATCGAATCAGGGTTGCTGGAACTGTGGGGCCGTGCCGCTGTGCAATGTGTATGCATTTCTGAGGCTCTCCCTCTTTTGTTGCAGACTCCAAACACCTTTGCTGTGTGCACTGAACATCGCGGGATACTGCTACAAGCATGCAACGATAAAGAAATGCAAGACTGGCTTTATGCCTTCAACCCCCTCCTTGCTGGTTCAATCAGGTACATCTCACACAAAATGGTGGTAGTTATAACCAATGTTACGGAGAAGTGCAAGGCTATGGCAGGTGGTGTGGATATAACAGACAATGTTATAATTAGAGGTATCAGATTTATTTGTATTGCAGTGGGATGTGTGTAGTATGTTAAGTGTTGTTATGGTGCGGGATATATTTGAGAATGTTACAGTGAAAGGCATTGTGTTATATCTGGTATTGCAATGAAGTGAGTGGGGATTATTTAAAGGTTCACAGGAGTTAGTATATAATAACAAGGTGTACCTGACAGTTACAAAAATAGGCGTGGGCAGTGATCATTAATGATCATTATAATCTGTAACAGAAAGATACACAGATGGATGTTATTGGTATAATGTATTATACAGAAGAGTGTGTAGTAATTTCACACTATTGGAGTTAAAGACATGAGTTATAGCTCAACGATAGTAATGTATGTGGGCTTTATCAGGCAGTTATGGTGAGGAGTGTGCCCTATCCCAGTAAGCATTGTAGTAATGGGCTATATTACAGATATAGTGAAGTTTGTAGATTATTAAACAGTTTTATAGTGAGAGTGTGGTATATTTCAAACAGTGTTATAGATGCAGTTGTATGCTTTATTAGATAATTTTACAGTGAGGAGTATGATTATATAACAGTATAGTGACACATATCAGAGTGTAACATAAGGTCATAAGGAATAGGAGTAGGATTAGACCATTCAGCCCATCAAGTCTACTCCACCATTCAATCATGGCTGATCTATCTCTCCCTCCAAACTCCATTCTCCTGCCTTCTCCCCATAACCTCTGACACCCGTACTAATCAAGAATCTATGTCTATCTGAAACAGTGAAAGTTTGGTTATTTCAGGCAGTGATAGTGATATCTGGGCATTACAGCAACTGTGGACAAAATCAAATAATTATCGTGGAGCTTATCATTATAGTTGCAGGTGTAGTTTATCGTATATATATCTGGTGAAAGGTCCTTGACCCGAAAAAATAACTTGTTTCCTGCTGAACATTTTGAGTAACCTTTGTTTTTGGTTTGGACTTCCACATTTGTCACCTTTTGCTCCAAATGAGATTTCAAGGGTTGTGGGCTGTATATAAGACAGTGATAATTAGGGCCGATGGAATGTCGTCAACCTGAAACTTCAACTCCGTTTCTTTCAGCAGCTGCTGAGTATGTCAAATAATAGTGTTTAAGTGAGGGGCGTGAACACTATCAGACAGTGTTACCATGAGGAGTGGGAAAGTTTGTCAATGAAGGATGTGGTCTATGTTAGTCAGTGTAATAGAGGAATGTAGCTATATCAAGCAGTGACACAGGGAGGAATGTGGCTCTACCTGCAGATGGGGGTGGGGGGGGGGGGGTGGGGGGGTGCACAAGGAACTACAAATGTTGGGATCGTCAACAAAGCTCAAAGCTCAGGTCGTCATATTAACATTCCCTCCACTGATGCTGCCTGACCCTTCGAGTTTCTCTAGCACTTTGTGTTTTGTATGTAGTATGTAGTCTATGTCAGGCAGTGTTACACGGAAGGATGCGGACTATATCAGGCGATGCCATATTATTATTTAGAATTATGAATTAGACAATAGTAACATGCAATATAGATGCCGATTTACACTAGTCCCACCTGCCCACATTTGGCCCAAATTCTTTTAAACATTTCCTATCCATGGACCTGTCCTAATGTCTTTTAAATGGTGTTCTAGTACCTGCCTCAACTATCTCCTCAGGCAGCTCCTTCCATATACCCATGACAATATCTCTTATCTCATCAGACCAAGAGACCAAGGTTAATGGGGGCGGGTAGAGGAGCAGTTACAAACACAGTATGCTTCTTTCTCTGTGTTAGGTGTTGATAATAGTGAGGCTGTGAGACTTGTCCACCAGGCTAGTCTATACGATCAGAAAAAGCTGAGCCGAGATGACGAGGGACTATTCATTCTCTCCTCCATAAACTAGCGAAAACACACCTAAAAATGAGACATCAATCTGGCATATATATGATAAACAACATTGGCTGCATGAAGGAAGCAAAGCAAAGTGTTCCACTCGTACTGCTATATCCAGTCACGCATGGTGACAAGACAATTGAACAGACAATTGAACAGCGGGAGGAGACTGTGATAATGGCGCAGTAATGCATGAATGCAAAGGCTAGGCTGAGGCAATTGCAGCCATCTTCAGTCAGACAGATCACGTGCTTGATCCATCTTGGTCTTCCAATGTCCCCAAAATTACACATGTCAGTATTCAGAAAACTGGATAGACGCCAGTCTGCTGCAGTCACAGAATGATTCATTGTTGAAGGAAATATTAATTCAGTGACAGTGTACAGAAAGTCTAGATGTCATGCAGACATGAAGTGATAAGTGGAAATAAACATGTAACGCCACATGCATGCCTGGTAATGAGCATTTTCAACAACAAAGAACCCAGTCACAGGCAATTTGACATCTAATGTCTACACCATCAACTCCAAACATCTTGGGGTTACCATTAACCAGATATTTAGGTGGATTGACCACCTAAACAAGTAGCTATGGTCACTAATATGGAATATGCTGCTGAATGACCTGTCTTCTATTTCCCAAAATACCTCAAGTAAAGTGGTGATATCAGATTTTCTGTATGTACTTTGCATGAGTGCAACTGGAGCTATGATCAAACTATGGGTAGTTAGCAGCCTGCTTAAGGGATATGCCATGCACCAGCTTAAGTATTCCCTCTCCTCCATAGTGTACCCTAACTATATATTGTGTATATATGTACCTTCCACAAGGTTCAGTAAATGGACTTATTTGACAGTATCTTCATAACTCACAACAACTCACATATAAAGACATTACACTCATGCACCCCTCCAACTAAAAAACCTCTCTAACATGTGAATACCCACTGGCTGAAATTCTGGAACTCAATATGTATAGGCGTGTTAAGAGTACCTTTACCGGAAGGACCAATGGTTCACAAAAGCATGTTTCCACCATGTCCTCTGAGGCAGTTCAAAAGCGACAAAATTCTCCAGTAACAGCCACATCCTTTGAACTTTTTTAAAGAATAGAGTAGATGGTATACTGCATATATAAAACTGTGAGGGGTTGTGGTGGGGGCATGTCAGGCAGTTTATAATAAAATTGAAATACATAACAAAAATGACAGATGCTGGAATTCACATCATTCTCTCTCTACAAATGCTGCCTAACCTGCAGAATATTTCCAATATTTTTTCCTGATATGTTAAATTTAAAATTTTGGATCTAAGAAATAGAAACATAGTGAATAGATGAGAAATAGGCCAGCTGGCTGTTTGGGTCTGCTCTGCCATTCAATGGTGTGTCTGATCTGATCTTGGCCAAGACTCCACTTTCCTGCCGGTGCCATAACCTTAATTTCCCAAGTGTCCAATAATCTCCCTAGCTCAGCCTTGAATATATTCAGTGTCTCAGCTTCAGGTACTTTCTGGGGGAGGAGAATTCCAAACATTTCACAACCCCCAGCAAGAAGAAATTCCTTCCCATCTCTCTCTTTATAAGGCAGCTCCTTGTTCTAAATTTAAGCCCCCTATTTCATCAAAGTATCTTTAGTGAAATCTCATCGGGATCTTCAGTAAGATTTCCTCTCATTCTTCTAAACTCCAATACAATTGACTCAATCATTTCAACATTCTACTTAAATCCAGGACTCGATCCAGGACTCAATCTTACATACCTACAATTCAAATATGTCATTCCTTGACATGTTTGAAGTACTCTGGTGTAATTTGACAATGCCATACAATGGTGGCAAGGCCTCACTACACATGCTCTCCCTTGTAATAATATTAATATATCAGCTTATCACAGTGAGTCTATGGGATTTACCAGAGAATGTTATTTTACACAGCAGGTTAAGGTATATATATCAGTGATTACTACCTTGAGGTGTATGGGATATATATGAATGTTACAATGAGAATTATTATTGGGCATTATTATCATTGTTGAAATTAGGGTAGTGTATATCAGAGGGTGTTGCAGTGAATATGAGGGTACATCAGAGAATGTTATAATAAGTGGAGAACACATCAGTTGACTTTGGTGAGAGGTGTGAACTATAATAACATCTTATCATGGGGACTATGGTTTGTATTTGATGTAAAGGTATAATAATTATAGCGGATGCTGTGTGATATAACATTCCTTTCACCATGCATATGTGGTATACTAACATGTTTCATAAATAGGAGTATGATGTTGCCAATTACATTAAATTGTGGGTGTCTGACTTATTGCTGTTGATCTTCTCAGGAAGCATGTTTTTATGTATTTCTCTATGAGCTTTCCAGACATTGCTTTAATTTACTGCTAATTGTTGTCTTTTTGTAATCAATTTAAAATCTTTCAAATTCTTGCTTGTTCCTAAAAGCACCTAGGCTACCTTCTCACACTGACAGTAACCACGTGTCAAAACGTCAGCATGACCTAACTTTACACCATCTCTTCATCTTTCCTCACCGTCTCTCACATCTTTCATCGCTGTTTCCAATTCTCCTAATTAACGGGAAATGCAAGAGACTGCAGATTCTGGAATCTAAAGCAAACAGCAAAGTGTTGGAGGAACTCGGCAGGTCAGGCAGCATCTGTAGAAGGAAATGGACGGCTATTTCAGCTCAGGACTGTACAGGACAGGACTGAAATAGCCGTAAATTTTCCTCCACAGATGCTGCCTGATCTGCTAAGTTCCTTCAGCACCGTTTAAAAAAAATCCTGGTTAACACTTTCTTATCTCCTCTACTGTTTATAATAAGAAAATGCTACACTGAGAAATTTTGGATTAAATATTATAGTGAGAACAATATTATATTCGGAGGTGAGGGATATATCTGACAGTATTGCAGTGAACCTTGTATGAGTATGTTCTTATTAGTGGTAGGTAGACACAAAATGCTCGAGTAACTCAGCAGGGCAGGCAGCACCTCTAGAGAGAAGGAATGGGTGACCCTTCTTCAGACTAGTGGTGTTGGTTATACGGGAAAGTGTTGCGTTCTATGTTCAAGGATATAATATTGTGGATTATATTAGAGAGCATAATAGTGAGGAGTGTTACCGTGCACGTTATGAGTTTATTACTTTCTATTGTTAAATTAGTTTTATTAAGGAAGTATGAAGTGTTGCAGAGTTGAAGGTTGTGAGTACAGCATGTGTAGTCGTTGCAATAGAAATTGTTACACCAAGTGGTGAGTCAGAAAGTATCAATAAGAAGGATTTCAGTCAGTCTTCTCAAGCAATGTTGTTACCTGTTCTAAAGTATCTTCATTTCGTCTTGCAGGTCAAAGCTGTCCAGAAGGAGGAGCAGTCAGATGAGGATCTGACATAAATCCAAGATCAGCTTGAATTCCACTGCAAACATCAGATTGGACACTTATGTACATAGTCAACCTAGCCTTTCCAGAATTGATGTGAATGCCCATCTAAATGCCTGCTCTACGTGTAGTAATTTATTGAGGATTAAAAATTAATAGTTGTGTGAAAGCAAAAACCGTGTCGCTGGCGCCGGGGAGTGCCGTGTTCCGTGTGCGTGTGATGCTCTGTGTGTCTTCAGCAAGCAGTTGGACATTAGTGATGAACGAGTTCCTGACCATGCTCCTTATGTTTTTGTTTTGAGGAAGGGGTGGGAGGGGAGGGGAGGGGGGGTGGAAAGAAGACCATGAAGACAGTTTGTGGCATCCAAACTATTCCCTACAGAGAAATGTCTGATTGGGACGTGGGTGTACCGTCAGGCTCAGAGCTCTTCATTGGTCCCTGAGACCTTTGGGAATGAATGGAGGAGCTGATGGGAAAAGTGACAGAGATCAGTAAGCAATCTCTAAAGCTCCTTGTTGGTTGGTTCGTTCTCACCAACTCCCCATGCTGATTTGCATCCGCTTAAAGGTGAATCTTCACCAAAGGCTCCGTGAACAGTACGAGGTTTGTGGCCGAAAGAACTGTCAGGTTATTTTCTGCAGGAAGGGATGAACTATCTATTTGGAGACATGAGCATTGAAGAAGCTTTACAAAACTGGAATTGTGGGGTAGTAAATGTATATATATCATGTTTAGCTCTATACTGATAATGTATTCTTAATCTTTAATAAGAATTGTTACTGCTGAAGTTGTATAGTATTGTCTGCCCCTCCTCCCAGGTGCAAATATTTGGGTAGAGTTTGCCTTGTTGGGATTTTCATGAACCAGTCAGCACCCACACCATTTCTGTGTCTGAAGGATTCAAGGGGAGAAATCTGACTTTGGTCACCAGTACTAAATGCATGCGGAACACCAGATGCCAGCTATACTTCACACCATTCATGCTGAATGAGGCGGTATGTACAGTTAGCAGCCACACTCGCATCTAGTGCCATTGACCTTAAACAGATCTATTCCCCTGAGTGATTTGTAAATTTGTGGCTGTAGAAAGAAACTGTGGTGACTGCCTAACATCTGTACCAGTATGACCCTCAATTGTTGACCCTCAATGGACTCAATATAGCTGCCCAGATTGGGGATTGGGGGTAGGAATACAATAAATCAGATTGTTTTTTTTTTAATGGTTTGCATTAGCTGCTTCTAACTACCAATGTTACTACCTCTCTGATCCCACCTGAAGATGTCTTTCATATTTGGGTGGTGTAGGGATCAGAGAGCCTGAAGCCATCTCGAGCAATTTGCTCCAGTGGTCTCAGATCTATCAGTGGAAGTGAGCAGTCCAAGATGCATCTGCTTTAGAGCTTTCAAGCTGTGTGCAGATCGCCACACATTTAGTCATTCCTGTGTATCATAATTTTATTTACAGATGGCATTAATCATCAGCAGGCAACTATGTTTCCAGTGTTATAAGCAAATTGAGTATTCATGTCAAGTGGCTCTTGATCAGGACCAAACAGCTCCAACATGCTGCAAATACTGGAATGGAAGTGTGCTTTGGATGTCGGTCAATGGAGCCCCAACAAACACAGCCCTCTGTGGGCTGTTGGGTCATGGTGATAAAGATCTCCACAAGTTCCTCATGGTGCTTTATTTAAACCAAAAAGACGATCACCAACACCCCATCCTCAACAGGTGGAAAAGATGCACCATCTGCTTCTCGGGTCACTGCTACAATACCTTAAGTCCAGCATTAAGTAACAGTTGTGTATTAAGGTTGCTGTTTAATTAAAAGAAGCTTACTGCTATGCATATATTGCACCCTCTATTGTTACGTTCTACAGATTATTGTTACAGTCAAAACAATATGGATGCAGGCATAATCAATTTGCTGCTAAATGGAACACCTCAAAATAGTTCACTCTGAAGTGTTAACTAACTTTGAGGCTGCAGATTATATACTGGATTTTATGGTGAGTCTTTGGTTAAACCAAAGCTCTTGTGAGTTGGTAGCATTTGAGTCCTAGTCAGTATCGTTCCAACATTTTAGATACCGTGCCTCAGTGGAAGCTTGTCAAACCAAGAAAGCAACTTACCATTCGCAACGGAAATTTCCAATTGCACATTGGTGTGTGCGTGTGTGAATGTGTGTCTTCACCTGTGGTAAACTTGCATTTTCTATGCTCCTGCATATCAGGTGAGTGACGTGCTCTTTCTCACCTTCCATGCACAAGAAGACTGTCCTGTTGCAATATATGTTCATGTAGCTCCTTCTCCCTCTCTCACTCCAAACCTTCCCTTCCCTACTGCTTTGGAGATCACTTTCCTTTCCATGTATCTGCATTGGAACTTTGTTTTCCCCCTCGGGTGTCTGCTCAGTAACTTCAACTATAAAGTCTAATTCGGAGAAGTTTGATGTCTGACTCACATGTCATTGGTGATGATTAAGGTTTGGAGTCTATGAATTATTAAGTGAAAATATTTGAAGCATAACTGGAGCTTAACTTTATCTGGCACGGCTGTTTCAATGTATCAATCATCTCCCCATTCTATAACACCACAGTTTGAGAATAGATAGCGGAACAGACAATTTCCCCACCTGCTAATAAAACTTATGAAGAACTGAAACAATGAACAATCAGATGTAGATTATTATTATTTTATAGGATTTGGCCTCGTCTTAATATTAATAATACTAGATAATGTATACTGCTAGTCCCTTTTATCTAGGATGATAACTGAAGACTGGGAATGCTATTTTGAAGGAATTTTTGATGTGACAGGTATAACCTTGGCCAGCCAGTCTATGGATTATATCTGACCATAATATTAGATGTAAATGTTCCAAAGTTTCTACCCTGCAAAGCATCTCGAACCAGGCGCTGTGCCTTAGGCCAACCAACCTACAGAGCACACCCATATTTGGAAAGGTCAGAGGCTTGAGGGGGGGATGTGCAAATAAGAAAGGTGAAGCATTCTCACTTCCATCATCCTTGACCAATGATTGCTGTTTCCCGTGGGATAATTGCCCAGTCTTTCACCAGAGCAATGACCAAATGCACCAAACATGGCTTTACCATTCTATTCAATTGAAGTTCTTAGGCAACATATTATTTCAACAAAAATAGCAACAATCCTAATGCATTAACTTACAAATGCTATCTATAAAAACTAAATTTATTTCCCTCGGCAGAACATGGCATAAGAAAATTTAAGAAAATGGGAGGGAAAATTCAACCTTAAAGCTCATCCCCATCTCATAAATCAACGCAGTGTAAATATTTTCCAGCTCTAGCCTTCAAATCAAGCAAGCCATGCATCTTCTCTGGTAATCCCTTGACATAACCTATGTATTTCCTTGCCATTTCTTCATCAAATCCATGAACATCAGCTACGATATTCTCGTCATATCCTCCAAACCTTCAATGGAAACAGACAGAATTATCTATTAATGTCAGTTCTTGATCATATTAACTGTGCTCTTTGGTCACTTTTCTTTCTCTGGTAACTTTTAAATTATAAAACATATTTCTACAATTCACTTTTCATGTAATTGTTTTTACCTTTTTCCCTCACAGATTTGTATTCTCCAGCTTGAACAATTTGTTTCAATCATTTTGTTTTTTAACTACCTACTTCCCGCTGTTGCCAGTCTCTGTGGACAAAGAGGATGGGGAAATAATAGCTCAATAAATACAGTAACATCAGAAAATATTAAACTCCATTCCATTGGTTTGTATAGTAACCAGTGCATTTCAACTGTTAAGGAAACCTTGAGCTGTACCTTATGTTTCACTCAGCTCTCAAGCCCTTATCCTGCAAAATGGGCACCAGTAACCCACAGAAGCAGTAAGATAACTGAACAAGTACACAGAAAGTGACAAGTCACAGGTTGTGCTTGTTGTTGTTGCTTGTTCAGAAAGGATGCCAGTTACAACTTGCTCAGTTGCATAAGGCTTCATTAGATGGCAATGGTATAATCAATTCCATGTATTCACCCATAGAGAAGGGGGAGCTGGGGCAACCGTGGACAATTGCTTTTATATGTCCAGCTCAACTTCCCAGTCACACAAAGCTCGTATGACTATTTATTGTGGAAGAGAGAGCAACTTTGTTGTGCTCCTCCTCTCCCACCCTATCAATCTTTATCCCCAACCTACTACCAAATACAATCATAGCATCAGTGAATTGCATGGGGTGGATACTGCATAAAATCCAAGGAGGGGATTTGTGATTATTCCAAAACATTTTGTCAGATAGCGATAACGATTGGCATCACGATAACCCTTAAGAAATTGCTTCAGTACTGACTCTTCCAAAAGCTCAGACCCAGGACATTTGAGTCAAACAGACAACTTCTATAACATCAAATTTCAATCTGGATAGACTTGCAACCCTTGTCTACGTAATGGTGAACTAATGGAATGATCTGGTTTCTTACTTCTGTTGTCAGTTAATCTGTGCCTCTTCCCTCAGTGCCCCAGCTTTGTACATTTTGGAAGCCGCCTCTGATGTTGTATATACGTGATGGCTGTGACAACTGTACAATATATCTACACGATGTCTCAGATGGTCAATAGTTTCTTGAAGTGTAAACCATGGGTGTTGGAATTAGAGTCTTCAGATGTTTGTGAACACTTTAATGCATTGTCAATAAAAAAATAAACGTGGTAAATATGCAGTTCTGAACAAGCAAGCACTAAGATTCCGTGTCTCATTCAGTTACACTCGTGTCATGAAATAGAACCACTAGACACATATAGGAATCATCCCATATATGCCGATCCATCAATTTGTTTATTCAAGTTGTTTTCCACCTTATTCTAAAACACTTTTCAGAAAAAAAATAATTTCCATAGTTTACATGTAACTGCAGATGAACTTGGAACTTCTTTGGAGCAGTAATCTTATAGATAAAGATTAGGTTGGTGGCTCAGTTTTGCAACAAGGTTAGCTACTGAAAGGAGGGTGGAGTTAGAACTCAACAGCTGAAATAATAAAAGTATCCAAGAAGAGGAAATATCAGGATAATAAGGAATTATTTTCGAGAAATGCTTGTTGTGCGTGGAACGAACAGCCAATATTTAGGAAGGATTTTAAATCAGGTTGTATTCCAAGAATCAAACCTAACAAATTCCTCAAGCCAGGCATTTTATATCTTTGTCCATTGCACTTATGGTCATGGATGATTCATCAGATGTAATTCCCAGGATCAAAATTTAGGGACATCCAATTTTGGCCTAGCATTGAGTCACCCAACCAATATCTTAGGGTGGTGAATAATTCTCTAGCTATTGAAATTAGTAAATTTGTATCAAACTGTGACATACTACACTTTGATTCAAGGTATCAGAGAAAGTGAAGAAAAGGGTTACAGGGATAATATTTTTTCGAAGAATAGTTGGACTGCTCTCTAGAAATAGGGAATGAACAGCCAAGTTGATTTTTTTTTTGAATTATGAAGGGATGAATTGAATAGAGGAGAAGCAGCTTCTACTTTGTGGAGCCCAAAACCAGGAGCTATTAATATAGGAGAGTCACTGATAAATTCAAGGCAAAATTCAGGAGAATTTTATTTTCACATATAGAATTATTGTAAATTGGAATGGATGTGATGAATATCATATCTCCACTTAACATAACCATTGTGCATTCTATAAAAGATTATTTTCTAAAATATTTTAGCCATGATGTTTGTTGCATATAATTTCCACATGTGACATAGCAATTCCACTGTTGATTCTCCCTAATACGGCAACCAATTGAGCCCTGAATTGACAGGAGCATTCTAGCTGACAAGATTAAATACGGTACAACCATTTATCATTCTTCTAAGATCTAGGAATCTACTGCTAGTCCACTCAGTCTCTGCACATAGGACAATCCCATCATTTTAATCCTCAATGCATGATTACCAATGATTCATAAATTCAAATTGACTTTGTCTAATCACATTAAAATGTTGTAAATGTCCCATTACTCCCTCCTAATCGATTCTAATATGTCATCACTTCCGGTGAATTGTCCTGGTATTCCTTGTTTCTCTCTCCTGTCTTGAATAGCGGGGCAACATGTACTAAGTTCCAATCGTCTGAGACCATTATAAAATGTAGGGAATCTTGGAAGGTTAAAACCAACCCATCCTCCATACGTAGTTGCTTCTTTTCAAATCTAGGATGTCGGCTATAAAACCCAAGGGATTTGTTTTTTCCATCTTCCTGACCTTTTTGTCCTTGATCTCCTCCATTGCCAGAGTGGCGCCAGCCACAATAGCAGGAGGAACAGCACTTCATATTCCATTTGGATAATTTGCATGTCAATGGTATGAACATTGAATTCTCCAATTTTAAGTACACATCTCTCCCCTGCTTTCTTTCCTGTGCCCTCCCACAGCAGTGCAGACCCATTTCATCCACTATCCCACTCCTCTTTTCCCCCACCCATCCCCTTTCATCCATATCCCTCCCTCTGACTTTATATTACACTTCTCTCCTTACTCGACACCCTATCGTCTCCTTTCCTTCTCTAGCCTATCCACCCATATGCTAATCAGGTCTCACCCCCCCTCGCCCGTATCCTCCCATCATTTGCCAGGCTTTGTTGTGCCCCACCTTTTTTCCAGCTTTTTCCCCTTTACTACACTCAGTCTAAAGAAGGGTCCAGACCTAAAACATCACCTATCTAGTCCCTCTACAGATGCTGCCTGACCTGCTGAGTTAAGCCAGCACTTTATGTTTTACCCAAGGGATTTGTTGTAGTTTCGTCCCATTAATTTCTCCAGTATTTCTTATTTACTATTAAGTGCCACTCTTTCATTGAATATATGATCACTATAACAAATATTTCCCATGTCTTCTATAAAGACAAATACAAACTGCTAATTAATGCCTTTGCCACATTCAAATTCTCCATTATAATTTCACCTGCTACTGCCTGTAAAAGAACCACAGTTGCCTTCATTCATCTTTTCTTTTACCTTCAAAGCTCCTAGATTTTGCTTTACTTTTGCTTGTGTACACATTATTATGTTCACTCTATTAATTACCTGATCAACGCTTTTCTAAATCTGAATATCCTCACAATTCTTTGGATTGCTTTTTGTGACATTACTGTATGACATCCTTTTATATTCTTTTTTAATTTCTATCGTTATCATGGTTGGACCACTAATTATTTTCTCATATTAATTACAAATTATTGTTTATTTAAGTATCTGCTCATGTATATTTACTGTAGATCTAATTTCTAAACTTAATTTAGTTGATTCTCCCTCATACTTACATACTGTACATAGTGAACGGTTTAAGATGTTTGTTTCAAGTTTAACAAAATCATTCTCAAACTCAGTATAAAACATCCTATGTTCACTCTTCCTGAGATCCCTTGCTGCAAGGTTACTTATTGACTCACGGTACTAGGTGGAAAATAACTTGCCTTTACATGATTTCAACTGGCCAGTAAACCACCTTAAAAGCATTCCATGAATGTATCCTTACTGCAATATTTTTAAACACCTCTAACATCGCTTCTTCTTTGACAACTCTTTGGAATCAACTATTTCGTCTGGCAGCTCGTTCCATATACCCACGACAATATCTCTTATCTCATCAGACCAAGAGACCAAGGTTAATAGGGCAGGTAGAGGAGCAGTTATGAACACAGGTAGATAAAAATGCTGGAGAAACTCAGCGGGTGAGGCAGCATCTATGGAGCGAAGGAATAGGTGATGTTTCGGGTTGAGGCCCTTCTTCAGACTGATGTGGGGGTGGGGGGGGGCGGGGCTGGGAACGGAAGAGGTGGAGAGAGTAGGCTGTGGGAGAGCTGGGAAGGAGAGAGAAAGCAAGGACTACCTGAAATTGGAGAAGGCAATGTTCATACTGCTGGGGTGTAAACTACCCAAGCGAAATATGAGGCGCTGCTCCTCCAATTTGCGGTGGAACTCACTCGGGCCATGGAGGAGACCTAGGACAGAAAGGTCAGAGACGGAATGGGAGGGGGAGTTCAAGTGCTGAGCCATCGGGAGATCGGGTTCGTTAAGGCGAATTGTGCGGAGGTATTGGGCGAAGCAATCGCCAAGCTTGGTTTCACCGATGTAGAGCAGTTGACACCTAGAGCAGCAGATGCAATAGATAAGGTATAAAGTTTCCTTTATTGTCATTCAAACATAGTTTGAACGAAAAGCATACCTTGCAGTCATGACAGAAAATAAAATAACATAACAGAACACACAATTAAGACAGCTTAACATCCACCACAGTGAGTCTACCAGGCGACTCCTCATTGTGATGGAAGGCAAAAGTCTTAAATTCCTTGTCTTTTCCTTCCTTGTTCTCCCTCTGCATTGAGGCGATCCAGGCTTTTGATGTTGGGCCACCCGCCAGGTGATGGTAAGTCCCACGGCCGAATCCGAGCTCCGCGACCGGGCCGGTTCAGACTCCGCGGCCCGGGGCGGACGAAGCTGCCACCCTCCAATCCAGCAGACGAAGCTGTTGCGGAAGACTCGGTCACCAACCTGGGACCTGGAAGCTCCCTGCAAGCTCCTGATGTTGTCGTCCACTGGGCCCACGGGCGAAGCCTCCGAGGCTCCGATGTCGGGCCACCACAGCCCCGAAGTCAGCCAGCTTCGCGATGGTAAGTCCTGGCTCTGCCTCCAGAGCCTAGAGGTCGGTCCTAGTTGGAGGCCGCCAGCTCCGCAATTAGGCCTCAGCGCAGACAGACACGGAGACGGAGATACGACAAAGAAAAGGTTGCATCCCCCGAAGGAAGAGACTAAAACAAGTATCCCCCACCCCCACACATACACAACTAAAAATAAACTAAAACTTACGTCCAACAGGACAAAAGAAAACAAAAAAAAAGGAAAAGACAAACGGAGTGCAGGCGAGCCGCAGCTACATGACAGCGCCGCCACTTCTGGAACATCAGGTTGGAGGATGTTCCAGCCTCACCTGGAAAGACTGCTTGGGTCCTTGGATGGAGTCGAAGGGGGGAGGTAAACATAGAAACATAGAAAATAGGTGCAGGAGGAGGCCATTCGACCCTTCGAGCCAGCACCGCCATTCATTATGATCATGGCTGATTGTCCCAAATCAATAACCCATGCCTGCCTTCTCCCCATCCCCTTTGATTCCACTAGCCCCTAGAGCTCTATCTAACTCTCTCTTAAATCCATCCAGTGATTTGGCCTCCACTGCCCTTTCTGGCAGGGAATTCCACAAATTCACAACTCTCTGGGTGAAAAAGTTTTTTCTCACCTCAGCCTTAAATGGCCTCTCCTTTATTCTAAGACTGTGGCCCCTGGTTCTGGACTCACCCAACATTGGGAACATTTTTCCTGCATCTAGCTTGTCCAGTCCTTTCATAATTTTATATGTTTCAATAAGATACAAACTCATCCTTCTAAACTCCAGTGAATACAAACCTAGCCTTTTCTATTTTTCCCCATATGACAGTCCTGCCATCCCTGGGTTCAATCTCGTGAAACTGCGCTGCACTGCCTCAATCACAAGGACGTCCTTCCTCAAATTAGGAGACCAAAACTGTACACAATACTCTAGATGTGGTCTTACCAGAGCCCTATACAACTGCAGAAGAACCCCTTCACTCCTATACTGAAATCCTCTACACCAAAACTGTACACAATACTCCAGATGTGGTCTCACCAGAGCCCTATACAACTACAGAAGAACCTCTTTACACCTGTACTGAAATTCTCTTGTTATGAAGGCCAACATTCCATTAGCTTTCTTCACTGCCTGCTGTACCTGCATGGCAACTTTCAGTGACTGGTGTACCTCCACCTTACCTAACCTAACCCCATTGAGATAATAATCTGCCCCCTTGTTTTTGCCTCCAAAGTGGATAACCTCACATTTATCTGTATTATACTGCATCTGCCACGCACTCAACCTGTCCAGGTCACTCTGCAACCTCCTAACATCCTCTTCATAGTTCACACTGCCACCCAGCTTTGTGTCATCCACAAACTTGCTGATGTTGCTCCTAATTCCCTCTTCCAAATCATTAAAATATATGGTAAACATTTGCGGCCCCAACACTGAGACTTGCTGCACTCCACTCGCCACTGCCTGCCATTCTGAAAAGGACCCGTTTATTCCTACTCGATGCTTCCTGTCTGCCAATCAATTTTCTATCCATGTCAACACCTTACCCCCAATACCATGTGCTCTAATTTTAGTCACCAGTGCGGGGCCTTATCAAAGGCTTTCTAGATACACTACATCCACTGGCTCCCCTTCATCCATTTTACTTGTCACATCTTCAAAAAATTCCAGAAGATTAGTCAAGCATGATTTGCCTTTCATAAATCCATGTTGACTTGGACTAATCCTTTTACTGCTATCCAAATGCCCCATTATTACCTCTTTAATAATTGACCAGCATCTTTCCCACCACCGAAGTCAGGCTAACTGGTCTGTAATTCCATTTGACTTTGCTACTCTTTTTCCCTTAACATATCTAAAGAAGCTTTTACTGTCCTTCTTTAAATTCCTGGCCAGCTTTCCCTCCTACTTCGTCTTTTCAGTCGGTATTGCCCTTCTGTTGTCCTATGAAAGTTTCCCAATCCTCTGGCTTCCGGCTACTCTTTGCTGTGTTATACATCTTTTCTTTTAGTTTTATTCTATCCCTAACTTCTCTTGTTAGCCACGGATGCCTCCTACTCCCCTTAGAATTTTTCTACCTTTTTGGAATGAAATGATCCTACATCTTCCGGATTATGCCCAGAAATTCCTGCCATTGCTGTTCCACTGTCATTCCTGCTAGTATCCCTTTCCAGTCTACCTTGGCCAGCTCCTCTCTCATGTCTCCATAGTCCCCTTTGTTCAACTGCATCACTGCCACTTCTGATTTAACCTTCTCCATCTCAAATTGCAGATTAAAATTAATTATATTATGATCACTACATCCAAACGGTTCCTTTACCTCGAGTTCTCTTATCATATCTGGTTCATTGGACAACACTAAATCCAGAATTGCCTTTTCTCTGCTCGCTCCATTACAAGCTGCTCTAAGAATCCATCTTGGTGGCATTCTACAAACTCTCTTTCTTGGGGTCCTGAACCAACCTGATTTTCCCAGTCTACCTGCATATTGAAATCCCCCATCACCACAGTGGCATTACCTTTGTTACATGCCAGTTTTAACTCCTGCTGCAACTTACACCCTACATCCAGGCTACTATTTGGGGGTCTGTAGACAACACCAATTAGTGTCGTCTTGCCTTTACAATTCCTCAACTCAATTCACAGTGACTCTACCACGTCAGTCCCTATGTCTTCCTTCGCAAGGGACTGAATTCCATCCCTCACCAGCAGAGCTACCCCCCCTCCTCTGCCCACCTGCCTGTCCTTTCTATAGGATGTATAACCCTGAATATTCAAGCTCATCTACTTTACTTCTTATACTTCACACATTCATATACAATACTTTGAATTCCTAAAGGGCCTGTCCCACCAGCATGCGACTCCATGCGGTAAGCGCGACCAAACTGGAAGCGGGGGCCGCGCGGAGGTCGGTTGATCCCCGTACAGGGCCGGTCCCACCGGCATGCGCCTGCATGCGGCGAGCGCGACAAACCGGCAGCGGGGGCCGCACAGAGGTCGGATGAGAGGCGCGACGTGGCGCAAAGTTGGAGCGAAGTTGGAGCGAAGTCTGCGGTAAGTTCGCAAGGACAGAGAGGGACACACAGAGAGAGGGCCACAGAGGCACATATAGAGAGGGTCACGGAGGCACATATAGAGAGGGTCACGGAGGCACGTATAGAGAGGATCACGGAGGCACATATAGAGAGGGTCACGGAGGCACAGAGAGAGGGTCATGGAGGCACACATATAGAGGGTCATGGAGGCACACAGAGAGAGGGCCACGGAGGCACACATATAGAGGGCCACGGAGGCACATTTTATAGAGGATTATAAGCCACGGAGGCACCATATAGAGGGCGGAGGCACAGAGAAAGGGCCGTATTTGGAAACAAATAAAGGAGGGCGTTTAAACAACGATGGATAAGCTTTTATACAATGGAAAAATAAAGGAATTTTAAACATAGGGGATCTTTATAAGGGAGTTACAACAAGCTTACGGCAAATACATCATATATTTACAATATTTTGTTGGAGTGATATTCCATCATCGGAAACACACAGACAGCTTTGGAAATGAATTAGGTCAAATAATAAGCCCAGAAATATGGGAAAGGCTCACACATGCTCTTATACAGAGATGTGATAAATGTCAAATCTTAGAAGCAAATGTCACATTCATTCACACATTGGAACGAAATATTTAAGATAATCTCGAATGTTGGATTCCTGGTTAATAATACTTGGAATGGAAACGGAAACAAATAATTACAAGGCGAGAGAAAGGGCATCCCCAACGAAATGTCGGAGACACTTCACTTGGAGAGATTGAGACTTGTCCTTATGGATAGGTTAGATCTCTTCAAAGGGCAGGGTCATAAGACTTGACTGAGGCCCTGAATGGATGAAGATGGAGGCATCAGAAAAAAAGTATGATGATGGGAGGCACATGAATACAGAGTGTGAGTATATTGCTTATTTTAGGCAATTATACAAAATAAATAACCAGGAAATGTATAATGGCACAATTGATAATCACTCTGAGAGAGGGCCACGGAGGCACACAGAGAGAGGGCCACGGAGGCACACAGAGAGGGGCACGGAGGCACACAGAGAGGGACACGGAGGCACACAGCGAAGGTCAGGCGGTGCGTTACGCGTCGAGGCGACTGCGGGCCGACAGGCCATTTGCCGCACGGAATTTTTGAACACGGTCAGTTTTTCAGAGCCCCGCGCGATGTCGGGACCAGCTCCGCACAACTCCATACGGCTCCGGCGATCGAAGTGGGACCGGCCCCGCGAGGCCGGATGGCTCAAGCGACCACGTTAGGTCGCGATCACCGCGTGGAGTCGCATGCTGATGGGACAGTCCCTTTACGCATCTCACCTTTCACATCGATCCCTTTTACTCTTTGCCCTATTCTTTATCCATTTGTGAGCTTTCTTTCCCGTTAATTGTGGGGTCATTAACTAACCCTTTACTCTCTTTCCCTTTAACTCCGTCCCTGCCTATCCCATTTGACACCCCCCTCCCCTTATTTAGTTTGAAACCACCCGTGGAGCAGTGGCAAACCTGCCTGCCAGAATGCTGGTCCCCCACCTGTTAAGGTGCAATCCGTCCCTTTTGTACAGTTCCCCCTTCAAAACAGATCCCAGTGGTCTAAGAATCTAAATCCCTGCCCCCTGCACCAGTTCCTCAGCCACACATTCAGGTCCTGTGTCTCCCTGTTCCTGCTCTCGCCAGCACGATGAACTGGAAGCAAACCGGAGATAACCAGCCTGGAGGTCCTGCTTTTCAGCATTATTCCGAGCTCTCTAAAGTCACGCTGCAGAATATTCATCCCCTTCTTTCCAACATCGTTTGTGCCGACATGCACTACCACTTGCGGCTGTTCACCTTCGCCCTTGAGGATTTACTGCACTCTGTCCGTGACATCCTGGATCCTGGCACTGGAGAGGCAGCACACCAATCCTCGAATCCCGTCTGAATGCCGCAGAAACCTCTGTCTGTACCTCTTACAATGGAGTCTCCAACGATCACGGCGTTGCCTGACGTCGGCCTCTTTGGTTTTAGCTCAACAACATTTTTTGTTTCGCAAGCCAGTCCGCCGCTCAGTGTGTTATCGTCTTCTGTCCCGACAGCTTCTAAGTGGGTGAACCAGTTCTCAAGAGGTACAACACACGGGGACCTTTGCATTCCATGTTTCTCACCGTCACCCACTTTCTCTCTTCCAGTACCTTAGGTGTAACAATCTTACTGTAGGACTATACTGGAAGGAAATGTGACAAGTGTAGCAGAGACCGCTCCCTCCAAATTGACCAGGGAGTTGTGGAGGGAGCGGTCTCTGCGGAAAGCCGAAAGGGGAGGAGATGGGAAGATGTGGCCAATGATGGGATCCCTTTGGAGGTGGCAAAAATGTTGGAGGATTATCCGTTGCATGTGGCAGCTGGTAGGGTGGAAAGCGAGGACAAGGGGAACTCTGTCCTTGTTTCGAGCGGGGGTAAGGGGAATGAGTGCGGAGCTATGGGAATATAGAAGGGACCCTGGTGAGAGCCTCATCTTCAGTCAAAGTGGGGAACCCCCCGTTCCCTAAGGAATGAGGACATCTCCGATTCCCTGGTTTGGATGCAGAGGTGATTTATGAGGATGCACTGTGGGAAAGCCTTCATCAAAATTTCTGCAAGGAGGGGTGAGAGATTGCAACCTTCACGTGGTCCGCCCTGATTTGACGTATGCAATCAACCTGGTGTGCACAATCAAAAAGATCAAATAGAACAAGTTGTCCTTCAGCTTCAAGAGCCTATCCCATCAGCATGCGACTCCATGCAGTGAGCGCGACCTAACGTGGTCGCATGAGCCGTCCGGCCTCGCGGGGCCGGTCCCACTTCAATCGCCGGAGCCGTATGGAGTTGTGCGGAGCTGGTCCCGACTTCGCACGGGGCTCCGCAAAACTGACTGTGTTCAAAAATTCCGCGCGGCAACGGCCTGTCGGCCCGCAGTCGCCTCGACGCATTACGCACCGCCTCAATGTCGTGCCTCCGTGACCCTCTCTATATGTGCCTCCGTGACCCTCTCTGTGTGTGCCTCTGTGTCCCACTCTCTGTATGCCTCCATGTCACTCTCTGTGTGCCTCCGTGTCCCTCCCTGTGTGTTCCTTTCTGTTCTTGCGAACTTCCCGCGGACTTCGCTCCAACTTCGCGCCACGTCGCGCCACTCACCTCCGCGCGGCCCCCGCTGCCAGTTTTGTCGCGCTCGCCGCATGCAGGCGCATGCTGGCGCATGCTGGTGGGACCGGCCCTGTAAGGGGATCACTTGACCTCCGCGCGGCCCCCGCTTCCAGTTTGGTCGCGCTCACCGCATGGAATTGCATGCTGGTGGGACAGGCCCTTTATGCTGTGCACGCCATATTCAAGAAGAAGAAGATGACTGCAAGTGTTCTATACCACACAGCAATTACGAATAGACAATAAAAATAGACTTTGCCATCCATTTTTCTGAAAAATGAACAAATATAAATTCAGCAAGTTACTGTGCAAAGCAGGTGGAATTTAATTAAAGTAGTACTGTACAATATAAACGAGGGCACACTGGGTTAACTATAATACGAGTCGGATCATACTAAGCAGCTGTAAATTATGCATATGGGGGGTTGCACGTAAGGTCATCGGCTCAAAGGGCATGGCGCAAGGAGCAGCTCAATCCGTCTGGAAGACATGGCAGCTTCCGGCGTACACTGTTAACACATGAAACGCGTACTTTCTTGCCTGTCAAAAACCATCAAAATGATAAATTTTTGTGTTGTAAATAATTGTGGAGGGTGACTGAGCGCTCTGAAACAAAAGCTCTAGTATCTTTGCTCTGAACCTGAGCACCAAGTTGTAAGCGGCCGAAGGAGCACATCCCTTGGGACAGCCCCCACTCTTCCCCCGGGGTCAGCGCTGTCTGGCCACGGCCACCCTCCGCCCCGCCTCCCCATGTTGGCCGCACTGTCAAGGGCTGTGGGTCTACAGCACCCACACACGGGGCCAGGTGGAGCGGGGCCGCGGCGCCGGGCAGTGGATACACGGGGACGAAAACCCGGCAACGTCCCTGTCAGCTGCAGCAGAGTTGGGGACAGTCCACCCACCCAGAGTCACTGACCACGCTGCACCAGCACCCAACCTCCTCCTCCCTCTATGACATTCTTGCCATAGAGGGAGTACAGAGAAGGTTCACCAGACTGATTCCTGGGATGGCAGGACTTCCATATGAAGAAAGACTGGATAGACTCGGCTTGTACTCGCTGGAATTTAGGAGATTGAGGGGGGATCTTAAAGAGGCTTACAAAATTCTTAAGGGGTTGGACAGGCTAGATGCGGGAAGATTGTTCCCAATGTTGGGGAACTCCAGAACAAGGGGTCACAGTTTAAGGATAAGGGGGAAGTATTTTAGGACCGAGATGAGAAGATCTTTTTTCACACAGAGAGTGGTGAGTCTGTGGAATTCTCTACCACAGAAGGTAGTTGAGGCCAGTTCATTGGCTATATTTAAAAAGAGGGAGTTAGATGTGGCCCTTGTGGCTAAAGGGATCAGGGGGTATGGAGAGAAGGCAGGTACAGGATACTGAGTTGGATGATCAGCCATGATCATATTGAAAGGCGGTGCAGGCTCGAAGGGCCGAATGGCCTACTCCTGCACCTATTTTCTATGACTATGATCACCTGTCCATTCCCTCCACAGATGCTGCTTGATCCGCTGATTCCTCCAGCACTGTGTTTTCTTCAAGATTCCAGCACCGACAATTCCGTGTGTCTACACAAATCATACCCCGTACATGTGAGTCATACACTGCATCACACATATTCAGAAGTTCATATGTTCTTGGAGCAGAATTAGGCAAATCGGCCCATCAAATCTACTCTGCTATTCAATCATGGCTGATCTATCTTTCCCTCTCAATCCCATCGCCTGCCTTCACCCCAGAACCTCTAACATCACATATTATCGCTTCAAATTATTGTACTTTTAGTTGAGGTTGTTATTGAACTTGTATCTACCATCCATTCAGATAGTACAATTTAATTATAACAATTCACTTTGTGATTTTTGTTGCATTTCAACATCTTGGTTTATTTGGCAAATTACAAATTCGTTAAGCAAGTCCGTAGCTCCATTAAATTTTTCGTAATTTAAATTGTCCTGTAGTTCACTCTCTTCTATCCCAATGCGTGCCACCAGTTCTTCAAGCTTTGTGAGCTAGAATTAGCTAGAGAGTGTGTGTGTGTGTTTATATGTGTGCACATGAGAGAGTGGAGTAGAGGAGTCGGGCGCTAGGACCCAGCGGAGCCCTGCAGCTGCCCAGTGGCGGCGCTGGGCGCTAGGACCGGGTAGTGGATCCTGGCGGTGCCACGGGCCCTTAGGCCGCTGCTGCACCGAGGGACCGGGAGTTGGCGGCAGGGAAGTGTTTTTAATCGCAGACACGGGATGGATTTGTTTGAAGACCTGCCGGATCCCGGTGAGGAGAGGCGGGAGTGGGGCGGCGTGGAGCTGGAGGCGGGTTTGACTCGGCTCCGGGGTGGAAGCCGCTGCAGACCTCGGCCTGGAGAGCTGGGCAACCCCAGGCCAGGCCAGGCCCCCTCCTCATTCCCACCCCTGCAAGGGTCTGGGGCCCAAACCTTGCACCCAGCCCAGGATCCAAGAGCCGGGGTGCAAAGAAACTGATCTCCCCTCTTCCCGCACCGCAGGGAAAACTAAACCCAACACCTCACCCCATGCCCAGGGTGCAAACAGCCAGACCCTTTGTCCTCAGAATATACAGATCTGTCCATAAACAAAGGTTGACTAACACAATGATAATCTGCAGAGAAAATCAGTCTGAGACAAAACTAGCCAAAGCTATAGAAATACATTTGAAAACGAGGTGAACCTGGGTCCTGTGGAGAGCGAGTTTGGGAATTAATAGACGGTAGATGCATTAAATGGCTATTTTTCATCAATCTTCACTGAAGATAAAAGGTGTGACAACCCAGAAATTGCTGGGTCGGAAATTGGAAGGGACAAGGAATTCCGCACAATGATGCTCACCAGCGCAAGGGTACTGAACAAATTGTTGGAACTGTTGGAACTTGAGACCCAATAGAAGTGGCCAGAGTGCTAGTTAATGCATTGATTTTAATGTTTCATTTTTTTTCCAGTTGGGTGGAAGATTCCATTAGATTGGGTACTTGCAAGTGTCAAAAAGGAGGGAGGCAGAAAACAGTACATGGATGTTTGCTCAACATCAGCAAAGGGAAAGTGCTAGAAGCTGTCATCAAGGCTTTGGGGCACAAAAGAAAATAAGTCTCTGATGAGCATTTGAATCATCTAGGCATAGAAGTCTATGGGTCTAGTGCTTGAAGATGGTAAAAATACAGATGAGTGCCAACTAGATGACATGGATGTGGTGGGCCGAATAGTCTGTTTCCATGATGTAACTCCTTAACATGGTGTTGTGAAGGAGATGTCATGTTTGATCAAATTATTGGAGTTCCTTGGAGAAGTTTGGGGAGTCCAGAACCAGGAGCCACCATTTAAGAATAAGGCGTAAGCCATTTAGAACAGAGACGAGGAAACACTTTTTCTCACAGAGAGTTGTGAGTCTGTGGAATTCTTTGCCTCAGGTGGAGGCCGGTTCTCTGGATACATTCAAGAGAGAGCTAGATTGGGCTCTTAAATATACAGTGGCTTGCAAAAGTTTTCATACCCCTTGAACTTTTCCACATTTTGTCAAGTTACAACCACAAACGTAAATGTATTTTATTGGGATTTTATGTGATAGACCAACACAAAGTGGCGCATAATTGTGAAGTGGAAGGAAAATGATACATGGTTTTCAATTTTTTTTACAAATAAAAAACAGAAAAGTGTGGCATGCAAAAGTATTCAGCCCCCTTTACTCTGATACCCCTAAATAAAATCCAGTGCAACCAATTGCCTTCAGAAATCACCTAATTAGTGAATAGAGTCCACTTGTGTGTAATCTAATCTCTGTATCAGACAGGAATACAGCTTTTCTGTGAAGGCATCAGAGGTTTGTTAGAGAACATTAGTGAACAAACAGCATCATGAAGCCCAAGGAACACACCAGACAGGTCAGGGATAAAGTTGTGGAGAGGTTTAAAGCAGGGTTAGGTTATAAAAAAATCCCAAGCTTTGAACCTCTCACGGAGCACTGTTCAATCCATCATCCGAAAATGGAAAGATTATGGCACAACTGCAAACCTACCAAGACATGGCGTAAACTGACAGGCCGGGCAAGGAGAGCATTGATCAGAGAAGCAGTAGTATGGTAACTCTGGAGGACTTGCAGAGATCCACAGCTCAGGCGGGAGAATCTGTCCACAGGACAACTATTAGTCATGCACTCCACAAATCGGGCCTTTATGGAAGAGTGGCAAGAAGAAAGCCATTGTTGAAACAAAGCCATAAGAAGTCCCGTTTGCAATTTGCCACAAGCCATGTGGGGGACACACAAACATGTGGAGGAAGGTGCTCTGGTCTGATGAGACCAAAATTGAAGTTTTTGGCCTAAATGCAAAACGTTCTGTGTGGCGGAAACTAACACTGCACATCACCCTGAACACACCATCCTCACGGTGAAACATGGTGACAGCATCATGCTGTGGGGATTTTTTTCTTCAGCAGGGACAGGGAAGCTGGTCAGAGTTGATGGGAAGATGGATGGAGCCAAATACAGGGCAATCTTGGAGGAAAACCTGTTAGAGTCTGCAAAAGACTTGAGACTGGGGCGGAGGTTCACCTTCCAGCAGGACAACGACCCTAAACATACAGCCAGAGCTACAATGGAATGGTTTAGATCAAAGCATATTCATGAGTTAGTATGGCCCAGTCAAAGTCCAGACCTAAATCCAATTGAGAATCTCTGGCAAGACTTGAAAATTGCTGTTCACAGACGCTCTCCATCCAATCTGACTGAGCTAGAGCTATTTTGCAAAGAAGAATGGGCAAAAATGTCAGTCTCTAGATGTGCAAAGCTGGTAGAGATATACCCCAAAAAACTTGCAGCTGTAATTGCAGCAAAAGGTGGTTCTACAAAGTATTGACTCAGGGGGGCAGAATACTTTTGCACGCCACACTTTTCGGTTTTTTATTTGTAATAAACATTTGGAAACCATGTATCATTTTCCTTCCACTTCACAATTATGCACCACTTTGTGTTGGTCTATCACATAAAATCCCAATAAAATACATTTACGTTTGTGGTTGTAACGTGACAAAATGCGGAAAAGTTCAAGGGGTATGAAAACTTTTGCAAGCCACTGTAGCGGAGTCAGGAGATATAGGGAGAAGGCAGGAACGGGGTACTGATTGGGGATGATCAGCCATGATCACATTGAATGGCGATGCTGGCTCGAAGTGCCGAATGGCCTACTCCTGGACCTATTGTCTATAAGTAAAAAGTCCTAAGAAAAGAGGGAAGTGGTAGATGTACTCACATTTCCTGAATGCATTGGATAATGCGCCATATTAAAGATATTACATAGAAACATAGAAAGCAGGTGCCATTTGGCCTTTCAAGCCAGCACCGCCGTTCAATATGATCTTGGCTGATCATCCAGAATCAGTACCCTGTTCCTGCTTTTTCCCCATATCTCTTGATTCTGTTAGCCCCAAGAGCTATATCTAACTCTCTCTTGAATAAATCCAGTAAATTGGCTTTCACTGCCATCTGTGGCAGAGAATTCCACAGATTCACAACTCTCTGGGTAAAAAAATGTTTCCTCAATCAGTCCTAAATGGCCTACCCCTTATTCTTAAACTGTGACCCCTGGTTCTGAACTCCCCCAACATGGGGAACATTTTTTCTGCATCCAGCCTGTCCAATCCCTTAAGAATGTTATATGTCTCTATAAGATCCCCTCTTATCCTTCTAAGTTCCAGTCGATCCATTCTTTCATCATATGTCAGTCCCGTCATCCCGGGAATTAACCTGGTGAACCTACGTTGCACTCCCTCAATAGCAAGAATGTTCTTCCTCAAATTAGGAGACCAAAACGGCACAGAATACTCCAGGTGCTGTGTCACCGGGCCCTGTTCAACTGAGGTAGGACCTCCTTGCTCCTATACTCAAATCCTCTCGCTATGAAAAACGAAGGTGCCATGGATGGGATTAGAAGACTAGCTGTCGAACAGGAAATGAAGGGTAGACATGATCGGCTTTTCTCAGATTGGTAAATTTCAATGAGTGGTGTACCAACTCCCTTGAGTGACGAACTTGAGCCTGAACCTCTACAATGTGGTTATTATTATATGTTAAATACAAACTTCTTCTTGATCATCTTTCTCAAAAGCAGCTGAAAGGCTCGGAGCAGGGTATTCCTCATTGACCAGGCCAGACATTCGCAGGTGATGTCGGTGAAAAGAACAGAAGGGGGCAGCAAAGACTCTGGCAGCTATGAATGTGTTTGTTCTCTTTTAATCAATTAGGAGTTGTCGCTCAGAAATCAAAACCGTTGCTTTTTGATGATCTTCCAAGGAACCCTGACGTAGGTAAACACACAACTGGACTATCCAACTTTTTGTTGCTAGTTTTGATCTGTTTTATTTTAGTATATGTCGGGATATGCGCTTGATCAGAGCTTTTTGTTGAGCCTTAATAGCATCAATTTGTAGCTACAGCACCCTCATCTCCCCCATCGTGGTCCAAATTTGGCAGTTTTATTTTAAAAGGCAGTGCTTTCTGGCATTGCAAGGTTTGGAAATGTAGTTAACAAAATGGGTTGATGCGACTTAACATCTTTGATAAGAGGGGATTGAGTTGGTGGGGAGCTGCTTTCACATGCAAGCAGTACTGATGAGTACATCAGATCTCCTTCCCACATCGATACAAACATATCAGCCAGATTTTAACAACAAAGCAAAAGCTTAATTGTTATTTTTTTATGTCATTCAAATTTCCACAATAGGAGTTGAACTTACTTTATTAGTCCAGGCTGCTGCATCACTCAGCAACCTGCCCACAATACTATCATATGGGACAGGGAACACATGAATGGACTGTTGCATGACTCTTGCCTTCATTTACATGACATTATAATACATCAACCTACTAAATGACAATAGAGCTGGATGAGACTTTAAATGAACTGCAGACCTCTGAATCTGGGTTTAAATGACCCTCATCTCATTTTCATGACAAGTTTGAGAAGTTGTTTTAAGTGCAATTTGGTGCTTGACAGTTTGCTGTCAGCACGCAGCAGATTGATCATGTTATTTTGTCTTTACTTCTGTTGCCCCAGGAGGGAATTAGTTGCAATATAATTGTAATAACGTGATATGCTGTTGCTTCTGGGTCTGATTGTAATAAGAGCAGCTTGGAGTGTATTGCTTTAATGTATTATATTGGTAGTTTGACCTAGACATGATGCCCCTTCCCAATACTGTAGATAAACCCAGGAAAACAATGGATGCTTGTTATACCAAGAGGAAGAAAATAGATTAACTCGCCTCAGAATAAAAGGATGTGACATTTGAAAGGAGATGAGGAGGAATTTCTTTAGTCAGAGGGTGGTAAATCTTTGGAATTCATTGCAACAGACGGTTGTGGAGGTTGTCATTGGGTATTTTTAAGGTGCAGATTGACAGATTCTTGATTAGTTGTGTCAGGGGTTATGGGAAGAAGGCAGGAGATGGGGTTGAGAAGGAACGGTAGATCAGCCATGATTGAATGGTGGTGTAGGCTTGGTGGGCTGAATGGCCTAATCCTGCTCCTATAACTTACAAACTCATACGCTGAATGAAACTGATGAACTGGGTTGCAGGTAGACAAAACATGCTGGAGAAACTCAGCGGGTGAGGCAGCATCTATGGAGAAAAGGAGTAGGCGACGTTTCAGGTCGAGACCCTTCTTCAGACTGATGTCAGAAGAAGGGTCTTTACCCGAAACGTCGCCTACTCCTTTTCTCCATAGATGCTGCCTCACCCACTGAGTTTCTCCAGCATTTTTTGTCTACTTTTGATTTTTCCAGCATCTGCAGTTCCTTCTTAAACAACTGGGTTACATGGACAACGTTCCCCCTGGGGCAAGCAGTAGAATCCTGTCTTGAATGGTTTGTCTTTCCCTGGCATTTGTAGCATATGATGGGGTGTCCAAGGAAATGTATGATAATGGTATTTTGATAAGCACACCAGCCAGCAAGATAACACAAGAGAACAGGTTAGAAAATAAAGGGAAACCACCAGGAAAAATGTAGTATGAATAAAAGCAGTTAATGATCTAATAGCTTAATTATTCTATGCTTGCATTTTAATTGCTGTCTTGTTCCTTACACGTGTCAGCATCTTCTGTTCCCGACCTATTTGGAGAGCTCCCAGAAACACAGAATGACCTGAAAGCAGAGAAACGCAAGTGGCTGAATCAGAATGGGTCTAAGGACCATGAGGAGAAGAAACCATGTAAAGGTAACGTTACCAAATGGACAAAGTAAAAGAAAATAATACATTTGTAAAATGTCCGTGGGAATGTTGAAATATTAGTGGGAAGGTTAGAAGGAAATACATGGGAAGCAAATGGGTTTTTTTTAAGTGGCATCTTCTTTTAGCAATAAAGTGAGGTACTTGCAGTGTCCTCCATAATGTTTGGGACAAAGACCCATCATTTATTTATTTGCCTCTGTACTCCACAATTTGAGATTTGTAATAGAAAAAAATCACATGTGGTTAAAGTGCACATTGTCAAATTATATTAAAGGGTATTTTTATACATTTTGGTTTCACCATGTAGAAATTACAGCTGTATTTATACATAGTCGCCCATTTCAGGGCACCACAATGTTTGGGACACAGGACTTCACAGGTGTTTGCAATTGCTCAGGTGTGTTTAATTGCCTCCTTAATGCAGGTATAAGAGAGCTCTCAGCACCTAGTCTTTCCATCAGCTTTGGAAACATTTATTGCTGTTTATCAACATGTGGACCAAAATTGTGCCAATGAAAGTCAAAGAAGCCATTATGAGACTGAGAAACAAGAATAAAACTGTTTGAGACATCAGCCAAACCTTAGGCTGACCAAAATCAACTGTTTGGAACATAATTAAGAAGAAAGAGAGCACTGGTGAGATTAATTGCAAAGTGACTGGCAGGCCATTGAAGACATCCACAGCTAATGACAGAAGAATTCTCTCTATAATAAAGAAAAATCCCCAAACACCTGTCCAACAGATCAGATATACTCTTCAGGAGTCAGGTGTGGATTTGTCAATGACCACTGTTCGCAGAAGATTTAATGAACTGAAATACAGAGGCTACACTGCAAGATGCAAACCACTGGTTAGTCGCAAAAATAGGATGGTTACAGTTTGCCAAGAGGTACGTAAAAGAGCAATCACAGTTCTGGAAAAAGGTCTTGTGGACAGATGAGACGAAGATTAACTTGTATCAGAGTGATGACAAGAGAAAAGTATGGAGGAGAGAAGGAACTGCCCAAGATCCAAAGCACACCAGCTCATCTGTGAAACGCAGTGGTGGGGGTGATATGTCCTGGGCATGTATGGCTGCTGAAGGTACTGGCTCGCTTATCTTCATTGATGATACAACTGCTTATAGTGTAAATATGCTCTTCTAAGCTTCCCCCAGTCTAGTTCAGTTAATAAAGCACTGAGTCAAGCACTGGAACAACTAAACTTTAATTTTAGATTATTTTACAAGGTTATCTCCAACCATTTCTTCACGCTCCCCTATACGATACCTAACCACCGCAGGTTTGATCCTTGTATCTTCCTGGCCAAGTCCTTCAGCCTCGTGCAAGCAGAGACACTCCAAAAGGTCACGCAGTCCCCAGAAGATCAACAATGGACCTTGTGGGGCCTGCCTTTTATAGGTACCCGAACCTTGAGGGGCCGAACTACATAGGGGTGGTCTCTTTACAATCCAATCAAACATTTTAATTACAACAATATATTATTGACATTTATCCAGACCAATAATAGAACCCCCCATACATTGTTTCAGGAGGTTTCTAGAGGAAGCTAACTTGAATAATACAACATTTACCCTGGAATTCAAAACAACCCTGCCAGGGCTCAACACTTTGGCCAATCAACAAACAGCAGGGTAACTGTCTGGCAACATTATTTACAATATATACAATGCTTTATGCAGTAATCCAATCATCTTCGTGCATTTTACACTTCTGTGGAGGTTTTCTGCAGAAATCTAATTCATTCAGTCAATTGAAGAGATACATTTCTTATCTGCAACACTGAACTGGGCCCTAGGCTTACTCGCATGATCAACAGCTTGTCTTGTATCTGCAGAAACACAGACTTGACCATAATGGCCTAACGATACATGAAGCCTTTACTAAATTTTAGTGCTATTACTGCTCTGTTTTAGCAAGGATTTACAATGGTAGTAATGTAATTAATTCTGAAGTGCATAGACTGATAATGGTAATAGCATAATGAATTCTGAAGTGTATTTACACATCCTACCTGCTCAAGTTCAAACAAATACCTCAAAAATCATTGGCCGTGGTTCATTCTACAGCAAGACAATGATCCCAAACGTACTGCTAAAGCAACAAAGGAGTTTTTCAAAGCTTACAAAATGGTCAATTCTTGAGTGGCCAAGTTAATCGCCCGATCTGAACCCAATTGAGCATGCCTTTTATATGCTGAAGAGAAAACTGAAGGGACTAGCCGCCAAAACAAGCATAAACTAAATATGGCTGCAATACAGGCCTGGCAGAGCATCACCAGAGAAGACACCCGGCAGCTGGTAATGATCATGAATCGCAGACTTCAAGTAGTCGTTGCATGCAAAGGATATGCAACAAAATACTAAACATCTATGGAGCGAAGGAAATAGGCAACGTTTCAGGCCGAAACCCTTCTTCAGATTGATGTAGGGTGGGGGGATGGGGAGAGGAAAGGAGGTTGTAAAACTCCTCCCTCCGAAGACAGTTTTACAACCTCCTTTCTTCTCCCCCACCCTACATCAGTCTGAAGAAGGGTTTCGGCCCAAAACGTTGCATATTTCCTTCACTTCATAGATGCTGCTGCACCCGCTGAGTTTCTCAAACACTTTTGTCTACGTTCCATTTTCAAGCATCTGCAGTTCCTTCTTAAACACTTTGTCTACTCCACTGCGAAATCTCCTCAAGGTATGCCTACTTTGAAGAGGTTCTCCTCCCTCCGAAGACAGTTTTACAACCTCCTTTCTTCTCCCCACCTCCCCCACCCTACATCAGTCTGAAGAAGGGTTTTGGCCCGAAACGTTGCCTATTTCCTTCACTCCATAGATGCTGCTGCACCCGCTGAGTTTCTCCAGCAATTTTGTCTACCTTCGATTTTCCAGCATCTGCAGTTCCTTCTTAAACAAAATACTAAACATGACTACTTTCATTTACATGACATTGGTGCGTCCCAAACATTATGGTGCCCTGAAATGGGGGAACTATGTATAAACACTGCTGTAATTTCTACATGGTGAAACCAAAATGTATAAAAATGGCATTTATTAAAATCTGACAATGTGCACTTTAACCACATGTGTTTTTTTTCTATAACAAATCTCAAATTGTGGAGTACAGAGGCAAATACATAAATGATGGGTCTTTGTCCCAAACATTATTGAGGGCACTGTATAGGGCATAACTCTTCTGGTTATGATGGCAACGAGGAAATTTGGCAGCTTGAAATAAAGATGTGATGCACAGTCTTTAATAATGACTGTGTACTAGAAGAGAGCATGTAATCGCAGTTAGTGATTATTGATATTTGGCTGTGAGAAGGACCACCACCAAACTTGATCCTGCTTCTCCTCAAGGTTACTTTCCCATACTTTCTCATAAGACGTAATCCTACAGCAATGAGGTTGGAATCCCTGGCTGTTTATCTCCCATTTAAAAAAAAAACAGAGTACTGATTTTTGAAGGTAGACAAATGCTGGAAAAAGCGGGTGAGGCAGCATCTATGGAGCGAAAGAAATAGGCAACGTTTCGGGTCGAAACGCTTCTTCAGACTGAATCATACTGATGAAACCCTTCTTCAGACTGATCATTCATACTGATTTTTGAAAACTGATTTGAAAAAAAAAACAGAGTGCAAAAAAATAGCTGTTTCCTGTAACTAAACACCACTGAATTTTCTCCATTTAGACTATCTTTGATAGATAACCTCTAAAATAAGTTTTAGCAAAAGATAACCTACAACTACAAGTTACTTACTAGTCACTACTTGGATGATAGGCTCCAGCCTCCAACCATAGATACTATCTGTGCCTTTCTCTTCCTGAGTGCTAATTAATTTGTTGTGAGAATGATTCAACCTTGATGATTTTACCTATCTAGGTGGCACATCTATCCATCACCTAATCATGAGTCCATTGTGAGATGTCTACAACCTTCTGTCACCCAATACAGCAACTTGCCTGGCTAGATACATTGTTCCGTCTTGGCTCAGGTGATGGTGTTCTCTTATAGGAAGGCAGTGAATTCAAACTCAAATCCCAGGTTGAACAATAAATTGTTCTGATTGCAGGCTCTGTGGCCTCTACTGCGTTGCTTGTGAATGGGAGTTGTATCAGAAATATGTTCATGTGGTTGAAATATGACAAATTGTCATAATAACCCTCGTTGCTTCACACACCAAATGAATATTATCCCATAATCCTCAACAATTTCAGATGAGGAGGAATGAGAAAGAAAACTAAGCGAGGGGGGGAGACTTGTTTCATTTGGAGAGAATATCTTGTAAAGTTATTATAAGCAGATGACGGCTTTTTAGTATTTTTCTGAAAGTCTTTGATTTCTTCAGGCTTTGTGACCTTAAAAGGTTACGCTGCAGAGAGAAAAGGCGAACGAGAAGAAATGCAGGATGCACACATTATAATCGACAATTTCACAGCAAGTTTTGCACAGTTACCATCAGAAGTGTAAGTATTAAAATTACATGAGAATTATGTATTTGATGACGTGGCTAGCATTTAGTTAATGGGTAAATTAGAAAAACCTTAGCATTATACTCGCTCTGTCTAGTTGGGTGGAAGGTGTGGATGGGAAGCTGAAGAACTGTTGCTAGTCTCTGCCACACACTCTGCTTTGAGTTATTGGAACAGCATCTCCTATCTCCTCTGCCTTTGTTTGAGGAATCACTAAGCTAACCCCTCCCCAAACGCCCACATACAGTGCCCTCCATAATGTTTGGGACAAAGACCCATCATTTATTTATTTGCCTCATTACTCCACAATTTGAGATTTGTAACGGAAAATAATCACATGTGGTTAAAATGCACATTTGTCAGATTTTAATAAAGGCCATTTTTACATATTTTGGTTTCACCATGTGAAAATTACAGCAGTCTTTATACATAGTCCGTCTTTCCCCCCCCCCCCCCCCCCATTTCAGGGAACCATAATGTTTGGGACACAGCAATGTCAATTAAATGAAAGTAGTCATGTTTAATATTTTGTTGCATATCCTTTGTATGCAATGACTGCTTGAAGTTTGCGATTCATGGACATCACCAGTTGCTCGGTGTCTTCTCTGGTGATGCTCTGCTAGGCCTGTATTGCAGCCAACTTTAGCTTATGCTTGTTTTGGGGGTAGTCCCCTTCAGTTTTCTCTTTAGCATATAAAAGGCATGCTCATTTGGGTTCCGATCGGGCGATTGACTTGGCCATTCAAGACTTGACAATTTTTTAGCTTTGAAAAACTCGTTTGTTGCTTTAGAAGAGCAATAGCTCTTTTAAACACTGATCAAAAAATACTAACTAAAATTTTATCTCGGAGGCTAAGTTTAGTGATTAATAAATTAATACATCATGACCAAACAGGTTTTATTCCAAAACACTATTTATCCTATAATCTGAGACGTCTATTCAATGTCAAAAAGAGTGAATGATATTGAACTAGCTGTCATATCCTTAGATGCTGAAAAAGCATTTGACCAGGTTGAATGGCCATATTTATTTAAAATAATGCAGAAATTTCAACTGGGGGATAGATTTTCCAAATGGGTAAAAATATACTCGAATCCAACTGCAAGAATATTAACAAATCAAATGCTATCAGCAAAATTTAATCTCTTTAGGGGTTGTAGACAAGGATGCCCGTTATCACCATTACTATTAGCTCTGGTAATAGAACCATTAGCCGAAATGATTAGATCAGAACCAGAAATATATGGATATAATACCAAAACTACAACAAATAAAATATCTCTATACGCAGATGACATCTGAATTTATATTACAATACCGGAGATTAGTATTCCCAATCTATTTAATGTTATAACTAAGTTTAGTACATTTTCTGGGTATAGAATTAATTGGAATAAAAGTGAAATAATGCCTATAACTGGAATAAAATTAAATATTAGAACAATTCCCACTTAAAATAGTCACGGACAAACTCAAATATCTAGGAATTAATGTATCTAAGTCCTATAACTGTCTATTTAAATATAATTACCCTCAATTATTAAATAAACTAAAACAAAATATTTTATATTGGAAAACACTACCCATATCAATGATCGGTAGAATAAATGCTATAAAAATGATTTTTTTTACCACAATTGTTATATTTATTTCAAGCCATCCCTTTATATCTCCCTAAAATGTTTAAAAAAAAAGATACTTTGGTTAATAGTTTTATTTGGGACTATAAAAACCATCGAATGAGTAAAAAACATCGATGTAAATCTAAAATAAATGGTGGACTAGCACTACCAAATTTCTTATTATTTCTGGGCAGTTCAGATTAAGAATATGAATTTTTGGTTGGTAAATTTAGATCATGAACCAAGCTGGCTAAAGATGGAAAAGGAAGACTGTTTGCCTTTTGATGTAGGTTCGATTCTTTTTGCACCAAGGGAAGTACAAAAAAAAATGTATGGTGACAACCCTATAATTTATAGCAATAGACGTATTTGGAAACAAATAGTTAAGACCCTACATATGGATAATTTGTCACTTTGTTTGCCAATTATGAATAATCCCTTGTTTAGGCCCTCTGTATTGGACAAGGGGTTTAGACACTGGAATGATTTAGGAATTAAAAGGATAGAACACCTTTACAAGAAAGGAAACTTTCTTTCATTTCAAGAGTTACAGGATATTTATGGATTGCAGTCAAATAACATATTTGGGTATTTACAAATTAGAAACTATATTAAGTCAAATACGCAAGACTATAAAAATAGAAAACCAGGATTATTAGATGAATTGTTTAATAAACACCCAAATACAGAAAAATTAATAGCGTATATATACAATACTATTTTGGATAGGGAAATCCCAACTTCGGAAATATATCGACAAACATGGGAAAATGAAATAGGTTTATCTAAAACAAAGGAAATTTGAGAAGAAAGCCTACAACGTATACATCGTTGCTCATTAAATGCTGGACATATATTGATACAATTTAAGGTATTACACAGATTACATTATTCAAAAACGAAATTAAATAGAATTTATCCTAACATTTCTCCTATTTGTGATAAATGTCAGAACTTGGAAACTAATTTAACACATAGTTTTGTAACATGCATAAAACTCAATTATTATTGGACAGAAATCTTTAGAGTTATCTCTGAAGTTCTTAAAATTAAACTGGACCCAGATTCAAAATTAATAATATTAAGAGTTCCGGATTCAACTTTAATATTAACAGTAAACCAAAGAAATTTCTTGGATTACTGTTTGATAACAGGGAAAAAATTAATACTGAAATTTTGGAAGGGAACATTATCCCCCACAATTAAAATGTGGACAGTGGAAATGTTGGAGACGTTGCATTTGGAAAGAATCAGATTTGTCCTAATGGACAAATATGAACTCTTTGAACAGATATGGTCTCCATATACAGAATATTTGAAGGGGTAGCTGTTCTTGGCATCACAACTCAATGGGCACCCGGCAAGATTAGATGAAAAAAACTCTCTGTTTTTCTTTTTGATTTGTATACATGTCTCTTGATATCGCTATTTGAAATTGTATATATATTTTGTTTTAATTAAATACATATAACAAGAATATATACATATATATATATTTTTTCTCTCTCTTCTCTTTCTCTTTCTATATAATCAAAATTATTATTTAATCACTATTCTTATTGATTAAAATCTATTCTTTTTTTTTCTACTTTCTAAAAAAATAGAAGTTTATAAGTATTATTCGTAACATTCGTATACTTATTGAAATAAGTTGGTTGTGTATTTGAAAAGTTGTTATACCGTTGTTATGATGGATTACTTCTAATAAAAATATTATTACAAAACGAAAAACTCCTTTGTTGCTTTAGCAGTATGTTTGGGATCATTGTCTTGCTGTAGAATGAACCGCCGGCCAATGAGTGTTGAGGCATTTGTTTGAACTTGAGCAGATAGGATGTGTAAATACACTTCAGAATTCATTATGCTACTATCATCAGCAGTTGTATATCAATGAAGATAAGTGAGCCAGTACTTTCAGCAGCCATACATGCCCAGGCCATAACACCCCCACCACCATATTTCATAGATGAGGTGGTATGCTTTGGATCTTGGGCAGTTCTTTATCACCTCCATACTTTTCGCTTGCCATCACTCTGATCTACGTTAATCTTCGTCTTATCTGCCCACAAGACCTTTTTCCAGAACTATGGTTGCTCTTCTTGGCAAGTACTTCTTGGCAAATTGTAACCTGGTCATCTATTTTTGTGGCTAACTAGTAGTTTGCATCTTGCAATGTAGCCTCTTTGTTTTGTGTTCATGAAGTCTTCTGCGGACAGTGGTCATTGACGAATCCACACCTGACTCCTGAAGAGTGTTTCTGATCTGTCGGACAGGTGTTTGTGGATTTTTCTTTTTTATAGAGAGAATTCTTCTGTCATCAGCTGTGGAGGTCTTCCTTGGCCTGCCAGTCCCTTTGCGATTAGTAAGCTCACCAGTGCTCACTTTCTTCTTGATGGTGTTCCAAACAGTCGATTTTGGTCAGCCTGTTTGGCTGATGTCTATAACAGTTTTATTCTTGTTTCTCAGTCTCATAATGGCTTCTTCGACTTTCATTGGCACATCTTTGGTCCTCATGTTGATAAACAACAATAACATTTTCCAAATGTGATGGAAAGACTGGAGGAAAGACTGTAAGTGCTGAGAGCTCTCTTATACCTGCCTGAAGGTGGCAATTAAACGCACCTGAGCAATTACAAACACCTGTGAAGCAATGTGTCCCAAACATTATGGTGCCCTGAAAGTGGAGGGGGGGAAACTATGTATACACACAGCTGTAATTCCTACATGGTGAAACCTAAATGTATAAAAATACCCTTTAATACATTCTGACAATGTGCACTTTAAACACATGTGATTTTTTAAAATTACAAATCTCAAATTGTGAAGTACAGGCACAAATAAATAAATGATGGGTCTTTGTCCCAAACATTATTGAGGGCAATGTACATTCCTAATGTGCTGGGCTGCTGAGTGTTCAGTGATATAACTGAACACAAGAAAACAGGAGCAGTAGGCCACTTGACTCTTTTAGTCTGCCTTGCAATTTGATATAATTATGACAGATCTGTCCCAGGCCTCAACCTCTTCTGTTTCAGCTAAACACAACCCTCAATTTCCTTATTTCAAAAACAGATCTATCCCAGCTTCAAATGCCTTTATTTATCCTGCCTCTGCAATCCACCTGGGCGTTCCAGAGATCCATCGCCCTCTGTGAGAAGAAATACCTATGCGTAGTTTTAATGACCACCCTTGTAGGTGATGTGGATAACACATTTGCCCATTCTCGTGAGTTTATCTGCAGTTTTTCCTTCTTGATCTCTGGTTTAGATCTCGATTGTCATACTTTGCTGTTTTCGATGGCCATGCTGGCGTACGAGCTTCCAAGTATGCAGCGCAGAATCTTCACCTCAATCTCACCAGGAACTTTCCCACAGGTAACAATACAGCCATAAGAAGCTGAAAGTCCAGTCCTTAATTTGAAATCCACAGTATTTCCAAGTTCAGTAAGTGAAATGATATCTAGTCGCTTATAGAACTGGTTATGTGGTTCACCTTTGGAGATTTTGATCACGGGGGAATGGGATTTATTCCTGAAGTTACTCTGCCCCTAGAGGGGTTTTGTTATTTATTTTATTGGAATGTTTGGTAACTGACTCCCCCCCCCCCCCCCCCCCCCTGCCCCCCCCCCCCCCAAACGCAACTTGTAAAAGTATACAATAGAAGATCAGAACCCGTTGTTATTATTTTGAGGAGCCAGTTCATTGAATCTCTGTGACAAATCACTTTCCATATACTTTCAAAACGGAATGAGTTGTGAAAATTGGAATGCTGTGTTCTTCAATCAAAGATGAAACAGGTTACTTCAAAGATGATTCTCATCAGATTTAAAACAAATTGTATTTTTCTTTATCTTGGGTTGCCTTTCGCAAAGGCTTCATGTGTGCCTTTCCAGGACTTCAACATTGGCATCAGTCCACTATAAGCCTCTATGTTATGTGTCCACCACGGCTTCCTGCTTCCTTGCATATTTTCAAAGGGAAATCCCAGTGTACTGATTTGGACCTGAAAACCCCAGGGGTTGCACGTTTTTCTCTAGTCCTGTTCTTGATTTCTTGATATCCTTGCACTGGATTGGAACCCCCAAAGTTCAAGTGAGCCAATTATGTGCAAGCTGACCAGTTTTATTTTCATTGTTCTCTGCAGGAGACGTGAGTAATACAGAAAAGTCCATAAAGAAGTGCCTTCTGACGACCTTCAAGCAGACAGATGAAGGCTTTCTCAAACAAGCATCAAGCCAGTGAGTAGTAAAGAGAGGTGTGACTGATACTCTTTTCTCCACCCACTCTAAAGCTAGATGTATCATCTCCCTTCCTTAGCTCTGCAAGCCATCTTAAAATGCTTTATGCATGTATATTCCTGGCCTTATGTTTCATATGCACAAAATGATATTTACCCCCAGAGCATAAGCCACACTTTTAAAAAATATCAGTGGAGGGAACTAAATTCCTCTAGTTTAATAGGGAGCTTTCATTTATTTTCTGGATTACAAGAAAAGCTTCATCTGTATCATCCTCTTCCTATCCCTTACATTCATAAAAATAAACTAGGAATGGACCCATTTGAGGGCAATAGCAAATATTTGAGTGATTGGTGATTGTAATAATTACAGTTAGATTCTTTTGGGTGGAGGCAAAAGAAGTCAAGCCAACAATTGACTAATGTTTGTTCGTGCTGTTTATATCTATCTATACTTAACTAAAACTCTCTTCTTGTCCTCTTCCGGTTTGCGTTGTTTTTATATTTGCGCAAAAACGGTACCTGATAGTACTACGATTTTTTGCCACCTTACTCACTGGTCCCCTGTGCTGCAAGTGCACCAAGTTTTGTTCCGATAACTGTAATATTACAAAAGTTATGACGGTTTAAAAATCGTAAGATCAGCAGATTGGTCTTCTTTCCTGTCAGTCGCAGGGACGGCGACACCCCTTCTGGCACCCGCTGTCAATCACCGGGGTGAGGAGAATAAAGCTCCGGAGGCCGGGCTGAGTCGGGGTGCCCCGAAGCCACGTTGAGCGGGGAGGCGGCCCGGAATGGGGAGGCGGCACAGAGCCTGGCCGACTGCGAGACCGACTGCTGCAACCTCAACAGCCCCTGCCTGAAGCCATTCCCCGACTGCCCCCTCCTGAAGCCGCTCCCCTCCCCCGCTGTAGTACGCGCATCCCCCCCATCGGCCCTCAACAACCCCCATCTGAAGCCGTCCCCCCCTCCCCCAGCTGCCGGACGCTCGCAGCCCCTCCCCTCCCTCCAATGAAAGCCCCCCACCTGAAGTTGTCCCCCGGCTACCGGATGCTCCCCCACTGGCTCCGACAGCCCCCGCCTGAAGCCGCCCCCCCTCCCCCGGCTGTTGGATGCTCCCCCACTGGCCACCGACAGACCATGCGTGAAGCCGTCCCTCTACCCCGGCTGCAGGACGTTTGCCCCCCCGGCCCCTGACAGCCCCCTCCTGAAGCCGTTCCCATCCCCTGGCTGCAGGACACCCATTCCCCAGTTGCAGGACGCTAGCACCTCCCCCAATGGTTCCCGCCAGCTCCCCGGATGTAGGACGCTCCCCCTACCGGCTCCCGACAGTCCCTTTCCCCCGACTGGAGGATTCTCCCCCACCGACTCTGAAAGTCCCCGCATGAAGCCATCCCCCTCTACCGGCAGCAGGACACTCCTCGCTGGCCCCTGCCTGAAGCTGTCCCCATCCCCAGCTGCAGTCCATTCCGCCCACAACACTTGTACTAGCCCAATAAAGGTCCATTCGACCCACAATGTCATACTACCCCTCCAGAAACCAGTCCCTACGACCCACAACACCTGTACTAACCCAAGAAATGTTCCTTCGGCCCATAATATCCGTACTAGCCCTCTGCAAACCAGTCCCTTCGGACATCAACACCCCTAGCCCTCCAGAAAGCTCCCCCCCCCCCCCCCCCCCCCACCAGCCACTGCCTGAAGCGTTCCTCGTCCCCCGGCTGCAAGTCGCTCGCCCCCACCAGCCCACCCCCACCAGCCCCCTTCCTGAAGCTGTCCATCTCACCCGCTTCACTACGCTCCCCCCACCATCGGCCCCCGACAGCCCCCATCTGAAGCCGCCCCCCTCCCCCAAATGTGACTGAGGGTAGGGGAGAGGGAGGGATTGGGGAAGGGAGGAGGTGAGGGGAAGGAGGAGGGGGACGGAGTGCTGGGGGATGAGGGGAAATGGGCCGTGCCTGCGTAGTTGGGGGTTATGCATGAATGGTGCATTATTGCGTTGGGGGGACGGGTTGCATTGGGGGAATGGATGAGTGGTGGAATATTCCATTTTGGAACGGGTTGCGTTGGGAGACCAGGCCTCCCATGTGGCAGTATGGACTATTGTTTTCATGTATCAGATACCTTTGTCTTTTTATTTCTGGCCATTGTCCAACTATCTGCCTATCAACACCCCCCCCCCCCCACCTATATCCACCTATCACTCACCAGGCTTTGTTTTGCCCCTCCCTTATTTCTGGTTTATTTCTCTTCTCCCCACCCCCAACCACAATCAGTCTGAAGAAGTCTTGACCTAAGATGTCACCTATCCATGTTCTCCAGAGATGCTGCCAGATGATATGATGGCACTTTATTTATCCCAGGACCCACTCAGTTGAGAGATGCTTTAGTTTAGAGATACAGCATTGAAACAGACCCTTTGGCGCACCAAGTCCACACTGACCATCAATCACCAGTTCACAACAGTTTTATGTTATCGCACTTTCTTATCCACTCCCTACACGAGAGGCAAGTAATCTACAAACCCACGCATCTTTGAAATATGGGAGAAACCAAAGCACCCGATGGATACCAAGACGGTCATACGTGCAACTTCACATAGTCAGCAGCCGAGGTCAGTATTATACTCGGGACTCTGATGCTGTGAGGCAGCAGATCAGCCACCTGTGCCACCCTTAGGTTACTCCAACACGTTGTGTCTTTTTTAACAGCATATGCTTAATTAGCTGGAGGAGAGGTAGGGATGGGGCAAGCAAAACCTCTGCAATAATAAACTGTCAACATACACGGGTCAATGAACTATGTGTCTTCTCTTTCTGCAGGAAACCTGCTTGGAAGGATGGAACCACCGCCACTTGTGTTCTGCTGGTGGACAAAGATTTATACATTGCGAACCTTGGTGATAGCAGGGTAGGAATTTCTGTCTAATAACAGTGACCTGTTGCAACATGTTGACTCATGATCATTGAAATATGCCTGGTATTTGCTTGTCCCTTTACAACTTTTCTTGTTTTTCTGTTTCCTCATCTTTCCTCATTCAATTTCACATGGGTGCCTTTCACCCCATCCCAATTCTGAATCTTTTTAATGGAAAAAACTGATAAGGAACATGATGTTTTGCACATCTGTTTTACCTGTTAATGTTGATAAAAAACACTGGAGCAGAGGGGAGTTTTTACCAAGTGTATTATTTTAATAGAGCCGCTTATAGGAGAGATTCTGACCGATGGTCTGTGACTGGTATGTTAATTCAGTTTTTCTTTCTTTTGAGGTTTGCAAGTAGCAGAATCGATGCAACTATGTTGACCAGAAATATCTTTAAGGTGCCTGCCATACTAGAAATTATTAAGCCAAATTAGAATGCATAGTGTTGAAGATATACAGCTTGAAATACTTTCACTTGGTCCATATTGCCCTTGATAAGTAACCACCTTCAACCGCAGTTGCCTTGCTGATGGCACTCCTACAATACCAGATGGTGCCAGAGCATGACCAAGAAACATAATATTCCTCTAACAGCCATAGTTGGAGTCATCCTTTCGGGGATATTACTCTACCAAGCCTCTCCTACTTTATCTGCGAGTGAAACTAGTTTGTTTTCTCTCTTTTCCAGTTTTGACAAAGAGTCTTGAGACCTGAAACTTTAACTCTTTCACCCAATGCTGCCTGACCTGAGTGTTTCCACCATTTTCAATTTTTCATATTACATCAAAACATTTATGCTTTCCTGCTGTATAAAGTTTCCTTCTCAGTGTCACTCATTTTACCAATTTTTGTATTAACTGCAGGCTTCCTTATCGAGTCCCATACATGTGGGTTCAAAACATTAATGTCTCTCAAAAACCATGGAACCAAATACCAAGTTATCATGGAGCCCCCGTGGTAACATCCTTCCTGTTGCAAAGTTCCTATCAACCATTATCTTTGAAATCTTACCACTTGAGCCAATTTTAGATTCAATTTACCACTCTCCTTGGGTTCCACAGAATTTTACTTTTTTTGATCAGTCTGCTATAGGGACCATGCATAAAGGCTATATCACATGCATGCCCTAATTGACCCTCCTTGTTGCATCCTCAAAAAATTCAATCATGTTACTCGCATAACATTTCTTCCTTTAACAAATCCTTGCTAATTGTCCCTGATTTTTGCCCTTCTAAGTGAAGGTTTATTCTGTCCCTTGGTATGGATTCACATGATTTATTGATGCTATATTAAATTATAATAGTAAGATTAAACGAGAACTTACCAGTTTGAAGTTTGATCTTTATTTTATGAGAAGTTACAATGAGGGACTACATGAAGAAGAACCCCGTCCAGCCGCATGTGCGTCAATCTTCAAAGCAGCGGTGTGAAATCACAGGTAATAGTGACTGAAGTATAATAGTAAGATAACAGAAGACTAGAACTACCAGATGACATTTATGAAGGTTGGGAGCGGAGAGCACGTAGTCCCTCATCGCAACTCCTCATAAAATAAAGATCAAACTTCAAACTGGTAAGTTCTCATTTAATCTTACTTCGGAGTCACGTGAGTGACTACGTGAAGATTTCAAAGCTCTGTGATTTCATGCCGCAGATTCAAATCCTGGCTTCTCACTGCATTGATTAACTCAACATAATTAAATAATCAATAATGCATCAATCATAACATTGCTTAAACAAATTAACAGTTTATTTTTACAAAGAAATCAATAGCAACCCCTCTTTCCCAGGGGGAAACTATATAACTGAACTTAAAACAGTATCAGCAAATACCCCCAGCCTTGTAATTGGCTTATGATAAAATCTCTGGAACATCAGCTCACTGGACCATCCTGCGGCCGCGAGGATATGGTCTATAGGAATGTCCATCACCCTGGCCGCTGAAGTTGATGCCGCCCTAGTGGAATTATTTAAATTTATCAGTATCAATCCCAGCGCTCACCAGAACCTGCTTTAGCCACCTTGAAATTGTTTGCACCAACACCTTACTGTGCAGTTTTTTGTGGCTAATAAACAATGCTGACTCTGTTCCTCTTAGGGTTCTGGTAGCTTCAATGTAATGGGACAAATATGATACTACACGTGGCGGGAATCCTTTGGGTATGCCGAAAAGACTATCTTACACCCTGTCATCCCTATTCTACTCTGCTTGAGCAGATCATAAACATAAAAAGTGGTGGCATCTGCTGATACCTTCATCCTGTCTAGCCGCAGCTTCTGTAATGTCTGCACACGTTGGGCTGATACCAACGCCAAAAGCATGACCACCTTCATGGTTATCTTGGCTAGATATAGGACTGTGACAGGGGTCCACTGGCAAAGGAGCATAAGAACTTTGCTTATATTCCAGATAACCGAATACCTGGGCCGAGGAGGATTAGAATTAAAAAAAAACTCCCATCATAAATCTAGAGACTAACAGATGTGTCCCCACTGAATGTAATTCTGATTCCATGGGTAAATAAGAAGACAGAGCACTTCTGGCTGTATTGATCGCACTATAGCTTAATATTTGATCGAAATAGAGAGTTGACAAGAACTCCAGCACATCTGGGATGCCTGCAGTTTGAAATGAAATATTCTGCCGTAAGCAGAATACCTCCCACTTTCTTATCGAGGAGATGTACTGCTTCTGGGTACTATCCCTCCAGGCTGACGTGAGAACATCCACGGTGCGATCAGACAATCCTCTCCCCAGGTATGGCCTTCTTAGAATCTGCAAATTAACAGATCAATACGATCATGTAAAGGATGTTGATCGCCAGTTACCAGTAGGTTTTTATGTTTGGGAACAATCATATGAGGCTGAATAGCCATCTGCAACATGAGAGGGAACCATGGCTGAGTAGTCTGGCACTACCAATACTCCTGAAGCAGAGTCCTACTTGATTTTTTTGCAGGCTTCGACTGATGAGACAGAATGGAGAAAAATCATAGAAAAACATTCCACCCCAAAGCAGCAAGAATGCATCGACCGCTGCTGCGCCAGGATCTGGTTCCCATGAAACGTATTTAGGCAACTGATGGTTTAGTCTTGGTGCAAACAAATCAATATCTGGCATTCCATATCGAGCAACAACATCATTAAATATGTCTTGATTCAACATCCATTCTATGTTGTCTTTGAATTGGCGTGACCTTGTGTCTGCCACTATGTTGAATCTACCTGGTAAGTAGATTGCTGAAAGCCAAATGTTTTTGTTAATGCACCAGCTCCAGATATGATTAGCCAATTTGTCACAAGCTTCCAACTTAACTCCACCCATGGGATTAACATATGCCACTGCTGTAGTGTTGTCAATTTAAACCTGCACATGCAAGTGACTCTAGGCAGAGCAATAAGCTTTAAGCCCATAAAAGTTCCCAAAAACTCTAGATAATTGATCCCTCGCAATTGCAGAAGGGATGTCTCATCACTATTCCATTTGCCTCCACAGCTGGAAGGCATATCAGTAGCACCCCAACCTACAGCACTAACATCAGTCTGTAAGACTATGAAAGGTGGTTCAACCAAAACTTCCCTGGAACCACTCGTTGCTCATTGTAAGTGTTGATAATGCAGAGGTCCAAACTGCACAGCTGGAAAAGCAGCCACCAACTTACCAATTAAACTGGCCACCTATCTAATTGAAGCTTGTTCACCGAGGAGCTTGATACAACCTTCAATTAACTGCTGCCGTTTATCACTGGGCAGAGTCACTAACATGTGATCTGAGTTAATAGTGAAGCCCAAGTAATCAATAATTTTAACTGGTGTTAAGTTGGATTTATGTGGATGAATGATGAACCCCCATTTGCTCAGAAGTGAGTTTAACAACTGAAACAAATGATTCAGCTGCATCCTGAGTCTTTCCGACAATTAAGATATCATCTAAATAGGTCATTACAACATGACCCTGAGCTCAGAGTAGCTTTAGAACAGGTTTTAACAATTTGGTAAACAATCTAGGAGCTGAGGTTAATCCATTAGACAGTGCTTTAAATTGCCATAACTGACTGGCAAAACTTCAAATACCTCCCTATCATCACAATGAGCAGACACTGAGTAATATGCATCTTTAAGATCTATGCTTGCCATATAACACCCTTTCGAAACCAGCTGTTTAGCAGTAGAAAAAGTTTCCATTTTGAAATGTCTATACTGCACAAAAGGGCTCAGGCTCGTCAGGTCCAGAATGATTCTACATCCCCCATCCTTTTTAAACCTAGGAAAGATACTTGACACAAACTGATGGGATTGACGAACCGACTTCTCAATAACCCCTTTTTTGCATAATATCTCAAGTTCTGCCTGTATTTGCATATTCTCGTCTTGTGAAAACACGAGTGTTCGATGTGGGACATGCTGAGTAGGTGTGCACACAGTAGGGTAGAATTCAATTTATTACAAGTGTAATCTGCCCCCAACTTGAACATCTTTCCCACTTAATTTATTTTCCTCAGGAGCAAAATCTCTTACCTGCACTTTTCCTGGCAGCACTTGTTGCCCCCGGCCCCTCGTAGGGAAATTCATCCTTCCCCGTGTGGCAGGCTGCCAGCTGCGTGTGTTCGGGAATGAACGGCTCGTCCCTTCACCAGCCCCTGTCATAGCACCCTGTCGATAAGGGAAAAACCTCCTGCCTATTTTGCTGCTTGTTGATACTTTTATGAGGCCCACAGTTTTTGCCTCCTCATCAAGTTCTTTCACTCGCTTTGCGAGGTCCTCCCCAAACAACAGATTAGGCAGTTGTATATTGTTCGGTTTGCAGAGTGCTGCAAATTTTGGGTGAATGGCTGGGTGTATGGCACTCTTTCTTGTGCAGTTCATTTCAAAATGTGCGCTGCACAGGAGCCCCAACGCATCCTGATGAACTTCCGTCATGTGCCCCTCGTCCACCGTTTTGGCGATTGCAGTGATTCCTGCTGCAAGCAACTTGAGCACCCTCTGGAGCCTTATCTCTTGTGCCCGCACTGCACTGCAACCCCCACTTGGCCCCATATGACATGGTTGACCACCGGCACCCTCAACAACCCACAGTTAACTGGGGTTTCATACCTTTTAGCAGTGTCGTCCATTGTCAGCTCTTGGAGCTGATGGGAGAGCATATAATTGATGGTAGTTGCCAACTCCTCCCCCAATGGCTCCCCTGCTTCTCTGGAGAAGCAGCTAGGTTGGGTATTAAGACCTCTTGCCCTTCACACTATGCCTGTGATGGACCGAACTGTCCACCACTCTTTGCAACCTCTTGCGTTCCAATGCAATGGAATTGCTCTACCAGGTTGTGATGCAACCAATCAGAATATTTCCTGCAGTACATCTGTAAACGTTTGTTAGAGCATAAGGAGACGTATCGAATCTTTTTAAACTTTGAAGAACGTAGATGTACTGGTATGCCTTCATCATGATTATATCTATGTGCTGGGCACAGGACAAGCCTCTCTTCACCATCAATCCACCGCTAAAAACATGTTTGTGGTCTCCCGCCTTAACCTTTGTGATGTGAACAATTAGTTCCTTGAAGAGAAAAGGAATTGCAGATTTACAAAAACAGACCGAGGTACTGGAGTAACTCAGCGGGTCACACAGCATCTCGAGAGAACATGAATAGGTGGCGTTTCGAGTCAGGACCCTTCTACAAACTGATGTTCCTTGGTCTTGTTTTCATTGATTGAATTGAAAGATACAGTATGCAACAGGCTTTTGGCCCACCGAGTCCATGCCGACCATTGATCATCCATGAGCAAGAGGTTGTTCTTGTGGTACCACTTAACTAGGTGTTCTGTGTCTCTTCTACATGCTAACATCATCAGTGATTGGGCCAACCACAGTAGTGTCATCAGCAAATGTTTAGATGGCATTGGAGTCACAGTCATGGGTATGAAGAGCAGAGTGCAAGAGGCTAAGCATGCAGCCTTGAGGTGCACCTGTTCAGTTGCAAATGGAGGTGCAGAGGCCCGAATCTTGGTGTTTGGTGATGAATTTAGAGGGGATGATAGTGACAAACGCTGTGTTGTAGTCCAGGAACCACAGGCTGAATGACGTATCCTGTTATTCAGATGGTCCAACCTTCCAGCTATTAAACCATCTACAAACGGGTTGTGTTGGAACGAACTGCAGATGCTAATTTACACCAAAGATAAACACAAAATACTGGTGTAACTCAGCAGGACAGACAGCATCTCTCAAGAGAGAAGGAATGGGTTATGTTTTGGTTCGAGACCCTTCTTCAGACTGAAAGTCAGGGGAGAGAGAAACTAGAGATATGGTACGTGAAAGCCCTTATTCCACTTTTTTTGTGCAGCTGAAAAATCTGGTCAGTTTTCTACATTGCTGCAGAGTAGCTGGAGACAAATACAGTGCTGGAGCTTGGATCTTCAGCGCTGCTTTCTGGTCCCATGGCTGGCATTTGCTGTTTCTAGTTACCAGCTATTTCTTCATTTTATGTGGTGTGAATTAAACATTTGTTGAAGACTGACTTATGGTAATGGTATGAACTACAAGATGAACCTAAAGTTAATTGTTCACTCAGCAATTTGGGCTGAAGACTTATATGTGCTTCAATTTATCTTTGGTACTTGGTTGATGTTGAAGATTCTCTTAGGCACCTCCTGCTATCAGTATTTTATTTGCCATCTCCATTTGTGTCTGGATGTGACAGGGCTGCAGAGCATTGATCTCAATGTAGAGTTTTGCCATTGTGCAGCTCTCTCTATTACATGTGTTTGCTTATTAGCCCTTTTTCAACCCTGTTATGTGGGGGTGGGGGGGGGGGAAGAAGAAAGGAAGAGGCGGAGACAGTGGGCTGTGGGAGAGCTGGGAAGGGGAGGGGAAGGAGGGAGAAAGCAAGGACTACCTGAAATTGGAGAATTCAATGTTCATACCCCTTTTTAGGTATGTCTGTTGCAGTGCCTTCTCTTTATTTGGTTTGGAGCCAGTGAAGTAGTAATAGCTCGTCAATTCCATAAATGCGCTGTTTTGCAATCTGTTCTGAATATACCCCATTTAGAACAAATATTGTGAAATGTCCTGATGTGAGGGCGGAATTTTGTCTTTACGAGGATCCTCTGATCATTCCTGCCAATCCTATTATAGTTAGAATAAACAGTTTATGATTCAGAATGTTTTCCATGTTATCCATAGTTTCCAATCCTCTTGTATCCTCCACAAAACATTCTGCTAACTTTAAGCTCTGAAGAGGCGATGGTGATCCACCGCCAGCCTCCATGATCTGGCTGAACTTGCCCTTATATTAACCATCTTTCCACACCCTTCCAAATAAAAGGAGTTTTTGTGAGAACCCATATATGTTCTTCACACGCCTATCGTTTCATGATTAAGTGCATCTCTTGTTCTAGTTCTATTATAGTAGCCTCAGTCATCCTTTTTGACTGTGCACAAAATCCAATCAATGTTGCTGCTAATTTCCATCCTTTCTTTGCTTCCACAAAATCAATTTCTGACTTTTTTCCCCTTCCCTTTTGGCTTTTCCATTCCATTTCTGAGAGTAATCCTGTGATTGGTATCCATGGATCATAGCTATCTTGCTTCCCTTCTCACAACATAGCAACTGTTCTGATAAAGCCGCCTTCCATTCCAGTATTTCTAGTAAGTGTTCATCCTTTCTGGACTCTAAAGATTCAAATAATTATTCTTTATTTGTTAGCATTTTCATCATTCTTTTTCACCTTTAGACGCATCGTACATATTTACTCCCATTCCATCTTTTCTCTGCATCCTTAAACTTTTTTTATTCTTAACTTTTTCTGATGAAAGGATATTTCTTTATGTTCCTTTCTCTACAGATGTTGCCTGATCTGCTAAGTACATCCAGCATTTTCTGATGTTTATTTTGGCTATCACTGAGATGCAAAGGCCATGGAGTTTAATCTTAAGGGTTTTAAGAATCCCTATTTTAAATACATAGTTGAAAGTTTTATGATCTATCTATTATCCAGTAAGCAACACAACTTATCATAGCAAATGCTTGGAGGTAAAATGGCTGGAATAGTTTCGATGCATCAACGTTTGCCTGACCCAATGTTATCTCTGGCTACCAATGTTATCTCTAGTTACTTGCAGGATGACAGCAGCTTCTTTGTTAGTTGTCTGAATTGCAGTGAGTTAAAAAATATATATTTACATGTTTTATTACGCAGGCCACTCTTCTGATATTTATGCTACTGGTTGGTTTCTAATGGTTCAATGAAATTATTTCCTTGCATACAGTCCAGTAAAATATTTCCATACCTCAACACAATCCCTATTAGCAAAGTGCACAGAAATAGTCCACTGAGACCGCAGGCAAGAGGCGCCATGTTTTGGCTCTATTTTCTAAGTCCAGTTCGCGCTCTAGGTCTTATGTGCAGCGCTCGATCCAGGTGAGCTCCAGGATGCTGCAGGGCCTCCATCCTTCGCCTTCCTTGGATGTCTGGATTGTCCAGTGAACGGAAATTCCTCTCCTCACCCGTCCACCTTTGTGCCTCCAACAGCCGACCTGAGGGCACGGAAGGCCAAACTCCTGTTCATCCGCCGGCTCCCTTCTCACTGGTCTGCGGGGGATGTGCAGTGGCTGGCCTGGCTGCTTCCTAAGTATATTTCATGATTTCCTGAGTAAATTCCATGACCTAATCGCAAACATAGAAGCCCCATATTTAATTGGCTAAGCTGTGCCAGACACTTCCTAGCTGAACATTGCTGCAATTTTACAACTGGTATATGTGCTCATTGGTTTCTGTGTATGGGAGTAAAAGATAAGTTGCTTAATTTTTTGATTATTTGTTGATGCAGTGAGGAGGTGTTAATATTTGCAAGTAATGCCGTTTTAGTTGATTTTTTTTTGTTCATTTGATTTAATGTTTCTGAATGTCAAATATATTGAAAAACATTGGCATGTTTGAAAGCTGGCAAAACAGAACTGTGCATGGATGCACATGAGTGGTAGTCAGGAACAGTTTGCTGTCCACTCCATGCTTCCACTACATTGGCTGATGCCCTGCCACCAGTAGGGGCCTTGTGCTTGGAACTGAGCCAGTCGATTAGCCTTCCAAATCTGACAAGATTATATTCAGAGGAATCTAGGCAGCAATTCTCGCTTGACAAAATCTGAGCCAATGAAAATTGGAACTTTGAAATCAGCTGGGTTTTTATATCCTTATTCTTGAAGTGGGCAGGTGCTATAGATCTGCACAGGAAGGTAGACGCTCTATTCCAACACTCTTTATTTATTTTTTCTCTCACTGTTCTTTTATTATTGAACTAAAAGTATGAAGTTGTACAAGAATGAGAATATGTATTTATGTATTAGGTACTTAAGTACCAGACTACTGTACTTACTTCTAACAAAAATAAACAAACAAAAAAAAAAAAAAAAAAGGAAGGTAGAACGCTCCTGCCCCCACGGGTCTCGGACAGATGGGGCTCGTCAGCCTGGGAAGGAAATCCATCTAGGAGCGGGAAAACTCGGATTTAAAACCTCCACTGTGGCCATATCAATAGGCAATAGACAATAGGTGCAGGAGTAGGCCATTAGGCCCTTCGAGCCAGCACCGCCATTCAATGTGATCATGGCTGATCATCCCCAATCAGTACCACGTTCATGCCTTCTCCCCATATCCCCCGACTCGGCTATTTTTAAGAGCCCTATCTTGCTCTCTCTTGAAAGCATCTAGAGAACCTGCCTCCACCGTCCTCTGAGGCAGAGAATTCCACAGACTCACCACTCTCTGTGAGAAAATGTGTTTCCTCGTCTCCGTTGTAAATGGCTTACTCCTTATCCTTAAACTGTGGCCCTTGGTTCTGGACTCCCCCAACATCGGGAATATGTTTCCTGCCTCTAGTGTGTCCAAGCCCTTAACAATCTTATATGTTTCAATGAGATCTCCTCTCATCCTTCTAAACTCCAGAGTGTACAAGCCCAGCTGCTCCATTCTCTCAGCATATGACAGTCCCGCCATCCCGGGAATTAACTTTGTAAACCTACGCTGCACTCCCACAATAGCAAGAATGTTCTTCCTTATATCCATAGAAACATAGAAACATAGAAAATAGGTGCAGGAGTAGGCCATTCGGCCCTTCGAGCCTGTACCGCCATTCAATATGATCATGGCTGATCATCCAACTCAGTATCCTGTACCTGCCTTCTCTCCATACCCCCGATCCCTTTATCCACAAGGGCCACATCTAACTCCCTCTTAAATATAGCCAATGAACTGGGCTCAACTACCTTCTGTGGCAGAGAATTCCAGAGACTCACCACTCTCTGTGTGAAAAATGTTTTCCTCATCTCGGTCCTTAAGGAATTCCCCCTTATCCTTAGACTGTGATCCCTTGTTCTGGACCTCCCCAACATCGGGAACAATCTTCCTGCACCTAGCCTATCCAACCCCTTAAGAATTTTGTAAGTAATGGAAAAGGCTCCAGGAGTAAACCTCAAGAAAAATCTGGAGTCGGAGCCCCTAAGGCAGTGCGTCGTTGTCTACAACCTCGTTCTGGCAGCTCCTGCGATGGCTTGGTGCCAAACTGTAACGGCCCTGCTGTTCTTTAAGATCGATCAGCGACGTGGAGAGGGGGGAAGTTCTACATGGGCAACAGCCTGTCCTCCATATGGCATCGCCCAGGCTTGCATCCGACCACACATTACCTGTTGCTCTAGCCGAGGTTTGGAGCAAGCAGCCAACAACTAGGATGCATCACCCATGGTCAGTCATGGTCAGTCATGACCGAGTGGGGCCTACGTTCTTGAAAGCGTCAACTAATAGTTGATGTACATTGTACTTTCAGACATTACCAGCAGGTTAAAGCATAGAAAGGTGCCTGTTTATTGCCTCATACTTGTAAATCAGGTATGATGGTGTTAGATTGATAGTATTGCTCCCTGTATAATGCTAAACAAAAAATCAAACAGTTCAGAATAAGTGCAGTATAGGGTAGATACCAAGGGTAATTGCTCAGAATATGCTCCCAGCAGCATGTTTCGCTCAGTGGAAGCAAAAGATAATCAAAGTGCCTTAAGAGAACCCTTCTGCTTTGTTCTACTAAAGAATCCCAAAACAGAAAGAATAAAGCTTCCAGTTTTGCCCATTGAATTAACTCAGTTGCGACTGTGCCACAGGCGGCACGGTGGTGAAGCAGTAGAGTTGCTGCCTTACAGCGCTTTCAGCGCCAGGAACAGGTTCGATCCCAACTACAGGAGCCCCCATGGGTCGGAGCCCGCATACCGTGAGTCGACGGAACCATACCACTGGGGCCTGGGTTGGTGCCATGGACGCATCTGGAGAGGACTCGGTAGCGACAGTGGAGAGGTCGGTGTGGCGGTCGATAGGAGGCACGGACCGACGGACGAGGACGGACAAAGTGGAAATGAGGACGCAGTCGCCGAGGGAAGGAACAAAGGACCCGGCGTGGGGGGACCACCATGAGGGAGGAGGAAATACAAAGGTGGACATAGCGCGCGGGGACTTTGTAAGCGCCCTTATTGGGCAACTATTTACATACCTTGGGTATGCAAGCAAAAAATTTGCTTCTATTTCCCTAACCTGTGGGATGATGATCTAAAATATTGAATATTAATGATCAAGTATGAGGAAATGATTAATTTCTATGTTTGTATTGGTGGAAACAAAGTCATGCATTTTATACATCGGCGTGCTTCTTGACTTGCTCCATGTGGATTAATCTATGTACAATTTTGGGTTTGGGAATTATGAGTTCACTGGTTTAGTGGGTACAAATGTTAGCATGAAGGACGTGCTTTCTTTGGTGTTAAGTTCAGCAGTGTACAAGCTTGGGGTGGCAATGAATGGCCAGTCGGAGTGTAATGAGGTGAACAGTTAATAACCATTTATTGGAGGTAGAATTAACCCTTGCCCATTTTCAGGCTATTCTGTGTCGATTCAACGAGACGAGTGGGAAACTGACATCTGTACCATTAGTGAAAGAACATAATCCAACCCAATATGAAGAAAGAATGAGAATCCAGAAAGCAGGAGGGACAGTAAGGTGAGACATCATTTCTATAGACATTTCTGAATAAAAGATGGGCAATTGTCAGATTAAATTAAGATTAAATTAAATATTTGTTGTACAAAGAATGGAAGATGGTTCTTGGGATCTGCCTCGTGCTCATCAAGCCCATCTTGCTAGATTAGTGTAAAGTATATGTTCCTGCATCCATGATGTGGATTGTCCTGAATGCTCTTACCCAGTGCAAAAACATGTTTATGAGAGTTGGAGTGGTCTTGTTCTCATTCCAAGATTAATGTGAATTAATATTAATTCACTAACTTTTATTTTAAGGTAAGGTCTTATTCATGAATTTGAATTAGCATTTGTATTTATCAGTAACGTGGTAACGGAGAGTAAATATGTATTAGTTTTAAATGATTTATCATTTGAGCTGTTATAAATTTCCATGATAAATGATGGAACCGGCTGGCACTCAACTTTCAGGAGGGTAATCCTGGAGATATTTCTACTCTTGGAGGGGTGAGGGAATGGTGTCTGGAGCTATGACAAATACCCCACAATGGTTAGTCTGTCCTTTAAGTATTTTGTGCTATGTTAAAAGTGTAAAGATTTTCTGTTTAACTCCATCTTTGATCATCTTACTCCACAAGTCTGCATTCCATTTCAAATCATGAAGAACTAGCAAAGATTTACGTAGGACTCTGAATTCTGTCATACTAATGAATCTGTAGGCAGGAACTGCAGATGCTGGTTTAAACCGAAGATAGACGCAGATTGAAGAAGGGTTTCGACCCGAAACATCACCCATTCCTTCTCTCCAGAGATGCTGCGTGTCCCGCTGAGTTACTCCAGCTTTTTGTGTCTATACTGATTAATCTTCTCCACGTCCCCTTACCCCAGTGTTACAACTATCCCAGAGTCTGTCTAACGGTGATTGAGTGGAGGCTTGGTCTTCAAACCACACGATGAGTTGGACATCGTGCTCTGCCAGCTGTGAATGTTACCATGGAGTATTTAAGAATATTTAATATCAAAAACTAACTAAATACAATACAATAAAGAAAGTTTAAAAACTTAGAAAACCATTTACTAACAACTAACAACTAAGTCATATAAATGAAATAAAAATAAATCCTAAAAACGTAACTCGTGTCCCTGTTTGCTTACTAAATCTTTACCATTTTGGGAGTCATTGAGCTCTGACATAGGACCCAGTTGATAGTTCACTGAGATACTATCAGTGCCATTGTATCAACATTAATGCTTCATTCCCTCAAGCACAGACCAGGCCCAGTTCTACACACTCTCGTCTATGCCCTTCTCTGACATTGCTTCTTCCTGTATCTGGTCCTAGGGAAAGCTTTCCCCAATGACTTTACGCCTCCACTTTCAACTTTCCCTGGTTAAACTCTGTACAAACAAGCACCAGTAGTCAGGATTGAACATGGGTCTCTGGCACTGTAAGGCAGCAACTCTATAGCTGCGCCACCATGCCAACTTGCTGATCTTCCATTTTCAACAAGATCCAAACAGTGAAAATCAAATAATTACAATAGACAATAGGTGCAGGAGTAGGCCATTCGGCCTTTCGAGCCAGCACCGCCATTCGATGTGATCATGGCTGATCATCCACAATTAGTACCCCGTTCATGCCTTCTCCCCATATCCCCTGACTCCACTATCTTTAAGAGCCTATCAAGCTCTCTCTTAAAAGTATCCAGAGAACGGGCCCCCACCGTCCTCTGAGGCAGAGAATTCCACAGACTCACAACTCTCTGTGTGAAAAAGTGTTTCCTCATCTCTGTTCTAAATGCCTTACCCCTTATTCTTAAACTGTGGCCCCTGGTTCTGGACTCCCCCAACATCAGGAACGGATGCTGGATGTCTAAAGTATTCACAAAATGTTTTGAAACAATCAGCAGGTTAGGTGCAATCTATGCCAAGAGAAGTAGAATTGGTAGTTCGGATCAAAGACCCTGCCTGGCCTGAGCGTTTCCAGTGTTCTCAGTATTTAGGCCAAACTTCTGTCACTTGCACCAGAACCTGCTTGGTCCTGTGCTCACTAATCTCTGCCTTCTTCTTCTTCTTCTTGCGAATGAAACATAACCCAAAGGAATAGTTAGATCTCAAGCCGGGTGTTGAGCAGCCAGGTTGTTGTCTCTGCTTCTTGGTTACTTGGTCCTCCAAAATATTCCAACTGGAATTTAAACTGGAGGTGGTGAAGGGAGGGGTTAAGCCAGAGAGGGTTATTGGAAAGAAAGTGCCACTTTAAATTTAGTTGCATCTGGCTTGGTAACCGTGGTTTGGTGGAGATTATTCCATGCTTTAATAGTGCGTGGGAAGAACGAATTGCTGTACTCGGTTGCCAGCAGAAGACTTCACTCGGGATCTGCTGCAAGAGGGGTTTTGAAGGTGAGCATCTGGAGAGCTCTGGCATTTTGCTGGTCATGTCTCACTTGCTCTCTCTTGTTTTCTCTCTCTCTTTAAAATGTCCTATTGTTGGTCAATTTTTGTTATTAGATATAGTATCTCCAGAAGTGAGTTTAAAGAATTTTGTTTAAATAAAGAGCAAAGAATTAAAAACATATCCTTCAGAACAAGTAGACCAGAAAGTAAACAATTTTAGACAATAGACAATAGGTGCAGGAGTAGGCCATTCGGTCCTTCGAGCCAGAACCGCCATTCACTGTGATCATGGCTGATCATCCACATGCAGTACCCTGTTCCTGCCTTTTCACCATGTCTGGTGACTCCGCTATCTTTAAGAGCTCTATCTAGAAAGCATCCAGAGAATTGGCCTCCGCTGCCTTCTGAGGCAGAGAATTTCACAGATTCACAACTCACAGGGTGAAAAAGTTTTTCCTCATCTCTGTTCTAAATGGTCTACACCTTATTTTTAAACTGTGGCCCCTGGTTCTGGACTCCCCCAACATCGGGAACATGTTTCCTACCTCTAGCGTGTCCAATCCCTTAATAATCTTATGTTTCAATAAGATCCTCTCTCATCCTTCTAAATTCTAGAGTATACAAGCCCAGCCGCTCCATTCTATCAATCTATGACAGTCCCGCCATCCCGGGAATTAACGTCGTGAACCTACGCTGCACTCCCTCAATAGCAAGAATGTCCTTCCTCAAATTTGGAGCCCAGAACTGCACACAATACTCCAGGTGTGGTCTCACTAGGGCAACTATACAACTGCAGAAAGACATCTTTGCTCCTATACTCAACTCCTTTTGCTATGAAGGCCAACATGCCATTAGCTTTCTTCACTGCCTGCTGTACCTGCATGCTTACTTTCAGTGAGTAATGAACAAGGACCCCCAGATCTGCCTTTTCCCAACCTGACACCATTCAGATAATAATCTGCCTTCCTGTTTTGCCACCAAAGTGAATAACCTCACATTTATCCACATTTAACTGCAAATGCCATGCATCTGCCCACTCACCCAACCTTGCCCTGCATCCTCATAGCATTCTCCTCACAGTTCACACTGCCACCCAGCTTTGTGTCATCTGCAAATTTGCTATTGTTACTTTGAATCCCTTCATCTAAATCATTAATGTATATTGTAAAAAGATGTGGTCCCAGCACTGAGCCTTGCGGTACCCCACTAGTCACTGCCTGCCATTCTGAAAGGGACCCGTTAATCCCTACTCTTTGTTTCCTGTCTGCCAACCAATTTTCTATCCATGTCAGTACCCTACCCCCAATACCATGTGCTCTATTTTTTCCCCACTAATCTCCTATGTAGGACCGTATCAAATGCTTTCTAAAAGTCCAGTTACACTACATCTACTGGCTCTCCCTTGTCCATTTTCCTAGTTATATCCTCAAAAAATTCCAGAAGATTAGTTAAGCATGATCTCCCCTTTGTAAATCCATGCTGACTCAGACCAATCCTTTTATTGCTATCCAAATGTGCCACTATTACATCTTTTATGATTGCCTCCAGCATCCTCCCCACCACCGATCTCAGGCTAACTGGTCTATAATTCCCTGTTTTCTCTCTCCCGCCTTTCTTAAAAAGTGGGATAACATTAGCTACCCTCCAATCCACAGGAACTGATCCAGAATCAAGAGAACATTGGAAAATGATCCAATGCGTCCATGATTTCTAGAGCCACTTCCTTAAGTACCCTGGGATGCAGATCGTCAGGCCCTGAGGTTTTATCAGCTTTCAGTCCCATCAGTCTACCCAACACCATTTCCTGCCTAATGTGAATTTCCTTCAGTTCCTCCGTCACTCTAGGCCACTAGTACATCAGGAAAATTGTTTGTGTCATCCAAAGTACTTGTTCAATTCGTCTGCCATTTCCTTGTTCTCTATAATAAATTCACCTGTTTCAGTCTTCAAGGGTCCAACTTGGGTCTTAACGCATTTTTTCCTCTTCACATACCTAAAGAAGCTTTTACTATCCACCTTTATATTCTTGGCTAGCTTACCTTTGTACCTCATCTTTTCCCCCCGTATTTCCTTTTTAGTTATCTCCTGCTGCTCTTTAAACATTACCCAATCCTCTGGCTTCTCGCCCATCTTTGCTATATGATACTTCTTTTATTTTTATACCGTCCTTGACTTCTTTTGTCAGCCACGGTCACCCCTTACTCCCCTGGAATCTTTCTTGCTCTTTGGAATGAACCGATCCTACATCTTCTGTATTATTCCCAGAAATACCTGCCATTGTTGTTCCACTGCCTTCCCTGCTAGGGTATCTTTCCAGTCAACTTTAGCCAGCTCCTCTTGCATGGCTCTATAGTCCCCTTTGTTCAACTGTAATACTGACACTTCCGATTTTCCCTACTCCCTCTCAAATTATAGATTAAAACTTACCATATTATGGTCACTACCTCCTAATGGCCCCTTTATCTTGAGTTCCCTTATCAAATCCGGTTCATTACACAACACTAAATCCAGAATTACCTTCTCCCCAGTAGGCTCCAGTACAAGCTGCTCTAAGAATCCATCACAGAGGCACTCCACAAACCCTTTCTTGGGGTCCAGCACCGACCTGATTTTCCAAGTCAACCTGCATGTTGAAATCTCCCATGACAACCGTAGTATTACCTTTGCGACATGCCAATTATAACTCTTGATTCAACTTGCACTCTGTATCCAGGCTACTATTTGGGGGGCCTGTAGATAAGTCCCATTAGGGTATTTTTACCCTGACAATTCCTCAGCTATTTATTCATGTGTGTATATATTTATATAATGGTATATGGACACACTGATTTGTTCTGTAATGTCTACTATGTTCTGTTGTGCTGAAGCAAAGCAAGAATTTCATTGTCCTATCAGGGACACATGACAATAAACTCTCTTGAACTTGAGCTCTACCCATATTGACTCTACATCTGATTCTATGTCACCCCTCGCAAGTGACTGAATTTAATTCCTCACCAACAGAGCTACCCCACCCCCTCTGCCCACCTGTCTCTTTTCGATAGGACGTATACCCTTGAATATTCAGTTCCCAGCCCCGGTCCTCTTGCAGCCATGTCTCTGTAATTCCCACAACATCATACTTGCCAATTTCTAACCAAGCCTCAAGCTCATCCACTTTATTTCTTATACGTCATGCATTAATTTATAATACTTTTAATTCATTAGTCCCCTCACCCTTCACATCGATTCCTATTTCACTTGGCCATGCTCTCCTTTTCCTTCCTGAGCTTTCTGCCCCGTTAATTCTGTTGTTTTTCTTAACTTCCCTTATACTCTCTTTCCCTTTAACTCCATCCTTATATCTCCGGTTTATCTGCCTGCTAGAATGCTGGTCCCCCTCCTGTTAAGGTGCAAACCGTCCTTTTTGTACAATTCACCCTTCCCCTAAAACAGATTCCAATGGTCTAAGAATCTAAATGCCTGCTTCCACACCAGCTGCTCAGCCAAACATTCATATCCTCTATCTCCCTGCCGTCACCAGCATGAGGAACTGGAAGCCAACCGGAGATAACCACTCCGGAGGTCCTGCTTTTCAGCCTTCTTCCGAGATCTCTGAATTCATGCTGCAGAATGTCATTCCTCTTCTTCCCGACGTCATTTGTGCCGACATGCACTACCGCTTATGGCAGTTCACCTTCATCCTTGAGGATGCCCTGCACCTTGAGGATGCTTGACGTCCTGGATCCTGGCACCAGGGAGGCAACACACCATCCTTGACTCCCGCCTGTTGCCGTAGAAACCCCTGTCAGTTCCTCTCACGATGGAGTCTCCGACTACCACGGCTCTGCCTGACGTCTGTCTCTTTGGTTTTGGCCTTCAGCGACTCGCAGACCTGTCCCCCGCTCTTAATGGCAGTGTCTTCTGTCCCGACAGCTTCCAAGAGGGTGTTGACATTCCCTGGGGTCTTCCCTGGGAATTCCATGGGGTTTTCTGTACTGCAAGCTTCCTTCTCTTCCTCGTGGTCACCACCCTTCTCTCTTCGGGCATCTTTGGTGTAACATTCTCGCTGTAGGTCTGTCCAGGAAAACTCTTGTTTTCCCGGATGATCCTGAGGTCATCCAGTTGCTTCTCCATTTCCCAAACACGGTGCTTCAGGAGTTGAACCTGGACACACTTTCCACAGTTGTAGCATCCAGAGGCACCATCAATGTTTGCGACCATCCACATCCTGCAAGCCTCACACTGAATCAGCTTACCCATCATATCTTCACCGCGTCTCGTCCTCGCCAACGTTTGGCGTAGTCTCCTCTCTTCAGCCTCCTTGCCGAAGACTCTTGAGCCAAAGACTCACACTTTTCTCACAAGGCACTTGGACTTGCACTTTTCTCACAAGGCCGCCTCATAAAGCCGCTCCCCAACTTATTAAATTAATCTAATAAATAGAAGCGTGATAAGGCACCTTGTCCACATGAAAAGTATACCCTGCACTGTGTGGTCCACCATGAGTCCCAGTACCCTGAACAATCATGGGTGCAGTGAGTGTCATCAATGGGAGGACCAGAAGAGCTAGGTTTTGCAGTTTGAGCAGCGGTCGACATTATTGTGGTCCAACCACAAGGCTGAGTATTTGTAGTCCATGTCAATGCCAATAAAGGGCAGTATAAGGGATGAGATCCTGCAGGCAGATATAAAGGAGTGAAGAAAAAAATAAAGGCAACACCCTAGAGGAAATAGTATCCAGATTACTCCATATAAACGTTTAGAAATGACTGGCATATAGAGACGATAGCGCAGATAATGATGTGCTGGACAGATGGAGTACGAAAACGGCTTTAGGCCCGTGAAGCATTGTCACCATTTCTCGGAGAGACCAACACGCGCTAGATGGAATGCACCCATACAGAGCTGGGAGCAATGTGCTGGTGGGAAGGTTCGCTGGTGAGATGGGAGAAGCTAAAATTAGTTTAGAGTATTGATCATAAGAAGGTAGCATTGAAAAAACAACACAAAAGATGCAAAAAATGGTTAGAGAGAAATAGCATCAAAGCAAGAAAAATAAAGTTTCTGGACACTATAGGATTAAGAGAGAGGACAATAACCACAGGTATGTAAGCACAAGCACTTTAAACAAGGCTGGTGAGCCAATATGTCTTCAAATCATGAGTGTTCTGTTTAAAATTCTCTGCCATGTAGAATAATTGTGTCGGTGTGAAAGACCAGGCTGAAAACATTACAATTACTGGTTTCTAAATATTCCTGGAATAAAAATGTACAGGAAAGATAGGGAGGGAAAGGAAAGGTTGTGATTATTCATGAAAGGTGTTATGCAGAGCTGGAACAAGACGATGTACTGGAACAATCAAGGCCAGAATCTTTCTGTTAAGAATTACAATATAATAAAAATATAACTTTACGACTGGGGGTATTCTACAGGTTGAGAAGTATTAGAAAGTATAATGAAGACCAAATTTGTTGGGAATTTGCAGAAATATACAAAAACCGTGGAGCTTCGATAATGGGGGATAAGTAATCCAAATATTAATGACATAAGGGACAAAGATAGAGACGAGTTTGGATCACAGAAGTCCCCCAATTTTACTACTCCACAGTTTCTCTTGTTGGTATGATTCTAGCCCAACAAAGATTGTTGGAGCAGCGAACAATCTGTTGAAGGAACTCAATGGTTCAAGCAGCATCAGGAGAGGGAAATTAATTGTCCATGTTTTGGACGAAATCCTGCATCATGATGGAGAGGGGAGGTCACCAATGCAAAGAAGAGAGGAAAAATGGTGGATGGAAGCCATGGGTGATTAATGGACCGAGAAGTGAAGGGCCAAGAGAGCTACATGAAATGAAACAACACAACAAATAAAAATACAACAAATTATCAGTGTTTCTAGGTAAACTAGACCAAGATAGTGCAAGTCAAAGCACGATATAAGTAGTGAGCTTCGGTAAGCATCTTAATTAAACTGAACTAAACTTACTAAACTCTCCCAGAGAAGATTTAAAAGATCTTAGTCAAGACTCCCACAATCTTCTCTCTTGCCTCCCTGAATAACCCCTTGCCAGTTCAGCTGCATTTATAATATCTCATGTCGATGAATTAATAACAACTTAACCATATTTGCATATGAAACAAATTAATAAGCGCTAGACCAAGTGGGACCCGTTGGACTCCATTCCCCCAACGCAATATTCCACCACTCACCCACAGCCCCCAACTGCGCAGGAGCAGCTGACGTTTTTAAAGTTTAAAATGGCAATAACTTGTAAAAATATAGGATCAATGTCAACCCATCTCACTCTCCCTCTTCAGTCCCCTATCCCCCTCCTCCATTATCCTCCTTCCTCCACCAACTCTCCTCTGCTTCCTCCCCTCATCCTCTCTCTCTCTCCCCTTCCTCTCCTCTCTCTCTCTCTCTCTCTCTCTCTCTCTCTCTCTCTCTCTCTCTCTCTCTCTCTCTCTCTCTCTCTCTCTCTCTCTCTCTCTCTCTCTCTCTCTCTCTCTCTCTCTCTCTCTCTCTCTCTCTCTCTCTCTCTCTCTCTCTCTCTCTCTCTCTTTTTCCCCCCCCCCCCCATGAAAACCACAATGTTTTTTGTGGGGGGGGGGGGGGCGGCGTCCCCTCTCTGTGTCTAGCGTGCTTTTATCAAGGACAGCGAGTTTTCATTAATGTAATAAATTACATTACTCCTCTCCCCCCCCCCCCCCACACATCCCATCCCCCTATAATGAAAGCAGCAGTTTATGTAAATGAAATCCCATTGTGACATCATACATTGCTAAGGGCAAGTGGGGATGCTGTTTAAATTTGTTTTAAATGTCAATAACTTGTAAAATATAACGTCAATCTGAATTAAACTTGATACAAACCACCACATGATAATTGTGAGTAAGGTGGTGCAAAAAATGTAGCACTATCGTGTACCATTTTGCCGTAATTTGACGACATCACCGAATCGGAGAAGGCAAACACACAGGCAGATAAGCATAGAAATATACAAGATAAGAGTTTTAGTAATCTATTACTAAAAGTCTTTCTTTCTTTTAAAATATTTTTATTGGGTTTTTTTCCAAAGAAAACAAAAATAAAACATATTTTTAGAAAAAACGCTGTCACTTACAGCTGTGATTTTTGGCCATCTTACTCAGCCCCCCTCCGCTGCGCAGGACAAGAGGATTTTTCCCAACGATGAAAACTAAATGAGTTATTAGTGTTTTAAAAATGTTGAGATTCTCTCTCTTGAAGGCCACGTCCCTTCCGGAGTGTTGAGTGCCTCAGTTAGTCTCTGCAAGATGGGGGAAGCGAGAGGGTCACGTCTCTCAGTCTGAGCTGCGAATAACACTGAACACATGTCTACTAAACTGAGTGGTTTTACTGACCTGTCAGCGCCCTTAATGTGGTTTGAAAATATAGTTTGGAAATGCTAAAGCTGTGTTGCCTTTGGTTTATAAATGCTAAAGCTGTGTTGCCTTTGGTTTGGAAACGCTAAAGCTGTGTTGCCTTTGGTTTATAAATGCTAAAGCTGTGTTGCCTTTGGTTTGGAAACGCTAAAGCTGTGTTGCCTAATTAAAGTTGCCTTGCCTAATTAAACTTGCCTTGCCTAATTAAAGCTGCCTTGCCTTCTATATAATTAAAAGTCTAATCTTGACCACTTCCTGTTTGCGCTTTATATTGATTTTAGAAAAAACACTACCACGTACGGCTGTGATTTTTGGCCATCTTACTCAGTGTTCCCCTCCGATCGTCAGGTGCCGAGGATTTTTCCCATAGATGAAAAATAAAAGAGTTATTAGTGTTTTAAAAATGTTGAGATTCTCTCTCCTGTCAATCACGGCATGAAGGCCACGCCCCTTCTGGTGGGAGGGCGGGATGGACAATAAAACCCAGAAGTGTGGGCGTGGCTCAGTCTCTGCAAGATGGAGCAGGGAAAGGTCACGACTCACTGTCTTTAGTGGCCTTGCACCCTGCTTGAAATGGTATGAAACTGCACTTGAATTTGGTGGCCTTGCACCCTGCTTGAAGTGGTAAGAAACTGCTCTTAAATTTGGTGGCCTTGCACCCTGCTTGAAATGGAATTTCAAGGAATAGCCGTGTCAACTTCCAGCCCACCAGCCGTGAGTGAGTGAGCTGCCAGCATAACAGGCTTGAGTGACTGAGCTGCCAGCCCAAGAATCCATTCGGCCCACAATGTCTATACTAGCCCTCTGGAAACCAGTCCCTTCAGCCCACAACACCCATACTAGTGCTCCAGAAAGCCCCCCTCCCACTGACCACCAATATTGGAATTGGTGGAGAGGTGGAATATTGCGTTGGGGGACCAGCCCTCCTGTGTGATGCTGGGACCAACGGGTCTCACTTAGTCTAGTATATACTAGATGAAGTGGGACCCATTGGGTCCCTGTCACACGGGAGACCTAGTCCCCCAACGCAACCCATTCTTCAACGCAATATGCAACCAATCACCCATTCCCCCATATTCCAGCACTCGCCCATAGCCCCCAACTAACTGCAGGGGCGTATTGCCTCCCTCTCCTCTTTAAAAAAATGCTTTTTCCCCTTCCCTGTCCTGTTGAGCTAAAAACGCTGGAAGGACTGGGTGTTGCTCGATTGCAACTTTGATGCAAGCTAGGCTAGCAAGGATTTGGATCCCAATAGCAATTGCCCCCTCCCCCTCCTGTTCAGGTAAAAAAAATTGGTGGAAGGACTGAGTGTTCCTCGATTGCAACTTTGTATGCAACTTCGTTGCAAGCTGGGCCCGCAAGGATTTAACTGTTAAATTCTTCTTAAACTTGATTTTTTAAACTTAAAAATTATGAATAACTTGTGAAATATAACATGAATGTGAATTAAACTTTATCAGAACGACTGCGGGACAAATGTGAGTAAGGTGGTGCGAATATTTTTGCGTTACCGTGTACCGTTTTGGCGTAGGTCCCAGATCATATATATATATATGGATAGATAGATAGATAGATGCAAGACGAGACTTTTAGTAATATATAGATAGATGGCAACATCTAGTTAGTAAGAAAGAGAGAGATGTATTTTGTAATCTGATTAACAGAGATAGTATTCAATTTTATGGACCAGATACTTTGGTAGAGTAATTAACAAGCTTGCATGAGATTTTCACCTGTATTTGCTATTTGATCCACACTTGCCAGAATGATGATGAATCCAGAAGAAGGATCTTGCATGCCTTAAGTGAAAGGAGTATTTCAGTGGCATGGCCTTCTTACAGCTGAAGGTGTCACAGCATTGATCTTCAGAAGGCTGGAGAATCTATCTTTCCTTGAGGTGGTTAAACTCCTGTTAGACATTTTGCTGGGACTTCACCATGTTCTGCAGATGCTGTTATCACAAAGAGGAGTTTTGATATCATCCCCATACTTGAAAGAAAGGATGCTTGGGAATATATATATTCCAAAGACGATGATTTTCACAGCCACTTTAAAATTATTTATGACCAGCATTCCAAGTGGATGTAACTTTTCCCCAGCAATGCCAGCTTGGAATGATCTTGCTGCGAGGTAGAGAAACCAATGGTTTGTACATGAAGCAAGGTCTTATCCTGAAACGATGTTATTTTTCTTTGTGTTGTTTTGTGCAGAGGCTAATGTTGGTTGTGTCTTCTCAGGGATGGTCGCGTGATGGGTGTATTGGAGGTATCACGCTCAATTGGAGATGGGCAGTATAAGCGCTGTGGTGTTATCTCAGTACCAGATGTTAGACGCTGTCCTTTAACATCCAACGACAGGTATGGTGGAACCTTTACTACTGTAAGTCTTGTGTATTTACTCCTGTCATATTGTGGAGTTCCTTTTAAGACAAGCATTTTCTTCTGGGTATAAAGGATAAGGATTGGCATGAATGAGTAGATTCCCTATAGAGTTCAGTATCAAACACACCATCTGCTCCAGAATCCAACAACATGCTTTATTCTTCAGTCTGAAGGTCTCGACCCAAAACATCACCCATTCCTTCTTTCCAAAGATGCTGCGTGTCCCGCTGAGTTTCTCCAGCATTTTATGTCTACCTTTGATTTTAACCAGCATCTGCAGCTCTTCCTAACCAGCTCTTTCTAATGTTGGCTTTTATAACAAGAGGAATCGAATATAGGAGCTAAGAATTCCTTCTGCAGTTGTACAGAGCCCTAGTGAGACCACACCTGGAGTATTATGTGCAGTTTTGGTCCCCTAATTTGAGGAAGGACATTCTTGCTATTGAGGGAGTGCAGCGTAGGTTTACAAGGTTAATTCCCGGGAAGGGTGGGACTGTCATATGCTGAGAGAATGGAGCAGCTGGCTTGTACACTCTGGAGTTTAGAAGGATGAGAGATGTTCGCATTGAAACAAATAAGATTGTTAAGGGTTTGGACACGTTAAAGGCAAGAAACATGTTCCCGATGTTGGGGGAGTCCAGAACCAGGGGCCACAGTTTAAGAATAAGGAGTAAGCCATTTAGAACGGAGACGAGGAAACACTTTTTTTCACAGAGAGTGGTGAGTCTGTGGAATTCTCTGCCTGAGAGGGCGGTGGAGGCAGGTTCTCTGGATGCTTTCAAGAGAAAGCTAGATAGGACTTTAAAAAAATAATGGAGTCAGGGGATATGGGGAGAAGGCAGGAATGGGGTACTGATTGGTGATGATCAACCATGATTACATTGAATGGTGGTGCTGGCTCAAAGGGCCGAATGGCCTACTCCTGCACCTATTGTCTATTGTCTAAACAAGCTTTATTCAGCATATAACTAATTTATATTGTGTTTCAGACTCAATATGTAAACCTACCTTTGCATTTTGGTTTCCCAATTACTTTCTTTCAATTTCCACAATTTGGGAAAGGCCATAGGATGTAGCCTAAAAAAAAAATCTACTTTTCTGATGAAAGGTCAGCAACCTGAAATATTAAATCTGTTTCTCTCTTCACTCATGCTGCCCACTGTACTAGGTATTTCCAGCATTCTGTGTTTTTATTTCAAATATTCCACAGCTGTGTTCTTTTTGCTTTTGGAAGAAACATCTCACAGTTGTGTCTTTGAGCTGAATACTGTTAAGCAGATTTATTATCCACAGATTGGCAAGTGAATAGAAGTGATGACCTAATGAACAATTATACCTTAACTATCATTTTGTGACAGATGCAAAATCACAAAATTATGTAAACAAACTCCAAGGGCTTTAATCTTATGGGAGCTTATTCTGGTTGGGTGACAGGATCTCTGGTGATTGTTCTGTCTCTGTTTTTAGGTTCACTATTAAATTTAATCCTGACAAACTACGAAAAAAAATTCAAAATTTTATTAGTATGAAAGAAATTTAACAATATTTTAAATTTGGAATTACATATGCACAAAACTCATGGAGAACCAATATTTGAACCGTCCTCGATACGCCACCCTTATATACCTGGCTAGACATAACAATACGTATCAAAATCTCTGTGGTGTTGTAAAAGAGTGAGAGTGTACTGTGAAGTCAATTAATGAAGCCAGTACCTTTGTACATGTTAATAGCTTGCATTTGTATGGGTGCAACAGGAACTTCAATGTGGCATCTACCTTTCTGTATTAGGTTAAAGAGGTTGCATTTGGTTCCCTTTGCTTTTGAATATATAATGAGGAAAAAGTCTCATTTGAATATGTAATGAGAAAAAGAAGTGGGCAAAAAACTTAGCTGAATCCTAAAATTCACAAGATGGGTAGGAACCTTGCAGTTTTTTTTTACCTACATTTCTGCATCCTCTTTGGTCACTGTTGTCTAAGGAATTTCAGCCTCCGAAATTATAATCCAAACCTGTATCGCAGGTGTTACAGAAAATACAGGAAGTAATTGGCAGGTCAGGCAGCATCTGAGTTGAATAATGTCGGGTTAGTATTTAAATTGGATGGTTAATTTTCCAACTATTGCTAGGTTGCATGAAATGTCTTTGACATGAGACATTAACTGTTTCTCCACAGACGCTGCCTAACCTGCTGTCTATTTTCAGCCTTTGCTTAATCTGATTTGGATCTGCTGAACAGAATTGCTTTATGTGTGACAGTGCAAGTACCTTCATCACATTTCAAATTAACACTTCCACAAAGGTTTTTATGTCGGTGGTGGGGAAGATGCTGGAGTCGATCATGAAAGATGAAATAGCGGCACATTTGGATGGCAGTAATAGGATCGGTCCGAGTCAGCATGTAGTTACGAAGGGGAAATCATGCTTGACTAATCTTCTGGAATGTTTTGGGGATGTAACTAGGAAAATGGACAAGGGAGAGCCAGTGGATGTAGTGTATCTGGACTTTTAGAAAGCATTTAAAAATTAGAGCACATTGTATTGGGGATAGAGTATAGAAAATTGGTTGGCAGACAGGAAACAAAGAGTAGGAATTAATGGGTCCTTTTCAGAATGGCAGGTAGGGACTAGTGGGGTACCGCAAGGCTCGGTGTTGGGACTGCAGCTATTTGCAATATACATCAATGATTTAGATGGATTCAAAGTAACATTAGCAAATTTGCAGATGACACAAAGCTGGGTGGCAGTGTGAACTGTGAGGAGGATGCCGGGTTACTTGGACGGGCTGGACTTGGATACTCTGGAGTTTAGAAGGATGAGAGGATATCTTATTGAAACATATAAGATTATTAAGGGTTTGGGCGCGCTAGAGGCAGGAAACATGTTCCCGATGTTGGGGGAGTCCAGAACCAGGGGCCACTGTTTAAGAATAAGAGGTAACCCATTTAGAACAGAAATGAGGAAACACTTTTTCCACAGAGAGTTGTGAGTCTGTGGAATTCTCTGCCTCAGAGGGCGGTGGAGGCCGGTTCTCTGATACTTTCAAGGGAGAGTTAGATAGGGCTCTTAAAGATAGCAGAGTCGGGGATATGGGGAGAAGTCAGGAACGGGGTACTGATTGGGGAAGATCAGCCATGATCACATTGAATGGCGGTGCTGGCTCGAAGGGCCGAATGACCTACTCCTGCACCTATTGTCTATTGTAAACACCTGTCAAGACTCAAATGAATATTTCAGCCACTACATCTGAAATGCACAATGCACAGCAATTTGTGCCATGTGATTCTAAAAGCCACATACAGACGAGTGAATGAGTGAAGTTAATGTTAAGTTACGTAGTGCTCGCTATAAAACAACCATAATTAAAGGCGTTTCACATAGTACTGTAACCTTATGGTCTGAACTTCTCCATTGTGGTGTTCCATTTTGTTGGCCTGCACTGGCCAACTGTCTGCTTCGTCATTCTGGCAACCATTTAGACTCACATTTTGTGTTGCCGTGGTGCTTCTTTCAGAGTCTGGTTAGGAGTCTCATACTTGCAAAGAAGCATGCTGTTGCTGATTCACCAATGTAAATAAAGATAATCCTGAGGGAATAGTCAAGAATGAGTTACAGACACATATTTCTTGAGTAGTCTAGAACTGATCAAACACTCAGGGCACTGGCATCTTTGGAGATGTTGGGAGGAGGCCAGGGATGAAGTTTAGTTTGGGACAGCTGAAAGCATTTTAACCACTTTTGTAATCTACAACTCATTAATAGTAATTGTTCAGTGTCCTGACAAAACCTGGCTCCAGTCCTAGACGTGTGTGCCAGAACCAGCAGCAAATTCCCACTTTTCACCACAACCAAGCTCCTCCTGTATGGCATGCATTAAAATCTATGAACGGTTCTACAGACACATCCACCACAGCAGTTCATCAAACAAGACCAATTACTGATATCCACCATGGCAATTGGTCCAACTAGCCAATTAATTAGCCCCCCGCCAATAATCAATAAACTAGTGGAACTTTCATTGTTCATGTCATCACACCAAGTAAGGTGCTTTGAAATTCAGTTTGGATTCGTAAAATGTCACTCATCATTAATAGTCATTGCAACCTTGATTCAGACATTGACATCGGCTGAATGTTGGATGTGTGGTATAATCCTATGTTACATGACATCAACAACATAGGATGGCACTAAAAGACTTAGAAAAGTTGAAATTCAATCTGACAGGTTGGAATCATGCCTGGCACAAGGAAAAGATCATGGCCATCTTACAGTCTGTGTAATTACAGGTTGATGAAGTGCCCTTGGCCAGTCTTTAGGATTTTACTTTACTTTAGAGATACAGCACAGAAACAGGCCCTTCGACACACCGAGTCTGTGCTGATCACCCATCAGCCCGTACATTAAAGCTATCCTGCACATTAGGGACAATTTCCAATTTTCTTTTACCACAGCCAATTAACCTACAAGCCTGTACGTCTTTGGAGTGTGGGAGGAAACTGGAGGACCCAGAGAAAACCCACTCGGTCACAGGGAGAACGTACAAACTCTGTACAGACAGCATCCATAATCGGGATCGCACCCCTGTCTCTGGCGCTGTAAGGCAGCAACTCTACCACTGTGCCATCCTGCTCAATCCTTGCTCAACTGCTTCAGTGATATTTTCACTAACAGGAGATTGGTTAAGAATTGGGCCATTTGCACATCAATCTGTGGTGGTCAGCTCTGTATACAATTCCTCCAATAATGAGGCTGTCTATTTCAGCCTATGTGTCCTTTTCCAAACAAAAGAATGAGTAGCTATTTGTGGCTTCCATTACATTGGCAGAACCAATATGGCATGTTAAATGTGGAATCCGAATTCTATGGAGAAGTTAAAAGACAAGGATAACTTGTAGAAGAGTGCTTTTGCCAATATTAAAAGTAAATCTAAATTTTTTTAAAATTTTAGATTCCACACATCAGAGTAATGTGGAGGCGTTTCACTTCCTGATCCAGCATGAATTATTTGACTGCAAGAAAAATAATACCATTAACTTCATTACTCAGGGGCCAGGAAAAGGCATACAGAAATGCAAGATTATTTGTCTGAGTTCATGCAGTTTCTTTTGTTGGAGAATGTAAAGAAATCTCCAAAAGATATAGATAACTCTGGCAAGGTCACATTTAGCATATTTATTCTTGTAACAATGTGAAATAACTGCAAATGAATACACTAAAACAAATGTCTTAATGCGCCACTTTGGAATGCACGCTCTACTTTGATTGTTGGTCTGAATTCCCGTGCAGACAAGGTAGGCACATGGGAATTCAGGATATTCAAGGTAGGCTTGGCCTACCCTGGCTAAAATTATAAAATGGTAATTATTAAATATAAATAGTAAAGGCACGGGAGAATTATGCCTACCTAAGAGATCGATCGATACACATGTAACACGCGAATGTATGTGCAGCTGACGTGCCGTCAACGCTGCTTCAAGCCGTCACGACAAAGGAGCTGAAGGCAGCTGAAATTCTGCCTTCGCACTGAGGACTGCGTACTGCGCATGCACATCAGCCTTAAGAAACAAAGAGAGAAGAATGGAGATTGTGTACAAAAAATGTGGTAAGTAGATTTCTTTGAGCTATAATGTTTTTAAATACCGTATTTCCCGGCAATGAAGACGCTATTGCTTTACCCAAAAATACGGCGTCTTGGAGGCCGTAGGTTAGGTTGTTAGCCAAGAAAGATAGACTTGGCTATCCCTCATTGCTATATTGAGGGATAGCCAAGTCTATCCCTCATTGCTGGCAGCTGATGAGAAGCGGCTGTAAAGTGGCCACAATGCAGTGGCTCCGCGCCCGGAGCGCAGCGGCAGCGGTGAGTGAGTTACTGGCATGATCCCCGACCCCCTTCTTCTCAACGTTCCTGCCCTCCCCGCAACTTTACCCCTGGCCAGATTCCCCAAACACTGTGAAAGGAACTCTCCCCCCAATTGGTCCCTTGAACTAGTATTGTCATTCAATAAGATCTCAACTGATTCAATTTGTCGCGGTGTGCTCCCATTTTTCCCACCATCTCTCCACCTGCCATCACCCTCCACCCCACACCCATTCAGTAATTCAGAATGAAGGAGATTTGTGAGCCTTGGGCAAATAGAATTGTTACTTTATTTATTTGTTTTTTTGAGCATGAGAAATTCTATGTCCTGCCAGTGTTCTTTCAAAATGTAGCAACTCAAAATGGGGGTGCTTCTTCGACGTAGGTGCGTCTTAATTGCCGGGAAATACGGCACTTAATAAAGTACCGTATTTCCCGGCAATTAAGACGCACCTACGTCGAAGAAGCACCCCCATTTTGAGTTGCCACATTTTGAAAGCTAAAGAGATATGGCTATTGAAGACTTTATAAAAGTAGACTGACAGCTTACAGAGAGGAGAACAATCTGCGCATGTGCGGTTTAAGATTTTTTAAAAGCCGCTGACTGCACCGACTGATGTTGGTGTTCATAAATGAAGTTCATAAACTTCAGGACCAATTTCAGTTAATGGAATGGCTTTCTTTCATTCCTGAATGGCCTTGTTTTGTGCTCTTACCTGCACTTGATCATCATCTTCTGTTTCTTTAGCTTCAATAATGTAATTTGCAATAAAATTACCATTCGCTCACAGTAGGTTTCACATTTCTTGTCGAACATCCCTAGTCGGTCTATGTATCCCAAGGACGCCATCTTGCCCCATAGACACAACACAAAGATAGCCTGACAAACTCTAGACGATTTGTACAGCTGTTGTTTTAAACGGTTTGAAATGTTAAACAATACTACATATTACAAAACAGTCCTGCACTGTATTTAACGGTTGAGTTCACCAACTCTATCCGATCCTTGTCGCCATTGTAAGATATTACGGCTTCAGCATGTAGATAGGGACAAGCACAGATTTTGTGGGAATGAAGTCTACAGCCAGAGGTTGCATATAATCATAATCAGAATCAGAATCATACTTTATTAGCCAAGTATGTTTTGCAACATACGAAGAATTTGATTTGCCATACGGTTATACCAATAAAAAGCAACAAAACACAAAATACATTTTAACATAAACATTTACCACAGTGACTCCTCCACATTCCTCACTGTGATGGAAGGCGGAAAAAAAGTTCATTCTCTTTCCTTCTTTGTTCTCCCGCGGTCGGGGGCCTTGAGCCTTCCGTTGACGGGAAGATCTTGGCTCCCACAGCCGGCAGCCAGGCTCTCCGCGTCGGGGCGATCAAGGTCCTGCATCGGGGGGTTCTCAGCTCTCCCACACGGGGCAATAGGACCCCAGGTCGGGGCTAGTCGAACCTCCAGCAACCTTGGAGCTTCCTGATATCAGTCTACCAGAGACTGCAAGCTCCTCGATGGTGAAATCTGCAGGTCGCGGTTGGAGCGTCGATCCCAGGTAAGGGATCGCAGGCTCTGATGGCAAGTCCACGGCCCCGCGGTGGGGCTCAAAGTCAGTCTCGAGCAAGACCTCCAGTTCCATGATGTTAGGCCGCAGAGCGACCGGAGATACGACCCGGAAAACAATCGCATCTCTGGCAAGGTAAGAGATTGAGAAAAAGTTTCCCCCAACCCCCTCTCCCACCCCCCCCCACATAAAACAGAACACTAACACATACTTTTTAAAACATACTAAAATTAACAAAAAATACGAAAAGACAGACAGACCGTTGGCAAGGCTGCCATCGGTGAAGGCATCACCTTGTAATCCTGTATTGGCCAGGATTGGACAATGACATAGAAGCAATGGCAAGCAAATGTAGCACCTGTCAGAGTTGTAGAAGTAGGCCTGCCAAAACCCCTTTGCAAACATGGTCTTGGCCTACTAGACCTTTTCAGAGGGTTCATGTGGATTTTTGTGAACACGAAATAATAATTTTCTTGTTTTGGTAGATAGTCATTCAAAGTGGATTGTGGTGGTACACATGGGTACAAACACAACAGAAACAACAATAGATGCATTGCGTGTCATGGATTACCTGTAGAGCTTATCTCTGACAACGGCCCCCAATTTCGTGCTGCACTGTTCCAAACTTTCATGAAGCTAAATGGCATCAAGCATACCTTAGTGCCAACTTACCATCTGGCATCTAATGGCGCAGCCGAAAGGACAGTCAGGATTGTCAAAGGAGCTCTCAAGAAACAAGTTATAGAAGGAAATTCAAATTTCAGTATGTCACAGTGGCTAGCTAGTTTCTAACTGAAATATCGTACCATGCCAAAATCTACCACAGGGTATACGCCAGCTGAACTTCACATGAAAAGAAGGCACAGAACTAGGCTGAGTTTGGTTCTACCCAATGTATCTCCTAAGGATGAACGCAAACAATCTGATCAAAAAAGTCATTATGGTGGAAGTCAAAAAAGTGGTTCAATACACATGATCAGGTTTGTGTTCTCAGCCCCCCTTACAAAGCAAACAGATGGGAGGTGGGAACAGTAGTTGAAGTGTGTGGTACCAGGAGGTACTTCATAGAGATTTGAGGACATGTTAGAAGTGTGCACATAAACCGTATGACCCCAGCAAGGGATGAATCGGTACAAGAGCAAAACATAGACGAAGAAGTAGATATGTCAGACTTTGGTATTATTCCAAGTTCAGACGTAGAAGCGGAATCGCCAAAGAAAGTAGAGACCAAGGTAAATGATCCTGAACTTGACTCTCCTTTAGAACTGCAACCTGACACTCCCCCTAAACTCAGGAGACCAGAAAGAGTGCATAAACCAGTCGTCAGATTAAATTTATAAAATTATTCTTGTTTATCTAATTTACAAGTTATTTTACTTTCTAAGGGGAGAGCAGTGTAGTGTATATAATGGTAGCTAACTTTACGAACAGTACTATAATGGTATGATTTGTGTCATGTGATATGTTCTATAGCTTATCAGTCTTGTGAATAAGTGTAAGTATGCGCAGTATACTCTTGTAATATAATGAAGACCCACACTGGCAATAGCATGTACTGAAAACCTGTGCTTGTTTCTATTTCATGCTGAAGCCATAATATCTTACAATTTGGTCAGAAACGGGCAACACATTTGTGTCCCTGAAGGGTAAAGATGAACCAGATGGATTTTCCTTGCGATGATACCCAAAAATGATCACATTGGATTTGACTTTATGGTCATGGCCACTCCAGTTCTGTATTCTATTAATGGCTTGCAACATTTTTTATTTGGATAAAGCTTAATCATATGACTTTAAGAGTAGAATATCCTACAGGTAGTCATTGTTTAGGTTCACACATGAACTAAACTAACTAACTAACAGTGCACTAAGAGCACATTAATTCAGGAGGGACAAGAAAGGGCACCAAGAAGCCTATTATTAAGTAGTCTTCGTGTTCTAATTATCTTTGTAAACTAAGGTTAAAATTAAGTAACATGTGCAGTGAACACTTGTAATGACAGCAAATAGTTCACCATTTTTTTAATTGGAAAAAAGGGATGAGGAATGGGAGAACAGAAATGGATGAATCTGACCTAATCCTTTCTATCTTGACTAGACATCAACAGAGGCCCGTATTTCCTCACCCTGTTTATGTTCATCAATTTGTTGTGCGTTTCCCTGTGACAGTGTATGGTAGGTAGTGACAAGCATGACAGATGGCTAATTGTGTTGCTCATTCAATTGATTTTAGCAATCGAGAGTAAATACGGGACTTGCTCACCTGTTGCCAAGGCGCGACAAGATAACATCTCACCGAGCTGTGACAGCAGGCTGTTGATGTTTTACCCATGGCTGTTTGAGATTGATTAGATGTTATATCAAGGAAATGCCAGTTCAAATTACACAGGAGGTGGGAAATAACGGGTGCAGTGGAATTGATAGGATTAGGGTTATATTTAACCATGTGCTCTCTCATCAGAGTGTAATTATTGATTTTTTTATTTGTCATTTGATTCCTGAATGTAACTGCTTTGTTTTAGGATTGATTTTAAATATATACCAAACCAAGTAGGACCCGTTGGGCCCCATTCCCCCAACGCAATATTCCACCACTCACCCTTAGCTCCCAACAGCGGAGGCACGGCTGAGGGGTTCCCGTTGTGACGCCAGAGATCCCCGTTGTGACCCAAGTCAGGGCAACCCTCCCCCAACTGTGCCTCGCAATCCCTCTTCCTAACTCTATCCTCCTCAATTCCCCTGCATCCACCAGCACTCCTCCCCTTCACCCTCCCTCTTCTTTCCCCTCTCCTCCTCCCCTCCACCATCCCTCACCTCCCCCCCTTCCTTCCTCTAGCCTCAGCCTCCCCCTCCCTCCCTCCATAACCCCTCTCCCTCCCTACCCCCTCCTCTCCCTCTATCTCCCTGCTCCCCCACTCCTCACCTTCCCCCCCAACAATGAAAATCACAATGTTTTTTTAAATGAAATCCCCCTCCTATCCGACCCCCCTACAATGAAAATCGTGATGTTTTTAAAAAAATGAAATTCTCAATGAAAATCATGTTTTTTCTTTAAAATAACCTAAACATAATGTTAGCTGTTAATGGAAACAGAAGAATTTAATTAAAACATTTTATTTGAAAATCGCAATTTTTTTTTAATGAGATTCGTGATGTCATTGTGACGTTGAAAGTGGCTGACGGGCAGGGCAAGTAGAAAAATGGTTTGAAAAATGATTTTTGTAAAGTTTAAAATGACAATAACTTGTAAAATATACCATCAATCTGAACAAAACGTGTTTCATTTATATCCCAGCACAATGGTGAGTAAGGTGGGCCAAAGAATTTAGCGCCATCGTGTACCGATTTGGCGGGGTTTTGGGATCTCACACACACGCACGCACGCATACAAACAAACAAGATGAGAGTTTTAGTAATATACTAGACCAAGTGCAGACCCATTAGGTCTGTTCCCCTAACACGCGGTTGCGGGGGGGGGGGGGGGGGTAGCAGCATGAGGCATCACACACACTAACTACCACCCCGCACACACGCTAACTACCCCCCTTGATATTATATTAATATTATTAATTTGCTCCTTTTACCCTATAACCACCCTATCCGCAGGCGCGTCTGGGGGGGTAAAGAGTGAGGGCAGAGAGAGAGGGGCAGAGACAGAAGGGCAAGAGACAGAGGGAGAGGGGGAGGAGGAGAGAATGGGTGAGTGAGGAGAGAGGGAGATGGGGAGAGAGTGGGGAGGGGGAGATGGGGAGAGAGAGTGGGGAGGGGGAGATGGGGAGAGAGTGGTGAGGGGGAGGAGAGGGTTAGGTTAGGGAGAGGGGGATGAGGATGGGGGAGGGGAGGAGAGCTGGGAGGGTAAAGGAGGGGACGGGTAGGGGAAGGGCATGGTAGAGGTGGGTGAGGGGGGTAGAGAAGGGTGGGGAAGGAGAGGGGAAGAGTGGGAGCTGAGAGAAGAAATGTGGAAAGGGAGAGGAGGTGGGGAGAGAGAGAGAGAGAGAGAGAGAGAGAGGATTGAGGGCGAGAATGGAGGGGAGAGAGAGGGAACGGGGAGGGAGTGGGGAGTGAGGGGGAGATGGGTACAGGGAGTGGTGCAAGATAGAGGGGAAAGGGATGGAGGGGAGATGGAAGAGGGTTGGGGGAGGGTGAGAGAGGGGGTTGGAGGGCAGGAGGGAGAGCGGGAGATGGAGTGGGGAAGAGAGGGGGGGGAAGGGGAGGAGGAGGAGAGGGGGTGGGGAAGGAGGCGAGGGTTCGGGGAGGGATGAGAGAGGGGTGGGAGAGGGGGAGAGGGGGGTGGGCGAAGGGGAGAGAGGGGGAAGAATATGGATGGGGGGGAGGGGGAGAGTGGTAGGGGGAGGGAATAGTGGGGAGGGAGGGAGAGAGTGGGGAGGGAGAGGGAAGGGGGGAGAGGGGTGGGGGAGGGAGATGGGGAGGGGTGGGGGATGGGGAAAGAGAAGTGCAAGAGTGGGGAGGGAGGGGGAGAGGTGTAGGGGGAGTGGTGGAAGTGGGAGAGGGAGAGTAGTGGAAGAGGGAGAGGGTAGGGAGAGAGAGGGTGGGGGAGGGTGAGAGGTAGGGAGGGAGAGGGGGGTAGGGGGAGTGGTGGGAGGGGAAGGGGGAAGTGGTGGAAGAGGGAGAGAGGGTAGGGGAAAAAGGGGGGAGGGAGGTGGAAAGAGGGAGTGGGGAGAGAGGTGGGGAGGGAGGGGTGGGGGAAGGGGGAGAGAAGTGGAAGAGAGGGGGGGAGAGGGACAGGGGTAGGTGGAAGGGAGGGAAGGGGGTGGGGGAGAGGAATGGGGTGGGAGGGGTGAGGAGAGGGAGATGGAGAGGGGAGTGAGGTGTGGGGAGGGGAGGAGGGAGATGGGGTAGGGGAGGGAGGGGAGAGGGGTGGGGGAGAGAGGGGAAAGAGTGGGGAGGTAAAGAAGGAGGGAGGTGGGAGGGGGAGAGAGGGGTGGGGGAGGGAAAGGGGGGTGGGGAAGGAGAGTGGTTGGGGAAGGGGAGAGAAGTGGAAGAGTGGGGAGGGGAGAGAGGTAGGGGGAGTGGTGGACGAGGACAGAGGGGTAGGGGAGGGGGAAAGATGGAAGGGGGTGGGGAGAGAGGGAAGGGGGTGGGGGAGAGGGATGGGGTGGGAGGGGTGAGGAGAGGGAGATGGAGAGCGGGGAGGAGAGGGGAGTGAGGTGTGGGGAGGGGAGGAGGGAGATGGGATAGGGGAGGGAGGGGAGAGGGGGTGGGGGAGAGAGGGGAAAGAGTGGGGAGGTAAAGAGGGAGGGAGGTGGAAGGGAGAGAGAGGGGTGGGGGAGGGAAAGGAGTGGGTAAGGGAGAGGGGTAGGGGGAGTGGTGGACGAGGGACAGAGGGGTAGGGGAGGGGGAAAGATGGAGAGGGGGAGGAGAGAGGGGTGGGGGAGGGAGGAGAGAGGGGTGGGGTAGGGGAGGAGAGGGGAGGGGGGTGAGGTTGTGGGGGAGGGCGGAGGGAGGGGAGGAGGGAGATGGGGTAGGGGAGGGAGGGGGAAGAATGTGGAGGGTGGGGGAGAGAGTGGAAAGAGTGGGGAGGTAGAGAGGGAGGGGGACGGGTAGGGGCAGTCCATCTATTCCCCACTCCCTATCACCCCCAATCCTCTTTCTCTATTCCCACACACGTGATCACGTGCTTCGACACAGGCTGCGCGGGGGGGGGGGGGGGCTGAGGCACAGGCATATGTAAATGAGATCCATTCCGATTGGACATTGTGAGCATTGGGCATTGTGGCATCACACAATGGAACGTTCACCAACATTCTATGGGTGAGAGCAGTTTGATTTTTTTTTAACATTTTGAAATATTGGGCGTGGGGGGAAGGGTTTTATTAAAAATTGTGTACATAAAAATGTCTTAATGTAATGAGGAGCGTATGAGTGAATGTAAAAGCGTAATGTCTAGCAAAATGGAAAAAATCGCGGAGCTTGAGCTTCTGGTTTTGGCGGACCATGGAATCAAAGGGCGAAAATGTTACCTGAAAAAAAATGGAATGTGACATACACCCACAAGACACGCACATGGCCGTTGGCAGACACACACACACAGAGTTTTAAAGGTATATCGATATACTAGACCAAGTGGGACCCGTGTCGCCCTGTTTCCCCAACGCAATATTCCACCACTCACCCGTTCCCCAGACTCAACCCGTTCCCCCATGCAATATTGGTGGCAGGACTAAAAAAAAATTCAATTCCACTTCCCCTGCGTCCCCCAGCGCTCCCTCTCCGTCCTGTTCAGCCTCACTCTGCCTCCTCCTTTTCAGCCGCACTCTGCCAGGCCTAAGTGTTCTGAATGAATGAATTAATTAATTAATTAATTAATTAATTAATGCCTTTTTATTGTCACTATACACATGTACAATGAGATTAAAAGCTGCTCCTACTCAGTGTAGAAACAAAAAGGGGGGGGGGGGGATAAGGTGCACAGTTTCTGCGGCGCTATATACATATTTATAAAAGACAATGGATAAATAGAATTACAGTTACAGTACAAATTACAGTAAGTGGATAGATGAAGGTCCAGGGGTTAGGCTGTGAATTCAGTGCATTTGTGAGTTCAGGGAGATAATGGATTTTGGAAAGAAACTGTTCTTGAGTCTATTTGTCCTTGTGCTGATGCACCTATAGCGCCTCCCTGAGGGCAGCAGGTTGAACAGGCCAAATGCAGGATGGGAGCTGTCCTTAATAATGGTCTTCGCCCTGCTGAGGCAGCGGGAGGTATAAATATCCATCAGAGAGGGGAGACGGCAGCCAATGATCTTCTGTGCTGCCCTAACTACCCACTGAAGCCTCTCCCTGTCTGCCATGGTGCAGCTGCCGTACCATGCTGTAATGCAGTATGTCAACAGGCTCTCAATGGACGAGCGGTAGAAGGTCAGCAGCAGGTTGGAGTCCAGGTTGTGCTTCCTGAGGACCCTTAGGAAATGAGTTGCAAATGAGATCCCATTGTGACTTCATTGTAACTGCCAGAAACTGGCACAGCATAGTTATTGGTCTCAAAGTGTAAAGCTTTTGTAAAGAGATTTTGTAAAGCTAAAAATGTTAATAACTTGTAAAATAAAACATCAATCTGAATGAAACGTTGAAAACACACCACAATACAATTGTGAGTAAGGTGGTGCACAAAATTTAACGCTATCGTGTACCGTTTTGGTGTAATTTCAGGATCTCACTCACATGCACCCTCACACGCAGACATCCAAACAAGATAAGAGTTTTAGTAATATCTACTAGACCAAGTGGGACCCGTTGGGTCCCTGTCACACGGGGGGTCTGGTCCCCCAATGCAACCCGTTCCCCCAACGCAATATTCCACCACTCACCCGTTCCCCCAACACAACCCGCTCTCCCAGCACAATATTCCACCACTCACCCATAGCCCCTTATCCTCATTCTATTTAAACTTTAAAAAATGCAAACACTTGCTGCTAGGACTTTAATAAAAATCAAATTCCACTGCCTGCCCCAGCACTCCCTCCCCCTCCTGTTCAGCCTCACTCTACCAGGTCTCAAAGTGGGAATTTGTAGTAACTTGTAAAATATAACATCAATCTGAACAAAAATTGTGATAGATGGATGGAATGATGGATGGGTGGATGGATGGATAGATAATTCCATTTTATCATGCAAAGCATATTTGTAAGCTTGAAGGGTTCTGCAGGTAGTAATATCTTGGCAGTAATATCTAAATCTGTGTTTTTCATTTTTTCAGTCTTTTAGTTTTAGAGATACAGCGTGGAAACAGGCCCTTCGGCCCAACGGGTCCGTGCCGACCAGCGATCCCCGCACAATAACACTATCCTACACACACTAGGGACAATTTATTTTACATTTACCGAGCCAATTTACCCACATACCTGTACGTCTTTGGAGTGTGGGAGGAAACCGAAGATCTTGGAGAAAACCCACTTATTAGAGGAATGAGGCATCAAAGGGATAAAATGTTTTATGGAAGTATGGTCATCCAAGTTCCTTACTGTATTGGATCCAGGTTGTGATTCACAGAATTTTTAGCTCTGTTCTTGCAGCATTGGCAATTTATGTGGTGTTCTATCTTTTTTCCAGATTCATTCTCTTGGCCTGCGATGGATTATTCAAAGTCTTCTGCCCAGAAGAAGCTATCCTTTTTGTTACAGCAATACTCGAGGTATAGTTTTCTGGTTGCAAAGCAGTTTGTTCCCTATGAGTAAAGGGAACTTGAAAGTTCCTTGGACTTGAAAGTTGGAAAGGCCATTTCTCCTGCAGAACACTGGTCTTTTGATGTGTAGAATGAACTGCTGACCTATTACATCCTCTGCTCTTACATAAAAGCATTAGCAGTGTTCACGGAACAAGGTTTTCACCATTCCTGATTTACCAATTTTATGCATTGTAACTTAGTATCGAGTCTCTCCCAGCTTCATCAATGCTTCTTTTTCTGCTCCCATTGCATAAAAAAACAAAACCAAAATTAGCAGAAGGTCATTCAATCTCGTGCCTGCTCTCCCGTTTAATATGATCATGATTGATCAATTTTCTCAGTGGCGTTTTCCTGAACCTCCCCTATTTTCCTTGACTCTCTGCACTGGAACACCATGAAGGTGCAGTCAGCTATATTATTGTGCTTTCTACTTGTTCTCCCACTTTGCCCATTGGCTCTTGACTTGGGGCTGGTGACTATCATGATAGAGACGGGGGGGGGGGGGGGTGGGGTGGGAAATAATCTTAAAATGCACAATTAAAATGCAGGTTTGGTCAGCAAAACCCATTGGCTGTTACTGGAAAATATGCGTTGCTTTGCAAGAAGTAAAATAGGTCTTTGTTGAAACTGGACGATAGTGAGTGAGCATTCCATATTCCACAGACATCAATGTGGTTTGCATCTTCCCATTTCTCATTTCAGTGGAAAACTATTTTAATTGCCATAATGTTTGCAAATGGCACCAGCTTTTACAAATATTGATATTGATATTGAGCAAAGACATTAACTGGGGTATTTTAGTAATAAGAACTGCTACCCATCTCTTGCAAAACATTACAATTGTCATGCAGAAATACAGTAGCTGTGTTTATCTGGATCTCTTGATGCTGGTTGTCGTGTGTAGACATACTCTCTCAAATCCTTATCCAAGGATTGTAAAACTTAGATGAGATGAATATTCAAATTTTTTTTTTGTTTCCTTATTTTGGGCTTGTGTTTGGGACCAAGTATGTTGGATAGATACTGGATAAAGTTGATTAGAACATTGAACAGTACAGCACAGGAATGGGCCTTCTGGCCCACAATGTTTGCGCCAAACACAATGCCAAGCTAAACTGATCACATCTGCCTGCATATGATCCATATCCCTATGTGTAGGAAAGAACTGCAGATGCTGGTTTAAATTGAAGGTAGACACAAAATGCTGGAGTAACTCAGAGGGATAGGCAGCATCTCTGGAGAGAAGGAATGGGTGAAGTTTCTGGTCGAGACCCTTCACTATTCTTTGTACTTCCATGTGTCTGTCTAAAAGCCTCTTAAATGTCACTATCGTATCTGCCTCCACCACCACTCCTGGCAATGTGTTCCAGGACCCCACTACTCTGCAAAAAACTTGCCCCACACATCTCTATTAAACTTTCCCCTCTCTCACATTATAGCTATGCCCATGAGTTGGACATTTTCATCCTGGTAAAAAAAAATCATAATTTTATATATTTCTAACACGTCTCCCCTCAATCCAGAGAAAACAATCCAAGTTTATCCAACCTTTCCTTGTAGCTGAAATCCTCTAATCCAGGCACCGTCCTTTTGTAAGTGACAGGCTGTTAATTTTGAAATGAACCGCGGCTCCCATTTTAGATATGAACCAACCATCTGACAGTTCTGGCAACTGCCAGATGATGTGCACTCAAGAACTTTGGAGTTGGTCTTTGTGGCGAAAATCCAAATGAAAAAGAAAACATAACCAATGTTAAAATAACAAACTTTCAGTCCACCCTTGTTTTTATTTATTTTTATTCCATTGGATTTGTAACATTGCCCTTTTGCTAAATTACATGAAGCCTTGATTTTCAAAGACTTCAGCTCGAACTAGTGAGCTTGAAATGTCTGGAATAATTTAAACGCTGTCCATCTCTCTCTTATTCCCTTTCCACCTAGTGTTCTTTCCATTCAGTGACTACCTCTTGTAGAAGTCATGAAGAAGTACCCAAGGATTGCAAGCCATTAGCTCCAAGCTGCATAGCTGCCGCAAGCCATTAGCTCCAAGCGGCATAGCTGCCTCCTAGACATTTTCTTTGGTTGAGGGTTGGCTCAGCTGTACTGTAAGCTTTATCTTTAGTGCTGTTTATTTTATGCCGATCCGCAGGATGAGACCCTCGTGGCAAAGACAGGGAAAACGTCACAGGATGTGCGATTTGAAGCTGCATGTAACAGGCTGGCTAATGAGGCTGTCCGACGGGGATCTGCTGACAACGTCACCATCATACTGGTCGCTATTGGACACTAGCAGTGGAGGAACACTCTTCACTTTGATCATCCTGCTATCCCAGAAAGAGAATACTCAACAAACTCAGGCCACTTAAGAACTTTGAAAATAGGATGCATATCTTTATCTACCCACCTCATCTCATCGTTCTTTAAAATTCCACGGTGCCACTGACCAACAGTCCTACATGTAAACCTTCATGCACCTGACTAGCTGCATTTCTAAAGACTCAAAGCTGTGCTTAGCAAGATGAGACGACTCCGAGATTTTCCCAAAGAAATAAATGCACAACAGCATAATGCTGGATCCCCTACAGCTAGAGTGACATGGAAAAGCTGATCTCGTAGAATTCAGCAGGCCTCACATAGTGCCAGTGATAGAGAAATGTACTTTGAATGCATACAACAGAAAGGAGGCTTTAATGTTCTCCAAGGACCTAGATTGCAACATGCAAAAGTTACATTTTTTCATTTTCATGCCGTTTGTTACTGTCACCTTGTGTTTGTGTTGTGCTGGTGTTAAGGAGTGTATTTTGATTAGATTATGGATAAAGTCATTTCTTTTGCAAATGTCTCAAACATCTTCTCGCGGTTTTCCTATCTAGTTGCTACCTCTTGTAGAAGCAGGTGTGAGGAAATTGCTCAGACCCAATTTACGTTGAACTGAAGTGAGCAGTGTGCATTCATTGGGGACAGGAAAATGTCCTATTTCAAAGGGGTTACATAATCCACCACCTCAACAGAAGGAAGCAACTTAAAATTGCCCAAAATGTTGACAATTAATCCTCCCTGCTCACTCCTTGATTTTGAAATGCCTGGGGGTGTGATTACAGACAGTGCAAGGTCAAGAGAAGCAATAATTCATGACCATTTCTGAGGCTATCTTTTAACACTGCAATCTGAGGGTAGGAATATGGGATTTGAGCAGTTATCTGCATGTCATCATCTACTCAACCATAATACCAGCAGCATATGCATGCCACAGGTTCACGTATTGGCATCATGCAGAGCAGCAGACAACTGATTGTCACTTTGGGAAAATAAAGTACAGTCTTTTCCCTGTTTGGATTCACATGGTTGCCCCTTTGTCATAATTTCGGAATAGCTGCATATCCATGAAATAGATACTTATCTGGGAGTCGCCCCAAACCATTAGCTCTTTTTATTTCAAGGAATGATCATATTTCGGAATTATCTAAGGAACCTTGAGAGTTTGGCACAAGAACTGCATTTTTATTTTGCATGGAAGACAATAGCGAAGGTATCTTCTTGTTACAGCAAGATTTTTCCATTCAAGGTATTGGCTGATGCACTGGAGTCGCAGTGCAAAAGTTGGAGATGAGGTTCTGGGGTTAAAGTCCAGACCCTTGGTACCTTTTATTGCATTTCTTTTGATTTACATGCAACTTCTTCGCATGGCATTTGGTGCACTGCAATAAGACAGATTGCTCCCAAGATTTTTCAGAATGGCCCTTGTTTAAGAAATCTGTTGAAAATAGGAATGCAAAAATAGCTTGCATTTCCAACATGTATGGACACTGTTCCTTTAGTATGGCCCCGTCACACTGGAATGATCCCTCAGGTATGTAATTTGTTGTAATGAATATTCCGCACATAAAATATACTAGAGTGTACTGAAGAGGAGGGACAACAGAATATATACCTAAGTCTAACGATATGCTGAAATAAAACCTAGCTTTTCACAAAAGCCTGTAGCTCACCTTGCAACCAAATCAAAGTCTTAGTCTTTACAAAGTCCTATGTCACTACTTAGAAATGGACAAGGATTCAAATGTGTAAACTGCTTATAGTGACGTTCAGAGTTAATGTGCAGTTTGGATTTAAGTATGTGATCATCAGTAATGAGGGAGATGGCTATGTTGACAATAGGCAATAGGTGCAGGAGTAGGCCATTTGGCCCTTCGAGTCAGCACCGCCATTCAATGTGATCATGGCTGATCATCCCCAATCAGTACCCCATTCCTACCTTCTCTCCATATCTCCCGACTCCGCTGTTTTTATGAGCCCTATCTAGCTCTCTATTGAAAGCATCCAGAGAACCTGCCTCCACCGCCCTCTGAGGCACAGAATTCCAGACTCACCACTCTCTGTGAGAAAAATGCTGTCACTTTATACAAATCACTTTAGATGTAAAGTCTCCGCACCTAAAAATATTTGTACAATTCCATTTTCTTTCATTTTCACCCATTTAACAATACAATTCACATTCAATATCCTGCTTTTACGATAGATTGTAAGGGCATTTTCTTTAAGATTATGTACATCTCATGGTTATGTACAGCTTTGGTTTCCTTCAAATTCAAGTACCCAGTATGGCAGATCCTGAGATCAATCATCATTCAAATGTTATTTTATAAGGGATATTTAATAGATTGTAGCGGCTCCTGCTGGTGCCCGCAGGTAATCGAACCCTGCGGTCAGGTGCTTCAGTCGCATGATTATGGGGAGGGGTTTGTGTTCGCGCGCTTTCTGGGCGATACCCCTCCAGTCATTCTCGACCAAGGTTGTGGTTTGACCTTTGTATTGGCTATGTTGTGTTACTGCGTTGATTTTGCCATTTTGTTATTAATACTGATTTTGGAAATCGACTCTCGTCTCAACCCGCCAAAAGGTCTTCAATATACGGTGGCGCAGCGGTAGAGTTGCTGCCTTACAGAGCTCGAGATCTAGGTCCGATCCTAACTACGAGTACTGTCTTTACAGAGTTTGTATGTTTTCCCCGTGACCATGTGGGTTTTCTCCAGGTACCAGTTTCCTCACGCACTCTGAAAACGTACAGGTTTGTAGGTTAATTGGCTTCAGTAAAATTGCAAATTGACCCTAGTGTATGGGATATTGCTAGTGCACAGGGATTGCTGGTCGACGCGGACTCGGTGGGCCAAAGGGCCTGTTTCCATGCTGTATCTCTAAACTAAACTAATCTAAACAACATTTTAACTCCAGAGGAGACAAAAAGTCACAAACGAATAACCAATGTTCTTTTTGTGCACTTTTGATGTTTGAACTGTGAAACTTAGTTTGTGACAGTTTTTATGTGAATAAGAAACTATTCTAGTATTACACGGTGAAAGAGGAATCAGGTACTGGGTGTTGGAGCCTCCTATTAGTCATTGCTAAATGGTCCTAAGACCTGCAAGATTAAACTACACAATGTTACTCGTCAATTGCCTCTTGACTTACCAGTAAATAAGATGCCCAACTGTTTCTTTATGTCCTTTAAATGGGTGTAGGGTGTTGAAAATTAATCTTTCACACCCTGGCATGTGACCATTAAATTTAAATGGTTGCACATACAATAAAATGGAAAATTAATTTGCATCGTTGGCTCAGGGATATGTGTAACTCAAAAGGCCTTTGGTTGTGATGCTCTACAATTCAATTTAGAAATAATAGCTTTTCTGTCTGACATTTCAGAAGGCTTTTTATCTGTGTTGGCTGCTTTGTTTCAGTTGAGTGAATACTGGAGTGCTCCTTGGTTCAAGCAGTGAAGGTAGAGGGGTCACATGTGTAACCCAAGGCCTGAACCAAGAAAATAGTTCCTGACAATTTTATTAAGGTTCATGGTTTTACTTACAGCTTGTCCCCACATCTTATAAATGGCATATTTTAAAATAGTGGGGAAATTGAATTTTGTGTTAATCCGAAGAATCGCAAGAAAGTTTGCAGCCTGGTTGCAAGTAAAGAGGCTATTTCCCCAAACAGTCAAGCATTTTGTGTGCACAGAGATTTAAATAGCTGGGTTGGGATGCTATGAGATTCCAAAATCCATTGACTGAAATGGTTGAGTTGAATATAAATGGACAAATGCTTTGGACTAAGTTATCCTGCCAACATGTCCAACGCAATTAGAGTTGTACAACAAGGAAATAGGCCCTTCGGCTCAACCTATGCCATCCAAGATGCTCTATCTATGCTGGACCCATCTGCCTGCGTATAGAAACAGATAAATTAGGTGCAGGAGTATGCCATTCGGCCCTTCGAGCCTGCACCGCCATTCAATATGATCATGGCTGATCATCCAACTCAGTATCCCTGATCATCCAACTCGGTATATGGCCCATATCCCTCTAAACCTTTCCTTTCCATGTACCTGTCCAAATGTCTTAGTTAACCAGCTGATTAAGAGCCTGCTGTAATTTTCGCTAACCATCTTTACTATCTATAATACCACTCACTTTAGTGTCATCTAATAAAACCTACCAATAATGCTTGTACATTCGTATCCAAATCATTGGTATAAACCATAAACAGCAAGGACCCACCACCGATCATTGAGGCACACCACTAGTCAGCCTCTTGTCCTAAAAACACCGTCCACCACTCTGCTTCCTTCCATGAAGCCAATTTTCTATTCAGTCTGCAAACTCTCCCTGGATCCCATTTGATCTAACCTTCCAGAGCAGCCTACAATGTGGAACCTTATCAAATGTCTTGCTGAAGTCCATATAGACAGCGTATTGGGCTTTACCCTCATTAACCGTTTTGGATACTTCCTCAAAAACCTCAATCAGATTCATATGACATGATCTCCCATGTACAAAATCATACTGACTATCTGTAATCAATCCCTGCCTATCCAAATGCGTATATATCTTATCCCTCAGAATCCTCTCCAGTATTTTCCCTACCACAGATGTTAGGCTCACTGGTCTATAGATCCCTTCTTAAATTGAGGCACACATTAGCCACCCTCAAGACATCCGGCACTTCACCCGTGCCTCACGATGATTCATAAATCTCAGCCAGGGCTCCCACAATTTATTCGCTAGCTTCCTATAGTGTCCTCGTATCTGATCAAGCCTGGGAGATATATCTACCTTCTTATGCCCTAGGACTTCCCCAATCCACTTGACCATAAATATAGAAAGTCATTAAGACATCTCCATGAACTGTACCAGGTTCCCTAGCCTTCATGTTTATCTCCATGCTAAAAACAGGGAAAATACTAATTGAAGGCTTTAGCTATTTCCTGCGGCTGCGCACATTGATATTGGTTTTGGTTTTTTTTGAGGCCCTATCCTCTCTAGTTACCCTTTCATTAAATAGTTACCCTCTAGTTACTTCTTCACACCTTCATTTCCAATCAGATACCATCATCTATCTGCAGCCCTTTGTTGTCTTCACCTATCACTTCCCAGCCTATTCCCATCCTTCCCTTCCTTATCCATTTGCCAAACAATCCCTCCTCAACCAGATTCACACATCAGTGCCAGATCATGCCCTATCTTCCCTCTTTACACTGACTGTATCCCCTTTCAATCCAGATGAAGGTCCAGACCAAATAAAGGTTGACTGTCCATTTCCCTCCACAGTTGCTGCCTGATCTGCTGAGTTTTTCCAGCATGTTGTTTTGTAGCCTCAGATTTTAGCAGCTGAAGTCTCTTCAGAATTATTCTCAGATGATTTCAAAAGTGACGTCAATGCACAGTCCAGCTCTGGAGGCCAGCGGATAATAGCATAAAATTCTGGGTACTATTGTGTAATGCAAACCTTTCCCATGACGCTTCCAAATTTTTATACAAACATTTGTAGTTTTCCTCAGGGATTGAGAAGAGAACAAGAAGAATCAGGCTGGGACTCTTCACCCAATGACAGAACAGGCAGTTGTAGTGAAACTTAGCAGTTTTGATTAGCTTCAACATTGCTCGAGTCAATAGGTTTGTGAGAAATGACTTCTGGCTTCCAACAACCTGACACTATGCCAAAAAATAACCTCACAAGCAGCCCCAGATTCAGGTCTGCAGTTGTGAAGGCTAGGTTCAGCAAAATATAGGTTTGGTGAAATTTAAGCCAAAGGTTGTCCAGGGAAAAATCCTTGTACACAAATCACTTAGTGACACCAGTTGATTTGATGACTGAAGGCAGATGGAGGTATTGAAGGAGATTTCTTTCCTGGGGGATTTAAATCAAGTCTTACCCACTCTCAGAAATAATTTTATGATTTACACTTTACTCACTGACAACAGTAACTACACTATTTAATTAATTGTGTGTGAGCAGCTGTATGACATTTCTCAGTGATGCAATCAAGTACCATATAAAAGCTTCTGGCATTTCAGAGCCTATAACTTCGAGCCAAAAAACTCTGAAATAAAAATAATTAGCTTTGACTGGCTGCACTGGTTACATTGAAGTCAACTCCAGAACTTCTTCATCAATAGGCACCTCACTCCTGTCTTGGGTCCTGCACTACAATCAAAGAAAGAAGGATTACCCGAGTAACATCCCATCTATCTTTCATAACATGCTGATTTGGGCATATTTTGCCTGTCCTTTCATCCCCTCCTAACACTGCCATCGAGACACTGCCAGCGCAGTGATTATGAAGTCTTTTACTTAAAGATCCACAATATTGCCAACTTCTTGAGGTATTGCCAGCATTACTTACATTGGAATACATTTTAAAATAACTGGATAAATTATTTTAACTTCTGAGTAGAGGGCATTACCAAAACACACCGTTAATAATCCCATTCAACAATGTGTTCAATTGTCACAGGGTGTACTGAATAATCATTGAATCTATTTATTTAAGAAGGAACTGCAGATGCTGGAACTGCTGGAAAATTGAAAGTAGACAAAAGTGCTGGAGAAACTCAGTGGGTGCAGCAGCATCTATGGAGCAAAGGAAATTGGTAAATTTCAGGCCGAAACCATAATTGAATCTATCCCTATGTCAGACCCCTACAGTCCTGAGGTTGTATGTGCAAGATAAATAGCTTCAATTTGTTTTGGTAATTTCAGCGGGAGAAGTCAGCTTAAAGGCTCAAGCACAATGCGAACCTTTCACTTTGTCCACATCAGCTTTTAACAAGAAGCTGATTTTCAGGCTGGATCTAGAAGGTAAACAGTTTGGCCTCATTCCCTGGATCCCAGATCGAGGAAAACAGCATAGAAATTGGCCCAACTGTGTTCTGACTGATCATCAAGCGTCCATTTATACTATTTCCCTTTATCTTCTCACATTCCAATGACTTCTCCACAACAACTCACAAGCTACCTACATACATTGGGTCAATTTACAACATTAAATTAACTTACCAAATTAATTATGCATATGCGTGGCATCTGGGAGGAAGCCAGAGACTTGGCATGAACTGAATGCTGGGTGGTAAATGACCGTGTGACCCTGAGTTTGATTAGGGCTTGGTCAGTCCACGAAGGTGTGGCCAAGGCAAGTCCCACAACTAGAAACTGGTGCAGTCTTGCCATTACAATCAACTCTCTAAACTACGCAATGCAGCCTTTACATCCAATTTCTGGGATACCATGCCTGCTTTTACTAGAAAGTAATGGTAAGGTTTTTGCAGTTTTCTATCCTATCTGGAGACGTTCCTTGTAGCAGAGTGTCAGGCCGAAAATGTTCCTGTTGGAAGCGTAAATCCAACAACATCAGTACAGACGTACAGGTTTGTAGGTTATTAGGCTTGGTATAAATGTAAATTGTCCCTAGTGTGTGTACGATAGTGTTAATGAGTGGGGATCACTGGTCGGTGTGACTCGATGGGCTGAAGGGCATGTTTCAGCGCTGTATCTCTAAAACTAAAACTAAAAAAAACTAAAGTTTTCAAGCGAGAGTTAGATTTAGCTCTTAGGGCAAACGGAATCAAGAGATATGGGGAAAAAGCAGGAATGGAGTACTGATTTTGGATGATCAGCCATGGTCATATTGAATGGCGGTGCTGGCTCGAAGGGCCGAATGGCCTACTCCTACACCTATTTCCTATATTTTCTAAAGCATGGTTGGAAGCATCATAATCTGGCAACCTGGAAGTTGCAGCAAGATATTTAATGGAAGACACAAAATGCTCGAACAACTCATGTCAATCAGCATTTCTGGAGAACGTGCACAGGTAACGTCTCAGGTCAGGGCAGGTGAACAGTCCTCGTTCCAAACATACACTGGCATCAACCCCCAACTCTTTCTCTGCTCCATTGACAAATGCATCTGCGTTGCCTCCTGCAGCCGTACAAAAGTCATTGATTTAATTAACTTTACCACTAATTACCACCCTGCCCTTAAATTCACTGGACGATCTTGCACACCTCTCTCTCCTTTCTTGATCTCTCTGTCTCCATCGCAAGAAACAGGCTATTGACTGATGTCTACTACAAATCCTCCTACTCCCACAGTTACCTGGATTACACCTCCTCTCACCCTAACACTTGCTAAGATGCTATCCTCTGCACTGTTTCTGCATCTCCACCACATCTGCACCCAAGATGAGGCTTTCCATTCTAGGACTCCCAAGATGCCTCTTTTCTTTCGTAAACATGGCTTCCCTCATGCTGTCATTGATGGATATCGCACCCGTGACTCCTCTGTGTCCCGTAGTTCTGCTCTTGCTCCTCCTCTCCCCTACACAGAAAAAGGATATTCCCCAGGTACTTAGCTCTCATCCCACCAGCCTGACCATCCAACGCATTATTATCTGACATTCTGTCACCTTCAATGTGATCCCACTATCAGTTAAATCTTCCCAGCGCCATCCCCTTCCGCTTGCTGTAGAGACTGTTTCCTCCGCAATTTCTTGGTTCACTTATCCCTTTCCACCCAAACAACTCCCTCCCAAGGTATTTTTTCCTATGGGACCGCAAAATTGATAACACTTATCTCTATACCGCTTCCCTCACATCCATCCTGGAACCCTAGCAGTCATTTTAGGTGAGTCAGAGGTGCCAATGCACCTCCTCTAACCTTATCTACTGCAGCTGGTCTTCACGATGTAGCCTCCTTTACATTGGCAAGACCTTATACTTCCATTGTAATAATGGTATAAAGGGTAGAGAGATGCAGCCCAAATCTACAACATGAGGTTATCACATACTCACTGAAACAACTCATTTCAGATTTGCAAGGTGAGTCCTTGATTGCTTATATTGCTATCTTAGCAAGGGTGAATTCAAGTTCAAGTGAGTTTATTGTCATGTGTCCCTGATAGAACAATGAAATTCTTGCTTTGCTTCAGCACAACAGAACATAGTAGGCATTGACTACAAAAACAGATCAGTGTGTCCATATACCATTATATAAATATATACACACATGAATAAATAAACTGATAAAGTGCAAATAACAGACAATGGATTATTAATGTTCAGAGTTTTGTCCGAGCCAGGTTTAATAGCTGATGGCTGTGGGGAAGAAGCTGTTCATGAACCTGGTCATTGCAGTCTTCAGGCTCCTGTACCTTCTACCTGAAGGTAGCAGGGAGATGAGTGTGTGGCCAGGATGGTGTGGGTCTTTGATGATACTGCCAGCCTTTTTGAGGCAGCGTCTGCGGTAAATCCCCTTGATGTAAGGAAGGTCAGAGCCGATGATGGACTGGGCAGTGCTTACTACTTTTTTATAGTCTTTTCCTCTCCAGGGCACTCAAGTTACCGAACCAAGCCACGATGCAACCAGTCAGCAAGCTCTCTACTGTGCACCTGTAGAAGTTAGAGTCTAAAGAGAAGTTAGAGAGAATTTCTAAAACATGTTTGTTTGCTATACCTTAATATGATTAATTACATCTGATAAGCATGTAAATATGTTTTGAGTGCATACAATCAGGCCAAGGCCAGCAGCATAATCAAGGATGAAGTCTTATCCCAGTCACTCCCTCTTTTCCCCTCTCCCATGAGGCAATAGGTAAAGAAGTGTGAAAATGCACACCTCAGATTCAGGGACAGATTCTTCCCAGCTGTTATCAGGCAACTGAACCATCCTATCTACAACTAGAGAGCGGTCATGAACTGTTATCTACCTCATTGAAGTCCATCAGATTATCTTTAATCAGATTTCACTGGACTTTGTCTTGCACTAAATGCTATTCCCTTTATCATGTATCTGTACACCATGGATAGCTCGATTGTAATCATGTATCGTGTTGCCGCTGACTGGTTAGCACGCAACAAAAGGTTTGCACTGTACCTCGGTACACATGACAATAAACTAAACTGAACGAAGTACATAGGGTTAAGTTAAAATAAGAATGGATATGAGTTGTCACATAGACCACGTTTACACTTGCTCATTAGTATCACTAACAGTTTATTGTTCTCAGACATTCCACCACATGAATGGCTATAGTTGTCCTTCAAAACCTTCACATCCTTATCTTTAGATATGTCTTACAGAGATTTATTCACCTTTCACGCTCGCCTCCTGTTTTCCAGACACGCTGGCTTTCTTCCAACAATTAACATTCCATTCTCACGTCAGGCAACACCTAACCGACTGGGATTGATGTATTTTTATGTCCGGAATAGAATTTAGTCAATTTTAACTCTTTCTATTATTAGCTGTGCACTTTTAGTTTTGCCTACTGACCACCCATAATTTACTTGAACAGATTAACTGATAATAATCATTTCAGGGCTCTCTGAATTGTTAACCTAATGAGTGGATCCTCATCCTCTTTGTTCATTAGTTATCATGAGTTATCATTAGTTATCATTCTCATCGATCTGTCATCGGAATATGACACCGTGTGGAGACATGGTCTGTTGCTGAAAGCTTCCAGAATCTTGAAGTGCCAAACCACCATGCGTGCCCTCTCATCCATCCTCAGCAACTGTAGATTTAGGGTCTCGCTTGGGAACCAGACCTGCTCTGTCAGGACCCTGAATGATAGTCTCCCCCAGGGCTCTGTCCTAGCTCCCCTACTCTTCAACATTTATGTGAGTGACCCCCATGCTAACTATCTCGCCTCATCCCAGGAAGTTTGCATATGCATGACCTTACGAGGAGACTTGCAGAGTGGGGGTTTAGCTACCAGGGAGCTGCCTTGAGGATATCAGCAGAGTGATAGCCCCCCAAGACTTCATCACAGACCTCACCCAGTGAAACCACCGGGGTTTTTGAATTTGTGAAACTCCAAAAAAATAAGCAATGGCTAACCTGAACAGAATCTGCACCTTCCATGCAAGAACAGCCCATCACCTGCATAAGTGGGAGATGACAGACAGCCCTGCTTGCGACTGCGGACATCCAGACCTGACCATCCCACACATCATGAATGACTGCTCACTGAGGCTTTTCCCTGGTGGCATCAAAGCCACCCACCCAGCAACTGATGCTATCCTGGCCTGGTTGTCTACCCTTGATCTACAACTTTAGGCTGTGCACACCATACGCAAGGAGAAGAAGATTAGTTATCATTTACTAGTGCAATAGCATCACTTGAATCTTCAACCTGAGAACATAATACTGTAGACGTTGAACACCATGTATCTGTACACCATGGATGTCTCGATTGTAATCATGTATCGTCTCTCCGCTGACTGATTAACACACAACAGCTTTGCACTGTACACATGACAATAAACTAATCTAAACTAAACTAAACGAAGTACATAGGGTTCAAGGTTTCAAGGTCAGTTTATTGTTACATGTACTAATTTTCACAGGTATGGTAGGTACAAGTACACAATAAAATCTTGTTTACGGCAGCATCACCGTTTTGTAGACTCAGACTACACATCAAAACATAAATCACATTCAAATTACACCTATAATTCCAGAAGGCAGTCAAAATAAATAATAATATAAAACCAAGACACAGTTTGTGTGAAACACAAACCACTAATCCATGATAGTGTAAAGGGTGATCTGCAGTGTTCCCTTGTCAAACTAGGATTAAGATTGTGCAGGTTGGTTCAAGAACTTGACACTGCAGGAAGTAGCTGTTCCTGAACCTGGTGGTGTAAAAACACAGCCTTCTGCATGTCCTACCCGGTGGTAGTAGCGCGATGAGGTCATGGTCCACATGGGGGGGGGGGGGGGGGGGGAATCTTCGATCCGTGGTGGGCAGTGCTTCATGTAGAAGCTATCCATGTTCTTCGAGGATGTTGCCTGATCTGCTGAGTTATGCCGGCACTTTGCACATAATTCAGAGTTGGCTCAGAGTCATTGTACTCCCTCGACTGTTGCCCCTCTAGACCTGTCCTTGACTGAAATATGGGCACATTTTTATTGCTTTCTACAAGGAAATCCAACTTTTCTTGCCAATAAAAAATATTGAAAAAAAAAATACAGTCTCAACAGGATTTTAGTGAGTTCTTGGAAAATTGGCGTATGATGGGATAAGTGGGTGTAATTATAAGGTGCTGCTTTATGTGACTGTCAGTCAGGGAGTCAACAGGACTGTACCTCGTTTGCTGTGTCCAGAAAAGAATCATCTCTCTCCCAGACTTACATAGCACCAGATCTGTTAAAGTTTCCAGGCTCCAATGGTCTGTTTACCGTCTCCTCACTGTTTACTAAGCCTCGCCACTTGGCTCCAGCTAGGGAGACCCAAAGATTGATTGCAGACTGATTGGCTTGAACATCAGAGACTATTTTCTCTATTAAGACTATTAGAATCAATGAGAAGCCAAAATAAAATATACTGCCTGAAGCGGAGTGGGTCTGCTGTCATCCGAGAGGCCACCAGGGTCACAAAGAGCAATCTTTGAGGTAATCTGAGAGACTTTGGCCTACGCTGAAGCTGCAGCAGTGACTCTGCCAAGTTGTTTAATTGTCTTAATCTATCATTTTTCAGATTCTTTCAGAGAATTCATCATGTCCTGGCAGGGTCTGTTCTGTTGATTTGCAACATAAAAATGTTAAAAAGAGATGTATTATCCAGGAGTCAGTTTCCAAAAAATGTCTCCTCAGCAATAAGGAATATTTTGCCGGGACCATTCGAAGGATGACATTGGGTTAGTAATGCCTGTAGAAATTAACCAGTTCTGCTGCAGTGTTAACATCAGTGTTTCCGACATTTTAGTTTTAGATTGAAAAGTTGTCATAGCAGTTGAAAGAGTGACAGCGTAAAGTATTAAAGTCGTGAATTGGCATTCTTTGCACTGTTTGGATATTCTTTTTAAAAAAAACTGTTATCAGCAGATGGGCCACTTGTCATAATGGAAAGGAGAAGTTGCCAGATCAATAATTCAGTCGTAACTTAGAGGAATGGTGAGAATGCCGACACAAAGTGCAACTAGTCGCTCATCCGAGGCAGACAGATACAAGGGATATTGGCAGAATAAAAGCCCTGTCCCACAGTATGAGTTCATTCCAAGAGCTCTCCCGAGTTTGCCCTGATTCGAACTCGGAGATTTACTGTAATGGCCACTCGTCGGTACTCGGGGCTCTTGTGGACATTTTTCAACATGTTGAAAAATCTTCACGAGTCTTCCCCTGCTTACCTGCCGTTAGCGAGTCTTCCCAACTAACTGCCGTTAGCGTTGCGAGCCGTTAAGAGACGTCCCCGAGCTCCGACGTACCCGCTACGTTCATTCTCCGTGCTTACCACAAGTTTGATTTTTTTTAAACTCGGGAGAGCTCTTGTAATGAACTTGTACCGTGGGACTGGGCTATTAAGAGTTCAGACCAAAGTCTAGAATCCACAGAGGAAGAATCCCCTTCCAGCTTAAGAACACTTTCAAAATGCTTTACTGATGAGAAAATGTTCTGGAAAGATGCAGCACAGATCCACTGGACTGATATCAGGATTCAGAAGGTTAAATTGCTGTAGCTTCTAGTTCCTGAATGTAGAAGACCATGATATGATTTGATCAATTATTGAAATACTATGATAGGAAAGATAAAAAAGAAACTGTTTCATCTTGTTGGGAAAACCAAAACAAGTGGCCCAATCTTAACATCAGGCTGTCTGTTTAGGAGGAACATCGGAAAATACATTCTCTACACAAAGTGTTGTAGACGTCTAGAATTGACCATCTGAAAGGATCGTTGATGCTGAAATAATTCTGGCTTTGAAAGATTAAGCTGTTAGTTTTTAACGTGATATCTTCAAAGGAAACACAGCAACTACAGATAAAAGGGACAAATCCAGATCAGTCATAAGTGAATGCAGATGAAAGGTCAATCAGCTGACTACTGTTCCTAGCCCAATGATACAAGAAACAGGCCTTTTGATCCATCAGGTCATTGCTGGTGGATTGCTTCACATTCGCTCCCTTGTTTAATCCCATGTTACAGTTTGCATATGCTTTCAATAATTCTCTTTCTCACGTGATTATTAATTCGCCTTTTAAATTGACCATACTTCAGAAACATCTTGCAATTGAGAATTCCTCATTCGAAGCTCAACAGCAGGGAAAATAGATTGACACTCTTAGATGCTACATGGTCCAATGAAGACTTAGGTGGAATAGATTGTGGGCTAGAGAAATTGCAGCAGGAATGCAGCAGGACCAGACACCTCGGGTGTGATTCATATTAGCATGCCTCAAATCTTCCTGGCATCAGCCTTGCTCCATATATCTCCAGTAATGAAGTACTTCTAGTAGTGTCACCACTAAGGCAGCCATTGAATGAAAAGCTCTGTTGCAAGACGTTGGAGACAGAACTCACTGATTGTAAACACTCTGTGTACATGAGAAAGTGTTGGCAGAGGCTGCAGCTCTCATTTCACCACATATTGATTTAAATCAACTCAGAGAGCTGCCACCTGCTGCTCTCATTCATGGACCAGTTTCAGCAGGACTAGGAGCCCATCGTTTTGATGTGTTGTTTTTCTTGCTATATTGAGGGACACTCTGTTAACATTGGGAATCCTGACTGGCCCCTTTCACTGGTGACTGGAAGATCCTCCAACACCTCATATCCACAGAGTGTGCATCCACAAGTAGTTTTCTTTCCAGCATCGGGCAACTAAACACCACATTCAATGGCTGCCTTGCTGTGACACCATGGGCAGAATTCCTTTATTGGAGTGCTGGCCACTCAGGGCTGGCCACTCAGAGTGAGCTGGGGACTTCATGGCAGGGCACGACCATTTGTGATGAGCACACTCCCATAGACTCTGAATGTGCCTTTAAGAACTGTATGGACCATGAGATATGACATTTAATAAATTGTCGTAATACCATTGCTGTTAATTAGGTGTGGACCATCTTCAATGACAAATGTTTAATTGGTATCTCTCTCCTTGTTGTCTATCTTGGATAACATTTGATAAATGTGCCAACATTGGTGATGATTTTTAGATTTAACATGTTGCTGCTTGAGGAGGATGCAAGGCAGTGGTCAAAGGGAGAGGAGAACTCACCTCTCCTTGGTAGAGCAATGATAGTGGTAGACAAAGAACACTGTGGATGTGATAATAAGCTTGTGAAATCCGAGGAGTTTCAATTACTTGCTCTGTATTGAAGTAATTGAAGATGTTCCTCAGAGAAAAATATGGTTTGAAGATCTCAAGAGAAGAGATGGGACGAAAAAATAAGGCCACATGGGGAAAGAGAAAGCCAATGTCGTCGCTGGCAGTAAACTATCAATTAAGTCTATTATGTGGAGATTGATGAAACTGGAAGGGAAATGTTATCCTAATGCCACCAGAGGTTTACATGAGTTAAATGCCACTCGGGACCTGAGATTCAACTTTCAAATGTGCACTCAGGCAATAGGTGTAATTTCCGGATCATTATGTGAGTGAGTTAGGCTTCATTGCGGCCCTCCAATGAACAGGTGTTGAAAAATATGAAATAATCTTGCTCAATTCTGAGTTGTATACAGAAATGTGAGCAGTGGTGCAGTCATCCACTTTGTACCTGGGTCAAGTGGACAGTATGAGGTGTCTGAAAGGGAAGTAGTAGTCTACCTGGATGTCATGGGATCAAGTCATGGGAGCAAAACGCAGGAAGTCTTGAAAAGGATATTAGAACTAAACTCGGGAGCAATTGCAGGTATCAGATGAGAGTATGATTTGGTAATTGTAATTCATCAATTGAGGTTATTAAAGAATATTAATGTGTATTCTTTATTGATATAATCAACTCATATTGCCATGGTGTAGATGGAGGTAGATATGATAGTGGCATTTAAGAGGCTTTTGGATAGACATATGGGTATGCAGGGAATGGAGGGATAAAGATTATGCACAGGTAGATAAGAGATGTTCTTGGCATCATGTTTGCACAGACATCGTGGGCCTAAGGGCCTGTTCTTGATCTGTACTGTTCCATAACTCATCAATTTGCAGTAGTGACATTTCAGGTGATTGCCGGCAAGAGCTGAGCATGTTTACCACTACAGAGCAGCAAGTAAAGCGAATACTATATTACAATGCAGGGAGCAATGAAAATTAAATAAACTGCAATGTTGGATAGCTGAAATAGAAAGGAAAATTATGGAAACATTCAGCGGGTCACACAGCTCCAGACAGGATTTTAAAGATCGTGATTGTGTGTTTACAATTCTTGAAACATATTTAAAACAGCCTCACACAATCCTAGGTAAAGCAGGTGTGCTGGCTGCTCTTATACAAGCCTTCCATTGGCCTTGAGCATCAGGCAGGTTCTAATAAATTAATTTTCATAAGTTATAGGAGCAGAATTAGGCCTTTCAGCCAATCAAGTCTATTCTGCCATTCAATCATAGCTGATCTATCTTTCCCTCTCAACCTCATTCTGCTGCCATCTCCCCATAACCCTTGACACCCGTACTAGTCATAAATCTGTCAATCATTCTTCTGCCATCTGCCGATAACCCCTGACACCCGTACTAGCCAAGAATCTGTCAATCTCTGCCTTAAAAATATCCATTGACTTGCCCTCCACTGCCGTCTGTGGCAATGAATTCCACAGATTCCCCACCCTCTGACTAAATAAATGTCTCTAAATTTCCTTTCTAAAAGTACATCCTTTTATTTTAAGGCTATAGCTTTTGTCTCTGATTCACACTGTGTATGGCTCAATCTAGGACATTCAACTCCACTGGCAGAAATGCAATGCAATAACTATATGCCTGGTGGGTTTTATATTTCTGTTATCCTCCTCTCTACTATTACATTGAAGAAGAATATTCACTGCCAATTGTATTTGCAAGAGACATTTATTTTTAATGGGGGCACTGGAAGAATAATGGACAAAGACTGATTTGTAGGAGACTATTTGACTATTGAATTTAAAAGACCCCAACTAAATCTTCAGATCTATTGCCCATTCACCTCTTGGGCAACAGCACTGACTCTGAAAAACATAACTTTAAGATCCTTAAGTCGTAAGGCAAAGATAGAGTAGTGTTCAGCTCGTTCATCTTCAACCAGGGTAGGTGTATGGTATAACGCTAGTGGGGTTACTACCTATTCATACTGGTCAATTCTCCCTGGTCAATTTGTCCCTTCCTACCTAAACCACCCCTCCCCGGGTACTTTCCCTTGCAACCGCAGGATATGCTACACTTGTCGCTTTACCTCCCCCCTCGACTCCGTCCAAGGACCCAATCAGTCTTTCCAGGTGAGGCAGAGGTTCACCTACACCTCCTCCAACCTCATCTACTGCATCCACTGTTCCAGGTGTCAACTTCTCTACATCGGCAAGACCAATCGCAGGCTCGGCAGTCGCTTCGCCCAACACCTCCGCTCAGTTCGTACTAAGCAACCTGATCTCCCAGTTGCTCAGCATTTCAACTCCCCCTCCAATTCCCAATCTGACTTTTCTGTCCTGGACCTCCTCCATTGCCAGAGTGAGGCCCAGTGCAAATTGGAAGAACAGCACCTCATATTTTGCTTAGGTAGTTTACACCCCTGTGGTATGAACATTGACTTCTCTAATTTTACATACCCCTTGCTTTCTCCCTCCTTCCCCTCCCCCTTCCCAGCTCTCCCACAAAGCCTACTGTCTCCACCTCTTCCTTTCTTTTTCCGCTCCCCCCGACATCAGTCTGAAGAAGGATATCGACCCGAAATGTCCCTATTCCTTCTCTCCATGGATGCTGCCTCACCCGCTGAGTTTCTTCAGCATTTTTTGTCTACATTCACACATTCAGCATCTGTTAACTGATCTGTAAAGGAGCCGGACAGATACAAGGTGAAAATAATCCCAATGCTGGAGAGTTTAAAAAAATGTTGCTCCAAAATTTACTGTAGTCCATTTCAAAATAACAACATTTGAATGAGTAACATGATCATCACTCCCATCTCTCTTGATACATGTTGGCTCTGAATGTATTCACTTCCTAAGTAGCCAGCCATGCCCTCTGGTCGTATGGACATGGTGAAACTACTTGTCATGGTCCACATTATGCAACCCCTGTAGAATCTTAAAAACAACTAGACGCAGTGAAATCATTTCTCAATCATCTCATTTCCTGTGACAGCATGCCGCGTTTATGTAACCGTCGATCTTAAATAGCTAGTTGTTGGATTTAATGAACCCACAGATTGTGGTGACACCCTGTGACCCAATCACTGCGCAGTTTCTGTAAACTTAAGTGTCAGAAAGTCGGCCAACAAGCTAACTCCGGGGTTTAATCAAAGTGCCTGTTGACAACTGATGTTGATGGTTGAACAGATTAATGGGTTTGGATTTGCAGACATGCAAACAGGTAATAAACAGCTGGGCCATTTACGAGCAAGAACCCAAAATAAATTCATGTTGACAGCAGAGTTCTATTAAAGTTATCCTGTAAGAAGTCCCTTTTGGCAGGTTTCTACCCAGAGGGAGCTCTGAGGGACTGATTTTATTAAAATCCCTCCTACCAGCAAGCTGCAATTCATTTGCTCCATGATCCTATATTACAAACATTTAGAATTTATACTTTCTGCTTTTGGAAGTTCTTCAGAAGAAAGTGTTTCATTCCAATGGTTCTTGATGACTACTCTGTCATTTCAAGATCTATATTTGTTTGAGCATTTCCCTCATGAGAGAAAACCATTCCATCAACCCAGTATCACTGCTCTCACCTCTCAATTTCTCTTTGTTTAAAAGATAAGGCAGTATTTTTTCTCCACGTTTTAATGGTGTTTGGCTGGTGTGTCAGCATCAGGGCCCTCTGTTGATAGTATGATTTTCAAAAGACAGACCCATTTAGTTTCATTTTGACGTCTTACTTTTGAGTTAGCAAATGCAACATGTGTGCAAGGATAAAAATGGGAAGGTGTCAATTTCTTACAGTTTATTACACAGGATGTCAGCTCTCGACTGAGGGATGATCGACAGATGATTTCACTGCTTTTTTTGCTTTTTTTAGTTTCCAAAGGGATTGGATGAGTAGACCATGACAAATAGCTTCACCTTGTCCCACGGGGTTTTAGGCCATGGCAGACACGGGAAATGCATTAATTTAACGTTAGGAGAGGTGAGGTATTTTGTGAGTGCTGTTCACTCAAATGTTGATATTCTGGAATGGAGTACATGATTCATTGAGACCTGACATACTGTATGACAAGAATAGCATTGGGATTCCAGCAAACTCTCCTACCTAGAGTCAGAGAGTCATAGTGATAAAGCGTGGAAACAGGCCCTTTGGCGCAACTCACCCACACCGGCTTACAATGTCCCAGCTACACTACTCCCATTTGCCTGCGCTTGGTCCATATCCCTGCAAACCTTTTCCTATCCATGTACCTGTCGAACTGTTTCTTCAACGATGGGATAGTCCCAGCCTCAACTACCTCCTCTGGCAGCTTGTTCCATACACCCACCACACTATGTGTGAAAAGGTTACCCCTCGGATTCCTTTTTTTCCCCCTTCACCTTGAATCTATGTCCTCTGGTCCTCAATTCCCCTATTCTGGGCAAAAGACTCTGTGCATCTACCCGATCTATTCCCCTCATGATTTTGTATACCTCTATAAAATCTCCCCTCATCCTCCTGCACTCTATGGAATACAGACACAGCTTACTCAACCTCTCCCTTAAGCTCACACCCTCTAGTCCTGGCAACATCCTCGTTAATATTTTCCAAACCCTTTCAAGCTTGACAATATCTTTCCTATAACCTGGTGCCCAGAACACAATATTCTGAATGTGGTCTCACCAACGTCTTATACAACTGCAACATGACCTCCCAACTTCTAAACTCAATACTGATGAAGGCCAAAGAGCCAAAAGCCTTTTTGACCACCTTATCTACCTGTGACTCTACCTTCAAGGAACCATGCACCTGTACTGCTAGATCCCTCTGTTCTACAACACTACCCAGAAGCCTACCATTTACCGTGTAGGTCCTGCCCTTTTTCAACTTCCCAAAATACAACACCTCACACTTCTCTGTTTTAAATTCCATCAACCATTCCTCCGCTTACCTGGCCAGTTGATCCGGATCCTGCTGTAATTGTTCACAACCATCTTCACTATCTGCAAAACCACTAACTTTTGTATCATCAGCAAACTTGCTAATCTTGCTCTGTATGTTCTCATCCAAATCATTCACGTAGATGACAAACAGTAACGGGCCCAGCACTGAACCCTGAGGCACACCACTAGTCACAGGCATCCAACCTGAGAAGCAACCTTCCACCATTACCCTCTGCTTCCTTCCATGGAGCCAGTTTGCTATCCATTCAGCTATCTCACCTTGGATCCCATGCGATCTAACCATCCAGAGCAGCCTATCATGCGGAACCTTATCGAACGCGTTACTGAAGTCCATGTACACAACATCTACAGCTCTGCCCTCATCAACCCTTTTGGCCACGTCTTCAAAAAAATCAATCAGAATTGTGAGACACAACCTCCCATGTACAAAACATGCATGAACAAGTTCTTACACTGTCCCTCTTTCTAATTGCTGAAGGTAACCAGTCATGATGGTCAGCTGTGTGAACAGCAGCTTCTCCATGACTTCTGCATGTGTTGTTAAATGTCCAAGTCCTGAACAGGCTGAATGATAGATGGTATCATATGTAAAAAGGCTCTGTACCACTCCAAATATTTAAAAAAAAAACCAATCTGTTATTTATATCAATGGAAGATCGACACAAAAAGCTGGAGTAACTCAGCAGGGCAGGCAGCATCTCTGGAGAGAAAGAATGGGTGACGTTTCGGGTTGAGACCCTTCTTCAGACTTCTTCCATCTATCTTCGGTTTAAGCCAGCATCTGCAGTTCCTTCCTACACAGTTATATGAATGACTTGGACGAGAATGTACAAGGCATGATTAGTAAGTCTACAGATGACATTAAAATAGATGGTATCATGGACAGTGAAGATGGTTATCAAGAATTATTGCGGGATCTTGAACAGTTGGGCAAGTGGGTCGAAGAATAGCGAATGGAGTTTAGGTTAATTCAAGTAAGTGTGAGATGGGAAGTCAAAACAAAGGCAGGGCCTTCACTGTGAATTATAGGGCAATGGGGAATGTTCCCTGAAAGTCACAGGTAGGTAAAGATGGCTTTTGGAACATTGGCCTTCATTAGTCAGGGAATTGAGTTCAGAAGGTTGGACATTATATTACAGTTGCACAAGATGTTGGTGTGGCAGCATTTGGAATATTTGGTCATCTTGCTATAGGAAAGTTGCCAATAAGATGGAAAGAGTGCAGAGGAGATTACACGAGGATGTTGCCAGGACTCAAGGGCCTGAGCTACAGGGAGAGATTCGGCAGGCTAAGACTTCATTCCTGGAAGTGGAGGAGGCTGTGGGATGATCTTATAGAGATGTATGAAAACATGATGGGATGAACACACAGTCTTCTTTCCATGGTAAGGGGAACAAGAATTAGAGGGAATAGGCTTAAGGTAAGAGGGGAACAATTTAATAAGATTCTGAGGGGCAAATTGTCACATAATCGGTGATGGATATATGGAAGGAACTGTCATATGAAGTAGTTGAGGCAGGTGATGCATTGGTGATCATTTTTCAATGTTCTATAGATTCTGGATCAGTTCCTGTGGATTGGAGGGCAGCTAATGTTATCCCACTATTTAAGAAAGGAGGGAGAGAGAAAGCAGGGAATTGTAGACCAGTTATCCTGACATCGGTGATGGGGAAGATGCTACAGTCAATTATTAAATATATAATAGCGGCACTTTTGGATAACAGTATCAGGATCAATCCAAGTCAGCATGGATTTATGAAGGAGAAATCTTGCTTGACTAATCTTCTGGAATTTTTTGAGGATGTAACAAGTAAAATGAATAAGGGAGAGCCAGTGGATGTAGTGTATCTGGACTTTCAGAAAGCCTTTTGTAAGGTCCCACACAGGAGATTAGTAGGCAAAATTAGAGCACATGGTATTGGGGGTAGGATATTGACATGGATAGAAAATTGGTTGGCAGACAGGAAAGAAAAAGTAGGAATTAACGGGTCCTTTTCAGAATGGCAGGTAGTGACAAGTGGGGTACCGCAAGGCTCGGTGCTGGGCCGCAGCTATTTACAATAAATATTAATGATTTAGATTAAGGAATTAAAAATAACATTAGCAAATTTGCAGATGACACAAAGCTGGGTGGGAGTGTGAACTGTGAAGAGGATGCTATGAGGATGCAGGGTGACTTGGATAGGTTGGGTGAATGGGCAGATGCATGGCAGATGCAGTATAATGTGGGTAAATGTGAGGTTATCCACTTTGGTAGCAAGAACAAGAAAGCAGATTATTATCTGAATGGTGTCAGATTAGGAAAAGGGGAAGTGCAACAAGATCTGGGTGTCCTTTTACATCAGTCACTGAAACTAAGCAAGCAGGTACAGCAGGCAGTGAAGAAAGTTAATGGCATATTGCCCTTCATAACAAGAGGATTTTTTAGTTTAGGAGCAAAGAGGTCCTTCTGCAATTGTACAAGGCCCTGGTGAAACCACACCTGGAGTATTGTGTGCAGTTTTGGTCTCCTAATTTGAGGAAGGACATTCTTGCTATTGAGGGAGTGCAGCGTAGGTTTGCGAGGTTAATTCCCAGGATGGCGGGACTGTCATATGATGAACGAATGGAACGACTGGGCTTGTATTCACTGGAATTTAGAAGGATGAGAGGGCCTCTTATAGACACATTTAAAATTATTAAGGGATTGGACACGCTAGATGTAGGAAACATGTTCCCGATGTTGGGGGAATCCAGAACCAGGGGCCTCAGTTTAAGAATAAGGGTAGGCCATTTAGAACTGAGATGTGAAATAACTTTTTCACCCAGAGAGTTGTGAATTTGTGGAATTCTCTGCCTCAGAAGGGAGTGGAGGCCAATTCCCTGGATACATTTAAAAGATAGATAGGGCTAGCGGAGTAAGCAGGAACGGAGTACTGATTGTGGATGATCAGTCATGATCAGATTGAATGGCAGTGCTGGCTTGAAGGGCCGAATGGCCTACTGCTGCACCTATTTTCTTTGTACCTATGCACACCATTTAAAATACATTTGGTCAATGCTAGACACTCTCTTATACAATTTAAAATATTACATAGACTGCATTACTCAAAATCCAAACTACATAATATTTTTTCAAATGTATCTGCCATATGTGATAAATGTCAGCATTTAGAAGCTAACTTGACACACTCATTTACAAATTGTGTAAAAATTACAAAATTTTGGACAGAAATATTTAGGATAATTTCGAATGTTGTTAATATGAATCTGATTCCTGATTCAAAGTTAATAATACTGGCAATACTGGAAACAGATCAATTAATAACAACGAATCAAATAATTTTTATTGATTATAGTTTAATAATTGGGAAAAAATTAATATTGAAATTCTGGAAAGGTCCTACATCCCCCACAATCAAAATGTGGATTACAGGAATATCGGAGACACTCCATCTGGAAAGATTGAGGCTTGTCCTAATGGACAGGTTGGATCTTTTCAGAGGAATATGGTCTCCATACATTGAATATCTAAAGGGTCAAAGTGGCTCGGTGCGAGAGCCTGACTGAAACCTGAATAATGGAATAGATGAAGAAATACGTATAACAAATCATGGATATATCTCCAACGATGGATAACTTTTTAATGCTCCATTCACTTCTTTATTTTTGATTTCTTATTTCTATGTTATTTTTCTCCATCTTTTCTTACGTGTAAAAAAAATGTATAGAAATACAAATAAGTCTTAAATGTTAATATTAATACTATTACGAACATATGTAAGAAGTATATTCTATTAATATGTATTTACAATTAATAAAAATATTTAACATAAAAGACATTTGGTCAGGTACATGGATGGGAACCTGGTTACTGGAGTTGTGAGGTGCACTACCTTGTCACCCTTTTCAAAGAAACATTTAGTTACCAACCCTAATAAATTCAGTGTGAAGAAGGGTCCCAACCTGAGAAGTCACCTGTCCATGTTCTCCCTAAATGCTGCCTGGCCCGCTAAGTTACTCCAGTACTTTGTGTCCTTTATTCCCAATAAAGTCCTGTGTTTTCCAGTCAAGACACACTTGTTGTCTTTTGCGCACATGCACACTCTAATCTTAAAATAATCAAGTTTAAATGTACATTACATGCCACTTAAACCCATAACCTCACCCAACAGGTCCCATGTCATGCATACAAAGTTTCCCATTTGATGTTATTCCCACAGATCCCAATCGCCTTCTATATTCAGCTTTTTGCTTCAGATAAACCCAAGCATCACATAATTGAACTTAAATACCATTACTATTATATGGATTTGTAAAAGCTAAAATGTTTTGCAGCCTGTCTCAACTAACAATCAGGGGAAAATAACGTAATGGCAACTGGAAGCATTGGCTGTACAATAGCACATTCATTTCTAATTGTATGTTTTAAAATGTAACCATCATCAACTGAACTGTTATTCACTGAGATGTTGAGTTGTTAAGATGCAACTTGGGTAAAGGGTAAAATTTTATCAGGCTGCAAGGAATTCAAGGTTGAGAGGAAAGGATAGATCAGCCATGATTGAAACTCCCTTTTTAAATTGCAACAGAAAAATTCAAGTATTTGGGTATCCAAATTACTAGGATCATTATTTCAACGCAAACTATATGCCTTTATTAACTAAATTAAATGGGTTGATTAAATTCTGGAAAACACTGCCGATGTCCTTAATAGGCAGAATAAATGCTATAAAAATAATCTTTTTACCACAAATACTGTCCCTATTTCAATCAATACCAATATATTTAACAAAAAAAATCTTTAAAAAACTAGACTCTGATATTACAAACTTCATATGGGACTATGAATTACATAGAATTCAAAGAAAACATTTGTGTAAATCTAAAGAATCAGGGGGACTGACACTCCCGAATTTGTTGTACTACTATTGGGCAGTGAATATTAAAAATATAATTTATTGGTTGGACAGTTCTGCCCAACAAGTAGATTGGATAAGAATGGAGAAAGAGGATTGTTCCCCTTAGAAGCGATTCTTCTTTCTCCGATGAAACTGAACAATATCTATCTATATTACTAAAAGTCTGATCTTGACCACTTTTGGCTCGCTGTGCTGTGATTTCCGAGAGAATGCCAACACCTACAACCATCATTTTTGGCCAGCTCGCACAGAGCCCCCCTCTGCCTTACTGGACCAGAGGATTTTTCCCATGGATTAAAAGTCAGAGAGATATTAATGTTTTTAACAAACTCCCCATTCTCTCTGCTGCCCCTGCTGGAGGGAGGGGGAAGGACTATAAAACCAGGAAGTGGTGTGCCTCACTCAGTCTCTGCAAGATGGAGGAACCAGAGAGTGACGTCTCTCTGAGCTCTGAACACATGTCTACTCAACTGTGAGTGCCCTTAATGTGCTTTGAAAATGAAAATATGGTTGGTTTGAAATAAAAAGGCACTGCCTGCAAATGTTTGTTTGGGTGCTTTGGCTTGAGTTTAAAAGGCACAACTGCAAATGGTGGCTTGGGTGCCTTGGCTTGAAATGAAAAGCCACTACTGCAAATGGTGGCTTGGGTGCTTAGGCCTGAAGTGAAAAGGCACTACTGCAAATGGTGGCTTGGGTACTTTGGCCTGAAGTGAAAAGGCACTACTGCAAATGTTGGCTTGGGTGCTTTGGCCTGAAGTGAAAAGGCACTACTGCAAAGTGTCTTGGGTGCTTTCGGTAACTTCCTGTTTGCACTGTATATTGATTTTAGATAAAACGCTATCACTTACGGCTGTGATTTTTGGCCATCTTACTCAGTCCCCCTCCGCTCAGCAGGTGCAGAGGATTCTTCCCATCAATGAAAAATAAAAGTGTTTTTAGTGTTTAAAAAAATGTTGAGAATATCTCTTCTGTCATGAAAGCCACACCTTTTCCGATGGGAGGGGGAGAGGTTATAAAACATGGAAGTGTGGGTGTGGCTCAGTCTCATCATGATGGGGGAGGGAGAGGTCACGACTCTGTCTGAGCTGTGAATAAACTGAACTCACTGAATGTCTACAGCACTGTGAGTTTGGTGTTTTGTGTGGTTTTATGATGGTTTCACCCTGCGTGAAATGGTAGGAGACTGCATTTGAATGTGGTGGTCTTGCACCCTGCATGAAATGGTATGAAACTGCACTTGAATGTGGTGGCGTTCCAGCCTGCATGAAATGGTAGGAGACTGCATTTGAATGTGGTGGCTTTCCACCTTGCTTGAAGTGGTAGGAAATTGCACTTGAATTTGGTGGCCGTGCTCCCTGCTTGAAATGGTCGGAAAATGGATTTGAATTTGGTGGCCTTGCACCCTGCTTGAAATGGAATTTCAAGGAATAGCTATGAGTCAACTGCCAGCCCACCAGCCGTGAGTGAGCTGCCAGCACATCAGGCTTGAGGGACTGAGCTGCCACCCCAAGAACCCATACCAGCTCTCCAGAAAGCCCCCCCACTGGCCACCAATATTGGGATTGGTGGAGAGGTGGAATATTGCGTCGGGGGACCAGCCCTCCCATGTGAACATGGGACCCAATGGGTCCCACTTAGTCTAGTAATATATCAGAGGAATCCAATTATTCACAGTATAATACAAATTTGGAAACAAATAAAATTAACTTTAAAATTAAGAAATTCATTGCTTCTTTCCCCAATAGGTAACAATCCCTCATTCAAACCATCTATTATTGATAAAACATTTATCCATTGGGAAAGAATAGGAATTAAAATGATTGGAGATATGTATGAAATGGGGAAAACTTTTATCATTCTAACTATTACAACTAAAATAACCTGAAATGTAACCAATATTTCAAATATCTTCAAATATAAGATTATTTGAAAAAACATATACAAGGATATCAAACTCTAACCTCAGATTTATTAGAGGAAGGAATGAATAGAAAGGCAGAATCAAGCAATTTAATATCATATTTATATAATATAATTTTAAATATAGAAACACCAATGACAGAGGCAATTAGAAGGGACTGGGAACAAGAGTTATTGATAAAAATAAAACGACAGTTGGGAAAAAAATCAATTATATGTACATAAATGCTCGATTAATGTAAGGCATAACCTAATTAAATTTAAAATTTTACACAGATTATATTACTCGAAAACCAGATTGAATAAAATATTTCCAAATGTCAAAATGCCATTATAGCACATTCCTTTATCTCTTGTACAAATCTTCATAAATTTTGGAATTAAATCTTTGGAACTTTTACAAAACTATTCAACACAAAATTGAACCCCAATACAGAACTGATTATCTTCGGATCAATGGAAGAGGGATGTAAATTAACTACGTTCCAAGAAACTCTCTTTAATTATGGTTTAATAACAGCAAAAAAAGTACTCAAATTCTGGAAAAACGCAACCACGCCAACGTTCAAAATGTGGATTTCAAATATGTCGGAAACACTACATCTTGAAGAAATGATATTCCTCCCACTAGGCAAAGTAGACCAATTCTTAAAGATTTGGTCTCCTTTTATCGACTTCTTACAAGCATATGGTGCAACACAACATAACCTTAGAAATTAAATGGTTCAGAACCGGGTGACGGATGGGTAAAGACACTAAATAGGTATATCTCTCCTAATTTATTTTCTTTCTACTTTCTCTTTTTCTTTCAATCTCCTTAGCTTCTTATCTCTACTCTCTGTCTCTCTCGCTATCTATTTCTACTCGCTTGTCTATCTATCTCGACACCCTTTATTTCCCTTTTTCTTTCACTGCTCTTCTATTATTAAATTAAAAATAAGAAGTTGTACAAGAATGGTAATGTGTATGTATGTACTAGGTGCTTAGGTACCACACCACTGTACTTACTTCTAACAAAAATAAATTAAAAACATTTTTTATTTAAATGATTGAATAACGGAGTAAACTTGATGGGCCAAATGGCCCAATTCTGCTCCTATAATTTGTGAACTTATGAGCCATTGCAAAATTTGTTGCAGACTCTGGAATGAATTTCAGAGGCAGAATATATTAGGAAATGTCCTTTTAGCTCTAATCAAGAATACATTTCTATGCCATTGTAACCTAATCTGCACACATTTGAATTTTAATAATAGTAGGTCAATAATGTTTTATTGAGTTGCATTTGTTAAAGTAGGAATATTGTCCAGAATTTGGTTGGTGATGTCTATGTTCTTCTTTCAGATGGAATAGTTTACATTCATCTAAGAGATCACGTGGTTTAGTTTAACAACTTACAACATCCCTTCTTTAGTGCAGCTGACTGTCAGCATTATGATATGATATGATAGAACTTTATTCATCCCTGAAGGGAAATTGGTCTGCCAATAGTCATAACACACAACAAGGTACACGAAAACCTGAAATTAAAATTAAATTAAAAGTAAATTAAAATTGGAAAAAAAAAGAAAAAGACGAGTGACTGTTGTCTGGTTGCTGTGTGCAGAGCGCCTTAACCAGAACGAACGAACGAACAAACAAATGAAGTCAGGCTTATCCTGTGGACAGAGGATTCTAACACCAGAGTGTCCCTTTCCTCCTCCATACCTGGTCCCCATTTGTTCTCCCACAGTCCTTCATGGCGGTCCCCCAGGCCAGGTCCCCATTGTCTTCCCTTCCCCCCTCATGCTCTTCAACCGCTGATCACAGGACGATCGCAAAGCCCCACCACTGACGAAGCTCCCGCTGCAGTCGAGGCCTCACCGCCGCCGAGACTCCTACTGCCGCCGAGGCTCCCGCTGCTGTCGAGGCATCAGGATCAGAGTTATGATCAGGATTCTAGACTAGGGCTTCAGAGATGACTGTGCTGCCAACTGGGTTGCAACTGGTGTTAGTGTGGGCTACCAGGTTTGGTAGCCATATACTAGTCATAATACCAGTGTCCATTTAGCCATGGAGGTGGGGGGGTGGAAGGGGATGGGGATGGGGATGGACTGTGGTTAATGTTTGTCTGGATATGACAGCCATCAGCTGCTGTCACACCGCAGTTAGTTTTCCACTCGTCTGCCTCCTAAGTGCTGACTTCTGCTGATACCTTTGCTTATAGGTGAGAACAACTCGGACGCTGTTTAAACAGGGTGGCAAGAATCCCACTGTCTCATGATCTGCATTCCCATAATATCACTGGTACAAATTGAGGGGAGAGATTTCCTGGGTCATGACCCATGTTGCTCTATTTGATTTGCTGCTGACATCAGAAACATGGGCTGATGGTTCCCCGAAAGATGGAGCACTTGCGTTCGAGTGGCATCATAAGTTCTGCCTGTCGGTGTCCAATAGCACTTTGGGGTGAGAATGGAAAGCATCAGAATCCAAATAATATAAGTATTCGATGGTGAAGCAGTTACTGCTCCTTAACTTGTATAGGAAGGAACTGCAGATGCTGGTTTGAACCGAAGATAGACACAAAAAGCTGGAGTAACTCAGCAGGACAGGCAGCATCTCTGAATAGAAGGAATGGGTGACGTTTCAAGTTGAGACCCTTCTTCAGCTTCTTAACTTACTGCAGGAGGACCTCACCCCATTAAGGATGCGACTGGGTGCTTGTATAAATGCGGAATTTGAATGTGAGAGGGTTAAAGAGTTTTGAGCCAGTCTCCTTCAGTATTACAGGAAGAAGTGTGTTTGCCAGGACCACAGTGATACAGTATGTTCTGTCTAGCAAGAGTTTCAGGCGCCACTCTGAGGATATCTCCTGTGCTGATCTCATCAGTGCTATCAGTGAGCTGCTGAGATGAATCTCCCATCCCATCACCAGGATGGCAGACCCCTCCCCCAGTCACTCCACATTCTTTACAAATACTGACCTCGCCAGCTAGTGCATTGCTGGTGGCTGCCGTTCAAGACTCCAGCTTGTTTGTATGAACAGTCTGCTTTCAGACTTTGCAGTCATTTTACCATTGCCGAGGTTCAAAAGGGTAGAAGGAAATAAAAGGGTTTATATCTTGATGGGAGCTGAACAGCACCATACACAAGGCAGGTAGCTTACAAACATCTGCCAGTATTAAAGCAATAGCTCATGACTCTTGGCGTAAAGATATGAATTAACATTAGTATTTATCTCAGGATGTTGCTGGACTTTGGGCATAAGGATACCAAATTACATAATAATGTTTTAAAATTAGTAGTTACAGTTAGCATCACTGGATGCTTAGTTTAGTTTAGTTTAGTTTAGAAATACAGCGCGGAAACAGACCCTTCGGCCCACCGAGTCCGCACTGGCCAGCGATCACCCTGTACACTAACACTACCCTACACACTAGGCAAATTTTATTCCAAAGTCAATTATACTACAAATCCATACATCTTTGGAGTGTGGGAGAAAACTGGAGCAGCCAGAGAAACCCCACGTGGTCACAGGGAGAACTTACAAACTCTATACAGACAGCACCCGTAGTCAGAATCGAACTCGGGTCTCTGGCACTGAAAGGCAGCAACTCGACCGCTATGCCACTGATGCTCATCAAGAAGTTAGACAGATGGAGTTAGATGAACATGCACTCGTAGAGTCTATACATGTCCCTCCATCTGTTCTAACGTAGCACCATAGAGTGCCGAGAATACCGAGTCATGGAATGAACATAAATGGATTTATGTCAGTAAAGTACGGTATTGAAGGTATAAATTAGTGTGTAACCATGTGAAGAAGCTGGGATTAACCAGTAGGGACATTATCAGTACACGGGGCAGCTTGGGTTAATTATTGAGTATCAGAGAAGGAACAGAGTATATGTAGCATGTACAGAAAAGCCATATTAATAAATCATTGGGGAGCGGGATAGTGTCTTACCGATAGATTTAGTGAGCGATAGAGATTGCTGGCAGTGACTAATACATGAAGAATGCTTTAAACTACATAGAAATAAAAGTCCTAAAATCCATTAGTGTTTCATATAGTTTTGGTGGAATTCATCAGAACTGGGATCTAGTTAGTAGTCTCGTTCTGCTGAATCCAGGTCAGCATTTTTGCCATTCTAATGTACATGTTAACTTCTAAATTACTATCCAGATGGTGGAGTGCTCCTGTGCTAAACAAGGCTGACATTGTAATGGGAGAGCTGGAAGAGGGGTATGGATCTGTTTCATCAGGAATCCTATTCTCAGGGGGCCTCCAAAGTACCAAAGGATGGAAGTGGGAGCCAGCTATGAATTCACATGACAATCAAGATTTGAAAGAGTATATTCCCAAATGTTATTACACCATAAAGCAAGGTCATTCATCATATCAAGTCTTTGCTGGCTCACAATGAATCCCATCCTCCTACTATTTTTCACAGTGGAAGAATGTTTTGGGATCAGTGATCAAAATTCTGAAGAAGAGTCCCGATCCAAAACATCACGTAATATTTTTCTCCAGAGATGCTGCCTGACCCGCTGAGTTACTCCAGCACTTTGTGTCTATCTTCCATAATTAAGATAGATACAAATAAGGATGTCCAGTCCTTGGGGGAAGTACTATAAATTGAGGTAAGAAGATAACACCATTATTAGGCAGGAGCTTGGGAGAGTAAATTTAGAACAGCTGTTATTGGGTATATCCACATCAGACACGTGGTGTCGCTTAAAGATGGGCTGATCCGAGTTCAGAGCCAACATGTTCCTATATGGAAGGAGGATAAAGATGGCAAGCGAAGGGAACCTTGGATGACCGAAGAGGTTGTAAATTTAGTCACAAATAAAAATAAAGCACATGTAAGATGCAGGAAGATGAAATCAGATGGGGCCTTTGAAGAATATAAAACAAGCAGGAAAGAACTCAACAGGGTAATTAGAAATGCAAAAGGGGGCCATGATATGTCATTGGCAAATTAGATTAAAGAAAATCTCAAAGCTAATGGATACCCAGGGAGAAATGTAGGCAAAGTAATATTGGAGTACTTTGCGTCAGTATCCACCAAGGAGATGGACATAGAGGAGAGTGAAATCAGTGAAATCAAATATGCAAGAGCAGTTTGAGATCAAGAAATAAGTGGTATTGGGTCACTTAAAAACATAAAAATGAATAAATTCCCTGGGCCTTGCTGGGACCCATCACAAGATTATTGAGAGGCAAGAGAGGAGATTGAAGAGGTCTTGATGAAGTTCCTATTTTGCCACAGGTGAGGTCCCAGGGGATTGGAGAGTAGCCAATGTTGTTTTTCACTGGAGCATCAGGTACAGGTGGGGGGAGGGGGGGCGGGGCTGATGGGCAGATGGTTAAACAAATATGTGAGATGCAACAACAGAAGGTGTGAGACAAAAGGATTGAAGAGTTGTGAATTGTAGGTGGAAGGTGAAGAGGAGGAAAAAAAAAAAAATTGGTGCCAGGCCTGGCAAGGTCCACTAGAACTCCCAGTTGCTAACCATTTTAACTCCTCTTGTTATTCAAATACTGATCTTGCTGCACTGTGCTTTCTCCGGTGCCAGAGTCAGGCCACATGAGTACTTTGGTTCTGTCGTTACTAAGGAAGACATAACAGTCAGGAAATGGTGTTAGGTAAACTGTTGGGACTGAAGGCAGATACATTCCCAGATCCTTATGGTCTACATTCCAGAGTATTCAAGGAGGTGGCCATAGAAATCGTGAATTCATTGGTGATCATTTTCCAATGTTCGATAGACTCTGGATCAGTTCCTGTGCTGGATGGTAGCTAATGTAACCCCACTTTTTAAGAAAGGAGGGAGAGAGAAAACGAGGAATTATAGACCAGTTAGTCTTACATCGGTAGTGGAAAAGAAGCTTGAGTCGATTATCAAAGATGTAATAACAGAGCATTTGGAAAGCATTGACAGGATCGGTCAAAGTTAGCATGGATTTATGAAGGGGAAATCATGTTTGACTAATCTTCTGGAAGTTTTTGAGGATGTAACAAGTAGAATGGATAAAGGAGAGCCAGTGGATGTGCTGTATCTGAACTTTCAAAAAGCCTTTGACAAGGTCCCACACAGGAGATTAGTGTGCAAAATTAGAGTACATGGTATTGGGGTTAGGGTATTGCTATGGATAGATAACTGGTTGCCAGACAGGAAGAAGAGATTAGGAATCAACAGCCCTTTTCAGAATGGCAGGCAGTGACTAGTGGGGTGCTGCAAGGCTCAGTGCTGGGATTCAGTTAATTACAATACATGTTAACGATTTTGACAAGGATACTAAATGTAACATTACCAACTTTGTGGGTGACACAAAGCTGGGTGGCAGTGTGAGCTGCGATGAGGATGCTATGAGGCTGCAGGGTGACTTGGATCGGTTGGGTCAGTTGGCAGATGCAGTGTAATGTGGATAAATGTGAGGTTATCCACTTTGGTGGCAAGAACACAAAGGCAGACTGTTATCTGAATAGTGTCAGATTAGGAAAAGGGGAGGTGCACCTGGTGTATTGTGTGCAGTTTGGTCTCATAATTTGAGAAAGACCATTATTGCCATTGAGGGAGTGCACCATAGGTTCTCTAGGTTAATTCGCGGCATAGCGGGACTGACGTATGATGAAAGAATGTGTCAACTGGGCTTGTATTCACTGGAATTTAGAAGGATAATAAATATGTTTTTATAGAAACATATAAAATCCTTAAAGGATTGGACAGGCTAGATGCAGGAAAAATGTTCCAGATGTTGAGGGAGTCCAGAACCAAGAAGCTATCCACCATCCGAGAATACTTGCTTCAGTTTGCAATGACTGCTGGCTGCTGAGCTAATATGTTTTAAAGCAGCTTGTGGAACATTCTCAATCCACCACTGTAATTCTGATAAAGCTTCCTTTGGCAATTGCATTGGCCTATCAAAATGGCCTGCACACTCTTCTAGTACTTGTGTTTTTGCCCTTTTTTAAGCCTTTTTTTTTTTTTTTTTGGTAATGCAGTGGACCAACTCTACTGCAGAAATAGTGTTACTAATTTACCTAAGCTCCTTCTCGGATGGAGGGATAAGGCTTGTCAACAAGGCAACGACACACATTTGTAATATTGACACTTTGTCTCTTGGCAAATTTACCGAACATTGTACTGAATCACTCACAAACCCCAAATAGTAAATTGTTGGGGATGGCTGAAGCTTAGATTTTGTTGGATGGATCAGGACCCTAGTCTTTCAACAGGCGTGTAATTGCTGCACTAATTTTTCAGCTGACTCCTGATCATAATTGCCAATTAAAAATGTCATCAAGATAACCATGACCACGTGTCCTTATCAGTGCAAGTGCTGGTTTCACCATTGTGTGAACAGCCTAGCTGAGCTTAATCCATTAGATAATGCCTTAAATTGCCATAGCTGATCCATTTAATTAATTTTCAATTACCTGTGAACATGATGATAAATTGGTACTAAATCATACGCATCCTTCAAGACTATAGTAACCAATTACAATTTGTTGATAACAACTGCCTTGCAGAGTTGAAGGTGTCCATTTTGAAATGTTTTATACTGGACAAATGTATTAAAGTGTGGGATGTCTAGAATGACTCTTCAACCACCATCTTTCTTCTGCCTGGGGAAAATATTTGATACAAATTGTTGTGGATGCTTACTCTTGTTTTTTTTTGTTTTTTTTTCCCATTACACTTTCCCTAAAAATGTTCTTACCTTTTCTTTATTTGAGATTTTTCAGGTGCAGAAACATACACTAGGATTAGCTTAACTCTGTACAGGTGGATCAACTCCTTCTACAAATTTTATTGTAGATCCTTACACAGTATCTAATATAAACCATTCAGCTGTTATGCAATATCATTTATCATAACACACCTGTAATCTACCACCAATCGGAGGTTCAACAAAAGCTTCCTCTGTGATTAGAATAAAGTTTTTGTACCTCTCCAAATGCACGTGATGGCCTTCTTCCCCAACAATATGGGTTAACACATGGCTGTGCTGGATAAAAATACTTCCTCACCATACTCCTGCCTCTGTTTGATCCATATATCAAATCCCCTTCACATTGGACCACCAATTTTGCAAACGTTTTATGAGGCTGATATCTTTGCCTCTTTATCAAAGACTTTGATTTGTTTTAGGCAGGTTCACTCCGTATAACCAAGATTTTCAACATAGCTTGAATTTTATTGACCTGCAAATCTAAAGTGCAAAATGGTCCGAATGGCAAATTTTCTCACATACCATTGAGCTCAACATGAGCTATAAACAATGCCACTTATCCTTTTTAAATTTTGGTCATTGCACAATCCTTCACTTGCTTCCCATAAGCAGTGATACCACCCGCAAACTTGAAATTCTTTGGAATCGTATTCCCTGTGCCTCCACACTATTGAAGACATGGGTGCCTTAATCGGATTCACCGTTGGCACCCTAGTAAAGCACAAGTGTTTTCATATAAATCTTCTGTTTCAACCATAACCGCCTCCTGAAGCTGGTGAGAAACCAATTGATGTTGGCCACCATGGTTACCTTCCATGGCCTCACCGCTTCCAGGTGTACCCATTAAGTACACCTGGATTTATACTTGTGCTGTGGTGGGTACACGACCAAAACACCACTTTCAGGGTCAGTTTTTTACTGCCTTGGTACTCCTGAGACTTGCTCAAGGAGACTACCTCCAGCCCAATCAGAGGTTCATATTCCCACAGACGTAAAAGCACCATATACTTGTATATGTAAACCCCTCAGGGCCTGCCTTGGAATATTCTGGGTTTTTTAGACCCCTGGTTGAAAATAATTTGGAATATTTCTCCATTTAATTTATTCTGAGCCATAAGGCTTTCTTGTCTGGAGGCCTTTTTCTTATTAAATTCATTTAACCATTTAAAACCACGGCCTCTCAGACTTCTTTATTTATCTTCCCACTGAAGATTCTTCCCGTGGCTTTTGTTTGTGGAGCAACTAAATGCTCCCTACGGTAATTTTTAACGGCCACCGGTATCGGAACCGGCTCCGCACTAATCTGCCGTCCCGATCTTTCCTGAGATTCTACCCGGGACGCATTTTAACCTGCATTTGGGAAAGACATACATAGGTCGATAATGTCCAATACTTTTAAGACATGCTTGCGTTACCCTGCAATGCATATTCAAACCCAATTGTATGATGAAAATTGCCATTTGGCTAACATTATACCCAAAAAATGCAAGATTATGTGGGCAAGCTATAACCAGATTTATGATTGATGAAAAACTGCCCAAACAATTAAGGATATTTGCCTTATAAAACTTCTCATCCCTGCTTTGAGAAAAAAAAAACAGGTTGAATACGAACCCCTATATTAAGAGAAGGAGATCTTCTGGTTCATTTACGGAAGTACAGAAACGTCATTCCATCACACATGGAATTTCTGGGAAACAACCTCTGGTCGGTTGTAAGATTACAATTGTTTTGTAATTCTGCATTAAATCTGATCGGCTTGGTGTTTGAATGTACCAGGAACTCGTCAGGTAGAGATAATATATCCCAGACACAAGTATGGGGGTTGCAGAGTCATTCTGGGACTCACAAACTTACATTTATACTTCAGTGTAGGCAATTTAAAAAAAGGTACACTTCAACACTGTAACAAAGTTGTTATCACAAGGCTGCTATAGGGCTATTATTAGACCTAAAAAAGATGACTTATTATTCAGGTACTTGAATTAATTGGATGGGTCAGCTGAAGGAATTACCTAATGGGTTAAATTAAGCCCTCAGATTGCTCACACAATTATTGAAACCAGCACTGGTGTTAATGAGGGCTCAGAATCACATTGTAATGATTTATCTAGAGGATATGTTAATTGTAAATGGGAGACAGCTGAAGAACTGGGTTCAGCAACCATAAGCCTATTGAAAGGCTTAACATCCAAACAACATGTAAGTTACAGGCATCCCAAACAATTGATTATTTGGGGTTTGTCATTAATACAGTTGATATGTCAGTAACTTTACCAACAATTAAGGTTGGGGATGTTACAAATGCCTGTACTTGTCTTGGTAAAAAACATTATCCCACCATCCAAGAAATAGCTACGGTTACTGGTAAAGTGATAGTGGTAAAGTAAAGTGATCAAAGTCTGCAAAGACCAGAGAATAAGCGTAAAAAGCGTGCAGGTCATTGATTAGGTCCATGCAGTTACCAACTAAAAAGGTTGAGCTGAATTGCAATGATGGATTCTCAATGTTGCACATGTTACTAGAAGTAAAAATGGGCTTGTTCAGTAGTCTTCAGTGGTATTACAGACTGATGGGAGTGCTCTCGGATGGGGCGCCAAGGACAGTGACACCAGTTGTGGTGGTCGATGGACTGTCCAAGACGATTTAATTCTCCAAACACATGGTATGAATTATTTGGAGTTATTGGGAGTAGACAATACCACAGCTGTGGGAGAAGACAATATTGTGGTAAGACAACAGATCATGAAATTTCAATGACAATACAGAATGAATGTTAAAATTCAAAAAGTTTAAAAAAAAAAAGATTGTCAGACAGTATGAGTACCAAATGTTGATCTGTTGTGTCTGGATTAAATCTCCAGTGGTCTACATGTGTATCATGGGAGCCAGACCCAGGAGCATTAGCGGTGGATGCATTCTCGCTACATTCGGGAAGTATAGTCTTTTATGTTTTCGCCATTTTGCCTGATTAAGTAATGTGTCACCAAAAAGTGCTGTACAGAGAAATAAATTAGATTACCGTACATCCATATAAAATAAAAAAGAAGGGGAAAAAAAAAGACACAATACACTATAGGATTCAACATAAACGTCCCCCCACAGCAGAATCCATACTTTCCACTGTGAGGGAAGGCACCAAAAAGCCCAGTCCTCCTCCTCCTAGTCCACCCGAGGTCGGGGCCTATTTGAGGCCCCCGCAGCCAGGCGCCGCAATGGCGGCCCGATGTTATAGGCTATCATGCCGGGAAGATGGAACACCGGCATTGGGTGAATAGTCCTCAGCGGCATGGAAATGTCTGAGCGGCTGCTCTCTCCCCGGAGACCACGGCACCCGAAGTCCTCAGGCCGCGCTGGTTGGAGCTCCGACTCTGGCGATCTCGGATCCCAGGCTCCGCGGTGTTTTAAATCCAGCGCCGCCCGCAGCCACAGCTCCGCGATGTTGGGAGTTGGCGGTAACAGCATTCCGGAGCTTACCGCATGGCGACCCGTAAGGCATCGCCCGCTCCATGATGGTGTCCCAGCGCTGTGCCGCCGCCGTAGCTGTAGTCCCGGCTGGTCCCGGCAGGAAATGCCGCTCCAATCCCGACGGTAGGCCGCACGAGAGGATGAAGATGCGATTCGGAGGAAAACCGCAGAAATAAAGTTTCCCCCTTCCCCTCCCCCCACCCACCACATAAAAGAAGACCTACCACAAACAATTTCAGGAGAAAAAATTTAAAAAGGGTGAAAGGATGGACTGCAGGCAGAGTGAGAGGTCTGAGTGAGAGAGGAAAATTGAAAAGTAGTTATTATTTATTAAATTTTAAATAGAGCCGGTAAGTGGGGTTGGAGCATTAATGGAGTGTGTGTTGCATGGCTTGTCACTTCAGAATACCAACATTAGCATGTATACACAGGTACTTTGGTGAGTTGTTTAACATTTCACTCACCACTGCAACATTACTCTCCATTCTGTCCTCTGTTACTCATTCACACTAGTTGTTCAGGGTGAAAACACACTCTAAACAAATGTGTCACTGATTAGTTGACACATTGACCCCAACTTTTACTCCTCAGTTCACTTTCTCTACAATAGGATACCTGTTTATCCAAGAGCAAAACCCCCAGTTAGTTTTTCATGTACCGAGTTTAAGTTTAGTTCATTGTCACGTGCACTGAGGTACAGTGAACGGCTTTTGTGCCATACTAACCAGTCAGCGGAAAGCCAAGACTTGATTCCTATCAACTCATCGACAGTGTCGACACATCGACATGATAAAGTGAATATTGGCACCTATCAGATGCTCAACACATGACAAGATACATGGTTCACTCATTCACACTCCAGGAAACATTTAGGGAAAACACAACAGGGATAACACAGAATAAGAGATATTTCCCTTTTCTTCACCATGTCATGAATTTGTCTTGAGCGAGTGACGAATCATTGGGTGCTCTTGCCCATCTTACAGACATTGTGAAAAAAGACACAAATTGTTAGAGTAACTCAAAGGGTCAGGCAGCATCAGTTTAAGGAAAAAATGCGACCCAAAATGTCATCTATCCATGTTCATCAGAAATGCTGCCTGACCTGTTGAGTTACTCCAGCAATTTGTGTATTTTCTTGTAACCAGCATCTACAGTTCCTTGCATGTACATTTTCAGACATTGTGGGTGTGTAACTTGCTACAGTAATAACTTGGCAGCTTGCTCACAATCAGCACACGTATTGGACAATTGTCAGACCAATTTGTTTGGTGTTCCAGATGACCATCTAGAACACTTTGTTAATCCATTTGGCTGGTTAATGCTTATTGAAGGATTCTCTCCACAAATATATGAATTCTTATAGAGCTATGTTTATTGGTTTTAAACTAAGTCTTTCCATGACGTCCGACCAAGCAGGGTCCACAAATAACTTAATTGGGATCTCCACCTTACTCCCGACAACCGTGTCCTCTTCATAAACACATCACTCCCACCCCACTGCCAGAACATGCTGGAGGGTTGCTGCAGGTGGCAGTCAAGTGCAGAACTGAACCTCTTCCTTGGGTCGTTGCCTTGATCAGAACCAGCACCTCGCATAGAATGTGGTCCAGGAGCACACTAAGGTTACCATGGAACCTCTCAGTTTGGGCAGGTGGAAGGAGAATGGGTCCACAGGACAGGAGCAGACAATAAGCTAGTGGTCAATTCATATTAGAGGGGCGAGTGAGAGCCAGAAATTCAGTGCCACACTGATGGCATCAACGCCACGGCGATTGCAAACCAATCATCAAATGCTTGTGCTTGCATCAGTAACTCATTAAGATCACTGACACATGGGCTCAACCCACATGGGCATTTGGTCACTGTCTTATATAAATAGAACATGTATAAAATATATTATAAATTTATTGAATGGAAGAGATAGTATGCTGCTGTGGAGTGACCTAAGATTTGGAAACCAGTTGAGAAAATTAGTTCTTACATGTGACAAGTGTGTGACTTTGTCACTTTATTTGTGGATGGCCCATACATATTTCTAGCCATTGGAAATTAACAAGAGTAATATCATTCAATGTCAAGGGTAGTAGATTGGATGCCGGAAATGTTCATTGAATGACAATGGTGTTGCCTGTATGTTATTTGCCACTAATCAGTCTATGCCTGAGTGCTGTCCATGTCTTGCTCCATGCAGGCATGACCAGTTAATTTGCTGAAGAGCTGTGAATGGAAATTAAACAATGTGCTATGGTCACCAAACAGGTGCACTTCTGACATTTTGATGGGAGGAAGATAATTGAACAAATAGCTGAGGATAACTAATCCCAATGCATTTCTATGAGGAACCCCTTTAGTGATGTCCTAGGGATGAAATAACCTACAGAAAAAATGACTGACAGACCTACAGAGTTTCCCATGGCCCATTGACTTCAGCTTCTCCAAGTCTTTTGATGCCTCATTCAATCCAAACCTAGATTTCCCCCTGAAACCGCAGAAGATGCAACACCTGTCCCTTTACATCCCCCCTCAACTCTGTCCAAGGACCCCGACAGTCATTTCTGGTGAGGCAGAGGTTCACTTGCACCTCATCCAACCTCATCTACTGTATCCGCTTTTCCAGATGTCAACTGTATATCGGCGAGACCAAGCACGGGCTCGGCGATCGTTTAGCTGAACAGCTCTGCTCAGTCCGCCGAAACCTACCTGATCTCCTGGTTGCTCAGCACTTTAACTCCCCCTCCTATTCCCAATCTGACCTTTCTGTCCTGGGCCTCCTCCATTGTCAGAGTGAGGCTCAGCACAAATTGGAGAATTTGAAGATGCAACACCTCATATTTCGCTTGGGTAGCTTACCCCCCAGCAGTATGAACATTGACTTATCTAACTTCAAGTAGCCCTTGCTTTCCCTCTCTCTCCATCCCCTCCCCTTCCCGTGTTCTCCCACCAGTCCTACTATCTCCGACTACATTCTACTTCTGTACCGCCCACTCCCCCACTCTCAACCCGAAACGTCACCCATTCCTTCTCTCCAGAGATGCTGCTTGTCCCACTGAGATACTCCAACATTTTGTGTCTACCTTCAATCCAAACCAATCTTGATGTTGAGATCTGCTGTCACTTTAACCCTACAATAAAGACCATTTGGACAAAGGCTAAGATAAGATTTTAAGTAAGGAAACCTGGCAAAACCAAAATTGGACAGTTTTGAGTATATTAAAGATGAGAAAGCACTGCTTGACTGTCAACAATGTGCTCCAACATGTTGTTGATGTTACTGATTGGGTGGTAATGTGGTTGGTTTGATATTTTTCAGCTTTTTGTGGGTAGGACACACCTGGACACTATTCCTCACTGTTAGCTATATACCAATGTTGTAACTGTATTGAAACAGCAATAATTCTCAGACTCAAGTCTTTAACACTGCAATTGGAATGTGTGGTTCCGTGGCCTTTGGTGTATCCATTGCTTTCAGCTGCTTTTTTAATCTTTTTAATATTATATTGGGTGAATAAAATTATTTGAAGCTGCCTTTGCAAAGTTGCAGACCTCTGGAGGAAGCCTTGTCTCTGGCATCATACACGGTCTGCCATCAATGAAGATGGGAATGGTTTGAAGTCTCCTTCTGGTAGCTGTTTAATTTCCCAGCACTATTCATTACTGCATGTGGACAGATTGTTGTCATTTGCTCTGTTGGTTGTAGAATTATTCTGCACTTCCTACCACGTTGATTTTGCTGTTCATTATCCACGTGGTCCTGTGTTGTGGTTTCATCAGGTTGGCATTCCATTTTTTGGTTCCCCTGGTGGTGATCTGAACTCACCCTTCTGCACAGTGAACTGAATGGGGACTGATCCCTTAGCTTGATAGTGACGGTAGAGTAGGGGAAATGCCAAGCCAGGAATTTACAAATAGTGGTAGGGTTGTAATTATTCTGCTGCTGCAGATGGCCCACTATACTTCATGGAAGCCTAGCTTTGATCTGCCGAATATGTTCTGGTTCTATTCATATTTAATGTGAGAATAATGCCACACAACATGACAGAAAGTGCTCATAGTATCAAGATAAGAAATGTCTCCACAGTTACTCTGTAATGGTCACTCCTATCACAGAGGCATCAGCAGCAAACATACTGGTGAGATGGGTGGTCCTTTAAACTGAAATATGTAGGATTTTGTTTGGCAGACAGTGGTGACTCTGTGGAATTCTATGCTTCAGAGGTTAGATTACTGGAGGTTGGATTACTGGAGGTATTTAAAGAAGTGTTCGATTAGTATGGGTGCCTGGGGTTATGGCGAGAAGGCAGGAAAATAGGGTTGAGAGGGAATGATATATCAACCATGATTGAATGGTGGAGTAGTCTTGATGGGCTGAAAAGCCTAATTCTGCTCCTATGACTTAGGAAGTGGCACATACATTTTTGAAGATTCAGGGACAGAGGGCAATGCAGAACTGGCACTGAAGAGGAATTGTGGTCTTGGGCAGATCAGGCATGATTATAGTGAAATGGCTGGGCAGGCTTGGGGCAGGCTTGAATGGCTTACTCCTGCTCTTTCATAAGTTCAAGCAGATTTATCCTTTGTGGTGTTTCATTCATCACCTGCAGACCCAGTCCGTCAGCTATATTCTTCAGGAATCAGCCAACTCATTCTCCACACTGACCTCACTGTCTTTGGCTTTCTCCATTGCCAGAGTGAGGTCACATGCAAACTGGAGGAACAGCACCTCAAGTTCCACTTGGGAAGCATACACCCCAATGGTATAAATGTTGAATTCTCCGACTTTAAGTACCAACACTCTGACCACCCTCCCCCCCTTTCATTTCCGTGCCCCCACCCACACTCTGGTGCACTCCATTTCTCCACTGTCTCCCAAAAATCCCCTCCTCCTCAAAGTCACACTGCTCCTTTCCCCTCTTTCGAACACCCATCCCCAAGTCACCTATTTCCATTTTTCTACCCATACTTTCCTCTGTCCCCTTTCATCTACATTTGTCACTTTGGCTTTATAATTCACACTTCCTCTCCTTATCTGACACCCTTTTATCTCCTTTTCACCTCTGACCTTTGTCACCTACTCTATTTATCTGGCAATCAAAGTCCCCTCACCTGTATCCACCTATCACTTGCCATTATCTAGCCCATCCCACCCCTCTTTTCCAGCTCTCCCCCCTCCTATTATTAATTCGAAGATGAGAGCGACCAGAAGCATCACCTGTCTATTTCCTCCCCTGACATCATCTGCAGTTGCTTCTGTCTCCAGCTCAGTTACTGATGACACACGACCATGCTACTTTTGGTGATGGCCTTCAATACTTATTGTGCCTTTGCTATTCTCAATGCCTTGTCAAATGTTGTTCAACAATACCAAGAGGTTTGATTTACTGGTTGAGCAGCTGTTCTTGGTCATGAGACCTGGAGTTAATGCTGAGGATTGCCCACCACCCTATCCTTTGCTGGTAGGCCTTGCCTGTACACTCAGAGGATGGTGATGGAGGTATCTGGGAAATTGCCAGATTCTGTGAATTCTAATGCAGCATCTGATGACGTTGTCATTATGTCTCTTTCACGAGGCACCTCCCAGATATTTGTGTGGACAATTGGTCTCTGTAGCTTTCCAATGAATTAATCCAGGGTCCGTCAGACCTGTGTGATTGAAGAGGTTTATTTTATTTTGTTTTTCAGTTTAGAGATACAACAGGGAAACAGGCCCTTCGACCAGTGTTGACCCACACACAAGTTCTATCCTACACACTAAGGACAATTTACAGAAGCCAATTAACTTATAAACCTGCGCCTCTTTGGGAATATGGGAGAAAACCCATGTGGTCATAGGGAGAATGTACAAACTGCGTATAAACAGCACTCGTGGTCAGGATTGAACCCGGGCCTCTGGATCCGTCAAGCAGCAACTCTACCACTGTGCCACTGCGCTACCCATGACTTTAACGTTATGTTTCATCTGAGTGGCTTGCTTGGCCATTTCAGTGTGTAGTTCACACGGTGTAACCCACACATTGGTCACACTGGTTAATAGGTGAACCAGGTTTTTGTCACTGTAGTTCCTTCGTCACCTCTACTGATACAGTATAACCAATTATTCCAGTTTTCTTCATTTTAAATGCCCCCTGCTGCCATGGTGATTTAAAACTGATGTCTCTAGCTCAGTAAACCTGGTCTGTGAGTGTTAGTACAGAAATGAAATCGCAACACAATTGAACTGCTCTGGAATGAAAAATGTTTTTTGGATGTTTTCAATATAAAATACTAGAAATCTGAGAGTGAGTTCAAGGCTGTAATCCCATGAAGACGTTTTTATGTTTGTATTCAGATCATTGGATATCTGTGAATGAATTATAGGAGAATGGCGAGGTTTTGATATTATTGCTATTGTGTTAAAGGTTATGGGGAGAAGGCAGGAGAATATGGTTGAGAGAGATAAATAGATCAGCTACGATTGAATGGTGGAGCAGATTTGATGGGCCAAATGGTCTAATTCTGCCCCTGTGTCTTATGGTTTTATCTCTTAATCCCGTGGGTAAGCAATAATATTTAGTTAGCAGTTTGAAATGTCATTTAACAGGATTGTTACTTTTGTCATGTGTATCACACATATCTTACTTTTCAGAATGATATTTATTAACACTTTATAAACTCTACAGAATAAAGCAGTTTAAACCAGGATGTGAATGTCAGCCAATCAGTTTGCAGAATCACCGGTGCTCCTCAGCAAGTTCATAAGCTCTAGAAACAGAATAAGGCCATTCGGCCCATCAAGTCTACTCCACTATTCAATCATGGCTGATGTACCTTTCCCACTCAACCCCATTCTCCTGCCTTCACCCATAATCCCTGACACCCTTACTAATCAAGAGTCTGTCAATCTCTGCCTTAATAATTTGCATTGACTTGGCCTCCACAGCCATCGGTGGCAATGAATTCCATAGATTCACCACCCTCTGACTAAACAAATTACTTCTCAGCTCTTTTCTAAAGGTGCGTCCTATTATTCTGAGCCTATGGTCTCTGGTCCTAGACTCGCCCACTAGTTGAAATATCCTCTCCACTTTCCCTCTATCCTGATTTGTTAAGTCAAATCCGTTAAAGTAAATGCCCAGGGCCTTTAGCTGAAACAATGCAAAGCCCAGCAAGTTTACCTGTACTTTAAAGAATAACAACTGGGCTACGAACATTTCTTTCCCCGCCTGACTCAAGAGTAACAATGTTGTTCGTGGGTTTTGAATAAGACATACAATGCGCAGTGCATAGCTCTGTGATCAGTCTCCTCCATCCGCTCTTCCACCTTGAGCATACAGGCACTGAGGGAATGTAGTCACTCACGTACAATTCCGACCTTTCCTATTCTTTGCCTCCATTCCACTCTCTTTCCACCACTACCGATCACGGGCCAGTTGTCCAGAGGCAGGGAAAGGAAATGCGGCCTGTAAACAATGTCACTAACTTCCTTACAACATCGTAGGCCATTTACCACATTTTGTCATCTCTTCTGTCAACCTCATTCCCCACCTATTTTTCTGTAACCTATTTCATCATTTATGCACATAAATATTTCACCCTCTCCCCAGTTTCCACCCAGAAACCTACACCAGGGGTAGTTTACAGTAACCAACAAGTCCGTCTTTTGGTTGTAGGAAGAACCTGGAGGATCTGAAGGAAACCCACATGGTCAAAGGGAGAAATCACTGGACAGTGTATGAGCACATGATTCTGGCAGTACAGTAAGGGAGTGCAGTCAGAGGAAGAAGAGCTGAAACACTTGTAAAAGCGAGGCAAGTCTCTACAAGGGAATGTGGAAAGATCATAGTACAGGGAAGGATGGATGTAGGACAGTACAGTTTTCAGTCATCATGGGTGAATACAACACCTTGTTGCATTCCACACGTATATGACAAAGATGTATAGTGTGCCTGGTTTTGCAAAAATGGAGCCCATATTTCAAAGAGAGATCCTGGTGACAAACAATTTGCTAGCCTATTTTAATATCTAAACAACATCCTGAAAAGAGCGTTGAAAACAATTGGAGCTATGTTGCTGACAGGTTGGTTATTGAGGGAAGATAATGTCAATTATAATACATGTAAAGAAAGATTTTCCAGGACACCCCAGAGATCCTGGACAGAAAATGGCAGCTGAGGACTTGCTGCTCCACACCTGCTCGTCATTCTTTGCCCTCGGCACCGTTGGAGTAAATTCTTGGCTGTGGTGCCGTGGAGGGGTCGGAGTAGTTAGAGTCCTGAGACTGGGAGATGGAGGAAGCGGAGAGAGAGGGGCGAGGAGCAGCTGAGCACCCGATGCAACAGCAGGCTCTACGTGCCGAGCAAGATCCCTGTGAAATCCGAGCCACTTTGAATGGTGATGGTGGAACCCGATCTGTTGTCAGCAAAGATGGAGATGTACTGCATGGCCTGTGGAAAGAAGAGAGTCGTGAGCATTTCGGACTCCATTCCTACAGCAGTGGGACCATGTGTTGAATATACCACATGGTCCGAACCCTCAATTCACAGCCAGGCTGAAGGACAAGTAACACATCAAGGTGAACTAAATAAAACATTATGATTGTTCATGGAATTTTGTAGGGCCAACCACTGACATTAAAGAGTTGGAATGGATATTTAATTGAGTGTGAAATGCCTCATTTTTGAAAGTTAGGTACAGGGGTAACATGAATGAAAGGGCAGAAGGACATAGACCTGGGTTCTCTGTGTATAATTCTTCATTCGTGGCAGGTTAAGTGGACAAACCTAAATGGGATCCTTGGAAACATAATACAAAGAATGCAGAATAGATTTATCAGATTGTCAAGTACAAGTTATGTGCAAAGATAAAAAAGGTGAGATTATTCTTAGAGTGGAGGAAGTTAACTGGAGATTTAATAGAAATGTTCAAAATTATTGAGAATGAAAGGTTTTTTTCTCCAGTCACCTTAGAGGATGTAGATATATGGTAATCATTAAAAACACATGGATGGAGATAAATCAAGATTTTTAATGTTGTGATTTATTATGCTCTTGTGAATGGGCTGAGGAAGCAGACACAATAGTAACCAAAAGGGATTAGACAATATATTTGAAAAGGAAAATAAATGTGAGAGAAATAAATGTTTGTTCCTCTCACAGAGCTGGCAAGGCATGATGGCTGAATGACCTATTTCTGTGGGAGTGCAACTTTGACAGTAATAAGAGACAGTAATCACCAGCTAATCTGTCGTATTTTTGAAAGTATCTAAAATATATGTACTTCAGCGACATGTAAAATAAAAGAGAACCATTCGCATCTCAGTTTTTTGCACACCTTATTCAAGTTTCAGCATCAGCTTATATTCCAGTGAAGGGAAATTACGTCTTTCTATTACTCTAGAGCTAGTGTGGGAATTAATATCTCAGTACCAGTTCCTCTACAGGGGGAGTATTCAGCAGACAAAAAGGAAAAATACAATTTTATCCAGTATTGTATAGCTTGCCATAAGTGGCGATGTTCACTGATGTGTACATAGATTCAATTCTTTATTAACTGTGCAGTTCAGCTGCACCTCTGTGTCACCTCCTGAGCGAATACAGTACACAGACACAGACCCATGCTGTGAGAACGGAGAGGTTGAGAAGGAGTTTCTTCCCAGAGGCCATTAGGACTGTAAACTCCTATCTCACCAGGGACTAACTTTACTGTACCATTCTACTGTTTTTTTAAATTGCTTTTTTTCCCTTTTTTCCTTCCTCCCACAATATGTAATATGTAAAAGAATATGTGATTCTGTTCCATTCTGTTTGTAGTTTGTTTGTTTGTTTGTTTTTTGCACAAAGTCCGCGAGCATTGTCACTTTTCACTTCACTGCACATTTTGTATATGTATGTGACGAATAAACTTGACTTGACTATTAATGAGCAAATTAGAAAAGGCAGGTGGCTGGCAAATCCTAACAGTACGAGTGGGTGATGTTTTTCTACTCTTCTTTGCTGCATATAATTTCAATCTTTGGTGAGGAAGGCTTTTGGTAAGTTTTCCTTCATCAGTCAGGGAATTGAGTATACAAGATGGAACATTATGTTACAGTTGTACAAAACGTGGGTGAGGTTGCATTTAGAGTATTGTGTTCAGTTTTGGTCATCCTGCCTGTAGGAAAGATGACATTCAGCTGAAAAAATTGAGACAAAAATCTGACACTGTGAAAAATAAGAAATGCAATCTTTTCTCATCAGACAGCTTTGCAGCAAAAATGTTCCACTAACAGTTTGGTGTTACTGATATTTGCAGATATTTAACTAGTCTCGTGCATTAACCTTGGCCAATTGATATCACTCTCCCAAAAATGGCAGAGACCCAAAGTTGTGCTAGATGTTTAGCCAGAGGAGAAATACAGAAGCATCCCTAAACTTGTGGAGAAAGTTCCATGTGGCAAAGGTTACATTCCCTTCATGTTTTCACATTTTATACAATGCTGCTCAGTCATAAGGTAGGTTATCTTGTGGTATCTAAGAAGATCTATCTAATAGTGATGGAATGTGGAGAAGCACTATATTGCAGTCTGATCAAATCACAGCTCTAAATACTGTGCTGATTGAAATCTTACTTAAATACATTCTACTCTTTCTGTCACACATCATTAAAGATTACAAGCTACGTGCAGGATCGGAGTAGAGACTAAAACCCATCCTGGTAACTGTGGCTTAATCATTTACACTGAAAGACTTCATGTTTTGAGGAGCCAGTCTGAGACCTCCTTTTAAACATATTGCTGTTGAATCAGTATTCCAGGTCAATGACTGTATCCTCTGCTATATAAATACTCAAATCTTGAATGAAAAATATTCATTTGGCATCGGTTGTGACTCAGTGGTCTAACCCATCTCTGCGTCTTGGTTTAGTTTAGGAAACAGGCCCTTCGGCCCACCGAGTCTGCACCAACCAGCGATCCCCACACATTAATGCTACCCTACACACATTAGGGACAATTTGACATTTATACCAAGTCAATAAATCTACAAACCAGTATGTCTTTGGAGAGTGGGAGGAAACCAAAGATCTCGGAGAAAACCCACGCAGGTCACGGGGAGAACGTACAAATCAAACCCGTGTGTCTGGCGCTGCAAACACAGTAAGGCAGCAACTCTACCATTGTGCCACCAGAGTCAATTGATTATGAGATCAGATCCAAAGATCTGAGCACAAAATCCGGGCTATGCCAGGGCAGTATCAAGTGAGTGTTCAATTGTCAGTAGTGCTATCTTTCAGAGTGCAAACCCTGCAAAGTAATTCTACAAAGAACAAGGGAGTTGCTCCAAGTATCATGGCTCATATTCACCCTCCAGCCTACATGACAAAAAAAAAAGATTAGCTTGTTGTTATTTCAAGGAGCGACCTGATGGGGGACCATCGAGAACTTAGAGGAACCCAACCGGCTGCCTGCGGCCACATGCGATATTGGGCCTGGTTCGCCGCTGCAAGAAGATAAGATTGCACTAAGACCTCTGAAACTTTGTTGTTGCCATAAAGGTGGCAAGACTTTGTGTTCTGCCTATATGAAGAGTGCTGTATGATTTTACCAGGTTGTATGCAAAAACAAAGAATTTCACTTTACCTAGGTACGTGATAATAAAGCATCATTGAATTGAATTATTGAATCTTGCTGTTTCCCAATTGAACCTGCTTAATTTTAATCCATGGGGCATTGACTTCCCCTAATTGTATGGAGTCATCTTCTACTTAACATGAATGAATTCCCAACATCTACTGGGCCTGAAATTTGGGGTTCACTTGAGGAGGGTCAGTAGTCTGCTGAGTTTGAGCCTTTGCAGCCACCGCCATATTATTGCAGTGTAAGAAAATTCATGAATAAATGAAAAAATGGAAGCACCAGAGTTCTTGCATAAAGTTTTTGCACTTCAGGTAAAAAGCATGAGAAAAAGTTTAAAAGAGTGCTTCAAGTTGCTAACACCAATTTAACGGGGCTGTAAGCCCATTTAGTACTGCAAAGTGAAACTAGGATGCTGATATGATTGGTGTGTCAGAAGGAACTTCAGATGTTGGATTATACCGAAGATCGACATAAAGTGCTGGAGTAACTCAGCGGGTCAGGCAGCATTTCTGGAGAAAAAGGATGCGTGACATTTCAGGTCAGAGGGTTGCTGAAGAAGGGTTCTGACCCGAAATATCACCCATCCTTTTTTTCCAGAGATATTGCCTGACCCGCTAAGTTACACCAGCAGTTTGTGCCTCTCTCGTGCTGAGATGATTGACGTCAACACAATTTGAGTAATAGCATCAACAAGCCTGGATATCTAATTGACAGTTAAGGCACAAAGGCAACTTTCTGTGGTTATGTCTTCTGACTCAGTTGGGTTGGCAGGGGTGTGAGACAATCTTCTCTCATGATATGTGTACTGTAGATCTTTGGTCTAGCAGTCATTGATTGTGGCAGTGCCTAATGAGGTATAAATGACAACATAATTTCACAGGAATGTCGGGTTGATATTCAAATAGAGAAAATACGAAAGGATATAAAAAGGTGGAGAAATAGGATTACGATTAATAGCTCCAAAGGAGGAACATAAATTAGTGGAGGAGCAATGTGCCAGATTGTTCTAATCCGGTTACAAACTCTGACTCCATGTCTTCCTCTGTGTCTTGGTTTGGGTGTTGGAGGGGACATTGGGATTGAATTTCTAAGTAAGAGATTCATAACTGGACATTAAAATTCTTTAGCTTCAAAATAAAATAACTGTTTTATTAAAAGAATAAGTATGGAAGGCACGTTCCTGAATTTTGACAATAGTATACATTTATCACCAATATCAGGGATTATCTTACACTCTTCTCAATAAATCATCATCATCATCATCATCATTGTTGAAAACATCAATGGGCATGCCTTACAATGCTATGTACGACAGTGATCACAACTTCTACTGAAGTGTGGATGGCTGTTGGCTCGCTACGAGCTCATCCGCCCTTTGTCAGGTCTTGTTTTTTGTCCTGCTGGAGGTCCACAGCCCCCTCCTCACCTGGCAAACGAGGTGGGGGAGATGGTTTAGTCGCTGACTATCTGACCATGGAGCAGGTAGAATGGGATTACATGGTACCCGTGGCGGTAGGAACAGCTCTCGACCTGACAATAAAGGATCTCATGTAACTTGAGAGAATCTACCGACTTTCGGACAAAAGAAGCGGGATTTTGCATTTCATTACATTCTCCAGCGTTACACCCTATTAGAGCCATCCTTTTGTAACTCCTTCTCTATCCCTTTCCCTATCTACCCCCTTTCCTAGCCTCCATATTTGCTTACAACCAGCTAACCTTCCACGATCTATGCAAGTCACTAACTGCCGGACTGCTGAATATTTTCTACGTAAACTGGTTAATGTGTTAAGATAATACAAGATAATACAATATAACGAGGAAAACATTTTTCACACAGAGAGTGGTGAGTCTCTGGAATTCTCTGCCACAGAAGGTAGTTGAGGCCAGTTCATTGGTTATATTTAAGAGGAAGTTAGATGTGGCCCTTGTGGCTAAAGGGATCGGGGGTATGGAGAGAAGGCAGGTACAGGATACCGAGTTGGATGATCAGCCATGATCATATTGAATGGCGGTGCAGGATCGAAGGGCCGAATGGCCTACTCCTGCACCTATTTTCTATGTTTCTATGTGTTGGGGCACACAAACTTGATCTTGATTTGTTCTTATTCCAGACAAACCTACTCTATAGATAGACATAAAATGCTGGAGAAACTTAGCGAGACAGGCAGCATCTCTAGATAGAAGGAATGGGTGACGTTTTGAGTCTCAACCTGAAACGTTACCCATTCCTTCTCTCCAGAGATGTTGCCTGTCCCACTGTTACTCCAGCATTTTGTGTTTATCTTCGGTAAACCAGCATCTGCAGTTCCTTCCTACAACAAACTTACTTTACATTTCATTTCAAATAATTTACAATGCTTTTGGTTATAATGAAAGAGAAAAACTGAGGCACTGTCTGATGAACATTACTTGTCTGGTTTATTCTGGTTTAATTTATTCTCGTGATAATTAAATTACGGATTCATTTCAGGAATTGTACCTCCAGCTGAATAGCTAGGACAATGAATACCTTTTTATCTTGGAACAATTACTTATACCATGGTCTTACATGTACGTGTAAATTGATTTAATATTAACAGTTGGAAAAAATATTAATATTAATATGTTGGAAAAAAAGTTTTAAAAATTCCGGGGATTCATGGTGTATATGTAAGAACTGGAGTAGATAATTCAATTCCTGAGCCTGCTCAACCATGCAGGTAGTTTATGACTGATCTTAATCTTAGCTTTATCAGCCAAGCAATTATTTTCTTGCCTCGTTCTCCAATATTAGACAACTTTCCCTATTATGATAAGTGTAAGTTATTCCCAGAAGGTATGACTGATAAATGTACACTTCTGGACAAAACCATGTAACTGCTGCCCACAAGTATCTGTCTGTTAGCATAGTTGTCGAAAAAATTGTCCAGATCCTCTTGGCGAATCTACCAAAGGTTCCAGAAGAGGGCAGGATTAAATAGGCTCTACTGTCCCATGTGGCCAAATAGATTGCTTATGGTGTCTGAGCTTTCCCAAGAAGAATATCATTCTGGTCAGGCAAAAGAAGACTAATCTACTAGATCAATCTGAAAGACTGAACAGTCTGAAGAAGGGTCTTGACCCAAAACGTCACCCATTCCTTCTCTCCAGAGATGCTGCCTGACCCACTGAGTTACTCCAGCATTTTGTGTCTACCTCCTAGCTTTGTTAGCTTTGGAAATATGGGGACAAAAATAAAAGAAAAGGGATAGTTTATTTGAGTCTTAAGGAGTAAGGGTAAACGTTGGAGGTAACAATGCAATCATCTATTATATATTCCCTAACATACCTATAAATGTGTGAGTTTAACACTTGGTAAAAGTTGATGGTCCTTGGGAATGGAGAATTGGCTCCTTATTTCACTTTGCAACATTACTAAAATACAAGTGTGATATCAACAATTTTTATTGAATTACTACATTCAAGATGAGCAAGTATATGTGCCTTGAAACCTATTTGAAATTAGGGCATGTCAACTTTAAGAAAGAGGAAGTGTTGGGTGTGTTGAAGAACATTAAGATGCATACATCCTCAGGATGTATTGGGATGCATCCCAGGACTAAGGGAAGCTAGGGTGGAGATTGCTGGGGTTTTGACTAAGGTAATCCTCTTTAGTAATGATTTGAATGAGGTGCCAGACGTCTGGAGAATAGCCAATGTTGTTCCTTTTTTTAAGAATGGCAACAGTAACAAATGAGGAAATTATAGATTGCTGAACCTTACTTCTGTACACGGGAAATTATTGAAGAAGATTTCCATGCTTTTGGAAAAACATAGACTTATTACAAATAGTCAGCATGGCTTTGCATGTGAGGTGTGGTCCTGCCTCCAGTCTCACAAATTTGATTGGATTTTTTGAGGAAGCGAGAAAAATTATTGATGAGGGAAGGGCCGTGAATGTTGTTCCACATAGATTTTAGTAAAGCATTTGACAAGATCTGTCATTGTGCACCGATCCATAAGATGAAGTCACAAGGGGTCCATGATGAGTTAGTAAATTTGATCCAAAAATAGCTTGGTCATAGACGGTAATGGTAGAGATGGGTTTTTTTCATTGCCCTAATGATATGTTAAAATGGGTGCTTCGAGCCTCTGCAGGAAATCTTTACCTCAGAGTGGAACAAAGTAATTAATCTTGGCAAATACAATGGACATTTTAGTGTTTGCTTTGATCTGATCTATTTTTCAGTTTATCTTCTATGTATTGAGTATATACAAAGGACCAGAAAGTGAGATGCACCATTACCATTTAAATACAGAATCAATTGCTCCATGTTTCCCTTGTGTACAGGCACTGGAACCAATACTGAGAGACACGCGAGCTACACATACCCAATAAGAATGTATTACCGGAGTTATGATCTGATATGTTGTACAGATTTTGCTTAATTTACAAATCCCTGATTATTGCTCCGATTAACACAGGTCATGAGAAACAGATTTCACAACTGAAGGAGTGTTCCAGTTTCAGTCTCTTACCTGCAGATAGAGGGCGCCACTGACAAACATGGTAAATATATGACTGTTGCTACCTAGGCCATTGACAGTTTCCAAAGATCTGTAAGAAAGGCACAGAGGTTGTTTCATATAATTTACAATAATTTTGGAAGAGTATTTTTAACTGAATGTATTAAGCTATCCAGTAAATGCTATGTTCCTGGAGACTATTGTAGATCAGAGAGACCTAAGGGGTCTAGTTCCCTGAAAGTGAAGACCCAGGTAGACAGGTGTAGGAAAGATGCTGGTTTAAATCGAAGATAGACACAAAGTGCTGGAGTAACCCAGCGGGACAGGCAGCATCTCTGGAGAGAAGAAATGGGTCACATTTCTGGTCGGGACCCTTCAGTCTGAAGCATTTTCAGTCGACCCGAAACGTCACCCATTCGTTCTCTCCAGAGATGCTGCCTTTCCCACTGAGTTACTCCAGGATAGTAAAGAAAGTGTTTGACATGCTTGCCTTCGTCAGAGCACCGAGTAAAGGAGTTGAAACATCATGATGCAACTGTGCAAGTCATTGGTGCGCCCACATTTGGAATATCATGTGCAGTTCTGGTCACCCGGCAATGGGAAGGGTGTCATTAAGCAGGGATGTATGGAGAAAAGAATCATCGTGATGTTTTAGAGACTGTAAGGCTAGACATATAAGGAGAGACTGGGAAAGTTGGGGCTTTTATCCCTGAGGATTGATCTTATAGAGGGATATAAAACCACGAGGGCTGTTGATAAGGTGGATGGTCACAGTCTTTTTCCCTATGATATAGTAGTTTTTTTATTGTAATTTGGTAATATTTAGTATTTTATATTGTTTGTAGTCCCATTGTATTACAATGCAGTGCGAATCTTTGGTGTAATATAGCAATGTATAGTTATATAACAATGTTTATGGTGAGACTATACATGCATCATAACTATTTTCTGGTTATAATGCGGCACCATTGTACATGACTGACATTCTTCTTCTTGCGTATGGCGTGCGCAGCATAAAGTTGTAGGACGACTTGTACTGACATCAATATTGTAGAACTTTAAATATTACCATACCAACATTATATGGTTGTAATGCAAAATGGTTGTAGTTGAGCATGTTCCTTTTCTACTAATATTGTGTGTTTGAAAAAATAAGCACACATGTCTGTAATATAACAATATTGTAAAAATAGGATTCCCTGCTCAAACTTCTCTGCCTCTACATTTCCTCCTTAAAACCTATTTTCTAAGTCATGCCTTTAAATAATTCATCTAATGTCTTCTTACGTAGCTTTGAGTCAGATCTATTTTTAATGTAGAAAGCACAGCATAATGCAAAACCTGGTTAAATGCAAAATACAAATGAAAGCTGTTGTTATTATTGCTCCTTGCAGTGGATGTACGTACTCTCCAAGTGTGTTTGAATCCCACCCAGCAAGACAAGTTGTGATGCTGTTCAACTGTAATATAACAAATAGGAATGAATTCTCAAATGGGAATTAATAGCTGGGTTTATATATAAAGAGATATGTTTAGCTTAGCAATTGCAAGAGTTTGTTTCACACTCATTCTTTTCCTCTAGTTGTTGCTTGTCCAGACAGGAAAATACAGAATTACATCGGGGTTAAGAGCACCAAAAGGCTGCAGGGCCAATCATTGCTGGTGAAAGAGGCTCCGTTTTAGCTCTCAGACAGGACTGAGCTTTGTTTGAATTTTTGTTGCAGACAGCAAATGGGATGAGAGGAAGATGCAAAGATTATCATCTGTCCACAGTAACTGCAGATCCTGTAAATAGATCTCATTCAAGTCATTCAAATGCAATCATGGGAACTGTGAGCTGTTCTTCCATCCCAAGTTCTGGGAATCCATCCTAGGACACAAAAGGAACCATTTCTCACTATTTTGAAAATACTAAGCTCAGTCAGATAAGATAAATCAGATGTGGGAGTTAAATCTCTACCCATTTCAATTGGGAAATATCTGACATGAACTTTCATAAGGATTTAAATTAGGCTCCACACAAATATATTGGTAATATAAAAATATTGGGAAATGGAGGTAGCATTTTAATGTGGACCAAGGATTGATTAGTAGATAGGAGAAGCAGAGGGGAGATACATATTCCATTGGTCAAAATGAGTCCATAGGGATTACACACTTCCACTTTTCACTCTATTTATCAATGATATTGTTGAAGAAATGGAGAATCATGTACCTAAATTTTCTGATAACACTAACATACATAGCACAGCAATCAAAGTCGATAGATGTAAATGGGTGTAGAAATGGAGAACCATGGATCTAAATTTCCTGATAATACAAAGATACATAGCATAACAATCAATGTTGATAGGTGTAGATAACTGTAAATAGAATTTGGTAGATTGATCAGGCAAGTTTGTTGCAGATGGATGATAGTCCAGGCAAGTATGAGATAATTTGCTTTTGTCTTAAAGGTAAAATCTGAATACTTTCTAAGTAATGAAAAGCTAGGAATTGTGGAGAAAATTCTGAGGTCTAGTGCAAAGTCATTAAAGGGGCTGTTCCACGGCGGCAACCTAATTGGAGAGTTTGAAAAAGTGTCATGTTGAAGACCTCCTACGACTATGTAGAAGACCTCCTTTGACTATGTTGAAGACTAGCTTCGACTAGCTTCGAGAAAATTGAACTCCGCATAGTGGAGAGTGAAGACGACCTCCTTCGACCTCCATTCGACTATGTTGAAGACTATCTTCGATTACCTTCGACTAGCCTCGATTACCTACGAATAACATGCCGACCTACTACGACCTACTTCGCTTAAACCTACAAGTTAAAAAAAATATCGATTTTTTCCATAGCGACCTTTTTTTACTTGCAGGCATTTTTCAGCAAGTCGAAAAATACGCCGCGACCTAGCTGAGGCCTCGAGTATGCGGGGACTACTCTCGAGCAAGAAGGAGAGTTACAAAGACTTCCTAGGACGTTGTGTCGACCATGCTGCGAGTATGAGTCGAGGGCAAACTCTTCTAAACTCGCCAATTAGGTCGCCACAGTGGGACAGGCCCTTTACTGTCCCAGCCGTCTTTTACCTTCCTGTTCATCGCGGGTGTGAATTTCAGACAGCGCTCCCCCGCTTTCCCTGGCACCTGCCTTTGCGACGTGTTTGTATGTGTGTGCGCAGACGGTCGATCCGGCTCGCAGTTTCATCGCTGACGGCCGAACCAGTTCGAGGTTTTTCAGGTGAGTGCCCTCGGGCTTGAAGGTCGAAGACAGTCGCTGAAAAGTCGGGTTAGGGGGACAGGCCCTTAAGGCAAAGTGATGTTGACCTTTACCTCACGTGGACAAGAACATAACGGAATGGAAATTATATATGGTCATGCAGATGCTAACCAGTCTATCATGTTCAGCAGTTTGCATCACGCCAATGGAAATGTATCTCAAATTGGATGGAAAAGAGGTTTATGAGAATAATGTTGAGGCTAAAGGAGTTGAATTAACAAACAACTTTTATTAACTATGCTTCTATTTTCTTGCATATAGGAGTGATCTAATTGGGTAACTTGAATAAGATTTTTCCTCCAGCAATTGAGTCAAGATCAAAGGAACAAATAAGTGGCTTTAGGTGTCAGTGGTTGCTTACAGCATCATAGTCCCGGGTTCAGTCCTGACTACAGATATTGCCTGTATGGAGTTTGTACATTCTCCTTGTGATCCTTTGGGTTTTCTCCGTGTGCACCGGTTCCTCTCACACTCTAAAGACGTACTCCTGTTCTTTTAATGGACACATATAGAGAGTATTATACTCTTGTGTTATAGAGATACATAATAGTAGCAAAGTGCTAGTGTACGGTGGTAATAGTGTTATATTGCGGTAATGAAGCAGAAGGTGTGCAACATCATTGATTTATTAATCTATGAAATGCAAAGCAGTAATTCCAGGAGGCAGCAGCATGTCTGTACCGACATGTTCCACTGAATGTCACCTTAGGGTGAAATTAATCTCCAAGGATCACATAAAACAGGTTAATAATGAAATGTCCATTTTATCATCATCCAATGTGTCTCTATTCAAATTATGGAACAGACTATTGAGTGGGATGTTTAAGTGACTGTTGAGTCATGATTGTACATGCAGTTGTCTTCCAAGATCAGGTTCATACTACTCTTAGTTCCAATGATCTTGACGTGGCCATTGATGTCAGAAAGGAGCTCAACGTACAGTAACAGTAAAAAAAATGAATCAGAAAAGGTAAAAACAAGTGGAAATCTGGTGCAAATGCTGGGAATACTCAGCAGGTTAGGCAGCATACATGGAATGAGTAAGTTAACTTTCAGATCCATGCCTTTTCATTTGAACAATTAGCCAAAACATGTCTGTAAATTGGAGGAGACTTCCTTGAAGCTATCATGAGATTTTAGTTGGAGCAGCTGAGAATCTTATTGTCAACTACCAGTATTTACTTGCTGGTGGCTGATTGTCAAACTGGATGGATGGTTTATGCTATCTGGATGTTGTGCTGCTAGTTTTGCAGACACTTCCAGAATTTATTAAATTATGAAATGTAATGTAAGATATCTAGGACACGTCAGTGTATCTAATGAAAGGTTATCAATCTGACACTTTTATCCTCTTTCTCTCTTCACAGACGCTGCTTGACCTTGTGAGTATTTGTAGCAAATATCAATTGCATTGATCGTCATAGAGCCACAGAGCACAGAAACACTCCCCATTTATCCACCTGGTCCATGCCGACCAAGATGCCCACCTACTGTAGTCCCATTTGGCCACGTTAGACTCAGATTCCTCTCAACCTTTCCTATTTTTGACGAATTGATGCAACTTGGCACAACCTTCAATCCCTTTACTTCTGTCTTGACCACAGGTTCATTATTTTTTTCCTTATTAAATTAAATTAAGGGAGGCTTTGATGGCTTCGTGGCTGGAATGTCTCAGGATAAATGGTTAGCGTCTGAGGTAAAAAGAAACCTCTTCAATTGGAAAGTAGTCAATATTGTAGAATTATCGACCCAAAAGGGTTTGATTGTTGAGTGCATCCAAGACTGAGATCAACAGATTTTGAAATTAAGATTTGTGGTGATGGTACGAGAAAATTGAGTTGAGATTGAAGGTCAGCCTTGATCGTTACTGAACATCTAAGATTTGAGAAAGCATGTGGACCATTGCACTTTCTTCAATTTACTGGCAGGCTTGCCTGTATATTTCTAGTGACGGGTTCCTATTCCACATCTGTTCACATCAATCTAGATATGCTTGGATTTGCTTGTTGTTCTGTTACTAGATTGTGCTTGCTGGTCCCATGGCAACAGTGGATTATCACACTTACATATTGTGCTGACATGAAGATTCAATGCAGATGAGTATTCGGATATTATCTTGAGGCCTATTGTGCCTTCTTCTCTGAGGCTCTCTGTGTTCTGAAAAAAAAAGGAAACACACTGTTACCTTTAAAACATGAAGTTCTTCGGATCAGATATGGGGCTAGAAATGTAGAAACATAGACAATAGGTGCAGGAGTAGTCCACTCGGATCTTTGAGCCAGCACCGCCATTCAATATGATCATGGCTGATCATCCAAAATCAGTAGCCTGTTCCTACTTTCTCCCCATATCCCTTGACTCCATTAGCCCTGAGCTAAATCTAATGGGCCTGTCCCACTTAGGCGACTTTTTTGGCAACTGCCGGCGACTGTCATAGTCGTAGCAGGTTGCCGAAAAACCGGCGACTGGACCCCCCTACGACAATGTCTCCGACAATGCCTACAACAATCTACCACCTAGTCGACGCCAAGCTACGGTAAGCTACTGACAACCGTCGACCCATTAGGACGTCCACCTGCGACCACACTTACGACAACCTACGTCCACCCGTGATAAGCTATGACAAGGTATGACAATTCAGTCGCCGGTACCTGTTGCCGGTTGATGTAGGTAGTCGCCAATGGAATTCGCCAAAGTCAGCACCGGTGACAACCTACGTCATCCTGGCGACAACCTATGACAGCACATACGTCAGGCTATGCTCATTGGTGTTTAGCCAACTGTCGCCGACTGTCGCCAAAGAGTTTTGAACATTTCAAATTCCAGCGGCGACCAGAAAAAAGCTACGATTCTTTGGGCGACTGAGGAGATTATACAGGCGACACTCTAGACCATGTGGTGACAGCCTAGTCGCCTGTAGTTGCCTAAAAAATCGCCTAAGTGGGACAGGGGCATAACTCTCTCTTGAAACTCTGGCTACTCATATAGTGCCTCCCATGACAGTCACAACTGCTGTATAGGACTGAAGTGACCTTGTACTTCGGCTGCTGAAGCTCCTACCATCTACCCAGCTGCAGGATATGAGGGATAATTCCTGGCATCCCAGCCGAGAGCTCAGGTGAGAAAATCAGCAAAATTACCCAGTCTAGCCTATTTGCCAGTCAAAACTAACCTTAATTTCCATTTTAGCTAAGGGGTGATTGGAGATGGAGATTATCAGTGATGCCCATATCAGATGGAAAAAATACTTGTTCTGACCATGCAAACTCCAGATTGACCGCTTGGGATCTTCAAATTCATCCCAAATATCCTGTTTCCCATTTTCCTGAAGATTCTGCTCATCTCCCAATGAAGAATGTGTTAATTTTCAGATCTACGTTTCTTCCAGCAGTTGGCAATATTAGGTTCTATCCGAAAGTAATTCTGTCTTATCTCTATGGCAGGAATCTGATAGGCAGAAGTAAAAGTTGCTAGATTCCTGAAGCCTCATAGTTTTAGCTCATCACATTATGTGACTTCTTCATTACCTGTATCGCCAATCTATCAGGAGGGTGCTCAGAGAAAGTGTGGAGATCCCATCTACATTTTACTAAAACTCAAAGTCAAGGATAGTCACTGAGCAGGTGGCTACATCAAGAGAGTCAAGAGTTAAGGTGTTTAATCGCCATACTGTAGATAGCAGAAAGTAACAAATTCTTACTCACTGCAGCTTTACAGGTGTATTGATGGACTAACACACAAATAAATAGACAGTAATCAATAATACAATACATTTATAATCAGTAATACATGGTTAGCAGACCATAATAGTGCAAAAATAAAGTCCATAGAGCAACCAAAACAAAATCCACAGTAGATCATAGTTGTTGAGGTTGGGATCTGGTTAGTGTTGTGCAGTGATGATGTCTCACAATCCTCACATTCTCCTTCCTCCATCAAATGGGAATTTTCTAGTTATTGTGTACCTGAACTAACAAAGGGGCGATATTTCCCTTGTGGTCAGAAGGCAGGAGACATTGTGCAGTGCATGCTTATCCCTTTTGCAATTTGGTTGGTGATTCAGAAGAAAAAAGGAACAAGGTAAACAGATGGCCTCATCATTGATCTCTTCAGCACCATTGATGCCCTATTCCCAGAATGGCCAGCATGTGTTGTCTTCCATTGAACTATAAGCATACAAGCACACTTGTCCCCGTTAGACTCATTATTGCCCAATCACTGTTCTCCATCTTTTGTGCACAGAGTCATGAAAATATCACAGCAAGTTATAAGTTTGTGTGATGCGAATGTCAAGGTTGAATAGCTGCCAAGCGCTATAAGCTTGTGAGTGTAACTGTAACAGTTGTCGATGTGAGATTCACTTCACTGTCTGCAAGTAATGTCATTATTTGAATGTTGGGGCAAAATATTAGTGATCATTGGAAGTGATTGTGCAATAAACTGTAAAAGAGACTCACAGGTGAGCCATTCTTCTTGCAATCATATTACTCTTTCACTTTTGATGAAAGTCTTGAAATATCATTCTTCACTTCTGATACTGATTGATTATGCCAGTGGTTCATATTTGCCTTGATTTTTAAACATCTTCCTATATTACATTCATGTTCTTTGACCAAGATTGTTAACCTCTATCGCAATTTAATTGCATTGCCTCTTTACCAAACCTCCTTCTCTTCCTCCTCCCTTGTGCAAAGGCTCACCAGTTTTACACGGCAATTAGGGATGGACAGTAAATATTTGTCTTAGAAACATTGAAACAGAAACATAGAAAATAGGTACAGGAGTAGGCCAATCGACCCTTCGAGCCAGCACTGCCATTCAATATGGTCATGGCTGATCATCCAAAACCATTCCTGCTTTTTCCCCTTATCCCATGATTCCGTCAGCCAGTGCTAGCAACATATAGTTAAAAAATATATATACACTGATGCGACCAATTTCAAGGCAATTTAATCAAGGCACATTCATATAGTATTTGTTTATAAAGAAGGAAAATTATGAGATTTTACAATCGGCTTTGGTAGTGGAAGCCGATTTAATAGTAACATCCCAAGATAGAATTGGTTGTACACTTGATAAGGAAGATCTGCCGGGCTCTAGGAAAGTACAGAAGTTCTCAGTGGCTCTTCCCAGAAACATGATGCTCTTTTGTGTGATTCCAGAACAGAAGATGATTCTTGATGATGGCACAACGTTCCAAGTTTTGGTATAATTGAAAGTGAATGTAGTTGTTTGATATTAAATCTCACAATCTGATAAAAACGGAGACATGTGACTGTTCCTGTCAGATTGCACCGAGTCATATTAATCATTCTTCAAGCTGAAAAATATATAGGTTTTGATAGTGTAGAGAAAGTGGCAACTCCCTTTTATATCTCTGTTTGGAGATACAAATGGGGGAGATGCAAACTTGCTTCACCCATTTTATACAACTCTTCTTGAAATTGAGATATACTCCAGTAGTTCTGCATTCTACAGTAAACTCATTCACCCTCACAGATTAGTTAATCCCCAATAACATTATGTGTCCTTACCGATATGGAGGTTGGCGGAGAACTGGTAAAACCCTGCCACTGGGGCCATGTATTGGCCGCTGGTCAGATTCAGGCCAATTCCTCGTAGGAACACACCATCCTTATCAGGCTAAGAGGAGACAAATGTATTAAATAATTTAGCCAGACTCAGTTTCAAAATTTCTCCAGTAATAATCCATACTAAGCAACTTTTAAAGATGAAGACTCCAGAAAGCTATATTTAAGAGGGGGTTAGATGTGACCCTTGTGGCTAAAGGGATCAGGGGGTATGGAGAGAAGGCAGGTACAGGATACTGAGTTGGATGATCAGCCATGATCATATTGAATGGCGGTGCAGGCTCGAAGGGCCGAATGGCCTACTGCTGCACCTATTTTCTATGATTCTAATGCATACTGCAAAATCTTGTAACAATATCTTAATTACTTGAATGAAGGTATGAAAACACTACAAATTAATATAGTTAATCTGCAGAGCATCATATCAACATCTTAAAAGTTCACTGACATTACAAAGAGAAATGCTACACAAACACAACCAGAATTCACCTGGAATTTGTGTAGTGATTAGCTGGATAACTCCTTTCTATATGTCTGGGTTGAATTGCTGTTCAGATCCCAGGTTAAATTTTGCAGCATGACAACCAGAGATGCGAGTCAGCCAGTGAGATCTGTACCACACTTTTCATTTTTCTTGCCCATCCCCACAACAACTCCCCCCAATAACCTTTGTGTGTTGGGTACCAAGCTTTCTTGCTGAAAAACTACAGACCTGAAATAATGGGTCTGTGTCATACTAGAGTCAGGCCAGAGGGGGCAATGCCCATCTCCAACAATGTCGGATTTTGAATCACCCAGTTATGCCCCATCAATTATTCAGGAATTTAACAGTGAAAATATACATTCTTATTTATATTGTTCACTAACATTGGTGTAAAGAGTTACGATAGTCCTTGACTTTGTAAATGCACTCACGATATGAAAGTTCTGCAGCTCTTTCACACTTTTTCTGCTCATCACAAGGTTCTCCTTTAGCTTGCAGTGAAAGGCTGCTTCCAGTCTGTGATATTGGCCCATCTCCTCTGGTAACAGGGGATGATAGGTAAGACTGTCCTGAATCACTGGGCATTCTTGGCACTTTTCCTGCAAAGCAATTCTACTTCTTTCTTCAACTGCTTCTGCAGAAATAAAAATGAAACTGGATAAAGTAGGATATTATATCCAGCCTCTTTATTCAAACCAATTCTAAATACTAAATGTAGAATTTTTCTGCTGCTAGTTTTTTGCTTTGTTTTCCCATTCCCTGACCCATCTATTATCTTTCTTCCCATGTACTGTTCCCAGCAGAGAAGCTCTGTGGTAGGTCTGTGATGATTTTCATTGACACTTGTGTCCATCAGTTGACATTATGCATGGAAGGATCTATTAAAATGCATTAGCAATGCTGATCTGGGAAATGCCATGAAGGAAAATTATAGAAATTGCATAAAATACAATAAATAGGCGAGTAGAATTAGTAGATGCTATTAAATACTAAACAATGTGAATTAAGGAACTAAAATGATGTTAATACACATTCCTGTCCAGACAGCTTTAATGCAGCGAGCAATGCAAGCTAACATCTCAGCTCTGACCTCTTTAATAATTATGTGTGTGGAAACATAATATTACCCCAAGGTGGGGTGTGGGGGGTCTGAAGCTCATTCTGAGCACTCCAAAACCCCTTCACATTTAAGTAGTGGGATCAGGAACTGATGTGCTATAACATACTGTACATGGGTGCAAACCAAAAACTAGGGATTATAGAAAATAATTATTGATTGAATTGACACAGCAGATTGATTTGCTCACTTCTCTGCCAATTACATGAATAATTCTATAAATAGCTATTCAATGAATATCATAAAGTAAAGGTGAATGTAGATGATACTGTATTAAACGTTAGCAGGAGCATTAAATGAACCAATTATATATGTAATTGTAATTTAACAGCGTAATAAATATGATGATGTCCTACGGACTGAAAGAGAGGTAACATATTGTGTGCTATATAAGGTGCATTAGAGTGAGGATTGTGGCATATATTAAACACAGTATGTGAGCCACGTAGATATATAACAGTAAAAGTTTCTGTGTGTAATAGTTAAACAGTGCAAGGAAGATTATGGGCACACTAAAATTAATTCATCTGTAACCTAATTGAAGATTAACCAATGCCTAAAGATTTATTATTGTCTCCTTGATTATATTGTATAACATTTATACATTTTAAACCAAATCCTATTTTTGCGTTCAGAAACTCTTTTGACCTAAACGTATAAATCTGCAATCCCACATCTTTGCAATTTAATTCCTAGATTAGTACTTTTGTACTTCTTGGCCTTTGCAATTACATCCCTTGTTCTAATTATCTATTCCTTTTCTATTCTTTAGGTATTTCTATTTCTTCATTTCATTGAAAATGATATCGTTTATTTCCATTCTCATCATCTCAGATTAATTATATAAGTGTAAGGAGATGCATTGTTGGGGGTTTAATTAGGAGATTGGCTCTTAGGAAGTATTAAGGTGGGACCTCGGTATATAAATTCATAGACCCCTGTAGGTGGCAGCACTAGTAGATAGGTTGATGAAGAATGTTGGCCTTCATTAGCCAGGACATGGTAGCTTGGATATCATGGGACAACTTAAAAAAAAATGATTAGGTCATAGCTGCAATATGGTGCACTTCTGTCGGCCAGTTCATAGGAAGGATGTGAATGGACTGAAGAAGGGTGCAAAGGAGATTAATCAGGATGTTGCTTGGGATGGAGAGACTGGATGCGCTGGGTTTGTTTTCCTTGGAGCAGAGGATATTGAGGGGGAGTGAGTGACCTGATAGAGGTTAGCATATAGGGTGGAGAGTGGAAAACCTTCCCCTGTTGCAGAGATATTGGAAATCATAGAGCACATTTGAAAATGAGGAGTAGGAGAATTACTGAGGATCTGAAGGAAAATAAACTTACCCTGTGAATGAGTACAACCTGGAAAATACTTCCTGCTGAAGTGGTGAAGCAGAGGCTTTCACAACACTTAAAAAGTATCTGGATGATCACTTGAATTCCTAAGGTACAGGCTGCAGAGTAGGTGCTGGTAAATGAGATTGTATAGAAAGAGTTTTTAATGGTTAGCACGGGCATGATGGGCCATAGGACTTGCTTCTATAAAGCATGACTCTAGATCAGTGGTTAAAAAATTAAAAAAAAACAAGGAACTGCAAAAAAAACACAAGGATTCTGAAGAAAGGTTTCGGCCAGAAACTTTGCCTATTTCCTTCGCTCCATAGATGCTGCTGCACCCATTGAGTTTCTCCAGCATTTTTGTCTACCTTAGATTTTCCAGCATCTGCAGTTCCTTCTTAAACAAGGAACTGCAGATACTGGTTGACAAAAGAAGACACAAAGTGCTGGAGTAACTCAGCGGGTCAAGCAGTATCCCTGGAAAACATGGATAGGTGACAGTTCAGGTCGGAAGAAATGTCATGTAATCATGTTCTCCAAAGATGCTGCCTGACCCGCTGAGTTATGCCAGCACATTGTGTATTCAATGGTTAAACTAATGTTCAATAAGACTGACATAAAAAGATGTTGCAGTCTGTCCTAATGCTCCAGAGATGTGGAGTAATACAGCATAGAAGCAGGCCCTTTGGCCCAACTTGCCCACCAAGCTGCCCCTTCTACACTAGTCCTACCTGCCTGCATTTGGGCCATATCCGTCAAAACCTTTCCTCTCAAGGTATCTCTGCAATTGTGAGATTTTCATTTGTACACATCACCAAATGGATGCATGAAGGATGCATTTCCCATTATTGTTGAGCACAAGTAACCAGCAAATTAGTGTACCTGGATAGACTCTAGTAGTGGCATTGCAGAGTTTAGAGAATGAAGAAAACAACATGTCTTTGGCATTTAACACTTGCAATCACCAACCCTGGTCCTTACTGTAGACTTTAGAGCTGGCATTGCCTGGTGAATCATTGGGCATTGGTGAACATACGACAGACCAGGAGAAAAGAAAGAAAGGTAGAGGTTTCCTGGACGGTAAGGTCACATTGTGAGTTCTGCCAAAACCCAGGTGAAAAGTATAACATAGCCGTCTGTAAGTACAGTGATGAGCACAAACTCTGAGGTGCATGATGGACAGTTTGAGAAGGAAATGAAGAGAATGAGGACTCTTTGTGTGAAGCCTAGAACATTGGAACACAAGAAAACAGGAGTAAGTGTAGGCCACAGCCCATCAAGCCTCTCCCGCCATCCAATACGATCATGGCTAATCTACTGCTGGCCTCATCTCTTACGTGCCAGTTAAGCATAGTCGGGTTGTATCTAAGTTTGGCTTGGGCACAAGAAATTGCAGAGAATTGTAGATTTATCTCAGTCCAACATACAGACCAGATGTCCCACCATTGAGTCCATCTGCTCTTCGCACTGCCTCGGAAAAACAGCCAACATAATCAAAAACATCCAGCAAATGAGCGTGGATTGGAGGACAGCGTGAAAGTTGGTGGTAAAGTTTAAGTTTGGAACAAGGAGTGTTCAATGTAATCAACAAAAAGACAAGGATTGCTGGGTCCCATGCAACAGCTTATGGCTACACATTTAATGAAGAAAGTGAGAGGGTGAGGAGACATTCCATCGAGGGGGAGTATTAGTTGATGGGAACTGATTGTGTCTCTGTTCTATGAAGAACCAGAGGGCACAGAGGCTCTCTGGGTTGGAAAAGTGGGTGTAAATAAACTGGACGCCCATGGAAAAGATGAGACAGTAGGATTAAGGATTGTTGAAATGGTGTTTCTGCCATTATTTCAGCTTATTCCGGTCCCATCAAACTCATCTACAAATGTCTTGATTCTATGTTATACAGTCACTTCTGACCTACATCCAAGACAACTCATTCACTCTTCACTAATTCACCAACTGTCTTTTTGTTTGTTATGTTCCAGAGAAAATAAAGGCCTGGATATGCACGTCAGTGAGAGAGGTGTTGTGATCGACGATAGTAGCCATCTTCCTTTTGGAGATGATATTGTGTTAGAAAACAGTCTAATGTTTCGTCATTTTGATCACCATCAGTCCTTATTATACTCACAACTGTCGTCAGTGTTGAATGATAAAATTATTAAATTTAACATTACCTTTCAGCATCTCTTTGAATTCTTTCAGGAGCACCTCATGTGTGACAACAGCCCCTGGAGGTCCCTGAGGTCCCGGGGGACCTGGCGGACCTGGAAGACCATGCTGGAAAGGGCAAACATAAAGACCTGTTAGGGTGTCAATTCTTAAGGTTTAAAGCCCTCTGTATAAAGGAATTTGCCATCTCAACCCAACATTGCCAGCACCTTATTCTGAGACTGTGCCTCCGGTGCTGGACCCTTCGTATTGTGGAACATCCCCTTGTATTGATTCTCACCATTTCTCTCTGATCCTAAGTTTTGAGGGGCTGTGGCTCATTTCCTTCCATGAATTTGTAGGAGACTCAGCCACTACCAACATGGCACTCTATCATTTCACTGGGCATTTTACTAATTCTAAACAAAATTATAGATAATGTAACCTAATTTTACCATGACTTAATGAGAACTGTGCAGTGTTGACTCCTACCAATATAGTTGTGGATAGATGAAGGATATTGAAGTGCCCCACCCAGAATATGTGCCCTTGCCACTCTCAGTGCTTCTGTCATGTGTTGTTCAATACGAAGGAGCACTTATTCATCATAGTTTAATCGGAATTAGGTTTTAATGCCCATATTTGACCTAATGCCTGGATATTTTGTGTGAACGGGAGATTATGCTAAGGATTCTACCCTCCAGCCTTTATGCATTTATCCTGCACATGGGTCATTGCATGTTTAGGAAATGTTATGGAAGATTGTATCATGTTGACTGTAAGAAATTATACGACCGATAACCATCAAATCAAGTTGCTATTTGGCTAATCTTTAAGTCAATTCGCTAAATTCAGAGACCTATACACAAACGAACACAAGGTGGATGTCTTGCAAGGTTGTTTAGATGACTGATTTTATTGTGTCTGAATCCAAAGTTTAGTTTAGCTTAGTTTAGTTAAGTTGAGAGATACAACACGGAAACAGACCCACCAAGTCTGCGCTGGCCAGCGATCTCCGTATACTAGCACTATCCTTCCTACACACTAGAGACAATTTTTACTGAAGCCAATGGACCTACAAGCCTGTTCATCTTTGGAGTGTGGGTGGAAACCAGAGCATCCGGAGAAAACCCATGCGGTCACATGGAGAACATACAAACTCCGTACAAACAGCATCTGCAGTCAGATCGAACCAGGGTCTCTGGTGCTGTAAGGCAGCAACTCTACCGCTGCACCACTGTGTGTCGATTGATACTGAGTGGTTCATTTGGTTTTATTCTACCACCTCTGGTTCATATGAAACTACGTTGTACTCCAGGAGGGACCATCACATAGACCCATTTCAAAGTCAACCATAGGAATGGGAGTTATCTTCATGCAAGAATAGGCAATGGCATTAAGCTTCCTTCTCCGTTGGATATTCATGAGCCAGATAGGTTATTAAAACAATTTTATTGTTGTCATTCCAATTAGTGTTATTTAAAAAAAAAAAATGATTCCAAGTAACTTCACTGGCTGAGTTCAAATTCTCATATTTGGGTTATAATTCATATAATTACTGGAATAGACCTTTGGATTACTGAATTAGTATAGTATAGAATTAGTAGCTATACTATGTGCCTGCCGTCTCTGAAGAGCAGGGGAGGTTTAGTTTAGCTTATTGTAGGGTACAGTGAAAAGTTTTTTTTGCGTGCTAACCAGTCAGCAGAAAGACAATACATGATTACAATTGAGCCATTTACAGTGTATAGATACATGATAAGGGAATAACATTTAGTGCAAGGTAAAGCCAGTAAAAAGATAGTCTGAGGGTCACAAATGAGGTAGATAGTAGTTTAGAACTGCTCCCTAGTTGTGGTAGGATGAGTCAGTTGCTTGATAACAACTGGGAATAAACTGTCCCTGAATCTGGAGGTGTGCATTTCACACTTTTGCCCGATAGGAGAGGGGAGAAGAGGGAGTGGCCAGGATGCGACTCGACCTTGATTATGCTGCTGGCCTTGCTGAGGCAGCATGAGGTGCAAATGGAAGGGAGGTTGGTTTGTGTGATGGTCTGGGCTGCGTCCACAATTTGCTGCAATTTCTTGTGGTCTAAGACAATAGACAATAGGTGCAGGAGTAGGCCTTTCGGCCCTTCGAGCCAGCACCACCATTCAGTGTGATCATGGCTGATCATCCACATTCAGTACCCCATTCTTGCCTTTTACCAAGATCCCCTGACTCCACTATCTTTAAGGGCTCTATCTAACTCTTTCTTGAAAGCATCCAGAGAATTGGCCTCCACTGCCTTCTGAGGCAGAGAATTCCACCGATTCAACTCTCTGGGTGAAAACGTTGTTCCTCATCTCCGTTCTAAATGGCCTACCCCTTATTCTTGGATGGATCTATTCCCCAACCAAGCTGAGGTTGCAAAGATATAGACGATTCAAACCATGGAGGGATCGGAAAACAAGGGAGAGAATGTTGAAACTGCAGCAATGTCAGACTGAGAACCAGAATAAGTGAAAGCGAACAGTGACTGATATGAAATTGGCAAGCATTTTCTATTTTTAATAGCAGTTCACTCAGAAATTGTTCTGAGATTTTTAAAAATCTCAGATGAAACCTCACTTTTTTGCGCAATTACTTTATACAATTACATTTATACATTTCAGTACTTCAGCTTGGTACCGATGATGCTTTTGAATGTTGCCATTGTGACAGTTGAGATTGATTAAATTGGGTTAGTAACTACGGGATGATGTAAGTACAGGAAGTAGACCGTCATCAATCTACATGTCTAACATTTCTAAATTCTCAACTGCTGGATGAATGAGAAATTGTCAATTTAATACATTAAGTTCCTCCCACTGAAAATGACTTAATGAAAGCTGAGAATAACTTCATGTGAGCAGCATATGCTATGACTCAAGGAGTCATGCAGAGTATACAACATAGTGGTGCAGCGGTAAACCTGCTGCCGTATACCACTAGAGTCCCAGGTTCGACCCTGGCTATGGGTACTGTCATATAACCATATAACAATTGCAGCACGGAAACAGGCCCTCTCGGCCCTTCCAGTCCATGCCGACCATTTGTTTTCCCCTAGTCCCATCTACCTGCACTCAGACCATACCCCTCCATTCCCTTCCTGTCCATATACCTATCCACTTTACTTTTAAATGTTAAAATCGATCCTGCCTCCCCCACTTCTGCTGGAAGCGCATTCCACACAGCCACCACCCTCTGAGAAAAGAAGTTCCCCCTCACATTACCCCTAAACTTCTGTCCCTTAATTCTCATGTCATGCCCTTTTGTTTGAATCTTCCCTACCCTCAATGGGAAAAGCTTATCCACGTCAACTCTGTCTATCCCTTTCATCATTTTAAAGACCTCAATCAAGTCCCCCCTTAACCTTCTTCGCTCCAAAGAATAAAGACCTAACTTGTTCAACCTTTTTCTGTAACATAGTTGCTGGAACCCAGGCAACATTCCAGTAAATCTCCTCTGTACTCTCTCTATTTTGTTGACATCCTTCCTATAATTAGGCGACCAAAATTGTACACCATACTCCAGAATTGGTCTTATCAATGCTTTGTACAATTTTAACATTACTTCCCTACTCCTATATTCAATGCTCTGATTTATAAAGGCCAGCACACCAAAGGCTTTCTTTACCACCCTATCTACGTGCGATTCCACCTTCAGGGAACTATGCACAGTTATTCCTAGATCCCTCCGTTCCACAGCATTCCTCTGTCTGAATGTAGTTTGTGCATTCTCCCCGCGACTGCATGGGTTTTCCCCCCGGGTGCTCCAGTTTCCGTCCACACTCCAAAGACGTGCAGGTTTGTAGGTTAATTGGTTTCTGTAAATTGTCCCTAGTGTGTAGGATAGTGATAGTGCTCGGGGATCGCAGCTCAGTGAGCTGAAGGGTCTGCTTCCGCACTGTGTCTCTAAACTAAACTAAACTATACAGAACAGAAAGAGGTTGCTTGGCCCACCGAGTCCACACCAGCTATTATGCACCCATTAATTCGTTGCAAACTCATTTACAAAACATTTCCTCACTTCTAATTAATTCTCATATTCTATCATTCATCTATCCACTAGAGGTAATTTACAGTGCTCAGTTAACCTGCCAAACTGCATGTTTTTTGGGACATGGGAGGGAACTGGAGTAAATTCACATGGTCACAGGGAGAACCCCACACAGACAGCATCTCAGCTCAGCCCTACAGCTCTCTGGTGCCGAGGCAGTAGCTCTCACATAATCTTATCATCATTTCAGATAGGCCACACAAAGGTCCCTCCTAGACACAGGGTGGTTCCCAGTAAAGGATATATCTGAGTAACTCATCACTCTCCTCCTGCTCTCCCTCATGCAAAGATGCTATTCCTACTTACTCAGTCCCGCCTCACCCTCTTTCTGCAGAGACTCCTTCCTTTGTGACTACCTGGTCCACCTATCCCTCTCTATCCCCCAGACCTTGCCCCAGCAACTGTAGGAAGTGTAACACACCTATCCCTACATCTCATTTCTCATTGTCACCCAGGTATCTAAGCAGCCCTTCCAAATCACCGGCACATTTTACCAACCAAGACTACTGCATTTGGTGCTCATGATGTGGCTTCCTCTACATTGGTGAATCTCAGTTTACACTAAGTGACTATGTGCAGAGCCCCTATGCTCAGTCCACAACAACATCTTGGCCTTTCCATTGCATTAATTGTAACTCACCTTCCCATCCCACACCTACCTGTTTGCCCTTATCCTTTCCTATTACTACAGATAAGTCATGCAAAATGGAAGAACAACATCATATATTCTGCTTAGATAGCTTACAATCTAATAGTATGAACAATGATTTTTTTCCATTTCATACAACCCAGTTCTAGATCGCACCTCCCCACACACTCTCCTGCCCACCGAGTTTTCTTCTCCTTTCTCTCGGTCTTTACCTTTCCCATCCCCTCAACCCTCATCAGTCCATCAACCCATCACCATCTTATTTTTCTTATCACCTTCCAGCCTTCATCTCTCCTTATCCCCAATCATCTTTGACAATAAACAATCTTGAGTCTTGAGTCTCTTGCGTCTTTTGCATTCCTATATATTATAACTATTTCTTCGTCCTTATCAGTCCTGTATCTCAACCTGAAATGTCAACTTACACCTTTTGCCTCCACAGATGCTACTTGACCCGCTGAGCTCTTCCATCATCCTGTTTATTTTTTATTTTTTGCTGCAAGTAAAAATTGTTCCACTGTCTGTATATATGGCAATTAACACTCTTGACAAGATTCCAGCATATATTGCTTCACCATTGGGGATGTGTCTTTACCTGGGTTGACTTCATGGTAACTCCCTCTCTGAACTTTCCCTCCTTTAAAAGCATCTTTAAAGCACCTTTAAAAACCTCAATTTTCACCTTCTTATTCACAGTCTTGAGACACTCTGCTCATTTCAACTTCTGTGGTTTGGTGTTCGCTTTTGATAAATGAAGCAACTTGGGGTTTTTAATCCAAGTTAAAGGCACCTAACCCTCAAGACAATCGGATACACAAGTCAACTGATGAAACTGCAGATGTTGGGATAGAAATATCAGGGGCGCAAAAGCATAAACTTTAAGCAGCAGTGGAATTTAGAAGGTGGCTACGGGTGCACAGATTATAGCACAAAATGTTCATGTTAGTTTGGTCTAGGCTCGCAGTTGGGACTAACCAGGTGTTGGTTTGTGACTATAAGCCCAATCTATTGCGCCCATTCTATTGTGATATGTCTGTGGAATTCTCTGCCACAGAAGGTAGTTGAGGCCAGTTCATTAGCTATATTTAAGAGGGAGTTAGATGTGGCCCTTGTGGCTAAAGGGATCAGGGGGTATGGAGAGAAGGCAGGTACAGGATACTGAGTTGGATGATCAGCCATGATCATATTGAATGGCGGTGCAGGCTCGAAGGGCCGGATGGCCTACTCCTGCACCTATTTTCTATGATTCTTCCCAAGCAACCAGACTTCACTGATTAACACTTAGACTTTTTACTCTCACACACCATCACCCCATGCATTTTCAGGTTGACTCCAAGTGGTTCTCTGTATATTAGGTCGTATTCACATTAAACAGTGGACATTCCGATTTCAAATTTCACCCTAATTCCTCTTAAATAAGCATGTGTTTCTGGCATATTGCCACCTCCTTATATCACCCAATGTCCTTGCAATGATTACCTGTGTTTTTCGTGCTTTCCCTTTATTCTTCTTCTTTTCATTGACACCCTTCTCTGAGTGCTCTACAAACAGAAGCCAGCTATCGCGTGGGTCCACAGGCAAATCCAGTAGCTGCTGGAGAGAAGGTGAAAAATTAGGCTGGAATTCAGATCTGAGAAAAAAATACGAGTCATGGAATATAGTCATCAATTGGCAGGGACTGCAAAAGCTTTTAGAGAGCAGAGAATGAGCTAATTCAGGTAACATTTGGCAATGTGCCCTGCGGAACTTGAAACTTATTTTGTTACTATTTTAATATGAGCAATATTAACTACTCACATTCTTAGACTAGGCACAGGAGGGTTAAATAAAGAGAGAGGCTTTCTCAATTCTGGACCAACCGGCACACTCTGGAAAGGTGTACAAAGGGATAAGAGATGCGTGAAAAACATTGCATTCCCTGGTCTATTGAGGAATGTATTAGATTCAGAGTTAAGTTCTCTCTGGTTAACAAATATTTGACATCAATAAACATTCTGGTGTATTTAAAAACTAAAGTTTTCATGCGATGTAATAGGTCTGGATTGGAAGCACATTCTAAATGTTGGACAAACTGGACTTTCATTACAAAGCTTGGTCAGTGTCTGGATCACAATATCACCCAGTCCCAGATATGAAAAGACAGTGTGTGACCCTTTGTATCGCCCAGTCCCAGAATGTGAAAGGACAGCGCGGAACCTTCTCCACACGCTAAACTACTGAATACAAATGTTGAAGATTAAGGATGTTTGTGTGTTTACTGTGGATTTTTTAACTGATTACCAAACACACATTTAAATTTTGGTTCTAATTTCTTCATTACTCATGAATATTGTTGAGCACAGGTGGGATGTTTCCATAGGGAAGAAGGGTTGGGTGTGACAATGAAAACCCCCTTAGCCCAGCCCTTTGCTGTATTGCTTAGTGTGAATGAATACATTTTATTGTTTTCTTTGTTGCTTTTTTTTTTCTGCTTACATTTCAGTCATTTAAAACGTAATGAATCATTTCAGAAAGAGCAGGGGGAAAGCACAGGGAGATTTATTAAGAGGAATTATTGGCACTTCATGGCAAATTGGAATTTGTGAGACTTTGCAACTCACTCAGAAGCAGTTGGAATATGTCTGTTTGTGCGAGGCCAAGAACTCAACATTGTAAATATGGGCTTGAGGCATCAAGGGTGGGTTGGTAAATTGGCACTTGAGATTGGAACACTTTGGATGCTTACTTACACTAGCTCTTTCACATATCACTTTCAGCACTGCTTTCACACAATACTCTTTTTCAGTCCTTAACTTGAGAATCTCTGTTATGTATGAAATGAAATCATCTGTGCTCTGGCTGAATACTTTATTTTTGTCTCCCCTGCATGCATTTTTGAAGCGAATGCCTACTATGGAATTTATCTCTCTCCCTGCCCCCTCACCACTCCCAGCCTGAGACAACTCGAGCTAAAAATACCATCTGCCTCTTCCCTTCAGATCTGTACCTACCAGTCTTGCTTTCCTTTAACAGGTAGCTTCAGATATCTTGAGGATACAGTATAAGCAAAAGTTTATGGAGTAACTCAACGGACAGGCAGCATCTCTGGTGAAAAAGGATAGGCAATGTTTCTGGACCTTTCTTTAGACTGAAACTATTGGGGGGGGGTGGGGTGAGGTGGGGTGGGGTAGCTGGAGTCTTTGGTTCTAAAAGCAAAAACATATTCTGGCTGAGAATCCTGTACGTATGAGGAGGGTGTTTTTATTTAAATGTTACCAAGATTTCAGCATCAAAGTCCAAGTTCTTTGCAACTACATTAAGTGAATAATAGTCATAAATTAATTGTGAACACGTGCTTGCTTGGCAATCAGAGGAGGGTGTGCAGTTAAGCCACTTTTTTATAGGACATAATGCCACTAGTCCTTCTAATGGGTTTAAAATAACATGGTTATTTCATGAGTTTAGTACCACTGGAAATTTATGGAATTTCCTATCCATAATGTTTTTCTTTTATGTGTTCATTTACAAAATCTACGATTGAAGTCAGTTATACTTTGTCTTCGTAGTAATGCTATAAATATATAGCATTACTATATATATAGTAAATGCTATATATATTACCTGAACAATTAGAACTATTTCCCCCTGAAATTCTGCCACATTTTTGTGCCTCATTTTACCTAGATCTAGTTTTAATGGGAATTGGCAGAGAGACAGGTGACCAATCCAATCTCAGAGGCAGAGTCACTCTGAAGGAGATTATGATTATGATTATGAGTGACATAATTGAAGGAGATTATGTATGCTCTTTTAACCAGGGTTCTATTTTTAACTACTGCTCTCTGGTGTCTCCTGATCCTTGTCAACCTCAGGAGTCAGGAGGAGTCAGGTTTGTTATGATTTTCTCCAATTCCTGAGAACCATGAGGAACAAGGGTGTTTCCAAAAGCCGCAAAAACCCACTTTGTAAACCATAACTTCCACCTCAATGATTTCTAAACCCTCAAGACAACACAACATTGTCTCCAGGAGTGAACTGACCATCCATCTTCACATTTCTGCAATCATCCATTAACCTCACCATGAGCATCCCAAGTCCCTTGCAATCACCACTACCCAGCTTCTCAACTCCTTCCACCCAACACCAATTAATCTCTTTATTCCTAGCTGCACCCATCAATCATGGAACCTGTGAAGTAGGGTCCTGACCCAAAACGTCACCTCTCCATTTTCTCCAGGGATGTTGCCTGACCATCTGAGTTACTCCAGCGTTTTGTATCTATCTCAGGGAACCTATACTACTGGCTTTTCGTGCTCAGCAACTTCCCTTATATTCTCTCCTCTGCATCGTCACATTATAAATAATAGGGGCCATCGTTAACTTGATCTACCAAACTTAATTCATCTTTCCCAACAGTCCAGTGTATATCTGAAAGGGTTTTTCTTTTTCATTGGCACTGCTGTGTAAACAAACTCCCAGATCACCCATGGTGTTTCCAATCATCTACAATTGACCATAAGTCTCCATGGTTAATATCTATTCCTTTGTTAATATCTGTTCCGTAATGTGGAAGAATATCACGGTAGCATTAAAACCTGTGTTAAATAGATATAAAAATATCAATGAGGGAGTGGGAGGTTTTGGTGGAAGGGGTAATTGCTGTCTAACTAAAATAAATAAATAAAATAAAGATAATTTCACAAGAGGAATAAAGACCTCGTCTTAACCCCAGTTCCTCTCAGATCTACATGTGTTTCTGGCACATGTGTAAATCACACTACTGATTTGTTTTCCTGCTAAGATTGTTCCAACAACAAAATTGGATTGGGCACTTTAGGCATTGCTACCAAGTCAGCCATACACTCGATGTCACTATTCATGCAGCACCTATTTCCACCTGTTTTGACATGAAGTGGAGCTCAACGCTCCATATAACAACCACGATGGAATCGTCTCACTTGAACTGCGAGTGCATTGTGCTAGTTTGTTGCTTCACTCGGTATTGAAAGGAACACAAACTGACATCAGGAATACTGCATGTCAAGACTGACTGTAAGCTGCTGAACTACTAATTCTAGGGATGTCTCAGTAGTGATGCTGCTAATAACATTAAATAACTGGAGTTGTCTTTATGGTCTTGGCTGGCTATGCTCAGGATAAATTGGAGCCTTGGGCAGGAGCAATTTTTCTAATTCATTCATCACAGATAGTAACATTCTGCAGGAAAAACCTGGAACTGATCCTTCATTGATCCTTATGGTTTCCACCAGCCTGATAAACAATATGATCCAAGAGCTCTTATGATTTTGTCAGGTTTCCTGCTCCTACAGTGCACAGGATGTCCCTTCTGATATCTTCCTCATTGACTTATGTGCCCCTTGTCATGTGGCTACTGCTGTCTGGCCACTACAGGGGGAGGAAGGGCATAGATTATAAATTGAATATGGACCCATGGAAAGTCATGTCAGTCTTGTTTTAATGTACCTGTTTGGGTGTAAAATGCAATGATGCTATTCCAGATGACTGGATATTTTTGTAGTTCTTAGAGGCTTCATTTTGTATTATTCCAATTGGCATTGATATTTCACTGCACATATTTCTAGGTTATGGAACTTAAACAGCAAGAAGGGAGGTTGGGGATAGCATCAAGCATGAAATTAGGGATGTGTGCAGCAAAGATACAGCTGTTATCATGGGTGATTTTAATCTACATATATATTGGGCCAACCAAATTGGTAACAGCGCTGAGGAGGAGGATTTTCTAGAATGTATACGGGATCGTTTTTTAAACCAATATGTAGAAGAACCGACTAGAGGGCAGGCCATCCTAGACTCGGTATTGTGTAATGAGGAAGGATTAGTTAGCGATCTTGTTGTGCAAAGCCCCATGGGCACCAGTGACCATAATATGGTGGAATTCTGTATAAGGACGGAATGTGTCACAGTTACTTCACGGACTTGGGTCCTGAACTTAAAGAAAGGAGACTTTGAAGGTATGAGATGGGAATTGGCTAGGATAGACTGGCAAATTATACTTAAAGGGTTGACAGTGGAGAAGCAATGGCAAAGACTGAAAGACCGCATGGACTTTAAAATTGTTCATCCCTGTCTGGTGAAAAAATAAACCAGGGAAGGCGGCTCAACCATGGCTAACGAAGGAAAACAAGGATAGTGTTAAATCAGAGGAAGAGGCATATAAATTGGCCAGAGAAAGCAGCAAACCGGAGGACTGGGAGAAATTTAGAACTCAACAAAGGGGTTAATTAAGTAGGGGAAAAAAGAGCATGAAAGAAAGCTTGCGAGGAATATAAAAAATGACTGTAAAAGCTTCTTCAGATATGTAAAAAGGAAACGATTAATGAAGACAAATGTAAGCCCCTTACAATCAGAGACAGGTGAATTTATAATGGGAAACAAGGAAATGGCAGAACAGTTAAACAAGTACTTTGGTTCTGTTTTCACTAAGCAAGACACAAACAATCTCCCAGAAATATTAGTCTGAAGAAGAGTTTCGGCCCGAAACGTTGCCTAATTCCTTAGCTCCATAGATGCTGCTGCACCCATTGAGTTTCCCCAGCACTTTTGTCTACCTCCCAGAAATATTAGGAGACCAAGGATCTAGTGGGAGGGAGGAACTGAGGGAATTCGTCAGGAATGGTGTTAGGTAAACTGTTGGGACTGAAGGCAGGTAAATCCCCAGGGCCTGATGATCAGCATCCCAGAGTACTCAAAGAGGTGGCCCTAGAAATCATGAATGCATTAGTGATCATTTTCCAATGATCTTTTGACTCTGGATCAGCCTTACATCGGTAGTGGGAATAATGCTTGAGGTGATTATTAAACATGTAATAGCAGCACATTTGGAAAACAGTGACAGGATCAGTTAAAGTTAGCATTGATTTATGAAGGGGAAATCATGCTTAACTAATCTTCTGGAATTTTTTGAGGATGTAACATAGAAACATAGAAAATAGGTGCAGGAGTAGGTCATTCGGCCCTTCGAGCCTGCACCACCATTCATGGCTGATCATCCAACTCAGTATCCTGTACCTGCCTTCTCTCCATACCCCCTGATCCCTTTAGCCACAAAGGCCACATCTAACTCCCTCCTAAATATCGCCAATGAACTGGCCTCAACTACCTTCTGTGGCAGAGAATTCCACAGATTCACCACTCTCTCTGTGAAAAATGTTTTTCTCATATCGGTCCTAAAAGACTTCCCCCTTATCCTTAAACTGTGACCCCTTGTTCTGGACTTCCCCAACATCGGGAACATTCTTCCTGCATCTAGCCTGTCCAACCCCTTAAGAATTCTGTAAGTTTCTATAAGGTCCCCCATCAATCTTCTAAATTCTAGTGAGTCTATCCAGTCTTTCTTCATATGAAAGTCCTGACATCCCAAGAATCAGTATGGTGAACCTTCTCTGTACTCCCTCTATGGCAAGAATGTCTTTCATCAGATTAGGAGCCCAAAACTATACGCAATACTCCAGGTATGGTCTCACCAAGACCCTGTACAACTGGCAGTAGAACCTCCCTGCTCCTATATTCAAATCCTTTTGTTATGAATGCTAACATACCATTTGCTTTCTTCAATGTCTGCTTCACCTACTTGCCTACTTTCAATGACTGATGTACTATGACACCCATGTCTAGTTGCATCTCTCCTTTTCCTAATCGGCCACCATTCAGATAATAGTCTACTTTCCTGTTTTTGCCACCAAAGTGGATAACCTCACATTTATCCACATTATTCTACATCTGCCATGCATTTGCCCACTCACCCAACCTAACCAAGTTACCTTGCAGTCTCCTAGTATCTTCTTCACAGCTAACACTGCCCCCCAGCTTCGTGTCATCTGCAGACTTGGAGAGGTTGCATTCAATTCCCTCGTCCAGATTAATATATACTGTAAATAGCTGGGGTCCCAGCACCGAGCCTTGCGGTACCCCACTAGTCACTGCCTGCCATTCTGAAAAGGACCCGTTTACTCCTACTCTTTACTTCCTGTCTGCCAGCCAGTTCTCTATCCACATCAATACTGAACCCCCAATACCGTGTGCTTTAAGTTTGCATAATAATCTCCTATGTGGTACCTTGTCGAAAGTCTTCTGAAAGTCCAGATATAACACATCCACTGGTTCTCCCTTATCCACTCGTTACATCTAGTTACTAGATGTAACTAGTAGTTACATCCTCAAAAAATTCTATAAGATTCGTCAGACATGATTTACCTTTCATAAATCCATGCTGACTTTGTCCAATGATTTCACCACTTTCCAAATGTGCTGCTATCCCATCTTTAATAACAGACTCTAGCATTTTCACCACTACCGATGTTAGACTAACTGGTCTGTAATTCCCCGTTTTCTCTCTCCCTCCCTTTTTTACATTAGCTCCAATCCTCAGGAACTACTCCAGAATCTAAAGAGTTTTGAAAAATTATCACTAATGCATCCACTATTTCTGGGGCTACTTCCTTAAGTACTCTGGGATGCAGCCTATCTGGCCCTGGGGATTTATTGGCTTTTAATCCATTCAATTTAGCCAACACCACTTCCCGGCTAACCTGAATTTCACTCAGTTTCTCCATCTCATTTGACCCCCGGTCTCCTGCTATTTCCGGCTGATTATTTATGTCTTCCTTAGTGAAGACAGATCCAAAGTAGTTATTCAATTGGTCTGCCATGTCCTTGTTCCCCGTAATCAATTCACCTGTTTCTGACTGCAAGGGACCTATATTTGTTTTAGCTAATCTAATGTCTCATACCCTCAAAGTTACCTTTCTTTAAGTTCAGAACCCTTGTTTCTGAATTAACAATGTCACTCTCCATCCTAATGAAGAACTCAACCATATTATGGTCACTCTTCCCCAAGAGGCCACGCACAACAAGGCTGCTAACTAAACCTTCCTCATTACTCAATACCCAGTCTAGATTAGCCTGTACTTTCGTTAGTTCCTCTATATGTTGGTTTAGAAAACTATCGCGCATACATTCTAAGAAATCATCTTCCTCAGCACCCCTGCCAATTTGATTCACCCAATCTATATGTAGATTGAAGTCACCCATTATAACTGTTTTACCTTTGTTGCATGCATTTCTAATTTCCTGTTTGATACCATCCCCAACTCCACTACTGCAGTTAGTTGGCCTGTACACAACTCCCACTAGCGTTTTCTGCCCCTTAGTGTTTCGCAGCTCTACCCATATCGATTCCACATCCTCCAAGCTAATGCCCTTCCTTTCTATTGCGTTAATCTCCTCTCTAACCAGCAACGCTACCCCACCTCCTTTTCCTTTCTGTAACATGTAGAATGGATAAGGGAGAGCCAGTGGATGTGGTGTATCTAGACTTTCATAAACCCTTTGACTAGGTCCCACAAAAGAGATTAGTATACAAAATTAGAGATGGTATTGAGGGTAGGGTATTGACATGGAAAGAGAACTGGTTGGCAGACAGGAAGCAAAGAGTAGGAATTAACTGGTCCTTTTCAGAATGGCAGGCAGTGACTAGTGGGATGCCGCCAGGCTCGGTGCTGTGACCCGTTATTTACAATATATATTAACGATTTAGGCGAGGGAATTAAATGTTTGCACATGACTCAAAGCTGGGTGGCAGTGTAAGCTGCGACGAGGCTGCAGGGTGACTTGGATAGGTTGGGTGAGTAGGCAGAGGCATGGCAGATGCAGTATAATGTAGATAAATGTGAGGTTATCCACTTTGGTGGCAAGGACAGGAAGGCAGATTATTATCTGAATGGTATCAGATTATGAAATAAGGAGTGCAACGAGACCTGGGTGTGCTTGAACTTCAGTCACTGAAAGTAAGCATGCAGGTACAGCAGGTAGTGAAGAAAGCTAATGGCATGTTGGCCTTCACTGCGAGAGGATTTGAGTTTAGGGAACAAGGAGGTCCGACTGCAGTTGTACAGGGTAGTGGTGAGACCACAAATTTTGGTCTCCTAATTTAAGGAAGGACATTATTGCTATTGAGGGAGTGCAGCATAGGTTCACCAGGTTAATTCCCGGGATGGCATAACTGACATATGATGAAAGAATGGGTCGACTGGGCTTTTATTCACTGGAATTTAGAAGGATGAGAAGATATCTTATGGAAACATATGAAATTCTTAAAGGACAGGCCAGATGCAGGAAAAATGTTCCCGATGTTTGGGGAGTTCAGAACCATGGGTCACATTTTAAGACATTTAGGACTGAGATGAGGAAAAACATTTCAGCCAGAGAGTTGTGAATCTGTGTTAAATTCTTTGCCACAGAAGGCAGTGGAGGCCAATTCACTGGATGTTTTCAGGAGGGAGTTAGATTTAGCTGTTAGGGCAACAAGAATCAAGGGATATGGGAAAAAGTAGGAACATGGTACTGATTTTAGATGATCAGCCATGATCATATTGAATGGCTGTGCTGGCTCGAAGGGCCCAATGGCCTACTCCTGCACCTATTTTCTAAGTTTCTATGTTTAAACATGTGGAGTGTCGGAACATATGATCAGGCAACATAGCCTAGAAACATAAAACATAGTAACACAGAACTTGTTTCTTTAGAACCACACTATAAAGCAACATGAAGCTCTGGAACTTAACATCTAGAATCAACAACCTCCATAAAATGTCCACAAATCAACAGGAGATTTGATCTTGCTGACTCACCCTTCTGCATTGGACCACTGGGACAATAAGAACACATATGTCAGGCTGATGCTCATCGACTAAACTCGTCTATCAACACCATCAATACTTTAAACCTTGCCAGACTCAGATAATTGGGTTTCTGTTCATCCCTATGCAAATTGATCTTTGACTTCCTTTTCAGTAGCAGTACTAATTGTCAATATGTCTCCTCGATGACCATCAACACAGGAGCAGTTCAAGTCTGTATGTTCAATCCCCTGCTCTACTCTCTCTATACCCATGGATGTGTAGCCAACAGCATCTTTAAATTCACCAATGATAGCACTGTTGTTGGACAAATAAAGCGTAATAATGAGCCCGAATACAGGAGGGACATTGATAACCTGATTGAATGGTGCCAGAATAATAATCGTGCTCTCAGTGTTAGCAAGACCAAAGATTGCTGATTTTTGACATTTCACTCGTGCCATCAGGATCCTGAAAACTGTAATGTCCAGGTTGTTCCCAACAACCATCAGGTTATTGAACATTACGAACTTCAACTAAACATCGAACCACAACATGCCTTGGATTGCACGAGTTACTTCGGTCTTTGGTTTGTTTTGCACTATATTGGATAAAAAACATTTTTCGGAACTTTTTTGTTTGCTTGTTTATTATATTATATATTGAGTACTGTATTTATAAACTTGTTGTGCTGCTGCTGCAAGTAAGAATATCATTGTTCTGTTCTAGTACATTTGGCAATAAAAGACTCTCGACTCCTGACTGTCTCTTGACTTTAGGAAAGGAAAGTCAAAAATTGAAGTCGAACTTGTCCTCATCAATGCGAAGATGGTGGAACGAGTCAACATCTTAAAATTCCTGGGTGTACATATCTCTAAGGATGTCCTGTGCTCAACACATTGATGCAATCAAAAGGAAAGCTTATCAATGCCTGTACTTCCTTAGAAGATTGATGAGATTTGATATGTTGTCAAATATTCTATTGAACTTCATACAGTAGGGAGCATACTGACTGCATCTCTGCCTGGTTCAGTAACTCGAACCACAAGAAATGAAGGAGATTGCAGACCATGTTAGATATTGCCTGGTACATCAAAGGTACTGACTTCTCCATCATCAAAGGGATCTACAAGAGGCATTGTTTCAAAACAGAGGCAGCTAATATCATCAAGGATCTACACCACCCTGGCCATGATCGCTACTACCATCGGGAAGCAGACACAGGAGCTTGAAAATGTTGACCTCCAGATTCAAGAACACTTTCTTCCCAGCAACCATCACACCCGTGAACGCTGCACAACACTATAACTACAACTCTACTTCAGCAACTATGGACTACTTTGGAGATATTTTGGTTTTGCACTGCTATGGTGCGTTACCAAGGATGTATATTTATTGGTGTGTTATTGCTTTAATAGGCCTGTAAATCTACCGCAAGTAAGAATGCCATTGTTCCATTGCCAGTGCACATGACAATTTTACTTCGGAGTCACGTGAGTGATTCCGTGAAGAAGCCCCACCAGTCCGCATGTGCGTCATTACATCGCTCGCATGGCGACGCACCGGACTGGCAGGCGCATCGCTCCTGCCAGCGGTAAGTTTAAACCTGCAGGTAAGTTTTATATTTTTTACCAGGTTGTGTTTTTCTTGCAGGAATCTCTTTTATAAGAGATTTTCCTGCTGGATATGTTGGGGCGAAGTCCGGACAGGCTGCGGGAAACCGGTTGGGCCGTGGGGAATTGACACTCCGGAATCGCGGGTAACCGGCGGCCGTCAAGTTTCGCTACCGCAGTGACCGCTGTGATTCCCATGGAGGGGGTGAATCCAGCAGCGGTATCGCCACCAGAGTCGCTGACAGTGTGTCAGCAGCTTCCAGACCGCGGTGGTTCCCGTGGAGGAGATAAATCCAGGAGCGATATCGCCATCAGAGTCACTGACAGTGCAGTCAGCGGGTCCCAAACCGATGGTGTGCCCATGAAAAAAGGTAAATACAACAACAAGTCTGTCAGGCCTATGGACTCGGGGAGTCAGGCCAGGATGGTTCCCCTCCTTCAATGTGTAGCGTCTTCGGGCGTTTGGCCCACATGGAGCGACTGATGGCGAGGTGGCTCCACAATGATACACTCCAAAGGAGGGAGCTATCAGCCCGGGTCTCTTCGGGAGTCCGTGGCAGCAGCACCTGTTTCAGGGCTGTCCAGAAAAGATGCTCCTGATGGCGAGGAAGCTTCATCATGATATGCTCCAGCAAGAGGAGCTTTATATCCACGGGTCTCCTCAGGGGCCCGTGGCAGCAGCACCTGTAGAAGGGCTGCATGATGTCTCCCTCTTGAGGAGGTGAGCACACGGAGTCAGTTTTGTTCTGACTCCGAAATCAGAGGTATAGCTGATGAGCATGCCACGAGGCAGGGGCCTGCGGCAGCACCTGTTCAGGGCTGCCTACGAATCTCCCTCTCTGTGGAGTGGAGTGCGAGTGTCAGATTTCAAATTCTAAAATATGTCCGTGGAACGTACTGAAGCACGCGTATGGATTCAAGAAAGCCCTCGCAAATGAAGGTGGCAGGATACCCAGAGTTCCCCTCATGCTATAAATGCTGGGAATGAACAGCGCTATCAGGGGTGACCAGCCGCCGAATATTCTCTTCAGGTAAGACCTATTCAACAGGTAAAACCTGAATGAGGAAGCAAAAGCTGTCGGACCAATCAAGGTACCAATGATGAGCAAAGCTTCATCGTTGCGGTGACAACACACCCCACACCTCCATTGACAGTAAGCAGTTCACTGAAGTTGGTGGCAGCGTGAAAGCTGGGCAGAGGTCTTCAAGCCGAGACCCAAGTCGGTCTCAGGAAAAATATGGGACCATCTACAAGTTGGTAATATTTACACTTGTTTTTTGTAGAAATTATAATGATAACATGTGTTTAGTTTATGTGTTGTATGAAAGTAGAATTCCCTTCGTAAGGATGGAAGGGGCCCTAGTGGCCTTACAACACACAAATGGTTGTGGAAAAACATCTAACCATGTAAAACTGCACAATACTAGGGTTCCAAGCACGGAATTGCGGCCAGAATTGTCTTTCGAGGCAGGCTCAGAGTTATGGCCAAAGTTGTCTTTCGAGGCTTGCTCAGTATTTTACCTCGGAGTCACATGAGTGAATACGTGAAGAACCCCGTACAGCCGTTCGTGCGTCATTATGTCAGACGCTTTTGTGCAGACGACTGTGGAGCAGCGCAGCTCCTCCAACGGTAAGTCTAAAAAAGTTTCAGGTAAGTACTATTTCTTACCTGTTCTAGGTTTCCTTCAGGAACCTCCGGGGTTCTTGCGGGATGGTCGCGAGGCCGACGAGTGAACCAGCCTAGGGCTTTGGGGGAAACCCTGGTCCGACCGCGGGAGTGGGGAGCTGGTGAATGTCGGGTTTGCAATCGGAGTCGCTGATAACGCGGTCAGTGACTCCACTTGTTGGGTTCCCGGGGAGGGGATACCCGAGAATAGTGCGGTTGCAGACCGCAGTAGTCCCTAGGGGATGGGGCTTAACGGACCTGAACGGTCAGCCTGGATTCCCGGTGGAGGGGAAACTCAAGTGTATGCGGTTCCCAGACCGCAGTAGTCCCCAAGAAATGGGGTTTAATTTACGTAAATGAGTAGCCCGGGTGCCCGGGGATTGATTCCCGGGGAGGGGAAATTCACTTATGGAGTTCCCTAACCACAATAATCCCCAGGATATGGGGACAGCTGCCAAAATAGTCAGAGTAATTAAGAAAGATTTGGTAGGTTCACCTCTGGGAATGAATTTAGAGAAACTCCTTTAGGCAGGAGGTGGATCAGTAGTAAGGTTTATGGCAATGGCAGCCTATGGCAGAAGTTGAGCCAGCAGCACCTTTGGGAAGGGCTGCATCATGGGAATGCCAAGTTATGGCAGTGCCAGCCTATGGGAAAGGTTGTGCCGGCAGTACCTTTGTTCATGGACTGCTCATGGGGATGTGCCAAGCCATGGCAGGCTAGCCTGTTGGAGAGGCTGCACCAACAGCACCTTTGCTCAGGGCTGCTTCATGAGAACGCCAAATCTATGGCAAATACTGGTCTATGGGAAAGGCCGTGCCAGCAGCACCTTTCTTCAGCGTTGCTTTATGGGCGCCAGCGGTACCTTCTTCAGGGCTGCTTTATGGGAATAGCTGTTTAGTAGAGTATTCCCATTTACAGTGATCATGGGGGATGAGGGGTCATTGTTAGTATAAGGCAATATAACAGAATCTGTTAAGTCTTAAACTATATTTGAGAAATTGGGCTCCTCCATCCAGCTAGATTAAGTCTATCAAATAGACGTGTAGGATGTTGGGATTCACTTTTAGGTATTCAATTGGCTGTAATGCTGGCTTGGGCAACAGATGGCTGTCAATAAACTCTGGTAACAGGTTTACTAGTCGTTAGATTAATTGTTAATAGTATAGATGTGATTCAGCTGTGCAAGTAAAACAACTTATCTTGTTAAATGGTTAACTATTAAGTGCCTTATAGGTCATTGTTAACACACCTTGTTTCTCCAGGTGAAATTAATAAAGTCACAAGGATGGACAAACAGTATTCATTACTGCTCCAGTTGTTGTTAAGTAAATCTTTAATTATATTACAAAATGGTGCTACTGGCCCTAAATAGGAAATTGTGTTAGCAGTGCTTTTTAGCAGGCCTGCTTAAGGTCTCCCTCATGTAGGAGGAGAGCATGCTGCGTCAGTATTATTCTGACGCTGGGGCCATGGCAAAGTCGGCGTATTGCTGAAGCTGCGCCAGCAGCACCTTGTATCAGGGCTGCTTAATGGCTCCCTCATGTAAAAGGAGAGCATGTGGGATCGGTATAGTCTAATGCCGAGTCTGAGAGTATAGCCATAGAGCATGCCCAACGGATTCGGGGCATGTGCCCAGAGGTCTATGCCTGGCCAGAAAGTTACCATCCCAAACACATATGCAGTGAATACCGCTCTAAGGGGGACATTACAGTTGGCCGTCGAATCTTCTATTCAGGTAAGACCTTTCCACAGGCGAAACCTGGAGGACAAAGCACAAGCTATTGGAACGAGCAAGGTTTCATAGTTTTGGTGATTATGCACCCCACGTCTTTATTGGCAGTAAGCGGTTCATTGAAGTTGGTGGCAGCATGAAGGTTGGCCAGAGGTTCCACGCACTGTACCTGTGCTACTCTACAATTAAGGGACCACTTACAGCTTGGTAAGGTGTACACTTAGTTATACATTACAAATGATTGAGACATTATCAGCTATTTTGGGGGGTCTATTCATGTAAAATGGTTTGTTCTAGCTTTTCAAGCAGGTTAGAATTGCACAGGTTCAGTAGAAGGACCAAGATTGTCTTACAAGACCGGTTCGGAAATCGGGCCACAGTTGTGGTTTACGGCAGATACCAAGTTGCAAATATCATCTCGCGTGTGGAGGTGGAGCAGATTTGCATAATTTGCAAAAAATGTCTGTTGTGGGTATCCACTATCTATAGACCCTACGGGCATCGTATGGGATAAAGAGTGATTGGACAAATGTGCATATTGTGATGCTCAGGTTGATACATTATGATGATGGCATATGTTAGTCACGAGGGTGCAATCAGTTAAAGACCCATGTAATGGTTACATATCTTGTTGTCACAGGAGAATCATCAAGTATAGGTTAATGGCAACACAGAATTGTTGTTGAATTACACTATATTATGAAATTCTGGTTAATGGAACACCTAACATGGTTTCATGTTGATTTCACTGGTTGCAAAATATGTGGCATTACAGTGGCGAAACATACATTTTCGCTAAAAGAAGGACTTTTATGGCTCCCTCCATTTTGTTTATCAATTGAGGTTTCAAATAAAGTCATTAAGAGGCCGCTTAAGGTTCCTATTGAGTGATTATGCAAATTGATTCCTGATTTGTCGCGAATAATATAACCTTATTTGGTTACTTTAAACGTAATTTGCTGGTTCAGCCTGAGGCTTGGGAAATCAGTTGTTGCATGATAAACTCAAATTATGTTCTGCAGGTTTAATAAACTGGCCTAAGGTTTGGGTTGTTACATCTATCCTTCTATGTGTTCAAAGTGTTTGCATAGCACCAAACCGCAGAATTTTCTTTTGCAGGAGATGAAAGAGTTTGTTATGCTTATGTTCCATGGAAAATGTTATTGATTGCTAATGTTTCGAGTTCATGCTAAATGATTGTTTGTTAATTATGGAGTTATACAGCCATTAATTGGGTTATCAAGGAGTAGGATATCTTCAACATGGGTCCCAGGACCAATATAATGCCATATGCGATGTTGACATTTGTGAACACTATTTCACCAGGAGGCTGCGGCTGTATCCTTAAATATGGCTAGAGTTTATTAGGTAGTTATCCTTCTGGCACTGGTTTAGTGCAGCAGGTTCAGTTGCTACATAATTGTGATGGTACAGGATGATAACGTCTGTAAATTATAATATATAATATTATGTTATGAATACTTGAGCAGACCAGAAGTGGGTCAGGTCTCAAAATAGTCACAGGCGTACCAGGGGACCTTTGATAAGGTAAGCACACATATATACAACAATATATCAAGAGCCTTGGAGTTCTGGACTAGCAATGTTGTTAGTCACAATAAATAAATAAATAAATAAAATAAATACATAGATACATAGATACATAAATAAATAATTTGGGAGAACTTATTGTTCAGGCCATTCCAGATGAGAAAAACAGTTTATTAAACCTGCAGAACAGAGTTGTGTTATGTACTAATGGATTCTGATTCCCGATCTCATTACACCAGGGCTGCTGCAACATCAGCAGCAAGGGTATTTATGTTCCACTGGGTCGCACTGCTACGGCTGCAGCATGGTCCAACGAACGAATCTCCAAACATCTGTAATGACCCATTGCTGAACCAGGGTTATTTGTTAAGTCTATTTATGTTCTGGTTATATTTTCCATCTGGGTGAGAGATGGAAATATTATTGTTTTATTTAAACAGCATCAGCATGTTTTACATCTATGTTATGACTGTATGCATTATGAATGTTTTCCCTTCATTTGTCAATGAAGCAGATGTGGTTGTGTACACTCGTTTCACACGGCATGAAATCACAGAGCTTTGAAGTCTTCACGTAGTCACTCACGTGACTCCGAAGTCAAATAGTAAGATTAAATGAGAACTTACCAGTTTGAAGTTTGATCTTTTTTATGAGTCGAGTTGAGGGGCTACGTGCCCTCCGCTTCCAGCCTTCATAGATCTCATCTGGTAGTTCTAGTCTTTGTTATCTTACCATTATACTTCAGTCATTATTATCTGTGATTTCACACCGTTGCTTTGAAGATTGATGCACGAACGGCTGTACAGGGTTCTTCACGTAGCCCCTCAACTCGACTCCTCATAAAATAAAGATCAAACTTCAAACTGGTAAGTCCTCATTTAATCTTGCTATTATGGACAGGACTGGTTTTCAAGACAAGTTCGGAAATCGGGCCAAAGTTGTTGATAGAGCAGGTATGGAATTGGTGTGGCCTGTTCATTGTGAAAGATGCAGAATGTCGTTTAACTCGCATGTGCAGTATACATTTTTCTGAATAGGAGACTTTGCATCTCATTTCCATAGGATGTTCCCATTTACAGGGATCACCGGAGACATTTGAAATTCATCTGGATAGGGCAATGATAAAAAACATCGCAAAATGGGTTAACTTCAGTTCCGAGGTTATTTACCAAATTACTAAAACCGATGCTTGAACTAGTCAGAGCTCAAAAACATTTATTATGTCTTGTCTGGATAATATTCTAACGCTGTATGTTGGTAAAATCAACTGTTTCAGCCTCAAACTATATTTAAGAAAAAATAAGGTGATACCTAGACTTGTTGATCATTGGGATTTACCTTTAACTATTAATTAGCCTATGACTCCGCCCTGCGGCAAGACATTGGAATTAGTAGGAGCCTGTAACGATCTTGTTGTGATAAGCAGCCTTACATTCATCGAGTCTAATTGGCAATATAGTAGCTGAGCTTTAGCTGTGCAATTTGGGGGGGGGGGGGGGGGGGCTTACATCGTGTAAAGTAGTAATCTCTCAAGTGTCATGTAGGTCTTTGTGACAGACCTTATGCTATTACCTACTGAAGCTACCAAAAGCATAATGGTGGACGAACAGTATTCAGCATTGCCCCAATATTGTATTCAGTTTATTGTCATTATCTCATTTTAGAGACAACAAAATGGATTGTCCTTACAGTCAGTAACATAAAAGTAAATAATAAATAAATAAATAAACATTATATTTTTAAAATCACAAACACAGAAGTCCACACAAACATAACCCCACAGTGGCACCAGAGTTAAGGAAGGTACCATAGTCCAGCCAGCCTCCCCGCCGATCTTCCCAGGTGTTCACCCATGGTTGGGGCCTCCCGAGCACCCACAGGCCCTCTCGCTGGGAACGATGGAACCCAGACGGAGAACATCTTCAGCGGCCCGTACCTCCAGATCAGCCACCTCCCACCGGAGTCTGCGGCTCCCAAGGTCCACAGGCCGAGCCGGGCGGAGTCACAGGACTCCGCGAACCACAGCTCCGCGATGTCGGTGTAGCAGGCCCAGCACTCTGGTGCTCCAAACAGTGATCTCTGGTGAGGCATCGCCTGCCCCTCGATGTTTCCAATGCTGTGCTGCTGCTGTTGGAGCTCTGGTCTGTCCCGGCAGGAATGGCTGCACCAATCCAGTAGGTAGGCCGCGGTGGGGGGAGGGGGGCGAGGACGTGACTCGAATAATAGTCGCATCCTCTCCAGGAAGCGACTGGAGGACGGTATCCTTTTACCGTTCCCTCTTCCCCTCACATAAAGACATTTAAAAAAAAAACACAAAAAATGTCTTCAAACATAACAAAAAAACAAAAAGATAACGGACTGAAATCGGAGGCAGCAAGCAACAGCATCACCGGATGTCCATATAGTCTGGTTAGTAAAATTTAAATTATATTATAAACTGACGAGGCTCTAAGGTGAAAAATTATGAATACCATCTCTCGTTCAGAGGCGGAGGAGGTGTGCATGAGTTAACAATTATACAGTTATTGGTATCAACTACCTATAGACATTAGGTGCATTCTATAGGTTAAAGGGTTTTGTGTGAATATGCATAATCTGCATGCTCAACTTTGAGTTGATACACTATGGTCGTGGCATATGTTTGTCACATGGATGCAATCAAGTCAGAATACCCTGTAATAATTTACCTAATCTCATTTTGTGTTGGAATATCATCACAATGGAACACCGAATATCGATAAGTTTGTTTCCAGGCTCATTTACCGGTTGCAAAATATGTGGCATAACAGCAGCGAAAGATACATTCTCGCTACAAGGAGAAGGAAGTTATTTTGTCTCCCTCCATTTTACCTCATCAGTCAGGTCTTGCGCTAAAGTCAGCAAGATCCCGTTTTAGGTTGTCGTTCTGTCTGACTGGTCTATGCAGCCATGCTTCCCGTTTGTGTCAGGAATAATAATACAAACTTTTACGGTTATTCTAAACCTAAAACTTGCTGGTTCAGCCTGTGGCGTGGGAAACCAGCCTCTGCATGATAAAATCAATTTATTGACTTGTAGATTCTGAGTAGACTGCTCCTACGGCTCGGATTGTCAGACCGATCCATGTATGTGCTCACTGCAGAGTACAGGGATAGCACCAAAAAAGAAAAGCATTACATTTCCTCTTCAGGAGATGGGAAGCATTTTGTTTGAATGCTAATGTTACATCTAATACAGCACAGGTAACTAATGTCTTGGAGTTTGTTTCAAATTGGTCTTTGACAATTAAGTTATAGGACCATTAACTGTGCCAACATGTCTTCCCATCATATTTGCTGCATCGAACGGGACCCACTCTGCCTGCTTTCACCCTCTGATACCGAGTTTATAAATTATATCTTTCACACAAGTTCTCCCAGGACAAGCACAGGGCAGTATGGGATATTGACATGATTACGTGCCCACCGCTCCCAACCCTCATATCGCAAAGGTTATCTGGTAGTTCTAGTCTTCTCTAAGTCTTACTATGTTACTTCGACTACTGTTATCTGTGATTTCACACCGCTGCTTTGAAGATTGACGCGCATGCGGACTGGCGGGGCTTCTTCACGTAATTGCTCATCGTAACTCCTCATAAATTAAAGATCAAACTTCAAACTGGTAAGTTCTCGTTTAATCTTAATATTAAACATTCTTGACTAATTTAGAAACCTAGTAACAAAAAAAAATCACAAGTAATATAATAGGAGCTAAATATCTAACCAAGCAAGATAATACTAAGGCACACAGAACCTAACAATATATAGTCAAGCAATGTGGAGCCCAGAAAATAGGACATAGCCAGACAGAACCACACTAATTATTTTGATAGTGGAAGTAGAATTATAGAACTTAGGAAAATAAAACTTTGAAAATATATAAAGCGAAACATCGACATGGATCCCAGAAAAGCACCAACATAGAACCTCACAATATAAAACTTTAAAATATGGAAACTTGGAAAAGTAAATCTGAAAATCCTAGAACCACAAAATATACAAGCCAAAAAAATTAAATAATTGAAACATTATAACTAACAACATTGAGCCTAGCAACGTAAAATGTAGAAAAAGACGTTTGCATCATTGATCATGGCATCTTAGGCAATCCCCTGAGACCGAGGATGGCTTGCATCCACTCTAGTTCATTGGCCTTTTGAATAGTGGATCAGGTAAACACTAAGAATGGTGAGACAGGAGGCATGACGGGGTGATTATTTTGGGAGGTGAAGCACTCCTTCCATTTATGCTGGGTTTCTGTGCAGTACCCCAGCCCATGATAAATGTTTCTTCACCATTTTAAGTAGTTACAGACTAGAGATTCACAGGAGTCGGGGACGTTATATTTTCCCATGCTGAATTTATTAACATTGTTGAATTGTATCCTTTCTCCGCTAGTAAATCTCCTGCGGTGACAGAGCTCAGAGAGAACTTCAGGATCTATGTCTAGAAATATGATGCATGTGGTCTGCACATTGGAACTGAACGAATGTATTGTAGGTTCAATGATGAGAATATTCCCTTATCCTGCCAGTGGATGTGAAAAACTTTGTCCTGGGAATGGAAGTTTTTCATCAGTCAAAGGCTTTGCTCGTGCACTGAAGCCGATGGTCATTTTCATCTTTGATATCGGCTGTCTTGTTGGTTCTGCGATAGGTGAAATGGTTCATGTTTTCTAGTGTCTTGTCATGGACCTTTATTATCAGATGTCAGCGTTGAAGCAGGCTTGTGTGTTTCAGTGAGTGAGATAATGATGACTTGAAGGCTGGCCCTTGAAAATGTGTATACACAAATTGCAGACTGGAAGTCAACAAATGAAATTGGAGTTGGTTTGGAGTAGAAGCAACATGGATTGAACGATTTCCCTTTAGTCCTATTGGAAGCCAATTAGATTTGAGGTGCGGCAATGGAGCTAGAAAGCTAGAGAGAACTTGTTTAATTTAGATAAATATGAGGTGTTGAACTTTGGGAAGTCAAAGCTGGTTCGGACCTTCTCAGTGAATAGTAGGGGCTTGGGGAATGTTGTAGTGAAGAGGGATATAGGAGTACAAGTACATAGGTTCCTGAAAATGGATTAAGAAAGTGGATAGCGTGGTGAAGAAGGCTTTTGGCAGAACGGCCTTCATCAGACAGGGAATTGAGTATAGAAATTCATACATCATATTATAGTTGTAGAAGACGCTGATGAAGACACCCTTGGAGTATTGTATTCAGTTTTAGTCACCCTGTTATACGAAAGACGCTGTTAAGCTGGAAAAGGTGCAGAGAAGGTTTATGAGGCTGTTGCCAGGAATCATGGACCTGAGCTTTAGGGAAAAGTTGTGCAGGTTAGGACTTTATTCCTTGGAGCGCAGAAGGCTGAGGGGTGGTCTTATAGAGGTATATAAAACCATAAGGGGAATAGATAGGCCAAATGTACAGAGTCTTTTACCCAGATGGGGAGATCAAGAACTGGTTGGCATAGGCTTAAGGTAAGAGTGGAAAGATTTAATAGGGACCTGAGGAGCAATTTTTTCACACAGCTGGAGGTGGGTATATGGAACAAGCTGCCAGAGGCTGTACATCACTGATCTAGTGCCGCCACCAGGGCAACGGGCCTTTAAGGCCAAGATATGACATGATATTTTTAAAACCTTGATACTTGAAAGTTACAAGATGGCTCCAGAAACGTAACCATTATTTGTGTACTACCACAAAATAAACCTATTCATTTGTTGCACTCTTTTACTTATGTACGATTGTGTTTATGTATGGTATGATTTTCATGGATTGTATGCAAACGAGGTGCTGCACTGTATCTAGGTACATGTGAAAATACAGGTAATAATAAGATTTTTAAGGCATTTGGACAGATACATAGATAGGAAAGGTTTAGAGGGATTTTGGCCAAATGCAGGTAAATGGAACTAGTTTAGATGGCACAACCTGGGCCAAAGGACCTATTCTCATGCTGTACAACTCAATGACTCTGAATGTTGGGGGGATGATTCAGCTTTGCTTAACATGAGTTTGCACTGAGGTTTGCTCAGTTGTGGACAGTTGATATCATGTAGCAGCATAGAAATGAGTTGAATCTCCAAAGGCCAAATTTGCATAGTCCCTCTCAAAGGATATAGACTTTTGTGTGGTGGTTGTTGCTGTATTTCTTTTGGAGGTGTCACATAAGGATCATATCACACTGTATCTCTGAATGGTCTGAATCCTCACTGTGATCCAGAGAGTAACATTGAAGCTAACAATATAAAACCATCAACATTGAAGTAACTAATCTTCTGATGTAGAATCTGGCAACATAGAATTTTATAGCACTAAACACAGAAATGGCAATATTGAGTGGTCTCTGGAAAAATGTAACACAAGTCTAGAAATGCACTAAGTTGTAAGAGGACCAATAGCACAGGATCTAGCAAAACAGAACTTAGCCACAAAGAATCTCAAAAACTATGTCCAAGTAATGCTCAAGAAGGAACTGCAGATGCCGTAAAATCGAAGGTAGACAAAAATGCTGGAGAAACTCAACGGGTGAGGCAGCATCTATGGAGCGAAGGAAATAGGCAATGTTTCGGGTCGAAACCCTTCTTCAGACTTTAGATCAGTCTGAAGAAGGGTTTTGAACCGAAACGTTGCCTATTTCCTTCGCTCCATAGATGCTGCCTCACCCACTGAGTTTCTCCAGCAATTTTTTGACATTTCTACATTACTGTATTTGTTACAGTACTATCCTAGTTTTGTTGATACAGTCTTTTCCTCAATCTTTGCAAGGTAAATATATAAAAATAGAACCTAGCAACAAAAGCATCAGTCGTAATGAAATTGGAACCATAGAACAGAGAAACATTCAACCTAACAATCTAGATCAGTACGGCAGAGAAACTTCATTGGATGTGGTATCATTAAACCAAATGGCATAGAAATTAGAAAGTTGTTAAATGAATATAAGAAGACAGTAACTATGATCATAAAAATCACATTCCATAAAAATTGAAATAATGAGTGCTCGCAACTTTTCTCAATGCAGAAAATTGAAGCATGGAAGTTAGCAATAACTTTATTAGATTCACTCCATCTGTTATAGATAAGCGGCTGACAGCACTGGAGATACAGTATCAAAGGCTGAGGTGCAACCTGACAGAAATATGTAGATAGTAAAATTATTTCCTCTGAGGTGGGGGCATCATATGCAACTTATTGGGCAGCACAGTGCTGCAGCAGTAGAGTTGCTGCCTTACAGCACCAGAGACCTGGGCATGATCCTGACTATATGTGCTGTCTATATGGAGTTTGTACGTTCTCCCTGTGACTGCGTGATTTTTCACTGGGTGCTCTGGTTTCCTCCCACACTCCAAAGGCACACAGGTTTGTAGGTTAATTGTCTTCTGTAAATTGTCCCTAGTGTGTAGGATAGTGCTAGTGTACAGGGTGTTCACGGGTTGGTGCAGACTCAGTGGACCAAAGGGCCTGTTTCCATGCTGTATCTCTCAAATCTAAAGCACTTCCACATTCAAAGTGACAAGTGGGCATGGGTTTATGGCAAGAGGTAGCAGGTTCAGAGCAGATCTGAGAGGAAACTTTGGTTGGTGTCTGGAGATGCGGTGGAGGCAGATACACTCATGACTTGGGTTGACTTGGCTGGAACGATTATTTCTCTTAAGCCATCAGTCCCCAGATGTTCATGATGATTTTGTGAGCATGTTTCGGATGAATAACTTTGCTGTGTCCAAATAAGGTATCATGGGCACTGGCTGATATGTTTACTCTGATTTTGTTTCATTGCAGCAGTTAGTTTCAAGGGAATGGCTTATTAAGCCATTTCAGATACAGTTAAAGTCAACCACATTCCTTTTAATTTAGTGTATTTAATTAGTTGTATTTATATTTCCTGGCTGCCAACGTGTAATTTGATCCAGCCTCCTATTCATGCCTGACCAGAATCTGGAGCCTAGAAACCTAGAACCTACATATCTAGAATGTGGAACCTAAAATATTCAAAGATAGATCCTAGATATGTAGAACAGTAAGGTAACTTCAAACCACAGAAACATAGTTCTAGACATGGAACAATGTTGGATGTAAAGAAACATTGAACCACATACTGTAGAACCAAATTAATTGATCAATGAATTAGTCTTAGGCTAAAAAGACTCAAAATCCAGAACCGTTGACATTTATTACATATATGACATGTTGAATACATTGTTTTTCTGTTGGTAACTAATGGTTTGTTAGAATAATTAAAAGCCATTTCCACTGGCCTGTTTTCTTCACATTGTCCTATAGTAACTTCTTAAAGTACTTTTTTTTTTCCCCTTAAAAGATGGAATGGCAGTTGCCTTTTTCAATGTTTTCCATGTTTCTGCAAATTCCAAACAAAAAGCTCTCTGTTTCAAATGGTTTTGAAAAATTTGTAATAACTGAAATATTTTTGCAGACCATGACACCAGTCCCTTTGATTACTTAGATGGTCAACCCATATGTTATTTTGCTCTCAACTTTCTAAACTAGAATAGTACGTTTCTTTGTGAGATATTTTACAAGAAGCCATAATGTAATTAATGGTGAGGGCCACACAGACACAGAGGCCACAGAGTCTGAAGAAGGGTCCCAACTCGAAACGTCGTCTATCCATGTGCTCCAAAGATGCTTGACTCCAGCACTTTGTGCTTTATGCCATGCAGACAAACTCTGCTTCCCTAACTTGAATTCAAAGGCACATCTAAGTATAGAATTGAAGAAAACCGCGTGTTGGAGGTATTCCTTGCATCATTATCCTGCCTAAGATCTCCATCATTTTCACCCCTTGCTCACATGTTATATCGGCATGATGCATCCTTCTCACCTTCCATCTCTTAAATGGGTACAATCACAGCATGGACCATACCTCTGGCCTGCATTGTCAATATGTGTCAATGCTATTCTGGGTACATATTGTTGGCACCCAGGTTTGCCAACTTCACAGGGGGTTAATGGAAATGACTGATTTTCTGATGTGTGAATAATTTATTTTGCTTCAGACAAGTGTAATCTTATTTTCCCCTGCAGTGCTATCCGAGCTATGCGGTTAGGTAAACAGACTGGCGCCAGGGCCGAGGGGCACCGATTCATTGAATACAATAACAGCAATGTAATCCGCCAGTGGTAATGTCGAAAGTAAAATATTCCATTTCATTTTATAAATGTACTAAATTAGGGCACTGGCAAAATTATTATAGGCATAGCTTAAAGTAGTATGACATATCTGGGACACAATTTTCCAAAGTCTAAAAAACTTAGAAAGACAGATGTACCTGTTCAAGTAAATGACACATGTCATAATGTAATATAGCTCCAAAGGTATATTCAAAACAACACATTTTCAATTCATGAGAGTGACTTTGTTTGAAGCAAACTGACAAATGTCAGGTTCTGTATGATTGGCAGAAGGAGAGGGCACTGAATTAAAATAATCAATTTACTCCTGTTTCATGCTATGTAGTTTGTATGTGTCTTGGTGTCAGCTTCTGTATTTGAAATGTATACATGGACAAAAGGGAATGATTCACTCATATAGTACTCTACAGTTCGTGTGTGTCTCAGTGTCAGATTCCGTGCACAGAGAGTATACACTAAAGGGGAATGAGTCACACCTGTATAATACAACACAGTTTGTGTGTAACTCTCCACTCCTGTCATTATGCAATACACACCGGGTGAAAGGGGATGATTCATTGACGTCCAGTGGCTTGTGTGCATTTCAGTGTCAACTGCTGTCCATAAATAGGGCTGATACCTGTCTGGTGTGAACAATTCCCCATTTCATAACCGCGTGTGTTGGTGGTATTCCTCCCATCATTATCCTGCCTAAGATCACCAGAATTTGACCCCAAAATAATCAATTGAGCTGTTCAAATATTCCGCTGCTGCTTTTACAGTGGGCACCTACTGCCAAAGGAGCTGCAGACTTTGTGAGGTACATTGATTGCAATAACTTAGTAGTTCAGTTACTTAACTGGTTTCCAGAGATTTTGGTCTATTGATAGAGATGTGAATTTGAATGCTACACTGATCTCTGGGAAATTGAAAGTCAAGTAGTAATATTTTTTTAAACTGCAGTTAAAAAAAAATAGCACCCGTAAAGGTATAAAACCAGTTATACAAATCCATCTGTTTCCATCCGGGGAAGAAAACCTCCTGTCCTTCCCTGGTCTGGCCTAAACGTGACAACTACGTGGTTAATTCCTAAACACCTTCTGAACATAAGAATGGAACATAAATGATAAACCTTGCAATCAATTAACAAATAAATGGGGGGAATAATTCATGTTTCTAACCAACCATTGTACAGCAATACATCTAATCGTGCTATTATCACTAAAGTATACAAAACTGTAAATGTAGATTGTAGTAAATGGGTTAAATGAATTAGCAACATTATACAATTAATTGCTGGAAGTTATGAAGTCATCTACTCAACATCAAAGATAAAGGTATAACCAAAAGATGTTAAACTGTCTGACCACCATGGAGAATGTTTGGGGTCCACATACTGAAGCCAGTTGAACTGGCAAACAAGTACACAAAAAAATTATAGGGTTGATCAGATACACGAGTCATGGCATGGATTTACAGCTTTGGTCATTTCAGGGCAACGTACATCAGGAAGGTTACATATGTCTTGGAGGAGGTATAGCATAAGCTTAGTGGAATGATTTCAAGACTGACAAGGTTAAATTGTGAGGTTTGATTGTGCAGAATTTGACCTGTCTCCTCTTTAAAACAAACTATTAAGAAATTATCTAATTGAGGTGGTTCAGATGATTAAAGAATCTGATATGACAGAGGGAAAAAAATTCACAGGGACGTCTTGAAAAATTGAGCATCGCCTTAAAATTGGATTGTTCAATGTGATTTCTCATATAATAGAAAATAAATCTGTTGGCACCACTCCAATTAATCCAAAACTGAGATTGATTCATCCAGTAGAGCATACTGTTCCACCATAGAACATAGAACAGTACAACACAGGAGCGGCCCTTCACCCCACGGTGTTTGTGCTGAACATGATGCCTAGTTAAACTGATCTCATCTGCCTGTACATGATCCATATCCTGCTAATCCCTGCACTTCCATGCGCTGACCTAAAAACCTATTAAACGCCACTATCGTATCTGCCTCCACCACCACCAATGGCAATGTGTTCCAGGCCCCCATCACTCTCTGTGTAAAAAACTTGTCCCAACACATCTCTATTAAACTTTCCCCCTCTCACCTTATAGTGATGCCCTCTAGTGTTGGACATTTCCATCATGGAGAAAAGGTTCTGACTGTTTACCCTCTCTATGCCGTGATTTTAATTTAATGATGGAACTGTCTCGAAGGGCTTGATGGTCTATTCGTTGCTGACATCCTCTGGTACTCCATTATACATTGCAATAAAATCCATGTTGCCCATGGCTCACATGCTATCAAATTCCAATGCCTATGTACATTCCCAAGCCGGAGAGTGTTCCTTCTTGTTCATATGTCTCAGATCTTAATTTTTCTTTGCCATCCCACCTAAAATTAGTCAGGAGTGAGGGATGAGTTCTGTCACACACAAATTATTCAATGAATGGGTTAAGATAATTCAATGCTTGGGTCTGGAACCTGGTTCCATGAAATCTTATTATACCCAAACTTTCAGAATAAGAACAAAGATTTCCTTACATATTGAGAGATCTAATCTTGTATATGATAGCGAGTCCTCACATTGGCTTTGCTTCAGATAAAGACTCCTTTGATCTCTATCTGCCACAGCATGTTTTTGTGATACTGGGTACTGGGCATGGAGTTAAGGAAGAATGAGGAGGTGTCATCATGCCAACAAGTCTCCAAATCTAGGTAAATATTGGACATAATCAAAGCACTTCTTCAGTTCAAAGGAAAAAGCTTACTGATAATGAACAGGATGAGTAATACAGAATCAAATTCTCACGGGTCCACTAAAACATGATTTAGATGCAAACTAAAATCTCCCTCTGCAGTGTCCCATTAAATATTCCTAATCATGCACAATATGGGTGAGTACAGAGTATGACATTCCCTACACAATTACATCAAATACTCCAAATGCAAAATTGGCAACATTGATAGAATTAAACCTTTTCTCCCCTTAATATGCAGAATAATTCCATATGCGTTGTGCGCAAAAAATGTGGGGCAAACCTGATCTAATCAATTACTATTCCAACAGCCTACTCTCAGTCATGAGCTAAACGATGGAAGGTACGGACAATATTGTTATAAAGAGGCACTTTCATACCAATATGTTTCCCACTGATAGAGACAAAGTGCTGGAGTGACTCAACAGGTCAGGCATCATTGCTGGAGAACTTGGATTGGTGATGTTTTGGGTCGAAACACTTCTTTAGAGTGAAGAAGGGTCTCAATCTAAAATGTCATGTATCTATGTTCTCCAGAGATACTGCCTGATCTACTGAGTTATTCCGCACTTTGTGCCCTTTTGTGTATTAACCAGCATTTACAGTTCCTTTTTCTACAGCTTCCCACTGATGCCTATATCGGGTTCCATCAGGACCATTAGACTTCAGAACTTACAAAGATGTTGTCCAACCTTGAACAGAAAGGCTGCAATCCTGCAGGGAAAGTGAGGGTGACATGTGCAGCATTGAGGGTGACGGGGGTAGCATGAAGCAGCTTGCATAAAAATAAACATTGGGGTCAGGATAGACTAGAATTGATTCAATCAAAAAGATGGCCAATGCTGTTTTGGAGAAGACATTTCAAGTCATAGCTCTAGGAGTTTCTCAGAGTTTCCTATGAGGAATCTTCCCCAGCTGCTTGGGAAATGACTTTCCTCCATTATATGGGTGGATTTGGGAATTAACACAGCATTCAGTTCCATCACAATGACCTTCTCATTTAGATATGGCTCAAATAACACTCAATCATAGGCTGGCAAATGTAGAGTAACACTAATACCAACTAATGGCAGGAAGTAACCTTCACCAATACGGCAGAGCCAAAGATTGACATTCAGTGCCGTCTGTATCACTAAATCCTCCCACCATCAATATCCTGGGAGTCATAATTGATCAAAAAAATAATAAGATCAGCCATATAACTCTTGTGGCTACAAAAGTCAGAAACTACATGCCCTGCAGTGTGATTCACGTCCTAAATACCCAAAGCCTTTCATCGTCTAAATATCACAACACAAGAGTGTGATGCAATACTGTCCATTTGCTCGAGCAATGCACAAGAAGCATGAGAAAACAGTCAACATGATTGGCACTCTGTTCGCTATTTTGAACATTCACTCCTTCCACCACCAACTCGTGTTGGCTTCAGTGTTTACGACACACACAATGCACTCAGCTAGAACTTTTCAATTGTACCTCCCAAATCCAAGCCCACTTCATGCTGAAGGACAAGATTATCATTCACATTATCACTGTCCATTGTGTATCAAACAACATCCTGTCTCATTCTCACTAATTTTTCTGCCTACCACCAGGAGCACTGTGGGGATATGTTCAGTACAAGAGTTTAAGAAGGTGATTCTTCGCTATTTTTTGTGAGGAAATTTGGTGTAGGCAATAAATACAGTACAAACCAGTATCCACAAATCTGTCGAGAACAAATATGTTCCGTTGCAATAATGGGAATCATCCCCGGCACCAATATATATCTGAACTAATGCAGATCTGTTGAAAGATCATCAACCTTGCTTCCACAGGGAGCATTTGAAGTGAATAGTATAGATGCATTTAAGAAGAGGTTGGACATGCACACGAGGGAGAATATTGGGTTACACTGATAGACTGAGATGAGTGAAACTGAGAGCAAGCTTGAGTGGAATATAGATACAAACATCGGCTAAGTAGACTAATTATGTAACAAAACAGAAAATGCTGGAGAAACTTAGCAGGGCAACAAGGACCTGTAATATTAACAGTATTGTCCTCTGATGCTGCCTGACCTGCTGAGCCTTCCATCATTTATTTGTTTTTGTTCCAGAATGTCATCGTCTGCAGGTTTAATTCTTTAATTTTATTTTTCCAGACCATTACAGTGCCATACAGTAACTCCAATGTTGATAGCCCCATGTTAACTCTGTTCCTCTCTCCTGATTCGCTGGGTGGGTCCAGCTTTTTTTATGTTTCTATTTCAAATTTCCATCAATTTTTTCTGCTTTTTATTACACATCTAGTCAACTGTACCATTACATTCTACTATGCTCAACTTGCATTGATAACTTTGAGTGAGAGCTCGATCAAATGGAACACGTGCATTTTATAGTTTCTGTCAGTGTTTCACTCCTAAGATTCTCCTTTAAACTAAAGTTGTTACTTCAAATGACTGGTAACATTAACAGTTGGTTTGGCATTGGGTAAAGCTGGGTGGAAGAGAATGCCAGGGTTCAGGAATTCAAGAGGAACACTAACTGGAATTATTGCTGGTCTGAATGATGGAATCCAGGTTAACTGATATTGTAGTGGAGCAACTTATAAGTACAATAACATTTATATTACTGTAAATAGCAAGTGCCATGGCAGCAACCATTGAAATCCAACCTTTGCTTTATTATTTGTACAGTTCTCATTATATTATGCAGATGTTGATTCTGAGACTCACGAGGTCTGTTTCCAAAGATCAGATTTCAGCTCAACATCACAATCAACTTGGTTCGATCTAAACACCGTTATGCCCATCACATGACGCAGCAGCTCTGGTGTTGTCACAATAATCAGTCAGCTGTGACTATCCTAGAACCCAGAATTGACCAGACAGTCTGGCTGTTTTGTGATGCCAGCTCAAGAATTTGGGCAATAATCAAGAGACCTTCGTGAAATTTACATTTTCCAGTGAAATTCCACTCTTGGTTATGTTAATAGAGCCCACTTAACATATAATCATTGCTGCTTAAGCAATGGCCTGCTAATATTTCTGTTTTTGCTCTGTGATGTTAATGTTCGTAAGATTCCAATCATTGGCATTGCCAACTAACCGAGAAGGTGGTGGTGGCCCTGTTCGTTTGAACTGCTGTAGGCCTTGTGGTGATGTTTTTACACAATGGTGCTAGATGAGGAGTTTCAGGACTTTGGCACAGCTCTGCTAATAAAGAAATAGTGATTTATACCCAAGGTGTTGTACTTAATGACTTTAAGTATGAGTCGCTAAGAAAATGTGTTCTGTATTTGAATTCAGTACAGGGAGGGTGGGAGATGACTTCAAATCCCATAGTATTCCATGTAAGTTTTGGCCAAGAAATTGTAACCAGAGAAACAGCTGTTTGAGGGAGTGTTAGGTGTTGAAAATTTATTAAATAGACATCTGAGGCCAGCCAAGAGGTGATTTATTGTTACAGGTAAATATCGCTCCCTATTTTTGCTTCCTGAGTTAGGGGACTGGATTAATTTAAGGCTACTGGAAAAAGAAAATAACTTAATAAATAAATAACTTAAACATAAATACATAATAAATAAAACATATTAACTGATTTACTAGACATGTTCACAAATTAAATATCTGCATACCTACATGAAATTGAAGTAAGCCACATGGCCCATTGAATCTATGCTGACACCGAGCAACCCCATCTCCCCACTTATTTCCTTGCTGCCCATTCTCTCCCATGCCCATTAAAAGTTTTCCCACCCATAATTTACAGCAGCTATTTAACCTAACAACTATCATGTCTTGGGAATGTGGAAAATATCAGAAACATCCTGGAAAAGCCCATGGAGGTAGGATCGAGCCTGGGGTTGCTAGACGTGCGAGGTCGTAGCACTACCTGCAGCACCACACATAGAGGTATAGTCATAATGTCATAGAGTCATACAGCATGGAAACACACCCCTTTGACCTAACTCATCCATGCTGACCAAGATGCCCCATCTTAACTAGTCCCAGTTACCCTCTAAACCTTTCCTATCCATGTACCTGCGTCTAACTATCTTTTAAATGTTGCTATTATACCTGCCACAACTACCTTCTGGCTGCTCATTCCGTATACCCACCACCCTTTGAATGAAAGGTTTATCCCTTAGGTTCCTATTAAATCTTCCCCTTTCACCTGAAACCCAAGTCCTCTGGTTCTTGTAATCCTGGATAAAGGACTCGGGGGCAATTAGTTTCTAAAATCCATTTGGATTAAGAGCCTTGTTTACTAATGTGATAGCTAGCATTACATCTATTACCTCACACATATTGAATGCAGATCATATTGGAGACTTGGAAGTTCTCTTGGAAAATACTGTTGTGGGAGAAACAGATTGCCCTATTGGTCCGTTTTACCTACCTCTCATGTTTGGGAGACTGTGTTATTAATGTCAGCATGCGGGGGGCTGGTCACTTGACCTTCCCCACCGAGATGTGATTAAAGCAGTTCAGAATTGGCCACTGGGCTAATTGGAGTTGACAGGATTGTTGATGTGTCAAGCACTGCATGTTGTGGCTGCAACTAAGAAAGAATTGGAGGGGAGGTCAGAGCATCTGAGCTGTTAAGCCCCAGAGTTTATTTCTTTTTAAACGTCTGCTATCTCAGTATTAATAGCAATGGATTTCCTTCTTTATAAGAATAAAATTCTTAAGGAGTTGGACAGGCTAGATGCAGGAAGATTGTTCCCGATGTTGGGGAACTCCAGAACAAGGGGTCATAGTTTAAGGATAAGGGAGAAGTCTTTTAGGACCAAGATGAGAAAATAATTTTTCACACAGAGTGGTGAATCTGGAATTCTCTGCCACAGAAGGTAGTTGAGGCCAGTTCATTGGCTATATTTAAGAGGGAGTTGGATGTGGCCCTTGTGGCTAAAGGGATCAGGGGGTATGGAGGGAAGGCAGGTACAGGAAACTGAGTTGGATGATCAGCCATGATCGCATTGAATGGCGGTGCAGGCTCGAAGGGCCGAATGGCCTACTCTTGCACCTATTTTCTATGTTTCTATGTCTATATTTCTCTTTCGAAGGGGGCAGGGTAGGGATGGGGAAACCAAGCTTCTTCAAACATGTACCAAATTCTGACAGGACAATAATGTGGGTAGGATGTTTTTCCTTGGATAGGAGCTGCCACAGTATCACAGTCTTAGGTTGAACTTTTGTAATTTTGTTGGCACCAGAAATGTGGCGACTCTTGTGTACTGCCTAGGTGAGGTCTGCTGGGTGATTTTACCGTGTTGCATGCAAAACAAAGCATTTCACTGTACTAGGTACATGTGACAATAAAGTATCATTGCATCATTGAACTGAATAATTGAATCCAGACAAAGACATTTTGGTGGAGAGTGTTGTGAACTATAAATTTTACCACAAAAAGTAATGGAGGCCAATTCATTGAAATTTAAGAAGGAGATATAGATTTTAACACACTTAAGGTATTAAGGGGCATGATGAGATACCCGGAATATGAAAGAGAACTTGGAATGGTGGCATTGTTTTGAATGGCAGAATTGCCTACTCCTGCTCCAATTTTCTAAGTTATTGGAAAGTTTAAATTTCTATATTTCAAACTAAAACTGAAAGAACCCAGGTGAAACTGATACCTCTCATTCATCATACTTTAGGTAATCCAGCTATTCTGAAAACCCTTGGTCTCTCCGTTCCTCCCCAACAACCCATCAGTGGTAAACTATTAGCATATTTAATTGTAACTGCTTGTCCTAAATTTAACATAAATTAGCATAATTAACATCTGTGATGACATGTTCACATCATGGAAGGTAAGACCATTTTTTAAGTGGCAGTAGAAAGTTAAATTAATTTTTGGTTGAACAGGTTGAGACATTAGGGTGGAATTAAATAGGGTGGAATTTAGGATCACATGGAAGCACTAGTTAGAATGATTGCTTCACTGAAGCCATGAACACAGGACTCAGTGCAAATCTGCTGCTCTTTCAAAGTGGAGCTGCCTTGAATATTTTTAGCATGTATTCTTTACATTAACACGCACAGAGCAATGCATTCAAATATTAATTAAAAAATTGACTTTTACTTTAATTGCTCTTATTAATTGCAATTAAATGCTCTTATTAATTGCAATTAAATGATGATCATTATAAAATAATGCAGAGCGACTGAGAGGGCTTATAGTTATTTATCAGGCAAGACAGATGACAATGTTACCCACCAACTGGGGCTGAGACCTCCTGATATGCATTATTTGGACTTGGAGAAGCTAATTTCAAATACAAAAAGGCACTCATCAGGACAGGCAGCATATGTAGAGAGAGAAACAGTGAGCTTTTCAGGTCAGTGATATCTCATCAGAATTCTGAAGGAAAGAGGTGGAGGGAGAAGCCAAGCCTGACATAATGGGCAGACGCATCTTGAGGTCATTTCAACAGAGAAAAGTATGAGAGCTGGATATTTTAACTGGACAAACAATGAAAAGTATTTTAACATAAAGTCTACAGGTCGTGTTAAGTTTATCGTCCTATACTCAAGTATGGTGAGGTGCATGTATAATGAAAAGTTTGCTTGCAGAAGCATCACTGACATGTAGACTCGGACAACACGCACGACATAAAAATATACATAAATTATACACGGTAGTGAAAAGACTGCAAAGCCCGAGATTGGTGCAAAAACACAATTAAATACAAATCAATGATAGTGCAAGAAGTGGTCGAAAGTATTCGTTGGTGAGGTAGGTTTTGTATTGTACTGATTGTTTTAAGAACCTGATGGTTGGAGAAAAGTAGATGTCACTGAACCTGGTGGTGTGAGACTTCAGGCTTCTGTACCACCTGCCTGATGGTAGCAGCCAAGAAGAGGACATAAACTGGATGGTGAGGATATTAACGGTGATGCCGCCATCTTGAGGCAGTGCCTTGTGCAAATGTTTTAGATGGAATGAGGATTGTGCCTGTGATGGACTGGGCTGAGTCCACCATTCTGTGCACCTTCTTCCGTCCCCGTGCATTGGAATTGCCAGGTGGAAAAGCAGCCAGCCAAGATACTTTGTACAGTGTATCTATCGGCATTTGTTAGAGTATTCAGAGACACGCTGAATCTTTTAAAACTTCTACTTCTTTGTGATCACATCTAAGTGTTGGACCCAGAACAGATCAACCAAGATGTTAATGTTCAGGAATTTGAAGCTGCTACCTCTCTCCACCAACAACCCACCAGTTAAAACTGGAGCGTAGTCTCCCATCCTTCCGTTGTTGAAATCAGTGAGAAGTACCTTGGTTTTGTTGCTCTGAAGGCCCTGAGATGCACCTGTGTTGATAGCCAGTGATGATGAGGTATTGTTACCGATCCACACTGATTGAGATCTGCCGACCGGAAAGTCAAGGATCAATAGTGTTGATGGGAGTGTGAGGAATGAAGAGGGATCTTGAATACATTTCTCAAGGAGGCAGGCTGAGAAAGCATATGGGTTCAGAAGGTGGATAAACAGAGATATGGAAAACAAAAGTAGAGAAGATATGATGAACCATATAAAACGTTGGTTCAGGGACTGTGGTCTATTTGATGATATCACAGCGTGCAGCACAGTTCTTCACAAAACAAAGGCAAAAAAGTCCACTGGGTTTTGGCTGGTGACAGTTCTATCATTGAAGTGTCAGTTCATACTCAAGAAGAAAGACTATCCCCTCCACTCATACTTAACTGCACCGCCATCACAAAGTTGAGCATTATCTCTTGGGAGGTGGTTACCGCACCTGTGGCAACATCAGCTTATTGGGCATGTCAGAGGCTGGGCCTTGTATAACAGGAGGCTCGCCTCCTAGATATTAACATCTACTCCAGTAAATACACGGTTCAGTCAAAAGTGCAATTCAATAATCATCACTGCTATTGATGTTTTGGAAAAAGTTGTACTGAATACTGCTATCATCAGGCACACCTCCCAGCTCGTAAGGAAAGCACATTGACCATAAGACATAGACCATAAGATATAGGAGCAGAATTAGGCCACATGGCCATTGAGTCTGTGACTCATTTATGAAGTAGCTGAAGCAGTCATTTACCCTGGGCTAAGGATACGTCCGCATAGATGTCCGGAGCCGGGATCATTGATGATCGCACTTACATGGTGTCATCAGTTGTTAACCACCATTTTCAGTTTCAGAAAAATAACTGGGAAAGCTCCCACTTCTAATGAAGAATTAACTCTTATAATGAAGAATTAATTCTGAAGTGTTAATTCTGCTTCTCTTTCCACATATGCTGCCTAACCTGCTAATTCTTTGTTTCCATTTCTGACCTCCAGCAGCTGCAGTTTTTTTTGGGTTTTCATTTATAGTTTTGATTTTGCACCTTGATAGGTTGCCAGATCCAATAATCTTGAGTGCATCCAGCCTCGCCCCTCTTTTGCCTTTTGCTCTTGCGTCTGTAATCTGGATCTTGGCTTTGAGGAGGTTGGAAATGGTTCCAGATTTTCATCAGTTGCTACTGATGAGGAGGCTGATGACATGATATCTGGCCAGGTTAGCTTTTCCCAGTAACCAGCACATTCTCCCATATCACACCTGGAACAGTTTAGCTTCAGAACTGGCTTGATTTATTCCACAGATCTACATCACCACAATTAATTTTGCTTTCATAACCTTTACTTTAGTGGTTGTAGTTTTACTTGAATAACCTTTTATGCCTCTCATTATTGAAAGGTCCAGGGTCCTGATCTCAATTCAATCCCATCTTCTTTTACGTTCTAGTCTCAGATTGTGTTTTTTTTTTTAAATTCCCAAGTCCATTTAAAAGGTAAGTTCCTGACACCCACGTTACTGTTATTACACAAGGTTACGTGTTTTTTGTTTATTTTTGTTAGAAGTAAGTACAATAGTGTGGTACTTGAGTACCTAATACATAAATACATATTTCCATTCTTGTACAACTTTGTATTTTTAATTTAATAATAAAAGAACAGTGAGAGAAAAAAAGAAATAAAGACTGTCGGAATAGGTAGACAAGCGAGTAGAAACAGATAGCAAAAGAAATAAAGGACAGAGATGAGAAGCTAAAAAGATTGGGAAAAAAAGGAGAAAGTAGAGAAAAGAGAGATTAGGAGAGATCTACCTATTTCGTATTTTTGCCCATCCGTCACCCGGTTCTAAACCATTTAATTTCTAAGGTTATGTTATGTTGCACCATCTACTTGTAAAATTTAATAAAAGGAGACCAAGTCTTTAAGAATTGGTCTACTTTGCCCAGTAGGAGGAATCTCATTTCTTCAAGATGTAGCGTTTCCGACATATTTGAAATCCACATTTTGAATGTTGGCGTGGTTGCGTTTTTCCAAAATTTGAGTACGTTTTTTTTGGTGTTATTAAACCGTAATTAAGAAAAGCTTCTTGGAATATAGTTAGTTTACTTCCCTCTTCCATTGATCCAAAGATAATCAGTTCTGTATTGGGGTTCAATTTTGTGTTAAATAGTTTTGTAAAAATTCCAAAATTAATTCCAAAATGTATGCAGTTTTGTACAAGAGACAAAGGAATGTGCTATAGTGGCATTTTGAGTTTGACATTTATCACAGATGGGGGAAACATTTGAAAATATTTTATTTAGTCTAGTTTTCGAATAGTATAATCTATGTAAAATTTTAAATTGAATTAGGTTATGTCTTACATTAATTAAACATTTATTTACATATAATAGATTTTTTTTCCCATCTATCGTTTGGAATTTTTATCAATAACTCTTGTTCCCTGTCCCTTCTAACTACCTCTGTCATTGGTGTTTCTATATTTAGAATTATATTATATAAGTAAGATATTAAAATGCTTGATTCTGCCTTTCTATTCATTCCTTCCTCTAATAAATCTGGGGTTTGATATCCTTGTATATATTTTTTCAAGTAATCTTGAATTTGAAGATATTTGAAATATTGATTACTTTTCAAATTATATTAGTTGTAATTGTTGGAATGATAAAAGTTTTCCCATTTCATACATATCTCCCATCGTTTTAATTCCTATTCTTTCCCATTGATTAAACGTTTTATCAATAATAGATGGTTTGAATGAGGGATTATTAATTATTGGAGAAAGAAGCGATAGTTTTCTTGATTTTAAAGTTAATTTTATTCGTTTCCAAATTCATATTATACTGTGAATAATTGGATTTTTCTTATTATATTGTTCAGTTTCATCGGGGTAAGAAGGATTGCTCCTATGTTATAAGGGGAACAATCCTCTTTCTCCATTCTTATCCAATCTACCTTTTGGGCAGAACTGTCCAACCAGTAGATTATATTTTTAATATTCACTGCCCAATAGTAATACAATGTTAGGGAGTGTCAGTCCCCCTAATTTTTTAGATTTACACAAGTGTTTTCCCATATGAAGTTTATAATATCAGAATCTAGTTTTTAAAATAATTTTTTGGTAAATATATTGGCATTGATTGAAATAAGTACAGTATTTGTGGTGCGAAGATCATTTTTATCGCATTTATTCTGCCTATTAAGGACATCGGCAGTGTTTTCCAAAATTTAATCAACCCCTTTAATTTAGTTAATAAAGGCATATAGTTTGCGTTAAGTAGTGATTTATATTTCCTAGTAATTTGGATGCCCAAATACTTAAATTTTTCTGTTGCAAGTCTAAAAGGGAATTTCAACAGATGTGTCAGCTCTTGAGGTTTTATCGTCATAATTTCGCTTTTGTTCCAGTTTATTCTATATCCTAAAAAAGAACCAAATTCCTCTATTAAATTTAGTATATTTGGTATGCTAATTTGCGAATTTGTAATATAATAATATGTCGTCTGCATATAATGAGATTTTATTATTTGAGTGTTTGGTATTATATCCATGAATATTCGGATGACTTATACTTTCTGCTAAAGGCTCTATCACTAGTGCAAATAGCAGGGGCAATAATGCGCACCCCTGCCTATTGCCCCTTGCTAATTGGAATTTCGGGGATAATATATTATTAGTCAGTATTCTAGCCGTCGGCTTATCGTATAATAATTTTACCCATTAGATAAAGTTATCTCTCATGTTAAATTTTTGCAATACTTTGAATAAATATTACCTACTTGATCAAAAGCTTTTTCTGCATCCAATGAAATAATTACTAGGTCTTCAGTATTATGTGAGTACATTATATTAAACAGCCGTCTCAAATTGTTAAATGAGTATCTCTTTGGTATAAACCCTGTTTGCTTCTTCTACGTTCTAGTCTCAGATTGTGTTTTTTTTTAATTCCCAAGTCCATTACCGTTCATTTAAAAGGTAAGTTCCTGACACCCATGTTACTGTTATTACACAAGGTTACGTTTTCTAGGTCGTTGTTAGGTCTTCTAGGTCTTTGCTTAGAAACATGGAAACAGAAAAATAGGTGCAGGAGTAGGCCATTTGCCCCCTCAAGCCAGCACCGCCATTCAACATGATCATGGCTAATCATTTAAAATCAGTACCCCGTTCCTGCTTTTTCCTCATTTCCCTTAATTCTTTAACCCTAAGATCTAAATCTAACTCTCTCATGAAAACATCCAGTGAATTGGTCTCCATTGCCTTCTGTGGCAGAGAATTCCACAAATTCACAACTCTCTGGGTGACAAGTCACCCTGCTACCATGAGCACACACTTAGACTGGTGATCTCTTAGACTGGGTATCTCTCTCTCTCTCTATATTCCACAGAGGAAAATTTGTGGCATGTGTTCGGCTTTTTCCGTGTGATATTAAATGGGTTGCAGTTTACTGTGCATTTGTCAGTTAGATATTTACTACAAGAGAGGGTTAATATTAGATAAGGTCACAGAAAATGTTCCAAATGGATCTCATGACTGAAATAAATTATAAACATCTGACACAGGAGATCAGTCGTCTCACTATTCGGGCACAGGAGATGAGTGCTTACGCTAATGCAATGAGGCAGAATTGTGGCTGGTGACTGGATTTGGCAGAATTTTGATTGGTTTAAGTCTGCCAGGATGATCAATCATTAAAGCAATTCGATACAATTTGATAATTACCTCAATTCAGTAGATCAGTCAGTGTGGCAATTACAGCCCATCAGTCAGCACAGGAATGTGGACAGAATTGGGTACCAGAGACCAGTTATTGCAAGAATCAGATACCAAGGGCTAATCAGGGGACTACATCAGGTACTGCTGGAGAGCATCACTCACTACGGGTCAGGTCCAACCCACTACATTAATCTACCAATTGCATCTTCATAATATTTCTTTGTTTTTGACCTATGTTTGCAGCTTCCACTCATGACAATTTTAACTCATGCCGGGGAACATTCCTCTTGTTAACTGTTGTCCAAATGCCAGTGTGCCGTGATTCAGTGCTGCATTTTTGACTGGAGTTTAAATGCCGCAGAGCCTAGACTTTGCGTCTAGTCTGCTTTTCCATTAGGAGTTCAATTTGTGGAGATTTGAACTGGGAAACTATATAGATTTCTTCATCCCCTTATTACAATTTAACCAACATTAATGCCCCTCATAACTCAGCCCTGTCATCTACCAACAAGGATGTGGATGATACATTATAATTTCAATAGATACTTAATTCATTTTTAATAGATTATCACAAACATTACGCTAGTAAACCATGATCATCCCAAAATACCATCATTCGTCAAGATGTGTGAGAAGCATGTTTTGAAGACATCAATTATTCAGGACACAAGGCCAAGTGTGGGCCTTTTATGGATTTATATCTTTACTTTTGCAAGTTTTTCATTTTATTCTGTCCTTGCACAATTCAATAAAAATATTTATCTTACAATTTTAGGCTGATTGCAATGAAAACAACTTATTTCAGGTAGCCTGTGGTTAGCTGTCCCAGTATTCAACTGGAATCGAGCTGCGAGTGACAGTCCGGCACATATCCCACATTGCAAAAATAAATGGATGCTTCGTAGATGCAATATCTCTCAGGAAAACTGCCTATTTACTGTGAGCTGCAATTTAACATGATGGGAAAATGCATAACTTATTTAGCACTGGGTTAGACCTATTTACAATGTCAAAAAATGAGCTAGAAATGGAAACTTATGTCCTTCGAAGATGGCTTAAAGCAACTGAAATGACGCAAAACTGTAAGATCTAGCATTCAGTGTCGGGAAGGTTTGACTTGGTCACTTTAAGAGGATCACAAGAAAGTTTTCAAAATTTTGATGGAGATGGTGAAGTTATTTTTGGCATTTGTTCACACTGCCAGAAGGATTAAATGGTAAGGGGAAATTAGTAAATAAAACTGCGATGCAGATAGAATATTAGAGACAAAATAAACGGCCCATTGAAACAAACTGTCTAGCTCTCCGGAGAAAGAACTGGATGTGCTTCAAGATGGAGCTTTGGGGGAATACGGTAAGAATTATGTAATCATAGAGACAATCTTTTGCTATCCAAATGGTTCAGTTCCAAAGATGCAATTTTCAATCCAGCCAAAAAAACAATATTGCTATATTATCTGCTGATATTCTGAACAAACGAAATGAAATCTTGTGTGCACCAGCACTCCTTAATCTCAACCCATGTAGAGTTTTCTGCATTGGTATTGTACTTGGTTTGTTGCCTCTGTTTCAGAGCCTGATACAACTCGGTGACACTGCACTGACGACAGACAGCGCGCAGTAATGCCTTTCTCCACAAAGCCTGTTGGAATTTATACATAGTGACCACTGTGCTCACAACCATAGACCGTTGATTATTAACAATGAGGATATCTTGTGTGTGGCAGTAATTTCATCTCTAGGTTGCCATCTTATTCTCCCTGACTTGGACATTCATCACTGGGCAGTCTCCGTGAATCCATATACAATGTCTTTGTGGGATTCCAACTTTGCCTATGGCTGCCATATACTGAGAGTAAGAGAAAATCTTGTGGAACAGAAACGGGTACAAGGGGAATTAATGGTATCATCATAGGACGGGTTGATAAAATCTTCAGTAGCCCTGGGGATGGGAGTGTAAAGTCATGACCACTATTGGTTAGATGAATCATAATGGGCGTCCAAGAGGAAATTAGTTGATAGTTCTTCCCAGTCAGCACGCATAATTTCTCTCTGGGGATTTCATGAATGTAGAGGGTGACACAAAAAGCTGGAGAAACTCAGCGGGTGCAGCAGCATCTAAGGAGCGAGGGAGATAGGCGACGTTTCGGGTCGAGACCCTTCTTCAGACCCATGAATGTAGAGATTCAGTCTCTGCCTCACAATGGATGATGGGCAGACATGCGCCCTCTGTTGGGAATCTTGCAGAACGACATTTGTTCTGCAACTGCATAGACATGATGACCTTCAACATCTTCCTGATTTAAGACTAGATAGGACGGCATGGTGGCGTAGCAGTAGAGTTGCTGCCTTACAGCGCTTACAGCGCCGGAGACCTGGGTTCGATCCCAACTACTGGATACTGGTGCTGTGTGTAGGGAGATTGTACGTTCTCCCCATGACTGCGTGGGTTTTCTCTGATATCTTCGGTTTCCTCCCACACTCCAAAGATGTACAGTTTTGTAGATTAATTGGCTTGGTGTATGTGCTCTCCAAAATGGGTTTTGGGGAGGGAATCAGGAATCGGATCAAACTGCTCTACACCAACATCCGTAGTGCAGTCCAAATCAATGGGTGGGAATCAGACAGTTTCTCTGTAAGGTCTGGAGTCAGGCAGGGTTGCCCTCTCTCTCCTGTCTTGTTTGTCTGCTATATTGAACCCTTTGCCGAATCCATCAGGAAGGATGCGAGCATAAGAGGAGTGACACTGCCAGGCAGTGGGGGCATTCAAGTAAAGATCTCCCTGTACATGGACGATGTCGCTGTCTTCTGCTCGGATCCAGGGTCGGTCCGCAGACTGATTAGTATCTATGACCAGTTTGAGTCGGCCACGGGAGCCAGGGTGAACCGCAGGAAGAGCGAGGCCATGCTCTTTGGCAACTGGCCCGACAGATCTTCCGTCCCCTTCATCAAGCCTGACTTTTTGAAGGTGCTGGGGATCTGGTTCGGGGGGGGCTGAGGCATGTAACAAAAATTGGCTGGAGCGGATAGCCAGGGAGGGGAGGAAGCTGGAGCTGTGGAGGCAACGCTCCCTCTCCATAACGGGAAAGAATTTGGTCATCAGGTGTGAGGTGCTCTCGGGGCTGCTGTACTTGGCACAAGTGTGGCCTGTCCCTCCCTCCTACGCCACAGGGATCACCCGGGCCATCTTCTAGTTCATCTGGGGGTCAAGGATGGACCGGGTGCGACGGGCCACAATGTACAAATCAGCAGACAACGGGGGCAAAAGCGTGCCCAACGTCGCCCTCATTCTGATGGCCACCTTCGTGCGTGGCTGCATCAGGCGGAGAGTAGAGCCAAGGCACGTGGGCACCAAGTGTCACTACCTGCTGAGGTTCTACCTGTCCCCAGTGTTGCGAAGGTTGGGCCTGGCGCAGGTTCCACGCAATGTGCCTGTCATCTGGACATTGCCGCCCCATCTGTCATCTATGGAAGGGTTCTTCCGGACCAACACCTTTGACCACATGTCCATCGGGCAGTGGTCAGCACAGAATGTCCTGCAGGCACTGCAGGGAAAGGACTCTATGGACCCGGTGGCGTGGTTCCCTGAGCAGACTGCCCAGCTTGTCTGGCAAAATGCCTCATCGCCAGAACTCACCAACAAGCACCAAGACCTGGCTTGGCTGGCGGTGAGGGGAGCCCTCCCAGTCAGATCCTTCCTGCACCGTCGGAACGTCACTGCCAACGCACGCTGCCCTCGGGACGGCTGCTATGGAGAGGAGACGGTTGCCCACCTCTTTACAGAGTGTGGTTTTGCTAAGAGTCTGGAGAAAAATGCAAGGGTCCCTGGTACGCTTTATCCCGAACAGCTCCGTCACATAGGACTCGGTGATTTACGGACTGTTCCCAGGGACACATTCAGAGGCTGACAGTGAGTGCTGCTGGAGGGTCATCAACTCGGTAAAAGACGCCCTTTGGTCTGCCCGAGCATTGTTCACCACCCAGCAGAGCGAGATGTCCGTCAGGGAATGTTGCCGACTGGCCCGCTGCAGACTGCAGGAGTACGTGCTGAGGGACGCACTGAAGCTCGGTGCAGCCAACGCCAAGGCTCGGTGGGGGAGGGCCACATTCTAAGGTCCTTCCGCTGCTGGACATGGGGGGCACGGTATGGTGGAGACGCCCCTCAATATAAGGGAAGGTATCCCACGCTAGTGACCCACATGAGTGGCACGAGTGGAGGACTGATTTGTGGAATTTGGGGAAAAGAAATGTCTAAACTGTATTCATCAATTTGTACAGCCTCCGAAAATGTCGGATGGATTTTCCGCAAGGTTCATGCATTGTATATATTTATCATTTGAATAAAGTATATTTTGAAATAAAAAATAAATTTGATTGGACATCTTGAGAGCACTTTATTTTAGACAGTACACAATGAGTTTTATTGTGTCAATGTCATACTATTTCTGGCCTGAGGACATTTGATAGTGTGGAAAGGAAACTCAACTCCACAACAAATTTATACTATAGCTGGATAGCAATTATTTGTGGGGAAGTGTAGAAGGAGTTTCATTATGTAAGTGACACAAACTATACCTACCACAGGGATGATCTTGAAACCGAGCCAAGATTGCATTACTTTGAGTAACTAACCCATAACAGAGTTCCTTTGGGAGTGTTTACTGGGACCATATAAAAGGAGAGTTACACTCTAACTACTTCATACTCTAAGCTTGCCTCAGATAATTTATTGTGGTGGTTTAGAGGGAGATTTATTCTGTACCTACTCCATGCTGTACCTGACTCCAGTGTATCTGAAGGGGCCTTGCAAAGAGAGCTTTACTCTGTATCTGATCAAAACTGTACCTGGCCTCACAATATATATTGGACCAGCTGAGTAACTTTCTGTATCTCACCCACACGGTACCTTGAAGTATTTGCTCGGACAAAATATAGGAAGCCTGACATGGTAACACCTCCACCTTGTACATTTAATGATATCATGCACGGGGAGCTTTAGCACTCTGCTCTGCACTTAATCTGTACATTAACTGAGGTTAAAATATGTTAGAAGAATACAGAATGAATTTTACTATTAACTAACCTGGAGTATGAATGGCCTCAGTATTTGATGGAACAGTGTCGGAAGCTTTACTCCATCATTAACCCAACACTGTACCTGGTCAGGGTATATATGATGGATAGTGCAGAGGAAATGTTACTCTGCCACTAACTCGCTATATGATTGTATCTGAGATGAAATCACTCATCTTCTGTGAAGGGAAGGTTTATACAACCATTGCTCGCTGTGTTGAATATATTGAGTTAAACCGATGAGCGAACAACTTGAATTTGGTCTCTAGAAAGCTGTCTCAATGGATTCCTCTCTTATTGGATTTGGATTTACTATAATCTTCCATCTCCTGTTTCAGATGTGTTCTCTTCATTATCTGCCATTTGACCAATGGAGCCATCATTTTCCTCATCAATCTGTCTCATTAACGGGGATTAAATAAAAAAATAATTGCAAAAACCCTCCAAAATCCAAGTTTTAACCTCCCAGTTGCTTTACCTCAAGTATAAGCTACCGCTCCATTGTTCAACATACGTGAGTAGCATAGTTATATCTTCATTTCCAGTTGAAAATGCATTTATGTCTCTGTAGACAATGAGTCAAAGGTGCAGAACTTGATAGAGCTCACCCTGGACTTGCACAGCTTAGAAGCTGTGGTGGGTTAAATGAACTTAATGGTAACCAACTATGCCAGTTTGATCTTCCTTTGTCTTTTATCCTCTGATGTTCCATCTTATCAGATTCACTGCACATGAGAACATTCAAAACTATCTTTTAGTATGAAGAAAACATAGTCTGAGTGTGAATGTGACACCACAGCTTCAGTCTGTGGGTGTCACGAGCAAGGCTGTGTTAGTTTCTCAACTGTGGGAGTCTTGGGATGTGCTATTTGGGAGACTTTCGCCTTCAAGTCCTGTGGCGATGATGCTCTTGATGGAGAATTCAGGATGTTGTTCACCAGTGCTGCAGAACAGTAATACCTGCCCGGCAAGATTGTGCGCAAGTGATAAGGAAAGTGTCAAGGTGATGATGGGCCAATTCCAGTTGCTCCTCTTACCATTTCTTGGTACCTGAAATCCCATGGTATGAAGTCAACGTTGAAGAAACCATGAACAGTTGCCACAGTGTAGCTGTTAAATCACTAAATTCCTAGCCATTGTCTGCCTGTGGCGGAGGGGATGGCTGTGGATTGGTGAATACTTGATTTACTAGAGAAGACACTGAGTATACAAGCTACTTTCCCATGGATGATGTAGGAAGGAACTGCAGGTGCTGGTTTATACCAAAGATAGACACAAAGTGCTGCAGCAACTTAGCGGGTTGCATCTCTCTCTGCCGGTATGAAGAAGGGTTCTAACTGGAAACATCACCTGCTCCCTTTCTCCAGAGATGCTGCCTGACCCGCTGAGCTGCTCCACCTTGTCTATCTTCCCTTTGATGTTGCTTTGAGTTTTATTGTAATTGTACCGCCCCCCCCGCCCCCCCTTTTTTTGGTACAACAGACGAGCGGTGATATATTTAGAAGGAAGTAATTTGACCCAATGACTTAATGCCACCTGTTTTTGAGATGTGAGAGGAGAGCAGAGCGCCGTGTGTCACAGGGAGAATGCGCAAACAACACAAGAGGTCAGGATTGAATCCAATATAGGAGCTGTGTGGTTCTAGCTTTACAAGCTGCATCACAGTGCACCCCACCCGACATACGAGTCCATAGGTTTACCAAAAGACTGACGAGCCTTGTGCTTTTTGACGATCAAGGGAAGATAATGGGAAGACAACTCCCAGCTCTCTATCTATAGGCCTAGTTATCTTGCGATATAGGTATCGTTTGCTCATAATATCTCTTAAAAAGCTTATATAACATGACTTGCAAAACCCATAACACCTCCCTATTCTTCTTGTCCAAAATATTTTACTTAGTAAAAATACAACGGTTTCTTTAAAAATATCTTCTCAGCTAATGGATGTTTGGAAGTTTATCAATTCAAATAAATTAATATATTTAATCTTGTCAGAATGGGCAAGTTGGGTTGAAGGGCCTGTTTCCATGCTGTATGACTCTCAATTATTTTCTTCAAATGTTTTATAGTTCTTTATTTTTCTATATTAACACCTTTATATTTATCAAATATCTCATTTTTAAACCATATTGGCCTATGTTCTCTTAGAATATATTTTGCATGTATTTACCCATATCTACCCCATATTTCCCACAACTGCACATCATTCATTCACTCATTTCATCTTTACACCATAATTAACTCGTAGCGTATCTGGACAGCTTGATGAAAATTTGTTGTGTGAATGAAGGAAACAAATTGTGTAGGAGCTTGACTTGGAAATATATCATAATTCTATCACTAAATATATCTCCCAACCCAGCAACAATATGGGAGAACTTTAGTACACAGTTTGCAAAGATTCTGAAGATAGCTCACCGCAAACCTTCTCGATCACAACCAGAGTTGGGCAGTAGATGCTGTCCCTGCCTATGACAATGTTAAAAAATGACACGAGGGATGTATCTAAATTATCTTCCTATGTTATGTCCCAGCTAACCTCTGGGTAATTTAAGTCACTCATAACAGGGAATAACAAACATAACACTTTCCTCCAAAGCAACCCCACATTTTCTTTCTATCTTTAATCAACTGTATTTAGAAATGGAAACCTGGTCCATTTTTATTGCTGAACTCAATCATTCACATCACTGAGAAATTTCTCTTCAGTGTTTGCACTGCCATTTTTAGTTAATAAAGCCATTCAATCTGATTTCCTCTCATCTCCCCTGAAATTATTCTGGCTGGCACATTTAGTTGCAGCCTCCAACACATCAACATTGCATCCCTTATTTTTCCTTATTCTTTGCTTAACTCCTTTCATCTGTTATGCTCTAAAGCAGCGAGTTTTAGACCTTCCCAATACATTGCATGCTGTGATTCTTGCATGTGCTTTTAAAGACAGTGGTGCCGTTTACATGCTTTGGAATGCATCGCGTGCTGTGGCAATCGAGTGATATCAGACTGAAGCGTGGTATCATGTTCATCATCGCTGAGCTTTCTTGGCACACAATGATATCACAAACTTGCAGGGCTGGACAACTCCATCTCCACAGGCAGACAGTAAGATTCACACTGGTTTTCGTGAGCTTGCTAGACAAAACAACTCGCTATTTACAAACATCATTGAATTTTGCCTTCAGTACCCCCCACATTTTCATGGTCTTTTTGTTTTTTACTGATTGGATCCCAACTTCTAACTAAGTGTCCCTGCCTGACCTGCACCCAAACCTTTGATAAGACTGCTGGTTGTTCATAATTAAACGCATAAACTCTATGAGCTGGAGCCAAAAGCCTTCACAATCTCTGGTCCATATCAAATGAATGGGACTTCTCATGGCCTCTAACTATTAGTGGCCAGACTTCTCCATCTCTGCTGTTAGCTGTTAATTTTCTCCCATCTCTTCTAGTCGCCCCAATACATGAAGGATGTGGAGGCTTTGGAAAGGGTGCAGAGGAGGTTTACCAGAATTATACCTGGATTAGGGAATATTAGCTACAGGGAGAGGTTGGGCTGGCTGGGATTGTTTTCTCTGGAATGCTGGAGATTGAAGGGATACCTGATAAAATTATATACAATGTTGAGAGGGATAGATAGGGCAGACAGTCAAAACCTCTTCCTCTTAATGGCAATGTTTAGTACCATAGGACATAGCTTTAAGGTGGGTGGGTCAAAGTTTTAAGGAGATTCGCAGGGCAAAGTTTTTACACACAGTGGTGTACATCCAGAATGCAGTGGAGGCAGATATGATAGTGGCATTTAAGAGACTTTTGGATAGACACGTGAATATGCAAGGAATAGAAGGATATGCATTAGGTGCAGGCAGATAGGAGTTGGCTTTGGCCTCATGTATGGTACTGTTATTGTGGGCCGAAGGGCCTGATCCTATGCTGGACTGTTCTATGTTCTCTGCTACTTCTCACCAATCCTTATAAAGACAGCTTCTGAGTGGTTCCTATATTCTACCATCAGCTTCTCTCCTCCCCCACCCTTTCCACTCTTTGGAATAACCCTCTTCTCCCAGCCTCCGCCTCATTCCTCTTTTCCTCTCAGGTCAGTTTAGTTTATTGTCATGTGTATCCAGGTACAGTGAAAAGCTTTTGTTGCGTACTATCCAATCAGCGTAACGACAATACACGATTATAATCGAGTCATTTACAGTGTATATATACATGATGAGGGAATAATGTTTAGTGCAAGGTAAAGCCAGCAGATTCTGTACAAGGATAGTCCAAGGGTCACCAATGAGGTAGATAGCAGTTCAGCACTGCTCTCTGGTTGTGGTAGAATGATTCAGTTGCTAGGAAGAAACTGTCCCTGAATCTCAATGCCACTAACCTCATCACTTACCCATAGCAACATCCTCCCCTACCCCAACCCTCTTGGAACCGTGGTTTCCAGACAATACAGTACTATAGTTGCACCCAAAGATTATGGCTGCCTGTACTCTGACATTGGCAAGGTTAAAAAAGGTAGTGAATGATACAAACCCGACCAAAATGGCCAGTGGGAGAATATGAGGTTGAGGGAGGAAATGAAATGACAAAATGGGCTCATGAAGACCTGAATGAGAGAAGAAAGAGAGGAATATGGATTTTTAGAAAGAATATGTAGATCAATGAAAAGAACCAGTGCAAATAAAAGAGAAGAGAATCGAAAGTTTAAGAACCTTTCTATCAGGAGCTTACCCTGCCTTACTCCCACCTATCCATTGCTGTACGTAGAAACCAAAGAATGCTTTCTTTCTTTCATGCTGTTCTCTGTTATTTTATCTGTAAGGAAGCCTAATGTTCCAATTGCACCATTGCTTATAACTGTTTCCTCAGTTCCTGAGAAGCACAATCCTTTTACGGTTTTGAGATGCCTAAAAGGTCCAAGATCTGGAAGGGTGGAATCTAACCCAATAAACCCAGCGTCAGATGTAACCCAATAACTCCCAGTGTACAATCTAACCCAATAAAACCTAGAGTAAGATGTAACCCAACAACACGCAGCTTTTCACAATTGCCTGCCTGTGGCTCAGTCATTCGGCTACTCTACCACTCCTGTAGATTCACACACTTGCACACTAATTTACCTGTGGGTTTTGCTCTGTTGCACACTCACCCAAGCCATGCATCTCCTCGTGTGCATACACGGTCACTTATTCACACTCTCGCTCGTTGTCACACTCACTCACCTGCGGGGTCACCTACCTGCTGACTGTCTGGTACATTTATTATTTGGTCCAGACTTTTCTCGGTTGGCAGAGGTTTCCGCCCCATGGTTCTCACCGGACTCCGATCAGGATGCACCAACTTAAACAGTACAAAGTCGACACACAGTGTAATGGTCAGGAGCACATGGAGTGACGCTGCCATCTGTCTTCGTGTGTTCTACTGCCAACAGCAGGAGAGATATAAGGAAGCATAAAATATTGTGACTAAGTTTTTTTCTTTGCCTTGGAGTATGGATTGGGTTCGCGTCACCTCCTCCGAACAGGAGATTGTAGATCCAGCTTACACCAAGGGTTGCAGTTCCCTCCAGAGAGAAGCAAAAACTTCCTTTCAGTTGAACCCCAAAGTCAAGAGCTTCCCTCTACATGCTGTTGCTATTGAACCACAGCCTCCAATGTTGCAGAGGCAGGAAAAAGGATGAAGCTGTCTCACAAGGTAGATGAGGTCCCTTGGTGTTATTCGATTTCCTACATGCGTGGGTTGATTGTTCCTCGCCTGCTATTTGTGGGCCAGGTCTGGCTGTATCTTTGGATAAAACGTTGAAGAGACTTGATCCCTCACTGCCTTAAAGAAGAGCGTTGGGGAAGCACTCCGATAGCAAACTCAGTCCAAGCAAATAAGCATTTTTATCAACATTTCTATCCATGAAATCTGGAGGGAGCATTACTTTGAGAATTAATCTTCGCTGTGAGGTGATGCTGAGTCGCTCGCTGATTTCCAGCTGCTGCCTGCTCCTCCGCTTACCCTAGCTGCATGTGCTGTCTTTGTATATTCTGCCTTCCATCTCCTTCAGCTGAATGTGTAAAGGTTTCTCTCTCTGCCTCTTGTGTAAATATCTGATCTTCTGTCAGGCTGATGCTCAGGGTCCCGCCTCAGCCTTGCCAGACAACAACAGGCTGCTTCTCATTCCACACCTACTCCAGGCTGCAGAACTTAACTCTGTCACAGCCACAGTCCTCATCAACACCGTTCCTCGGCATTTCTCGGCTCCAGAAAGCACCCACTGGGTTACACTTTATTCCCACTCAGCACCGTGTGATTGAACTGTGCCTTGTTTATATGTACATTGCAACTGGGTTAAAAGGAGTGATTCAGTGGTGCCTGCTGCTGTGGAGCTGGTGTGCCCCTCGGTTATGAATCTTGGATCGTACGCATTAGATGAAAACATCGATTCACTCCCATCTGTACAGTTTAATGTCAGCTGCACAAATGGCTGTGTCGCTGGATTGGGGCAGAACGCAGTCCAGAGTTGTTGCTACTCCCGTGATAATACAAGGCTCCACTGAAGATCGTCAACATTAGTTGTGGGGCTTCACCTGACCACATTGCTGGGAAGGAGAGCCATCAGTTTTCCTCCTGATAAGTGACCTCTTTAACTTTCAGTCATTACTTGTGGCATAATGGTCATTCAGGGCAGCTACCTCGCAGTTTCAGTGACCCGGGTTCAATATGGATAGATTCTTGCTTAGTATGGGTGTCAGGGGTTAAGGGGAGAAGGCAGGAGAATGTGGTTAAGGTGGAAAGATAGATCAGACATGATTGAATGGTGTAGACCTGATGGGCCGAATGGCCTAATTCTGCTCCTATCATTTATGAACATGAATAGGGACCTCCATGCGTTTGTGTGTCGTTAGCTCACTCCTTTCATGACCAAACGGTTTTCCTACAGGTTCTCCAGTTCTAAAGGTGTGTAGGCCAATAGGTTTATTGGCCATGGTAAATATCCCCTAGAGTGTAGATGAGAGGTAGAGTATGGTAGGAAATGATGGGAATGTGGGAGAACAGATTACAGGGAAAATAAACAGGGATTGGGGCTGTTTCATGAGCCAACATAAACCCAACGGGTCAAATGGACTCCTAGACCATAAGGAAATATAGAAACGTGATCAGCCACATCTCCTCCCTTTCTGCCGGTGTCCTCAGCACATCCCATCATTTATCCCACATTACACATCAAACCCATTCAGAAGCCTCTCTGTATACACCCTGCATGGACCTTTCTCCAAGTTCTCTTCGCCTCCTGGTGATCCTCCCTCTCAGACTCCCTATCACACGGCAGTTCTACCACCTTCTGCCAAGTTGGGCAGTGGAATTCATTAGGAAAGACCTTTCCCACTAAGCTTGATATCTTAAGCATTATGTGTGGTTGGAATATCAGTGATCGCCACCAGCAAATTAAACCAAGAGTTACTGTAGCCCATAGTTTTGGAGTCTTTAAGTTAATGGAAGTCAATTTTTGCCCATGCACAGTTTATACTAAATTGAAGGGATGAATGAGTCCCATTTGATGCTCCTCTCTTCAGTAAAGTAGGCCTACTTTTGCCACTACATTTTGCCATTTCATTAAATCATGACTGCTTTTTGACCTCAGCTTCTCCTTCTTGATTCTTGTAGCACCTGATTCATTTGCAGTCCCTGGTGCTTTTATATATTTCCATGGAGTCTCCATAATGGGGAAGTAGACAAGGAGACACAGGAATTGCAGTTGTTAGTTTCTTAACAGTGCAGTCTGAAGAAGGGTCCCAATCTGAAACGTTGCCCATTGATATCCCCCACCTGACCCGCTGAGTTACTCCAGCACTTTGTGTTTTATATATAGTCACAATGTGGTTTCATAAATGCCATGTACATTTGTAGCAAGATTTCCTTCCACCTCCATCAAGGTCTTTTGTCTTCTGGTTAGTTTCTCTCTGTCAACTTTCACATACAAAAATCTGTAGATCCCTTTGAGCACTGATGGTGGTTATTACATACCACATAAAATATATAATGTTTGATCTGTGGAGCTGTCAGTGGAATGGTGTATTATTTCTTCTGTATTTGGTCACCAAAATATAAATCTTTTGACTAGTTAGCAAATATCCAGCAGCACTAATTACTTTGTTGGGGAAACTGCGTGCAGACAGACCTTTCTGAGCTAACAAGGGGATTGAGCTCTTAAACTATTGAACATGTTCATATTTCTCACAACATAGAAGGAGACCATTCAGCCTATTGAGTCTTTGCTGGCTCTCATAACAATCCCATCAATCCTATTCCCTCACATATTTTCCTGCAACTTATTCTTTCTCATAATGAATCGTAGAGCCTGGACGGGTGTTATAGAACCTGCTTCAATAATGTATGACTCAATAACCCTATAACATGTCCACTGACTCAATTATGACTCTCCTGTCAGCTATCTACTCTTCATGGCATATTTCAACCAATTAACCTACCAACTGATGTCTCTTTTGGAATAAACAGACAGCCGTTTGGAAGAAACAGACAACCAATGGAAATACAGTCATGGGGAGAATGTGTAAATTACACAGTCATCTCCTGAGATCAGGAACAAGCCCAGTGTCCCAGAGCAGTGAAGCAACAGAGCTAACCAGTGCACTGCGGGCATTTGGGCAGGACTCAAAGCTGAAAACCTCCTGTGCACATCCTGAAAACATCACATCACCGGACCCAGAGACACGCTTAACTACTAATCCACACCAGTATTGGGACACCAAGAAAGGCAGAGGTGTAGTGCTGATAGGACAACCAGGAGTGAAGGTAGAAGAGGGGCTGAATTCTCAATGCAAAATACAACAAGCTTGTAGCTGTCAGAACTATAAATCAAGCAAAGGTTATTAACCTCTGTCCAGGAAAAAAATCTTAGTATCATGTTGCAAAATGCAGAGATCCTTTAAGAATCCACTTTTAATCAGTCAAAAACTTCTTCCCAAATACTCAATAGGAAAAACAATCAGCGCAGAGCTGCTATTACTGTCTCTACTCCTGCGGGTTATGCCGAATGGGTCAAAACATTTTTTGAAGCACCAATAGAGGGTTTGCATCCAGAAATGTACCCTAGAACCGGACAAGCTTAGTTCTCAATAGGACCAAGCTGTACTGAATGCAACTACCAAAATCCATCTACTCTAACCCGTTTTTCCCTCTCACGCTCACATCAACTCCCCCTGGTTCTCCTGTTACCCACCATTACATTAGGTATAATTTACAGTCATCTTTTAACCTGCCAACAGCACAATGAATTCTGTGGAACTCATTGCCACAAAAGGATGTGGGTGGATATTGTTAAGGCAGGGATAGATCGATTCTTGATTAGTACAGGTGTCAGGGGTTATGGGGAGAAGGCAGGAGAATGGGGTTAAGAGGGGAAGATAGATCAGCCATGATTGAATGACGGAGTAGACTGGGTGGACTAAATGGCCTAATTCTGCTCCTATAACTTATGAATTTTTTGGGATACGGGAGGAAATGATAGCACCTGGAAATTTACACAGAGATCAGGATTCATACAAAGGTGTAGAAACTCAACACAAAGGTTGTCATTAGATCTGGTTCTCTGATGATGTGAGGGCTTTGGCAAGATCGATGATGAATAAGAGGAAGCCCCTCCCGTGGGAGGGTGTTCTCATGTACATTGCTCCTCTGTGACTTTGAGGAAACCATCCTCCTCCTCAAGGACAGATGGATCATATCAGCATGATCCAGCTCTCAAACCGAGGTTGGGTGGGATCTGCAGGTCTGCTCGTGTGCGATGGTTCATCATGGTGACTCATCCCTTGCGATCAAAAGCAGACACCCACGTTTCCCTCCGAGTTGCTGCTCCTCTCGAATGCTGCTTTGGTGTTGGCCTACGTTCTGTTTGGTCTTTACATCATCAGGAGAAGGCCCCTCATTAACCTTTGCACGGAATTATCAGGAGGGAAAGATGGGCAGGGAAGTGCAGTAGGGGACAGGATGATGATGATAAACAATGCACGGATTGTACTGGTATTAGTTTATTATTGTCACGTAGGGTCAAAGAGTCATGCAGAATGAACTGAGATACAGTGAACAATATTGTCTTCTTTACTAAGGTTGTACTGGCACCCTTCAGTGAGAGGCTGTGCTGGGCAATGAGCAGCTTAGATTTGAAGGTCAACTGTGACAAGGAGAGACACCAGGCACTGATGAACCAGTCTGATTCCAGGGACAGGGAATCTGTTGTTGGGACTTGCCAGAGGCATTTGTGTTGCTTCAGAGGATTTGATGAAGGTAACAACTGAGAATCTGAATGGTGTCAGATTATGAGAAGGAGAGGCGCAACAAGACCTGGGTGTACTTGTGCATCAGTCACTGAAAGTAAGCGTGCAGGTCCAGCAGGCAGTGAAGAAAGCCAATGTGAAGAAGGCCTTCATTGCAAGAGGATTTGAGTTTAGGAGCAAGGAGGTCCTACTGCAGTTGTACAGGACCCTGGTGAGAAGCTGAGGTCAAAAGTTTTCATGACCAGGCTGGTACAGACGAACATTGAGCTGGTCAGCAGATTATTAGAGCTTCCTTGGGGGAATTACAGGGAATGGGAGGTAGTGTGGAGAACTCAGTGCCCACCTCAAGCTCTTTGTTCAGGGACCACAACCTTCTCCCTGTCACTCAGAGCTTAGCAACAACCCCATCACAAAGCACCAAAGTTTAGGTGTAAGCTATAGGAAGCAGCTGCCTCATCCTGATCAAGCGAGAGGTCTGTTCTCTACCGCACGGAAGCAGCTTGAAGCTGTGGGGGAACGGCTGTCCACCACCAGGGAGCAGTTTAATAACTGCACTCGTGAGTGGATCACTGCTCTGGGTGGACAGGTGGATGAGCCTGCAAACAGATCTTCGTGCTCCTAGTTGGTGTTCTGCATGAGGCATCCAGAGAGATGCCACGTTTGACTAGACCGCTCTCCTATTGGAGCATCAAACTGACTCCAGTTAGCTGACTGGTCATAAGAGGAATAGATCTGGTAGATGCACAGAATCTCTTGCATAGTGTAGGGGAATCAAGAACCAGAGGACATAGGTTCAAGGAGAAGGGGAAAAGATTTAATAGGAATCTGAGGCGTAACCTTTTCACACACAAGGTGGTGGGTGTATGGAACAAGCTGCCAGAGGAGGTAGTTGAGGCTGGGACTATCCCAATGTTTAAGAAACAGTTGAACAGGTACATGGATAGAACAGGTTTGGAGGGATATGAACCAATCGCAGGCAGGTTGGACTAGTGTAACTGGGACATGTTCACCGGTGTGGGCAAGTTCGGCCGAAGGACCTGTTTCCACACTGCATCACTCTATGAATCTATTACTCTGAGAGCTAAGACAGCCGGGACCAGACTCCCATGGCTTGGGGTCTATCAGTGGCTTATAATTGGTTCTGGAGGTTGATGTAAGAGTGGAATGGCCAGAGGATTGTGACCCATTTCACTGAGAGTGCAGGTTCAGCCCACTGATGTCCTTCCTCTAACCACACCACAATCTTCAAAGGCAGCACACACGCCCATAGTCCTCAGTGAACCATCCCCCAACTGCTCCTTCTCTAGGCCCTGAGCAGCAATCTGAAGTCAGCCCTTGTCGGGCAAGAGCTTCCCGTAAGTCTTCGGGGATATCTGCATGGTGTCAAATGAACCAGCCTTCTAACAGCCAGGCTCCATTCACACAAGGGCACGTGACTTGGTGCAAAGAGCAAAGTTGGGACTGCAAAAAGAGTGTTCTGGTTTTCTATTATTGTATCATTAAGTATGATTTTGTTGTAGATGAGTCTCAAGGCACTAATATTGTCTAAATTAGACAAATGTATTCGTCACATGCACTAACTAAGGTACAGTGAAATGAATTTGCCATGCAACGATGATGCAATTGAAAAAAGAACACACAATACACAATAGAATTTAACATAAACATCCATCACTGCATTCTTCACTGTGGTGGAAGGCACTAAAATTCAGTCAGTCCTCCTCCTTTGTTCATCCGAGGTCGGGGCCATGAACCCTCCGTAGTTGCCGCTATGGATGGCCGGATGTACAGGCCCTTTCATTGGGATGATCGAAACTCCAACGTCTGGACGGTCAAACGCGCACCATGGCCTGGAGTGCCCGAATCGGCCACTTTCTTACCGGAGACCGCGGCTTCATGATATTATAGGCTACAGGCCGGCAGTCGGAGCTTTTCTCCGGCGATCCCCAGCAAGGGATCCCAGGCTTCAGCTGACATGTACATGCCACGCCTGCGGCTAGATGTTCCGCAGACCACAGCTTCATGATGCCAAAGTCACCAGGCCAGTGATCGGAGCACTCCTTTCTGGCGACCCCTGGCAAGGGTTCACCCCGCTCTGTGATGGAAAAGTTCACGCTGCGCCCGCTGCTGAAGCCGCTTCAATCCAAGCTGTTAGGGAGGTGGAGAAGTGACATGGAAAAAGTTGCCTCTCTGTCGAGGAAGTGACTGAAAAAAACGGTTTCCCCTTTTTCTCCCCCACCATCCCCCACATAAGACATACTGAGAGACACTAAAACAAACATCTCGACATACAAAAACCCCCCAATAAGTCGAAATAACGAACATGCTGCTGGCTGGACAGCCGACTCGCAGTGTCCCAACCGACCTGTGCATTCTCATTCAGTGTAATTAGCATACATGATCATGCAAGGTGAGATTGCACTGGAGTTGCAGCTTTTGGCAGTGCTGCTGGCTTTGCCAAGACTCACTTAAAAGTTTTGCTGAAGTCATATATATCGTGCCAACACACCCTCATTAAATCTAGAATGTTGAAGTATGTGGAATGAAGCTTTCCTCTTAAAAAACATCGCTTCTCTGTAGCAGAGGTTGGACATCAGCGTCATCACGTTACTCTGGCATGTGTGTGATTGCTGCTGTGAATTTGATAACTATCTTGTCCCTTCTCTCAGAGCCCCCAAGCCATCTAACCACACCCCAACTTGCCTACATGAAGTCGCAAAATGTGGTGCAAGAGTATGAGATAAAAGTGATGGCTTGTCCGGGAGAGCCTGAAACTACACTGATCAGCAGTGCTTCTACCACCAAGACTTCATCAGCTGTGCCTAATTGTGGACCTGGAACTTCAGTTTACGTCTCATAAGGTCATAAGGAATAGGAGTAGAATTAGGCCATTCGGCCAATGAAGTCTGCCTCGCCATTCAATCGTGGCTGATCAATCTCTCCCTCCTAACCCCATTCTCCTGCCTTCTCCCCATTAAATATTCTCTCATTAAATATTTTGTAGAGCTAAGTGATTGCAGCTTTTATTGGCTTCTGGTATTAACCTGTTACTGCATTTCACTGTTCACTCATGATAATCTGATCAATATGTAGTTCATAGGTGCCATGACTGTAAAGCTCAATAGTCATTGCCGGTGTTATCTAACTGTTCAAAGGGCACAAATCCTCGAGCAATGTTTATGACTACAAAGTGCAGCAGATCCGAGAAAGATGTAAGTGTGGGGAGATCATCGTTGGTTAGGCAAGTGCCACTGACTGAGCAATACAGGGTTTTTGTACTAACCTTTGATGTTCTAGATTAGGAAATTGCTTATGTAAGTGCTACAGGTGGTGGTGAATACTGGTGAATACTGGCTTCTCCATTCAGCTGTGAGCAGAGGCTGTAGAAGCTCAACACTGTCTGGAGGTTACCTGCTTTCTATTACTGCCTTCCAGTTTTTTTTCTCATGGACTGCTGGGGCTCCTTTCTTTCCTTCCTCCAACACTGGCCCTAGTCTTTCATTGGCAGTGCGTGCAGTGTTAAAGCAGTAATGAATTCCCTTTAATATTTTGCGGTGTACCGTAGAGCAGCAGACAGAAAAATCTTATCATCAGTTCAAGTGTGGGCTTCTCACTAGTGTTTTCACTTACTGCATCTGGATTTGATTGCTGTACTTGGAGATGGCACTGGTGTGAGTTGTCGTCGATCCCCACAATCCATGTCCCAAGTTCCCCAGACTGCCATGAGACCACCACTGGGTAATCACTGGCTTAGATGGAGTAGAATTGCCAAATGTGTTCAGGAACGTTTTCTCAGGCAATATACAGGGTTCTACAATATTGAGGGTCCTATAAAAGAGAGAGCAAAGCTTAATCTACTCTTAGTTAATTGAGAAGGGGAAGTGACTAAAGTGTCAGTGGGAAAGTATTTTGAGGCCAGTGACCACAGTTCTATTAGATTTAAATTAATTATGGATAAAGACATGATGGGCCCACAAGTTAAAATTCTGAATTGGGGCAAAGCCAACTTTGATATTGACAGGAACTTGCCAAAGTTGATTGGAGTAGATTGCTTGCAGACAAAGTAACAGCTGGAAAATGGGATGTTTAAAAGTGCAATGACAAGGGTTCAAGGCATGCATGTTCCTTTTAGATTGAAGGACAAGCTGGGAATATGGAAGCCTAGATGCAAGAGAAATTGAGGCTCTGGTCAGGAAAAATAACGAGGCATGGGACAGGCATAGGCAGCCAGGATCAAGTGTACACTTAGAGGAGTTTTGGGAACCAAGGAGCATACTTAAGAAGGGATCAGAAGGCAAACGGGGGAAGAAGATGGCTCTGGCAAATGATATAAAGAATTCAGAGATTTTATAAATACATTAAGGGAAAGAGGGTAACCTGAGGGAGAAAAGGGCCAAAGCTGCCATCTCTGGGTGGAGCTTCAGAAGATGGGCAATGAGCTCAATGAGTATTTGTCCTTTTTTTAATGTGGAGAATTACATGAAGACTGGGGAACTTGTGACAGTTAATGGAGATGTCTTGAGAACAGTTAATATTATGGTCGAGGAGGTGCTGGATATCCTAAGGCGTATGAAAGTAGATACATCTACCAGGTCAGATCAGATATTTCTGAGGACACTGAGGGAAGCTAGAGAAGAAAATGCAGGTGTCTGCCTGAGCGATATGAATCATCATTAGACACAGGTGAGGTACTGAAGGACTGGAGGGTGGATAATGTTGTACCTTTATTTAAGAAGGCCTGTAAGGAAATCCCTGGGAACTGTAGGCTTGTGAGCCTAACATCTGTGGTAGGCAAATTACAGGAGAATATTCTGAAGGATAGGATAGATATACATTTGCATAGAGGGGTGGGCGGGCAGATAGAAAATAAACAGACTGGTGGGAGAACTGGGAAGAGGGAGGTGATGGAGAGAGAGGGAAAGAAAGGGCTTTTTGAAGTTGGAGAAGTCAATGTTCATACCTCTGGGGTGTTAGCTACCCAAATCCTTGTTCAAGCCGTGGCTCTATCCCTGAACTCTACCTCTGCTCCGGCACTCAAATTCACCTGGACCATTTCCGACATCACCCTCCGTTTCTAGATCTCACCGTCTCTATCGCAGGTAACAGACTACTGACCGACATCTACTACAAACCCACTGACTCTCATGGCTATCTGGCCTACACTTCTTCCCACACTGTTTCCTGTAAGGAATCTATCCCCCTACTCCCAATTCCTCGGTCTACGTTGCATCTGAACCCAGGATGAGGTGTTCCATACCAGCTCATCGGAGAGGTCCACATTCTTTAGGGAACATGGGTTCCCCTCTTCTATTATAGATGAGGCTCTCACCAGGGTCTCCTCTATATCCCGCAGCTCCACTCTTACTTCCCATCCCCCTACTTGTAACAAGGACGGAGTCCCACTTGTCCTCACCTTCACCCTATCAGCCGTCACATACAACATATAATCCTCCGACATTTTTGCCATCTCCAATGGGATCCCACCACTGGCCACATCTTCCCATTTCCTCCCCTTTCTGATTTCCACAGAGACCGTTCCCTCCGTAACTCCCTGGTCAATTCGTCCACTCCCACCCAAACTACCCCCTCCCCGGGTACTTTCACTTGCAACCTTAGGAAATGCTACGCTTGTCGCTTTACCTCCCCCCTCAACTCCATCCAAGAACCCAAGCAGTCTTTCCAGGTGAGGCAGAGGTTCACCTGTACCTCCTCCAACCTCATCTACTGCATCCACTGTTGCAGGTGTCAACTTCTCTACATCTGCGAGACCAAACACAGGCTTGGCGATCGCTTCGCCCAACACCTCCGCTCAGTTTGCACTAACTCACCTGATCTCCCAGTGGCTCAACATTTCAACTCCCCCTCCCATTTCGAATCTGACCTTTCGGTCCTGGGCCTCCTCCATTGTCAGAGTGAAGGTACAAGGCAAGATGAGTAAATTTACAGATGATACAAAAGTGGGTGGTCTTGCAAATAGTGAAGACGGTTGTGAAAAATTGCAGCAGGATCTTGATGGGTTGGCCAGGTGGGCTGAGGAATGGAATTTAATGCAGAGAAATGTGAGGTGTTGCATTTTGGGAAGTCTAACATGGGCAGGACCTACACAGTGAATGGTAGGGTTCAGGGGAGTGTTGTAGAGCAGAGGGATCTAGGAGTACAGGTGCATGGACCCCCGAAGGTGGTAGGGGTTTTAGCATATTGGCCTTCATCAGTCAGAGTATTGTGTATAGAAGTTGGGAGGTCAAGTTGCAGTTATATAAGACATTGGTGAGGCTGCATTTAGTCAATTGTGTTTACTTCTGGGCACCATGTTATAGGAAAGATGTCAAGCTGGAAAGGTTACAGAGAAGCTTTACGAGGATGTTGCCATGATTGAGGGTCTGAGATATAGGGAGAGGTTGAGTAAGCTGGGACTCTATTCCGTAGAGCGCGAGGATGAGGGGTGATCTTATAGTGTGTCATGAGAGGAATAGATCAGGTAGATGCACAGAGTCTCTTGCCCACAGTATGTGAATCGAAGACCAGAGGGCATAGGTTTAAGGTGACGGGGAAAAGATTTAATACTAATCTGAAGGGTAACTTTTTCACACAAAGGGTGGTGGGTGTGTGGAACGAGCTGCCAGGGGAGGTATTTGAGACAGGGACTATCCCAATGTTTAATAAACAGTTAGACAGGTACATGGATAGGACAGGTCTGGAGGGATATGGGCCAAATGCAGGCAGGTGGGACTAGTGAAGCTGGGACATGTTGGCTGGTGTGGGCAAGTTGATCCGAAGGGCCTGTTTCCACACGGTATACCTCTGACTATAACCTAGTGGAATCCCATGTGGATACAGAGAGAACATGCAAACTCATCACTGACAGCACCTGAGATCAGGATCAAACCCAGGTCTCTGGTGCTGTGAGACAGGAGCACTACCAGTTCAATTAATATGAAGATGGTTATAGAAAATTACAGCAGGATCTTGATCAGCTGGGCAAATGGTCTGAGGAACAGATTAATGCAGATAAGTGTTGCATTTTTGGAATTAAAACCAGGGCAAGACCTTCACAATCAATGACAGGGCCCTGGGGAGTGGTGTAGAACGGAAGGATCTAGGAGTGCAGGTACTTAGTTCCCTACAAGTACATGACAGATAAATAGAAGGCTTTTGGTATATTGACCTTCATTAGTCAAGGTTTTGATTATATAAATTGGGATGTTATGTTACTGTTGTGCAATACATTTGTGAGGCTGCACTTGGAGTATTGTGGTCAGTTTTGGTCACCTTGTTATATGAAGGATATTGTTAACATGGAAAGAGTGCACAGAAAAATTACAAGGATGTGGCCAGGACCCGAAAGCATGAGCTATACGAAGAGGTTTCGGCAAGCTAGGACGTTATTCGTTGGAGCTCAGGAGGCTGAGGAGTGATCTCGTGTAGAAAATCATGAGGGAAATAGAGAGGGGGAATGCTCAGTCTTTTATCCAGAGTAAGGGAATCAAGAGGACATAAGTATAAGAGGAGATGGTAAAGATTTAATGGGGACCTGAAGAGCAACTTTTACACATGTGGTGAAAACCGGTTTCACATGGCTGGTGGCTATATGCAACAAGCTGTTATATCAGCTAGTTGAGGCAACTTCAACAACAATTAAAAGACATTTGGACAGGTATATGGATAAGAATGGTTTAGAGGGATATGCCCCAAATGCAGGTAGGTGGGGCATGATTAGATGGGGCATCTTGGTTGACATGGACAAGTTGGGCTGAAGGGCCTGTTTTCGCACTGTATAACTCTATGACTGTGACTCCAAGCCAAGCAAAGCACTCCCAGTTTGCTGTAACTCACACTGTGCAAGGTGTTTGTGCAACCTGTGGTCAGTGGTGAAACTGCCCAGCTGGTTCTCCCGGTTAGTGGATGTCCCTTTAAATAGTGGCAGATGCAATAGACTAGCACATTGTGCTCTAGTTTGAGTGAAACTGTACAACGACAGCCACAGTTTAGAGCTCGGAACTCCAACCTAGATTGGCACAGGCGGAAATGGGCGTAGTGTAAATACTCACTTCATTAGGAGTATGCCTGATGCCAAGAAAAGGTCAGGCTAGTTAACAGAGTCCTGACTGGAGATACCAGTTTTGTAGTTGGTGTTTTCCCCCAAAAATGATCACAACTATGTCTTACTTTGGATAAAATTAAAACTGAAAAACATAACCTTAAAAGGCACAATGCTACACAAACCAGTTTCCAGTCCCTTGTTGCATGGAAGCATACCGACCCTAGCAACAGTATATCAGGCCATGTGGCCCATCTGGTCCACACTAGTATTTATGTTCCATATCAATTCCAACAATAAATCCTTCTATTCATTGCTCCGTCGCTATCCAGGTGCCCCTCAAATGATCAAAACCTGTTCATCCCAATTAGTCCAAGTGCCGATAGAAACAAGGAACTGAAGATGCTGGCTTATAAAACAAGACATAAAGTACTGGAGTAACTCTGCGGGTCAGACTGCATCTCTGGGGAACATGGATAGATGAAGTTTCGGTTCGGGACTTTTCATCAAACTAATTGGGAGGGTGAGGGTGGGATGGGGGGAGGGGAAGAAAGCTGGAAGAGAGGTATAGCAGGACAAAGATTGGCAAGTAATAATTGGATACAGGTGAGAGGGGCTTTTGACCCAAGATCCCTCTGCATATCAATACTGTTAAAGGTCTTTCGATCAATTGTAAATCTTCTTCTTACATTGACCTCCCAAAGTTCAACATCTCACACATGCTCAGATTAAACCATCTGACATTTCTCCATCTATTTCTGTAGCTGCCTTATATCTTACTGCGTACGTTCACAACCTTCCTAAGTTTCTGAAACTCCAGCAATCTTGGTGTCATCTGCAAGTTACTAACGAGCCCACCTACATTTATATTCAAGACATTTATATACACCACAAACGACAGGTCCCAGCACAGATCTCTGTGACACTCCACTAGTCACAGACCAAAAGGCAGTAGGCAATGCCATTCCACCATAACCCCCTGTCTTCTATAACTAAGCCAGTTCTGAATTAATGCGACCAAGTCACTGTAAATCCCGTTCATCTTAATCTTCTGGAATGGCCTACCAAAGGAGACATTATTAAATGCCTTACTAAAATCCATGTAGATAACATCCATCACCTACATGTATCAACCACCTATGTAGACCACATCACCACTCCACCCTCATGAGTCACCTCTGCCCTGCCCTCATCCATCACCAAGAACTGAATGGAACTGGATTCTGTTTGGATGTTTATATTGGACTCTTCCTGATCAAGTGAAGAGCAACACGGGTCTAAACAGCACCAGATAATGTTGATATCTGTGGGAGGTGATCTCAGTGCCTGGTTTGACCTCACCCGGTGAAATATGGGATGTTACTAAATAAGCCAAGACTTGCTTGGACCACAAATATTGTTGTGTTGCAGCTACAGTGCTTGCCAACTGACTCATCAGCCAGTATCACACTTACGCGAAAAGAGAGGAGTGGATCGCACTCTCATTGGATAGAAGGAAAAATCAGAACAGAAACTAAAACAAGAGAAATCAGGAAACACTAGAAACACTTGGGGACAGGCAGTGACTGATAAATGGGAACGGCAATAATGCTTCAGCTCAATGACGCTTCAAAAGGGCTGGGAACAAGATAAATTAAATTAGTTTTAAGTTGCAGAGAAGGTGGGACGAGATGGCAGAACAAGGAGTGAGGCATGGGTTTCACTGAAAAAATTCAAGCAGTTGAACTTCTGGGAAATTCAAATCGACGGGTAATTGACAGGACAGGACTTGAACCACTCTGTGCATGTAACCACCTTCTGAAGAAGAAGGATTTGCATGTTATTTTCTGAACCACAAGACTTTATTAAAATACTGAAGGCATGGTGTGGCATTGAATTGCAGGCACCTGGTGTAGTGTGGCAACATTAGTGTCAGTTTATGAATTATTAGTTCCTATGAAAGCGATGAATGAGATAGATATCCAAATAACCGACTGGCAAGTTTTGATTAATAGTTGGCAAGGAGACCAGAGTTAACTATGCTGCCCTTCTCCCCAACACTGCCCATGGATTCATTTGTGACAGCAGGTTTGATCCTGACTTAGGGTGCTGTCTGTATGGAGTTTGTACATTCACCCCGCATGTCCCTGGAGTGCTCTGGTTTCTTCGCACGCTCCAAAGACGTACAGGTTTGTAGGCTAATTGGCTTTGGTAAAGATTGTAAATTGTCCTTGGTGCGTAGAATAGTGTTGGCATATGGGAATCGCTGGTCGGCATGGACTCGGTGGGCAGAAGGGCCTGTTTCTGTGCTGTACCTCAAAATAAAAACTAAAATTTAGCACAGGAACACTGGAAGATTGTGTCAAACACCTCTTCATCAGTGAGGATTATGAGTTTTGAATCCCGGGTGTGGGAATTCCCTTCATTTGCAGTGATCCAGTCATTGGTCATTAGTTTGGTTCTGCTGATGATATAATTATAGTCTCAGATTTTAAGGTAAATCATGGTGACAAACTAGTTGGACTATTGAGCTGCCTTTGCTTCTTGTCTGCAACTTGTCAAATTGCATTAAATGTTAGTCACTCAGCTCTAAGAATGAAGCCATTAAGGTAGAAAAAGTGCAGAAAAGATTTACGAGGATGTTGCCAGGTCTTGGGGACCTGAGCTATTGGGAGAGACTTTAATCCTTGGAGCGAAGGAGGCTATGTAGGATATTTTATAAAATCATGAGGCGAATAGATAGGGTGAATGCACAGAACTTGTATTCTGGTATAAAACAATCGACAAGAGGGCATAATTTTAAGGTGAAAGGTGAAAGTTGGGCGATTTTTTTAATACTGAAGTTGGTGGGTATATGGAACATGTAATTGAGACAGATACTATAACATTATTAAAAGTCATTGATGCAGATACATGGATAGGAAAGGTTCAGAGAGATATGGGCCAAACTGAGGCAAATAGGACGAGTTTAGATGGGACATTTCGGTTGGCATGCATGAGTTGGCCCGAAGGGCCTGTTTCTGTACTGGATGATTCTAACTCCTTTTGCTGCTCTTGTTGCTACTGTTGACTGTTTTAATTTTTTTTTTTTAGTTTTAGAGATACAGCGTAGAAACAGGCCCTTCGGCCCACCGAGTCCGCACTGACCAGCGATCCCCGTAAATTAACACAATCCTACACACCCTAGGGGCAATTTACATTTATACCAAGCCAATTAACCTCCAAACCTGTATGTCTTTGGAGTGTGGGAGGAAACCAAAGATCTCAGGGAAAACCTACGCCGTCACGTACATGAGAACGTACAAACTCCGTACAGACAGCACCCGTACTCAGGATCGAACCCGGGTCTCTGGCACTGAAAGCGATGTAAGGCAGCAACTCTACCATTGCGCCACTTTGCCCCACTGGGATTTATGTGGTGAGCAATCGGGGGTTTTGCCCATTCCAGCCATTTGCCCCTCCTCAGAGGGTTTGTCTTTGCCTGGAAAGGGAACCCACAATGGTAGTAGACACCTTGAATGGCTTCTGGGACCTTTGGACACCGCAGCAGCTTGAATCTTAGATTAAAATAATCTCTTAATTTGAAGTTTGGTTGCTTCTATATTTTTGGGTTGGATATTTCTGAAGCAGTGTATTAGTTGACTTTTAAACATGTAATAAACATGTTTTTGTAAAACAAAACTTTACTGGGGCTCAGACAGCTCACTTGGGGCATGTTGAAGTCATCGCAGCAACCAACACTGGTCATTTACTTTGGCAACTCTTTCCCTGTGACAACACCGTAACAAACTATGGGCCTTTCTTCACACTCAGGTTTAGCTTCATGAGATCACTGCTTCTGTATCACAAGATGAAATTCTACTCTGTACTGAATGCAGAATCGGTCGCCCGGGTGCACATGAATTTACACACACACACACACACACACACACACACACACACACACACACACACACACACACACACACACACACACACACACACACACACACACACACACACACACACACACACACACACATACACACACGTGTGTGTGTATATATACACTCACACTCCAGTTATATCTACACATACACACACATACGTTGTATGTATATTCACACATGTTGTATGTATATACACACACAAACATACACACATCCCGCACTCTAGGACATGGAAGGGGGCCATTTGTCTATCGTATTATACCAGTCCTCAAAGCAATTCATTCAGTTCCATTCCCACGTAGTTCCCTGTAACCTATTCTCATACCCCTTAGCACCTATTTGGCGACTACAGACGACCAGGCTGTCGCCACATGGTTGCGGGGTGACGCTTGTATGGTCGTGAGTAGTCTCCTCAAGTCGCCTAAAGCGTCGAAACGTTTTTCTGCTCGCCACTGGATATTGAAATGTTCAAAACTTTTTGGCGACTGTGGGCTTGGCGTTGCTTGACATAGCTTGTCTTCTCCTGTCGTAGGTGCTGTCATAGGTTGATGCCAGGATGATGCAGGTTGTCGCCGGGTGCTGACTTCGGTGAATGCCATTGGCGACGGCTTACGTCAGCCTACGTCAACCGGTGACAGGTACCGGCGACTGAATTGTCTTCAGTTGTCGCCGACAGGGTCGTTGCTTGTCGTAGCTTGTCGCAGTTGGACGTAGGTTGACTTTGGTTGTCGCCTGTGTGGTCGTAGGTTGTCATAGGTCTGGTTGTAGCTGGACGTTCTAATTGGTCGCCGCTTGTTGGTAGCTTTCCGTAGCTTAACGTCGACTATGTGGTAGGTTGTTGTAGCTTGTCGTAGACATTGTCATGGGGGGGGGGCCAGTCGCCGCTTTTTCGGTGACCTGCTACGACTGTAACAGTCGCTGGCAATCGCCAAAAAAAATCACCTAAGTGGGACAGGCCCTTAATATGCACATTTTTGGGATGTGGGGGGAAGCTGGAGTACCGACATGCATTCACAGGTAGAACATACAAACTTCACATAGACAGCATTAAAGCACTAAACATCCCTTATGGTTGATTTCAATATTTATCACCACCATGCCACAACAGCTCATATTTGACTCTCTGAGGAGTGCGAGCACATCTTAAGTCAGTGGGAGGGTGAGGCAACCATTTGGACTCGGCTCAAAGGAAGATCATAGTCCTAGGACATCCTCAGAACAGTGTCTGAGCTGCAACCCTCTTCAGCTGCTTCATCTATAACCATCTATATTATAAAAAGGAGCAGTGTTTACTGGAACTGATAATTCTGGTGTTCCTAATTCCATTGACAGAAAGCAAACTCAATGCTAGCATTTATTTCAAGAGGGGTTGTATAAAAAAACAGGGATGTAAATGCGGGGTTACACAAAGCTGGAGAAACTCAGCGGGTGCAGCAGCATCTAAGGAGCGAAGGAGATAGGCGACGTTTCGGGTCGAGACCCTTCTTCAGACTGGTCAGGGAAACGAGAGATATAGACGGTGATGTGGAGAGATAAAGAACAATGAATGAAAGATATGCAAAAAAGTATCGATGATATAGGGAACAAGCCATTGTAAGCTGTTTGTGGTGTGAAAATGAGAAGCTAGTGCGACTAGGGTGGGGGAGGGAGATAGAGATAGAGGGAATGCCAGGGCCCGAGGGCTGAGGGAGAGGTGGGAGGGGGAGGAGACAGCAGGGGTTAACAGAATTGAGAAAATTCAATGTTCAAGCCCAAAGGATGCAGACTCCCCAAAGCGGAATATGAGGTGCTGTTCCTCCAACTTGCGGTGTTGCTCACTCTGGCCATGGAGGAGGCCCAGGACCGAGAGGTCGGATACGGAATGGGAGGGGGAGTTGAGGTGCTGAGCGACCGGGAGGTCGGGTTGGTATCGGTGAGACCAAGCGGAGGCTTGGCGATCGTTTCGCCTAACACCTCCGCTCGGTCCGCAAAAAAATCGTTAACAGGGATGTAAATGCTGTGGCTCTTTATAAGGCGCTGCTAAGGCCGCATTTGGAATATTGTGAGCAATTTTGGGCACCATATCTGAGGAAGGATGTACTGGCTCTGGAGAGGATGTTTACAAGTATGATCCCAGGAATTAGTAGGGTAGCCTCTGATGAGCGTTTGTCGGCACTGCGCCTGTACTCGTGGAGCTTAGAAGAATGAGGGGGGACCTCATTGAAACATACAGAATAGTGAAAGGCTTGGATAGAGTGGATGTGCAGAGGATGTTTCCACCAGTGGGACAGTCTAGAACTAGAGGTCACAGCCTCCGAATTAACGGACGTTCTTTTAGGAAGGAGATGACGGTGGTGAATCTGTGGAATTTTTTGCCACAGAAGGCTGTGGAGGCAGTCAGCGAATATTTTTAAGGCAGAGATAGATTTTTAATTAGTACAGATGTCAGAGGTTATGGGGAGAAGGCAGGAGAGAATGGGGTTTGGAGGGAGAGATAGATCAGCCATGATTGAATGGTGGAGTAGACGATGGGCCAAATGGCCTAATTCTACTACTATCACTTATGACGTTATGACCTTTTGAACTTATGACAGCTCCTCATACAATGAAACAGCACTTGCCCACATTCAGCAAGGCTTGAACAAGAGCTGGCATCAGCTGGTACAGGGCAAGGAATACTTGGCCATTCAAATGTCAGGGTCTGAGAATTTCCAGTAAGGGACAATACTGGGCTTACAATGGAAATAACATCATCCAATACCACAGAATACAGACTAATGGAACTAGGAACATAAATATGTAGCTACTCAACATGAATGCTCACCTGACAGTCCAAAACTTCTCCACATGGCAGAATACAATCAGTTTGTTGGATATGTAAAATGCCAACAGCTCTTGTGCAGCTCAACACGATCTGGAACAATGCTGCCTGTCAGTGGGCAGCCTACCCACCATGCTAAGAATTAATTCCTTCCACCCCCAGCGTACAGTGGCTGCAGTGTGCACCATCTACAAAATTAGCTGTGGCTCCTTGCTCAGATTATTTCTACATCCAGTCACAAGCTCTTTATTGCTGAGAATTATAAGAGCAGCAGGGCAAAGACGCATCATCGCACACTCCAACTCGCACACCAGCATGGCGTAGAAATATTTTTCTGCTACCCCTTCATTGCTAGTGGCTCAAAATCCTGGATGGGGATGTCACAGGTGCCTCCATCTCACATAGCACTGTGCTTCACAAAGACTGTTCACTGCTATTTTTTTCCAAGAAGAAATCAGGGAGGGGCATTAAATGCAGGCCTTGCCAACAATGCGTGCCAGCCTTCATGGGCCATGGGATTTAGTGCAAGATTTAGGGCATCATATTACAACTGTACACTAGATCACCCTTGGAATATTAGTTCATAAGTTCATGTGATAGGAGCCGTATTGGGCCATTCAGCCCATCAAGTCTACCCTGCCATGCAATCATGGCTGATCTACCTTTCTCTCTCAACCCCATTCTCCTACCTTCTCCCCGTAAACCCTGGCAGTATGGTGAGCAGTTCTGGTTGTTTGCTATAAGAAAGATGTGATAAAGCTAGTGAGGGTACAGAAAAGATTCGCATGGACATTGCCAAGACTGGAAAGTTTGAGTCACATGGAAAGGCTGGAGAGGCTGTGACCTATACGGAGGCTGAGGGGTGATCTCATGAGATTTATAAAATCACGAGGTGAGAATAAGGTTGATGGTCACAATGTTTTCCCTTGATGCGGGAGTCTCAATCTAGATGGCCAAGGAGTAAAGTGAGAGGGGAAAGATTTAAGGTGGATCGGAGAGGCAACTATTTCAAACAGATAGGATGGATATATGTTACGAGCTGACAGGAAGCTGTCGAGGCAGGTACAATTACAACATTTAAAATATATTTGGACAGGTGCATGCATAGATAGACACAAAGTGGAGTAACTCAGTGGATCAGGCACTGGAGTAAAAGGATAGGTGACCATTCTTCAGACTGTCGTCTTGCTCTGTCTCTGTATAGCTCATCTTTCCTTCTCCCTTTCTTCTGCCTTTATTACTGAACTTTTTGTAATTACGCAGGTACATGGATGGGAAATGTTGAGGGATATAGGACACATGCAGATAAATGGGACTTACTCAGAGAGACAATTTGGTCACCATAGACAAGTTTGGCCAAATGGGCTGTTTCCAAGTTATATAATTCCATGATTCTTTGATGCTCCATCCCATAAATGAGTAAACAAAAAGGAGAGTAATAAAGGGAGAAGGAGAGATGAACCATAAAGAGATGCAGCAAGACGATGGCCTAGATTTGTAAGTCACTAGCGAGCTGCTAGTGCCCAGGCCAATGTTGAACTTGGCTCGTTCATGTTCCACGTTGGTGCGCAATCAAGTCGGCAAGATCCTCAGTGGAGAGGTCCTGCATATTGACAGCACCCGCTAAACTGGAGGTCAAATACAAAACTTAATTATTCTTGTGTAAGAAAGAACTGCAGATGCTGGAAAAATCGAAGGTAGACAAAAATGCTGGAGAAACTCAGCGGGTGAGGCAGCATCTATGGAGTGAAGGAATAGGTGATGTTTCGGGTCAAGACCCTTCTTCAGACTGATGGGAGGAGTCAAAGGAAAAGTTGTTGATGTAAGGACTAGCTCCGCTAGGTGGAGGAGAGTATTAGTGGACGGGGATTGGTTGGTTCTGCGGTCAAGGAAGAAACGGAGGGCTTTAAGACCCTCCTGGTGGGGGATGGAGGTGTAGAGTGACTGGACATCCATGGTGAGGATGAGGGAGTGGGGGCCTGGAAGAAGGGTCTCAACCTGAAACGTCACCTATTCCTTCGCTCCATAGATGCTGTCTCACCCGCTGAGTTTCTCCAGCATTTTTGTCCATCTTTAACTATTCTTGTGAACATTTGTAGCAGACCACAACTTTCTAACCATCTTCTCTGGTGAAAAACCTAATGGTCATGATACCATAGATCCGTTCATCCTTGATTATCACTGAATTCTGTTAATTTATTGCCATAGTAAGTCTATAAAATCTCGATCAATCCACTACTGCTGAATGACTTCACCCTCAGTAAATCAACAACTGCTGGTCCATTGGAAGATAAACCCACGTTGTCCAAAGAGATTTCATCGGTTGGTATTTGGCTCCATCTGGTGGCCTAACCAAAGCTTGCAGAAAATCCTCACTCAATCTGAAGAATTGAATTGAAGAATTGAATTGAAGCCCGATTCTCCAGCATCTGCAGTTCCTTCTTTAACACCATAATTACATGAGTTTTACTCAAATTCACCAGGATTGCCTGTAGCTTCCAGTTAAATAATCCAGAAAACTGCTGATGATTACATGTCCACGATGGTGTGAAATTATCCAGAGAGTGCAGTACTGGTTGGACTATCCAATGAGAACAGTGATGGTGTTAGATTATCATGTAGGAACAGTGATGGTGTGCAGATGCACACAAAGTGTATCCGTTACGTAGCTCTCTATTTGATTTTTATTGATACACCATGAACCTATGGTCGGGTCACTGGTCAAACCAATCTAACGGTGGATCGCTATACTTAAATATACTCATGGAGTCATACTGCATGGAAACAGGCCATTCAGCCCCACTTGCTCACCGGCTACACTAGTCCCATCTGCCCACATCTGGCCCAGATCCCACTAAACCTTTCCTATCCATGTGCCTATTCAAATGTTTTTTAAATGTTGTTATAGTACATGCCTCAACTACGTCCTCTGGCAGCTCATTCCATATACCCACAACCCTCTGTGTGAAAAAGTTGCCCCTCTTTCCCCTCTCTCTGTAAATCAATGTCCTCTGGTTCTTAAGTCCTCTACCTTGGGTAAAATATTGTGCATCTACCCTATCTGTTCCCCTCATGATCTTATACACCTCCAAAAGACCACCCCTCATCCTCCTGCACCCCAAGGAATAAAGTCCTGGTCTGCCCAAGCTCTCCGTTTAGCTCAGGCCCTCTAATCCTGGCAACATTCTTCTAAATCTTCTCTGCACTCTTTCCAGTTTAACAATATCTTTCCAAGAGCAGGGTGACACGAACTGAACACAATACTCCAAATATGGCCTCACCAATATCTTGTACAATTGTAACATAACATCCATTTTCTATACCCTGACTGATGAAGGCAAATGTGCTGAAAGTCTTCATGACCATTCTATCTACCGTTGACGCCACTTTCAAGGAACCGTGTACCTGGGGTCTACCATTCCCAGGGGCCTTCCATTCACTCTGAAGATCCTGTCCAGGCTTGACTTTCCAAAACGCAACACCTCACTTACCTGCATTAAACTCCCTTAGCCATTCCATAGCTTACTTGCCCAGCTGATCAAGAATCTGCTAATTTTGATGACCATCTTCACTCTATATATATGATCCTACTCACTTTAGTGTCATCTGTGTACTTACTATCATGACTTGTACACTCTCATCCAAATCATTGATATAAACCACAAACACTATTGGATCAGCACCGATTCCTGAGGTGCACCACTTGTCATAGGTCTCTAGTCCGAAAAGCACCCTTCCACCACCTCTCTTCCATTAAAGCTATTTCTGTAACGAGTTAGCTAACTTTTCCTGAATGCCATTTAGACTTTAGACTTTACTTTAGACTTTAGAGATTGAGCGTGGAAACAGGCCCTTCGGCCCACCGAGTCTGCACTGACCAGTGGTCACCACATACAGTAACACACTGGGGACAATTTTTACAACTTACCGAAGCCAATTAACCTACACACCTGTACACCTTTGGAGTGTGAGAGGAAACAGAAGCAACCATAGAAAACCCAGGTGGTCACAGGGAGAACATATAAACTCCGTACAGACATTACCCATAGTCTGGATCAAACTCGGGTCTCTGACGCTCTAAGGCAGTAACTCTACTTCTGCATCACTGTGTCGCCCTTAATACTTCATGCAGCCTCATCAACGTCTTCTACAACTGTAACAAAACATTCCAGCTTCTACACTCAGTATCCTGACTGATGAAGGTCAATCTACCGAAAGCCTTCTTGAGTACCCTATCTTCATGTGATACCACTTTCAGGGAAACGCAGGCATGGCTGTATTCGAACCCAGGATCTCCTGTTTACTAGAGAGGTGCTTTCACAAGCGATGGCACCACAACCATCCACACCAGACTATCACGCGGAACCTTATCAAAGTTCTTCTTGAAGTCCATATAGACATCTGCGGCCTTGTCCCCGTCAACCTTTTTGGTTACATTAAAAAGTCCGATCAAATATGTAAGACATGATCTTCCATGCACAGAAGCAATCTGACTTTCCCTAATCAGCTGTCCATCCAAATACATACCATTCCCAGGCTTTTCCTTGTAGTCTCTCTTAAATGAAGGAACAACGTTAGCTATCAACCATGTCATCCGGCACCTCACCAGTGACTAACGATGATTTGTATACCTCTGCCAGGGCTCCCGCAATTTCTTCTCTAGCTTCCCACACTGACCTTGCATATATGTGATCACGCCTGGGAGATTTATCTACCTTCATGTGCCCTAGGATGCCCTGTACAATCTTGACTGTCCTCAATACATCTCCATTAACTGTCACAAGCTCCCTAGCCTTCATATCTTTCTCCATGGTAAAAACAGAGGCCAAATACTCATTGAGGACCTTGCCCATCTCCTGCCGCTCCACACATTGATGACGCTTTGGTTTCTGAGGAGTCCTTTTCTCTCTCCAGTTAATCTAGTTCCCTGAATGTACATAACATTTCTTCAGATTCTCATTAATATTATCTGCTAGAGCTATCTTCTGGCCCATTTTTACCTTCCACCTTAAGTATGCTCCTCAGTCTCCCTTACTCCTCTAGCGATACATTTGATCCCAGTTGCCTATACCTGTCTCATGCCTCCTTTTTCCTGACTAAAAGCTCAATTTCTCTCAGCATCCAGGTTTGCTTACTCCTAGATGACTTGCCCTTCACTCTAACAGGAATATGCATGCCTTAAACTCTCAACATCACTCTTTTAAAAGCTTTCCGGATGTCCCATTGCCCGCAAACATGTCACTGCAATCAACTATGTCAGGTTTCTGCCTAATACCATCAAGAGTTCCATCAGCGCAGCATCCCATGGAAAGGCCTGTATTCAGGTCATCCCTGTTTGTGAGGTTCCTCAAATATCTGGCTTGGGTCCCCTGGGACATAGTTGGAAATTTGGTGGTGTAAAATAACAAGAATGACACAGTGGCACAACGGTAGAGCTGCTGCCTTACCGCGCCAGAGATCCAGGTTCAATACTGACTATGGGTGCTGTCTGCACGGAGTTTAAATGTTCTCCCCGTGACCATGTAGGTTTTCTCAGGCTGCTCCAGTTTTCTCCAACACTCCAAACACATACAGGTTTGTAGATTAATTTGCTTCAGTAAAATTGTAAATGGTCCCTCATATGTACAATTGGGTTAGTGTACGGGGTGATCGCTGGTTCCGCGCTGTATCTCTAAAGTCTAAAATCAAAGGAATAAAGTGTAATTAAGACTTTAATATCCTCTGTAATTTCAAAATGCCAGGAGACATTACAGAGAGGCAGTTGTTAAGAAGAGAAAATGATAGTCAGACTGGACACAGCAGGAAACTGCAGTGTGCGAGAGAGAGAACACGTTGCAGGTAACAGAGCAGTACAGCATTAAACCGAGAAATTAATGTGATACTTGAATAAATAGCAAATTAGCAGGGGTGAAGCTCCTCAGGGATGAGCTCCAGAAAATAGGAGAAATTGGAGAATGGCAAGAGTGATATGGGGAATTATGCAAAGGAACTGGCAACCAGGAATTATGGGCAGGCACGATGTAACAGGATGATGCAAATAGGCCATCAATAAATAGTGGGTTCATTCCAATAACTGGGGCAGTGAGTGTGGAAACATAGGATGGGCAACCCAGGCAAATGGCAAGTAAATATGGGGGATAAGGGAAGGAACCAATAATCAGGGAAAGCATAAGGAAATTTGAGGAGTAAATGAAAGCCACCAAGATACCAGGGGAATTGTTGAATGGTGCACATGGATGGGGGGATTAAGCATAATTCCAAAGTGGGAATTAAGTTTGTGAGCCAGGATATTCAGGGAGAAAAGTGGTTGGATCCGTTTACTCTTGACATTAGAAGGCTGAGAGTGAATTAATAGAAATATTTAAAACAAGAAATGTTTTAATAAAGTAAATAGAGGATTTTCCCACATTCCCATTAACCAAAGGCGATCAATATAAAATAATCGCTAAGAAATCCACTTGGGAAAGTGTTGCAAATGTGGACGTCACTTTCACATGGAAGGATTGACATGAATAGCAAAAGTTCTCTCCAGGTTACAATGGGGTTTAATTCCTGAGTATCGATCGATCAATCAAATCAATCATTTGATTCATCAATCAATCAATCAATCAATCAATCGACCACTACAAATATTGGATTTAGTGAATGCATGTAAATAGGGACGAACAATTTAAATTTGGGGAATACTACGGAGACTTAAGCCTAAAATACTTCAAGTAATGATTTGATGATAAGTAAATATCTTTTGTACACTAACCAAGAACATTATCTCATGGTATATTGAAACAAAGAACTGCAGATACTGGTTAATATACGAAAGGACACAAAAGTGCTAGAGTAACTCAGCGGGTCAGGTAGGATTTCTGGAGAATACGGATAGGTGATGTTTCGGGTCAAGACCCAAAGAACGGGTCTGAAGAAGGATCTATACCCGTAACGTCACCTATTCCCTGTTTTCCAGAGATGCTGCCTGAGCTGTCGAGCTACTCCAGCATTTTGCATCTTTTTGAGCATTATCTCGATGGTGAAAAAGAAATTTAACTGACTGATCTAGAAAGTACACATTCTGAAGATCTTTAAGGAAATAAGTACTACACACACTGCCAGGTGCCGAACAGAGGATCAGCTAACAGAACTATTTGGTGCTAGCTATGGTTCATTTAGTAGTTCTTTGACCTCGGAGTCAAAAATATCACAAGATTAGTTCCATTCTGATGCCCTTACAGAATTTCTTCATTGGTTGTTCAATACTGAGGAGACACTGCACTGGAACGCTGAACAATGTTTTTCAGACTAAGGCAGTTTTCTTCCTCTCGTATTACTGTAAATATTAAATATTCCTTAAATATTCCTTCAGAATATTTTCCTGACACCGTACCAAATTTATGACCTTCAAACATCAGAAAGCAGATTGTCCTAAGAACCTGACTGTGTTTCTCGTGCTATGGAGATGAGAATTGATTTTTCCTGGAGAAGAACGTGATTACACTGGTTTCTAGATCTAATTGTGGGTGGGAGCTCAACGGAAAAATCATGACCACTGCTGAAATAGATATCCATGTAGTATATCGTCACATGCTTCCCGTTAGGCTTTTTCCAAACCCCATTTGCAGTTGGGCAACCTCAGATTCACTGCATTTAACTGGTCAACTTGCTGCGCTGCGCTGGTGGGTTTTTATTTAAGCAGATTCTCTTTTCATTTATTTCTTTAACTGGACCCCAATTGGTACCTAGCCTCCACCACTCAACGTATTGATGACACTCAACTGACTCTCTGGCCCTGATTACTCAAATCAAAGTCTGTGATCACGAATTGAAACCTCCCTTCACTTTGACCACTGGCCGCAGGACACTGGCTCATCTTCACCTCCAGGTCACCAGCTACAGGACCACCATCTCCCTTGCTGTTCCAGCTGTCCAGCCCCCTTTCCTTCACTCACTCTGTGCTGATGCAGGGCCTTGAGCAAAAGCCTAAGGCCCTGTGTAAGTAAAAAGATATTTAAGGCAAATAATTCATCTAGTGTCATCAGGAAAGTTGAATTATGATGCACATTAAAGCCAAAACAAGTAGGCTCTTCAGCTCCGGACCACAATTTCAGCTTCAGTAAACATGACACAACTGAGTTGCCCAATGTGGAAAATCAACATTACTCAGTCTGAAGTGGACCGAATCGCAAAGCCCATTAACTAAAGCACACACTGTGTCAAGTGTATGAATGAGCTCATTGTGAATTGTGAATTCTGGTAAAGAGTTCAATCACCAAAGTGATACCACATGAAGTGGTCAGTTTACAACTCCAACTGGCACCACAAACTCCACTTACTTTAATTCACATTCGCTATTAAACTTCTAAATCCATATTCTATCCATTATATGTTGCACATTACCCTTATGCTCTTTCAACGTCTTTCAAGATCCTACAAATGTTTTATCATTCAGTGCCATCTTCTATGCTCTCATGTGCTGGGGTAGCAGGGCGAAGGCCGCCGATGCCAACAGAATCAACAAGCTCCTGGGCGTGTTCATTGGAGGTGGTCTCGGAAGGGAGAATATTCCTCAAACTGCGTAGTATCTTGGGCAATACATTTCACCCCCTCCATAACACACTGGCCAACCTGAGGAGTACCTTCAGCAATAGACTGGCCCCACCAAGGTGCAGCACAGAACACCACAGGAGATCCTTTTCCCCTGTGACTATCAAAGTGTACAACTCCTTCCATTTCTGTCATGGAATAGACTGACTCCAACCCCCCCACCCCCCCAACCCCTCCACTCCCCCATCTTTGCACATCCCTCATCCTGGACATTTCCACTCAATAATTTAGCTTAATGTTTGTGCATGATTACAACTTACCAAAAGAATTCTCATTGATAATTACATTTTAATCACAGATGAATTGGATATTGATGTCTTTAGTTCCTCAGTGGGTATTGTGTGCCATTCCCTGGTCAGCATTTAGATGATATGTAAACCCATCGATGTTACAAGGAATTCCATGACATTATTCAAAACTAGGAAACAAGTGTCCAGTTTCCTAGACTATATTTGATCTTCAGCTAAAACCAAGCCCTCATGATCTTGCCAGTCCTTTCTTTGTTCCTTGAACCACCAAGTCTCATATGTCCTGACTGTTAATTAACTTCACACCCATACAATGAAAAGATTAATATTACTGATTAAGTTTATTTATTGTTGCAGAAAGGCAGAATGAGATCCAAACTATAGCATATCAATAGATTTTAAGATGATACAAACAATTCAAGCAATATCAGCCAGATACTGATCTACTGAGGATGGAGAATATTGGCCCATGCGTTCTCAGGAATCAAGTGTGTAATATGGAACCTGAAGATGTTTCACTGTGTGGCTTGAGGCAGGTGAAAGCAAAAGGCGTGGTCACCATCTGCAACGACAGAGATATCAAAGAGTCAGCAATTATTGTTGTGTCAGCTTCTGAGCTTGTCAAGCTGTGATTCCACATGTTTCTTCAGGGCAACAAAGGAAGAGAGTACCTAATTTAGTTCTTTAGCCAGTTCCACCAATTTCCAAGGTCCTGGCTGATCTCTGACACAATTCCACTTCTCTCCATGCCCCATTTTCCAAATTCAAATCTTGTCTGCCAAAATCCTATTGATCCTACATTAACCTAGCATCAAATCATGTTGAGGGTATACCCCTAAACTTCTACTCATTATGTGTGGAAACATTTCCCAACCTCTTGGAAGACATGGGCTTAATGCTTAGCCTCTGTCCCACTGACAGTATCATCACCAACACTGCCCTTCAATCTTCCAAATCACCTTCAACCAATCTCTTCTTGACCCCTGGCTTCAACAATCTATCAAAATTAATACTTTGATTCCCTTTATTGCCTTTGTAACCAATCAAATGATTCCTTAACTTTATAAATACCAAACAACATATACTATATATCTAGGTTGGGTAATCTCATTTTATAATCAAGTTTTTTTTAAATACACATTGCTTTCTAATAAGTCTACAGAGCATTTCTAATGTATCCGTCTCAAGACATGGGGACTAGAATCATTCACATAGTCATAGTTAACTCTCCCCTGTTCAGTGCATAATGTGGTATCACTTTTTTTCTTATTCTAATGCTAATTCTAAAATATAAAGAGCAGGATTCTGAAAGCCTTTTATGATTTTCCATTTTCAGTGAAAGATCATTATTTATCAAAACCCCGTGGACTGTTGGCAATGTCTAGGTTTCACTCTTTGGAAAGTTATTTTGCACTTCAGAGGCCACCAGCCCTTGCTCTGGACATCACTTTCTACGCTATCCACCTTTCTGCGCCGTTCTTCTATGTTAAAATCCTCTATCTCATCACCTTTAATACGACCTTCCTCTCAGGCTTGGCAACATCTGTGGCGTGAGGGGTTTCTACACTACTGGTGTGGCATAACTACAATCTTCATTTGTTCATCACTGTGATATCTTTCACATTCATTTTCATTCGCGATTATATACTCCCATAAGCAAAGCGAAAAGAATAACGTGTCCCTTCAGGACTCAACTAATTTGGGCTTTCAATATTTGGGATTTAGAAGCAGTTAACATACCTGGAGGGACACAGCTGTAGAGGCCGTCCATTCCCCTGACATATCCTTCACCCAAGTATTCTCTGTAATTCGTGGTGAGCACTTCAACCAGGCACTGGGTGTCGGTTGCAAAAATGAGACCCCAGGAGTTGGTCTTGACTGTACTGTACAATGAGAACCTCGCTTCTTCTGTTCCACCACGACCATATTTCTTCTGCATTGAGCAATGATTTGGTTAATTCACGCAGAAGAAATACAGCTACACACAAATTACCCACCAGAATGTGTGGAGGGCCAATGTTGTATACCATGCCGTATATAATGTTGTATACCATTTACAGATTCATGGCCAGCATTTGATCTTTCCCCAGTAACTTTCTGTTTACCAATGAGTTGCTTTTCTGAAGTATAATTATGTTTGGAGATTGGGGCAATTTTTTTTCTCAAAGCTTCGTCAGGGTATGCTCTACTGGTTGAGGATTGCTCCATGTCAAGCATGGTGCCATTTAGATACTAAGCAGACCTCCCTTTGCATTATCTAATCAAAACACTGCAAAGATTTGTGGTGCAGTTGATCGAGCTGCTGCCTCGCTGCTCTGGTGATTCTGGTTTGCTCGGGTTTCATCCTGACCTCAGGTCTGTGTGGAGTTTACGCATTCTCCTGTGTGATTGTGTGGGTTTCCACTGAATGATCTGGTTTCTCCCCCAATGTGATGTGAATTAAAAGTGAGATTAATGTCGGGCTATTGTCAATACACGCTTGCTGGTTGGTGCACGTTCAGTGGGCTGAAGGCCCAGTCTCCCTACTGCATGCCTATGGGCCTATGATTTCCACTGACCATGGGTTTATCCCAAAGGTCTGTATATTTATTTATTTCTGTTTTTATTAATTGCACTGATGACAAAACTGATGAGAAACAATTTTTCGTTTCTTCAGTGTATGCAAGTGCTCAGTGAAATGACAATAAAGTAAATACTTTATACTTATTTAAAAACATGAGAAAGAGTCTACTCCAAATGTATTAAAGAAGGAACTGCAGATGCTGGAGAATCGAGGGTACACAAAAAGCTGGAGAAACTCAGCGGGTGCAGCAGCATCTAAGGAGCGAAGGAGATAGGCGACGTTTCGGGTCGAAACCCTTCTTCAGACTCAAGAAGAATGGTCTCGACCCGAAACGTCGCCTATCTCCTTCGCTCCTTAGATGCTGCTGCACCCGCTGAGTTTCTCCAGCTTTTTGTGTACCCTACTCCAAATGTATGTTTGTTTACAAATATTTGCAATGCACAAAGACAAACTCAAGATACTAACATGGAGAACAAATATTAAATACTCACTTGTTCCTCTTTTAAAAAGTTCAGGATTTGATCTCTCATATCTGGGCGGGATACAACAGTCCGAGCGGGTACTTGTGCCAAGTGACATGTCTTATAATCCGTCACAGCAGCCTGAGTGCCATTTAAGCACAGAAGCCTATAATCGGTGGATCTGAGATTAATAGCCCAATCCTTCTGCAAGTTACCTTGAAAGTGAAGCATTGAACCATTACAATATAGAACATAGAACAGTACAGCTCAGCAACAGATCCTTCGGCCCACATGTTGGTGCAGAACATGATGCCAAGACCAAATCTTATCTGCCTGCAGATAAACCTTATCACTCCATTCCCTGCATTTCAATATACCTATCCAAAGGTCTCTTAAATACCGCTATCATTTCTACCTCAACACGTTCCAGGCACTCACCACCCAAGACTTGCCCCGCAAATCTTCTTTAAACTACCCTCTCACCATAAAAATATGTCCTCTAGTACTTTATTTTTTTTTAATCCTGGGAAATACGTTTGGACTATCTATGCCTCTCATGATTTTCTATACTTTATCACATCTCCCTTCAACCTCTGGTGTTACAAAGAAAACAATCTAAGTCTGTATAACCACTCCCTGTACCTAATATTCTCTAATCCATACAACATTCAGGTAAACTTCCATTGCACGTGTTTTCAAAGCCTCCACATCCTTCCTGTACCAGAGTGACCAGAACTGCATGTGATATTCCACAGTCCTTTTCAAGCTGCACAACCTGCTGACTCTTATACTCAATCTTTCGACTAATGAAAGCAAGCATAGGAATAATGCTTTATTTACCACTCTATCTACTTGTGATGCTTCTTTCATTAAATTCATCTGTACATCAATGCTGTTAAGGGTCACAACATTAATTGAATATTTTCCCCTTATATTCAACCTCCCAAAGTGCAACACCTTAAACTTGCTCAGTTTAAACTCCATCTGCCGTTTCTCCCCCAATTCTCTCGCTGATCTATATCCCGCTGTATACTTTGAATACCTTCCTCGCGGCCCTATCGACCTTTTGTCATCTGCAAACTTACTAAACAACACATCTACCTCTATGTCCAAGTCTAGTTTAGTTAAACATATCACATGTACTGCTGTACATGTGACATAAACATGTACTCTGGTACAGTGAAGAGCTTTTTTGTTGTGTGCTGTCCAGTTGAGGTAAATGGTAGGTCAGGACACTCTCTAGTTGGTGATAGGATGGTTCAATTGCCTGAAAACAGTTGGGAAGAAACTGTCCCTGAATCTGGAGACATGCATTTTCACACTTCTGCACCTCTTGCCTGCTGGGAGAGGGGAGAAGAGTGAGCGTCTGGGTTGAGACTTTTACTTCAATAGAAGGGAGGTTGGTTTGCGTGATGGTCTGGGCTATGTCCACAATTCTCTGCAATTTCTTGTGGTCTTGGATGCAGCTGTTCCTAAGTGATGCCTTGATGCATCCCAATCAAAGTCATTTATATGTATCACAAACAGCAGAGGTCCCAACCCAGATCCCCGAGGCACTCTACTGGTAACATTCCTTTATCCTGAATATTGTCTTTTCACCATTTGATTTTTTCAAATGCCTTTTTTAAAATCTGCCCTCGCTTATCATTCACCTTCGTCATCTCCTCAAAAAACTCAATCATGTTAATAAGACACAACCTATTAAGTAAAAAGTCATGTTGAGTGATCCTAATTAATCCACTCTTCCAAACAGATGTAAATCCTATTCTGAAGAATCCAGTCTAATAGCTTCCCTATCACTGACGTGAGGCTCACGGGCCTTTAATCCGCAGATTCTCCCCACTTCTGGAACAACATTACCTACTCTCCATTCTATGCACAGGTCAGAGGGTCAGGGAGAAGATGGAGAGTTTGTGTCAGAGGTAGAGAGTTGTTTGACCAACGGGATGCACAAGGAGGATTAGTGGAGAAGGGAATCTACGGGTCTTCTGGGATGAGGCAGCTCCAATTACCAAGGATTTGAAATGGAATCAGGAACAATGTAAACAAGAATTATACATCTTGAAAGGTTTTTCACTGCCAGTAATGGGTAGCAAAAGGTAGAAAAGGGCTTTCAATTAACCCTCTGGTTAATATTTGTGTGTACAGTCAAATAATCATCCATAAACCATGTGACAAGGGCTCTGAGACATTGCAGTGTGGAAGGCCATTCCCTTTGCATTGTGCATGATATGCCCATGGACAAACTTGCTGTAATTTTCAAAATGTTACTCTGTGGTTGTCCTTTGTAAAACATTGTTTCTTGGAGCATTTATGATAAATGACAAGGTTGTGTGATGGAGTTTCTAAGTTATGGAGTTTTAAAGCACATGGAATAAAGGTAGATTAGATGGTTGATCAAGTCTGAGGGGGATTCTGGGAACTAGTCGCAGCCTCATTATGGTCGCTACGAATTTTTCAACATGGTGAAAAATTAGCAGCGAATAGAGTGAAGCCGCCATGGAGAGTAGCGAGAATTCTTGTGCCGTAGGTGGGTCGCCAGGAGGTCCTAGTGGGTTATCAGGAGGTCGAAGGTTCTCGGAGGTTGTAGCTGGTGCTGACCGGTGAATTTCATTGGCTTATTGGGGAAAAAAAAGGTAAGTAGTTGTTTACAGAACCAAGGAAAACCGACCGGTAAAAATGTCTGCCGAGCTTCACAGCCATGTATCTGTGGTTTCTTAAAAGTTGTCTCCACTCCTTTTTCCTCCCCTTTTTTAAAGGATGTACCGTACACTGTGCTTAGCCGTCTTAATGACAGCACCAACCTTCCTGTTCATCGCGGTATCACTTTGGCTTTGCACCGTCTGAATTTGGCTCAGACAGCGCTGACCCCACTTGCCCTCTCCCCCGTCTGCATAACAGGCTGGTGAAGGGGATGGAGGGAGGGGGAGAGGGAGGGAGAGAGTATTTTTCAGGCGACTGCCGACAACTTGAGAGTTGCTGGCAGTCGCCTGAAAAATAGCCTAAGTGGGACAGGCCCATTAGTCTCCTTCTCACCAGTGCCCATCCTGAGTTAGGCTATCACTAAACACTTTGGGCAGTACAAGGGACCAGAAACTCAGACATACCATCAGTGTTCTCAAAGACGGTTCCATGTTTGATGAAAGTCACATCACCCTTTTCAGTGAGGCATCTGAAAGAAATTCAAGCAATAATTGAATAAGACTGAGTTCTTGTTTGGTGGTTGGCTTATGTCGCTGGGTGAAAGAAGGTGGACAGTTTGAGATGCATTGGAGTTGTTAACAGGAGTGGTCTGTCATGAAACTGTCAGATTATTTAATTCACTCATGTCCAACAGAGAAAGAAATCCATGGTCTTATTCCGCTTGGCCAAAAATAATGACAGTCCCATATTGTTCTCTCTGAATTGTTTTAGGAAGGCAAAGTCTCAATCGAACTCAGGAAAATCTAGTAATGCAAGTTTAATATTAGTGACCTAAGTATTATATTCAAATATTGATTGGCTCTCCACCACAAAAATAATGACAGTCCCATATTGTTCTCTCTGAATTGTTTTAGGAAGGCAAAGTCTCAATCGAACTCAGGAAAATCTAGTAATGTAAGTTTAATATTAGTGACCTAAGTATTATATTCAAATATTGATTGGCTCTCCACCACAATTAGATTCTAAATATTTATTTTCAGAGATGCATTTGACTACAGAACATTCCCCACAGAACCATTGTTCACCAGCAACACAATCTAGACCAGTGCTGGTCCAGCAATGCTTTCACTTTTGAAATCCACACTGACTAATTATTTCATAACGGATTTCCAGGTTTTATTCCCCCCCCTTCTTGGAGGGATTTCATTGTATTTCCTACCGCAGGCGTTAAGCTAATTGGCCTATAGCTGCCTTTGTCTAAATCCATGTATGTTGAATGTTAGCTAACTTCTAGCCATTCATCTTCAACATGACATCAACTAAATACCTGTCAACTCATTGCTTTAAAAAATAAATCTAGGGATTTAATTCATCTTGATTCCAGAACGTAGCCATTAATTTATTAAAGGTAAAACTTTCAATTCCACATTCACTAACTTGTCTCCCTGGTAAATGGTGATTCTGCTATTTCATGATCATTCTCTTGGCGTATACAATCATAAAATCACAGTACGGTACACCACAGACACAGATCCATTTGACCTATGTAATCCATACCTATGATCATCTCATTTATTTGAATTAACCTGGCCTTTCTTTTGCACTCTTATTCCAATCTAGCTCTTCATTTTTATTGATGAGTCAGTGGTCTACTATATTTCATTGTTCACTTAATTACATAGTTCCTCTTTACTATCCTAATTGTCTAATTTACTTTTCACCTGATCGTTTTGTCCCGTGCTTTATGATCCTCACTGCATTCCACTTACTTGATATTTACTCTTGCCTGAAGTTTCATGCTGCCTTTATTCATACACGGTTAGTGTTAAGGAGGCTTTGTTCTCTCAGTGGAATGTATTTTTCCTGTGCTCTTTTTCATCATTGTTTTATTTATTGTTTGCCAATATTGTTGGCAATTTTATTTCCTAAATTTATCTTCATTGTTCTCAAAACTGGTTTCTGATCCAGTTAATTCCCTGACCATTTATATATTCCTTGGTTTAGTCTGCCCATGTTCTCCCCAGTTATTTTGCTTTTATTTTTGTTACATTTCTAGTTTCTTGATACTTTCTCTTAGAACATTTGTACCATTTCCATTTTAGATGGAGCTCCCCCCAAATCCCGTTGGTTGACTCCTTATTTTGATTCTACTGCCTTCTAGCACACCAAGGAAATCCCCTTTTCCATGCTGGAATTATAGCGGCATCTTGAACCTCTTTCCCTTTCTGTACAATAGCCAGTTTTCTTGTGGTTCAGTATGTGTTTAATCTCAGTATTATTGTCTCAGAACAAGGAGATCAATTCCATAAAAGAAATGTCTTCATTTCAGAGAGTTGCCAATCTGTAATTTTCTGATCCAGAGGATCTAGGGTGCTCAATCATTTAGGAATGAGATCAGGAGTTATTTTTGACAATCATAGAACTGATTGATGCACTGGAAAATTGGAGATCATCCATGGGTTGCAATGAATGGAAGAGAGACTCAAGACTCCTGGGAGTACACTGCTGTTCATTTCTTCACCTCTCACAACTCTTCTAACACATCTATTAGATAGGGAGTAAAATGTCCTCAACATTCTCCCACAAAACATCCTAGTGATGGTGCCACAAAGATTAAACATAGAGTAAAGATGACTCTATGCTGCACTAATCCCAAAGCCTTGGCCTTAATGATTGTTCCATTATACTATTGTGCTATTAGTCCAAGATAAGTATCTTTCTGATTTAAGGGAAACTTTGTGTTGTGAACAATTGTGTCAGTAGAGTCGGATTGATCACATACAGAATTAGCCAACTAATTCAGAGCATACGTTGTATAAAAAGTAAAGTCCCCTCGGTACTATTCTAGTCCATTGGATGAAAATAACTTTCATTGTGAACCAGTTGAAGCAAACTGTCTACCTGAATGCACCACTGTAACCAAAGTATTTCTCTTTTTCACCGAAGGCACACTTGTCTCTTCCAGGTCGAGATGAACTGTCTTGACCGGCGCACAGTGAGCACAGTTTGGTGCTGGGATCACCCCCTGGGGCGCAACTTTCACTGAAATACGTTGCTTCATTCAAAAATAAAATAGAAATAGTTTTCAGTTTTGAGGAACAGCAGCAAAGGTTTGACACAATTGATGCTTGCCACATGGCTCTGAACTGGCAAATGAACTGAGTGAAATAGGAATAGATTAAAGATCAAGTTGTGTACTCCAAGTGGAATAGAACACATGAGACACTGGCTGCCTATACTAAATGGAACATCTGTGTGTACTAAACATAGAAACATGGAAAAAAGGTGCAGGAGCAGGCCATTTGGCCCTTCGAGCCTGCACCGCCATTCAATATGATCATGGCTGATCATCCAACTCAGTATCCTGTACCTGCCTTCTCTCCATACCCCCTGATCCCTTTAGCCACAAGGGCCACATCTAACTCCCTCTTAAATATAGCCAATGAACTGGCCTCAACTACCTTCTGTGACAGAGAATTCCAGAGACTCACCACTGTCTGTGTGAAAAATATTTTCCTCATCTCGGTCCTAAAGGAATTCCCCCTTATCCTTAGACTGTGACCCCTTGTTCTGGACCTCCCCAACATCGGGAACAATCTTCCCGCACCTAGCCTATCCAACCCCTTAAGAATTTTGTAAGTTTCTATAAGAAACCAAACAAACTTGGTGTGTGTACTAACTGGACTGCAGGACCATATCCATATTAAGTGCTAATGCATTGAGCAGCCATGAGTGTAGAGAGAGTGAATGGAAGAAAGGATGGGGAAAGGAGAAGGGATGCAGGAAGTGGATTTTAATATGGAGTGAGAAAAGCAATAGGAGAAGAGTAGACAATGAGAAGGGGAAAAGGGCAATGTGGAAAGGAAATGGGAAAATGAGATTTGGGTTGCAGTATTAAGAAGGAAAGGAACAGTGTAAGGTGAGTGGTGGAATGTGGGGTAATCTGGAGAGAATAGGTTTCGGTGTCATTGAATATTCGATGGATAAATGTGCACAGACGGGCCTGCTTCCGCAATGTATGACTCTAAAGACAAAGTTCTCGAGGAACTCAGTGGGTCAGGTGACATGTGTGGACGGAATGGGCAGATGACGTTTCAGATCGGGACTCTTCTCCAGTCTGAAGAGTGCGTCTGTTCATTCTCTCCACTGCCTGAGCTGATTAATTTCTCCAGCACTTTTTGTTTTCCTTGTGTAGTTCCCAACATGGTTTACATTGCCATCTGCTGGTCAACAGCCACAATGGCCCGAGCTACACAAAATATTAAATCCTAATGAATTTCAATTTTTTTTTAAAGCAAAACGTTGTCCAGTTACTCAAACCTCCAATCAGAAAGGTATCACTTACAGTTATAAAGGCTGCAGTTTTTGATTTTCCCCTGTGCAATCAGCAGCCCCATTGGGATATTCCAACCAGTTCGGTGCATAGCTGTGTGGCACGATTTCTTGCCTTTCAGGCCATCCCAGGTCAAAGACGGGTCCTTCACAACAGCTACTATATACACATCTGGAGCAGAATACAACCACATGCAATACTTGATGAACCTCCATATGTCACAACACACGATGGAAATTAAGGGTTCAATTATGAGATGGGGTTATGGAAACCAAGTTTGTGTTTGTTTTAGAATGGAAGATTAACAGACAATTCAGTGACGGTGCTGGCAATAGTTAAGATGGTTTGATAAGGTCGATAGAGAGAAATCCTATGCTGCGGTGGGGCAATGCCAAAATAAGGGGGGAGATGCTAAGGTCAATGTAGTCACTTTATGGGGTAGCATCAGGAAACATTTACCAGGCGTAGTAGGAATCTAAACACTCTCCAGTAAGCACCCGAGGTTGAGTACAATTGAACATCTCAGAACTGAGCCTGATAGATTGTTGTTAGGTAAGGTTGCTAAGTGAAACAGGAGTTTAGAGAGTTATAACACAAATGTATTAAAGAGAGAAGTGCTGTAGTTGCATACAGAGCAATGTATAACATGGTTGGGAAAACTTCATGATATAGATGACAGTGTTTGCATTATCCATGCTTTACTGTGACATTAAATGTCAACAAGGCGTTCCAGCGGTCCTCACCAACGACCCCCGCACATTAACACTATCCTACACCCACTACGAACAATTTTTACATTCATCAAGCCAATTGACCTACAAACCTGTACGTCTGGAGTGTGGGAGGAAACCGAAGATCTCGGAGAAAACCCATGCAGGTCATGGGGAGAACGTACAAACTCCGTACAGACAGCACCCGTAGTTGGGATCGAACCCGGGTCTCCAGCGCTGTATTCGCTGTAAGGCAGCAACTCTACCTCTGCGCCATTGTAACCGCTGATCATTATTATTTCAATTTCAGGACATTTGAGATGTGTTTATTAATTGTGCAGACCGACACATGGTGGTGTACAAACAGAGCACGGCGCATGGCTTATTCCATGTGACAATATAATTCCATGTGACAAAGTAAATGGGTAGTGTTGTAGAGCAGTGGGATCTAAGAGTGCAGGTGCATGGTTCCTTGAAGGTCGAGTCACAGGCAGATAAGGTGGTCAAAAAGGCTTTTGTCATTTTGGCCTTCAACAGTCAGATTATTGAGTATAGAAGTTGAGAGGTCATGTTGCAGGTGTATAAGATGTTGGTGAGACCGTATTTAGAATATTGTGTTCAGTTCTGGGCACCATGTTATTGCCAAGCTTAAAAGGGTTCAGAAAAGAGTTATGAGGATGTTGCCAGGACAAGAGGGTGTGAGCTACGGGGAGAGGTTGAGTAGGCTGGGTCTCTATTCCATGGAGTGCAGGAGGATGAGGGGAGATCTTATAGAGGTATATAAAATCACGAGAGGAATAGATTGGGTAGATGCACAGAGTCTTTTGCCAAGAGTAGGGGAATTGAGGACCAAAGGACATGGGTTCAAGGTGAAGGGGAAAAGATTTAATAGGATTCCAAGGGGTACCTTTTTCACACATAGTGTGGTGGGTGTTTGGAACAAGCTACCAGAGGAAGTAGTTGAGGCTGGGACTATACCATCATTTAAGAAACAGTTGGACAGGTACATGGATAGGACAGGTTTGGAGGGATATTGACATAGCGCAGGCAAGTGGGACTGGGGTAGCTGGGACATTGTTGGCCAGTGTGGGTGAGTTGGGCTGAAGGGCCTGTTTCCACACTGTATCACTCTATCACTTTATGACTAATAGCTTGTATTAACTTGACTCACATTTATTCATTGGAGTTTGGCTGGGGAATGTTGGTTATCGGGAGCTATTTATCCGGACCTGGTGTGGAAAAAGAGTTAGTCCCAGCATGGAAACACATCCCAGTCACAGGGTAGAAACACATCCTAGTTCCATGCAGATGTAGCTCAGTGGAATGGTTTGCTTAAAATCAATTTAGTTCTTTAAAAGTCTTCTGAATATTTAGCCATAAGAAAGTGAAACTCACATGGTTCAGTCAGCTGTGCTGGATCATGGCAAGGTGCAAGATTTTCTGTGGGTATAAATATAAAAACATACAGAGGGTTAAATGAACCATAATTGCAAACATATAGTTTTCTTTGACAAATGACAAGTGACAGGTGAAAACTTGTAAATTGGTCTAAAATATTTTTGTGGGAAAATCCTTGGGAAGTTAATTGGGTGATGAACATGTTTGGTGGTATGTGGAGTCAGACATCAACTCAAACCTTATTGTCACCACATCCTGCCTGATATCTCTCACTGATAACAGCCCAAGATAGATGGGCCTCCAGGCAATAGAAGTTCTGTGACTGTAGATAATCATACAACTCTGAGGAGACTCGCTCTGACCTTGCCAGCTTTAGAGAGCAACTAATCAGCCTGCTGCTAATTTTAGCAGGTAACCCATCAGACCTTTGATAGCATTCAGCCCGGTGCTAGCTTTCCAGAACAACCAATCATCCAGTTTGCTTATTTGTGCAGCAGATATAACAGACATCACAAAATGGTGACCTGGAGACAGTAAAAGAGATTACAAATGCTGGAATCTGAGTAAAAATCAACTGCTGGAAGAACTCAATGGGGCAGGCAGCATCTGTGGACGGAGTTGGACAGACAGCTTTTTGGGTTGGAAATTCTCTTCAGTTTGAAATGGGCATGGAAACCGAATCAGACATGGCGGTAAGAGTGAATGAGTTTGTGAAGGGGTTCACTCATGTCGCTGTAAAATTACACTCTCTTTGATCAAAACCTCGATACGATTGCACCATGGTATTATAGAGGCAGGACAAATGATGGAAGTTCATGGGAAAATCTGGATAACCTCCATAACTCTTCCAAGCTGAAGAAAGAGATGGGACTTTCATTTGGGAGTCCATGGTGACCTGTTCAAAAATCAGGATGAGATTTGGAGAAGGTGGCACAGAAGCAGGGCATTTAATAAATAACATGCACAGGCACCTACCTTTGTCATAATATTCAGTCATAACTGGCACCAGGCCACACTTTCCTGCAGCAAGCAGTACTGAACTGTGAAGAACAACAGCATCAGCTTCTTCCAACTGCAAAGCAAGACACTCTGTCAGCAAATCAGCCTCCTGAAAGCTACTTAAGTTACCTAAACCTCGGCTCATTTGTTACATAGCACTGAGGATCGTAATGGTCCAGGCCATTGTCCCGTGTGGATCCATTTTTATACCTATGTGTGTAATGTTTACATGTTCTATTGTTTATATGTTATATGTTTATATATTTGATTCTACCCCTCAATTTTTCTACTCATTCTTTAGGAACTATTTGTCACAGGAAAAGCCAGTTTTTATTGCCTGTCCCAAATCGGCATTTTGTAGGTGATGAGGAGCCACTCTCTTGAACTACTCCATACTTCTGGAGATAGCACTTTAATCGTGCTATTCAGACAGGAGTGCCCAGAGTTTGACCCATGGACAATGAAGGATCAGCGATACATCGTCAGGATGGGGTGTTACTTGGCGTTTCAATGCATCTGCTGCCCCTATACTTCACAGTGGTAATGATCCAACAAATTACCATTTCACGTTCTAATGATGTTCTTTGAACTAAAAATGCATGTTTTCACAATCTAAATATACCACCACCATGTTTCCAACATGCATTAAATTCCTATACTTAATTTCAAATATCCTGTTCACTGTACATATATTCTTACGAATTTCAAAAATAACACCAGAATATGTTCCGTCAACCCTAAATATACTGATTACATCCCAAATATGTAATCATATTTTGAATTCCAAAATCCCCATGCATATCGTATGCATACTCCATGGTTTTCAAATATGCTTCCTTATTCTAATATCTCCATACATCTTCCCATCCATTCCAATGGCATAGTCTCATTCATTAATACTGAGTGAACAACCATATTTACTATATATAACAGGGCATCTTTTGTGTAAGGACACGAGCGTTACCTTTGGTTTCAGTGCAGCACTTTTGGGGCAATGCATGACCTTTAGGGTCCGCATGTTTCTTTGCAAATATTTGAAACTCAGTTGCATATATTTCCTTCCCGCCTACTACAAGACCACCCTCGCACCCCCAACCTCCATCACTTCCTCCTGCCTCCCTTTAGTGATCTAGAGGGATCCAGGAAAATCAAGGATAAGCTTGGCAACACGACAAGTCCCCATTTTGTGTTTTATTACTCAACGTGCACCTGATTTGTACCTTAATCTTCCGAACGCAGTCGTACATGGAGACAGCTTGGACACACTCGACAGATGTCCAGTTGTTGCACTTGCTTTGTTGAATATCACTGGTTGTGCACCAACGCACTCTATTAACTGCAGAAGCAGTGGCCTCACCTAGGAAACCGGAGCAAATAGTTTTTTTTTTAAATTTTATCACTTCACGTTTATGTTCATGTGATATTTTCAGCCTGGCACTACAAAATTGCCTTGAGAGGTTTGTAATTAAAGTTGTGGCTAAGCTTCAGCCACAAGCTTTGCCTCTCCTTCACAACACAGAGAAGCTATGGTTCTATTCTCTAAGTGCTCTCTGATGGGAGAGGTTGCATACAACATTTTAAACATGAAAATTGACGGGCAATGCATTCAAATAGGGACCTTGCCTCGCTGAATCAGGAACGAATCTAGGAAAGCTTTGGGTGGAATAAGAAAGCTACATAAGAAATCCTCAGAAGTCAAGGTATGCCATCTCAAACTGAGAAGACCATTGAAAGGATAGAAAATACAAGTAACTTAACAGGTCAGGCAGCATCTCTGGAAAACATGGAAAGGTGATGTTTTTGGGTCCTGATCGGAAATGTCACCATGTTCCCCAGAGATGCTGCCTAACATGCTGAGTTATTCCAGCACTTTGTGTCTTTTTTTGCAGACCAGCATACAGTTGTAAAAAACAGTTCCTTGCTTCTACAAGGAGAGCATTGAACTGACGCTGCCTGTGGCATGTTTCCATCTACAATCAGGTCCCTTTAGTTGCTTCTGTTCTGTATACCTATAGAGTCTTACATAACAGTTACCCGTCCATTTCAGTCTTACAAACTCCATGGTATGCCAGAACCAAAGCTCTTTACACATACCCTATTCATAGACTACAGCTCTGCCTGTAACACTATTATCCCATCCAAGCTCATCACCGAACTCGAGAGACTTGGAGTTGGCACTCCTGTAACTGGATCCTCGACTTCCTGACCAACAGACCCCAATCAGTGAGGAGAGGGGACAAATCATCCTTTATGATAATCCTCAACACAGAATTGAATTAGCGACAGTTGAAAGCTTCTAATCCCTAGAAGTAAATGTCACCAACAATTTCTCATGTTTAAGAAAGAACTGCAGATGCTGGAAAAATGGAAGGTAGACAAAAATGCTGGAGAAACTCAGCGGGTGAGGCAGCATCTATGGAGCAAAGGAATAGGTGACGTTTCGGGTCGAGACCCTTCTTCAGACTGATGCTTTCTTTTTGATAACCCTTCTTCAGACTGAACAATTTCTCATGGACCACCCATATTGAAGCAATGGCCAATAAAGCACACCAACGCTTCCACTTTCTCAGATGGCTTCAGAATTTCTGCATGTCCCCAACAACTCTCACCAACTTCTGCAGATGCGCTGTAGAAAGCATTTTATCGGGATGCATCACAGCATGCTTTGGGAACAGCTCCATCCAAGACCGCAAGGAATTGCAGAGAATTGTGGACACAGCCCAGACCATCACAGAAACCAACCTCCCTTCCAGTGACTCCATTTATACCACACACTGCCTTGGCAAGGCCACCAGCATAATCAAAGCACAAGTTGCTCCCTGGCCGCTCCCTCTTCTCCTCCCTCCCATTGGATAAAGGATATAGAATTGTGAAAATGAACACCTCCTGATTCAGGGATAGTTTCTTCCCAGCTGTTATCAGGCAACTGAACCATCCTACCAACACTGGAGTTTAGTCCTGAACTACTATGTACCTCATATGAAATCCGTGATATGACTTTACTGGCTTTACCTTGCACTAAACATTATTCAAGTTATTCCCTTCATCAAGTATCTTTACACTGTGGTAATCTCAGTTATAATTATGTATTGTCTTTCAGCTGACTGGTTAGCACACAACAAAGGCCTTTCACTGTAGCTCATTACATGCCACAATAAACTAAACTAATACCCATTGTTTTTTTCTGCTTTTTTCTCATATTCACCATTTGACTATGAATTTGTGAATTTACTATTCTATGTGCTAATCCAATTTCCTTTTCAAATCACTCTCTAGCATTACTAAAACGGTTCTTCCTCACATTCCCCTAAATCTTCTTGATCAGTGTCTTCTGGTCCTTGTTTCAAGAGCCAATTTTATCTTACCACAAACAGAAGGAGGCCCACTGGATCCATGCCGGCTCCCTGGGAGCAATCCCATACCATGTGTTCACTTTCTGTCAACCAGCATCTGCCCTTTCTTGTGTATGACATTATTTGCATCCGTGGCAGTTGATTGTCGGGGGGGGGGGGGGGGGGGGGGTGACTTAGTACGGGAGACAAGTGTACTGACTGACTGACTGTGTGAGCAGACACTTTGGGAGTGATTGCCCATGCGGTTCACTGTCGAGCACTTCATAATGCAGGGAGCATTATAAATAGTGGAGCGATCAACCCTGGAAAGGGGGTAGACTTCTCCCTGAGTTGGACCCAGGAAACTGAAGCAGGGATTTCCTTTGGGTTATTAACGACAGATAAATGGATGGGAAGGGTTTAGAGGGCTATGGGCCACATGCAGGCAAATAGGACTACCCCTTGACACCAAATTGGGCGGCACGGCCAAGCTGGGCCGAAGGACCTGTTTCCGTGTTGTACAGCATCATGACTAAGGCCTAGCCAGTGGGATTGACATATTTTGTATTTTTCCTTTCTAAAGATGCAGTGTATTTTGGTGACTATTGCACACTGCAGACCAGAAGCGTTATGGCGGGTGACTATCGCCTGCCCGCTGTTTCTGACGCTAAAGCCTTGGGATCGTTGCCCTTTGTGTTGGCGTGGAGGGGGAGGGGGGTATTGTGCTGTTTGATCAATCCCTGCTATCCCAGGGACAGGGAGACGCAGCGGCTTTTGAGACTGGTGGGCAATCACTACCAAAGTGTCTGCCCACACAGTCAGTACACCTCTCCTACACTTGTCTCCCGCACTAAGATCATCCCACTGAGAATGATCCCAACATAACCCAAGAGCCTTGTCACCCCAGACAGATTACTGATACCCGTGCACCCCCCCTCCCCCTCCCCACCTCCCTCCACCTCAACTTACGCCTGGGCACCAAAGCAGCTCAGGAGGCGACCCCTGAGCTCCGTCTCCCAACAATCTGATGTGCAACTGATGAGAAAGAACAGTGGCTGCGGCCGGCCGGCACCCGGCATGAACGTTTCACGCCCTCACACACAAAAAGTGTGTGCAAATAAACAAAAACAAGGAATAAAACCAAAGCCCGCTTGAAAGGCAACTAAAAATATATTCCGCTTAGAACGAGCAGGCGCGGAGACATCCGTTCACATTCAAAGATTTCATCTCCCGTGACCCCGCAGTGTGTAGACCTGGCAGTAAATTCAATTAAAATATAAAAAACCTCTGCCTGATGGTCTTCTAACTATGTGATGTGTGTTTCAAACAAATCATAAGTATAACTTATGCTCTGGCACTGCAGGCTGCGCATTTTCCATTTGTAGGTCATATCAATAGATACAACCGCACTGAATTCTATCTTTAACTCAAAGCCGCATGATGGAGATGTCTTCTTTAACACTGTTGCTTAATAAAACAGACCTTCATTCACGGTTGGCTCAAGAGTAACGGGAGAGGGACTTGGTAACTCGGGAGAGGGACTTGGTAACTCGGGAGAGGAACTTGGAACATTGCAGAAATGACATACCCATGGGAACTCGGTTAAACACTCGAACATAAACTTGGAATCTCGTACACAACCACGAGTCTTTTTTTCTTTCACTTGGGGTCACTCGTGGGTGGACTCACACCGTGAGACAGGGCTATTACTAGTCTACAATAATATAGTCCATTTGTTTCAAAATCCATGCTGTCTCACCTAAACTCCCTAAGGGTCTGTCAAGCTTTCCTCCTATTTATTGTTTCTGAAGATCTTACCAAGCAATGATGTTAAACCTATTTGTAGTTACCAGCAAGACTGGAAGATCATGGCAAGCCCTTCTATTACTACTGTCCCTTCTTCGGCTCGTGTCCTGGAATCAACCAGTTTGGACCAGGACCATCCACTAGGCACACCCATCCTTTCCTATACCTTGCCTATTAATTATCCATCCATTTATTGTCCCCACCATTTCTTCTTTTTTTTGATAGTTTGTCAGCATTGTTTTCATCAGCAAACATCAACATAACCATTGTGCATTCTAGCCCTGCCCTGATTTAGTTTTGCCAGGGTTTTTTAATGCTACGTTCAGTCAAATCCTGGCTTGAAGTCAAGAGTAGTCGGTCTCACCTCTCAACTGTAATTCAGCTACATTCCTGTGTTATTTTTTCCTTTCTTTTTTTCAACTCTTTCATTTCTCTGGAATCAGAGGACATCCCAGCCTAACCTGCTGGACATGTCTTGTTGCTCTGTATTATATATTCTTTTGCCTATGTTCTCATTTCTACTCACTAATTGACCAGATAACCTTGTTTGCAGCCTATTCCCATGGTCATTGTGGTCTTAAGCTATCAGTCACCCCGTCCCTCCCCACAGTCTCTGAAGTTTAAAAACATTCTTTCATCTCCTTTCCAGCTCTTATGAAGCATTGAGTTAAGAGAATCAATTTAATTATTATATGTGCCGACAACAGAACAAAGAAATTCTTACTTGCAGCAACATAACAGGTATGTAAACACAATACTCATTGATAATATATAAACTAGAAATGCAATAAATTAATAACCTCAATACTATTGCAAAAAGCCCAACGTACTTAGTGCAACCAAAGACAAAGGGTCTTCAACCTAAATTATTATCTCTGTTATTCATCCCTGAATACTGCCAGACCTGCTGATTATTTCCAGCATTTCCTGTTTTTGTTTTAGCTTTCCAAAGTCGGCAGCTTTTTGGTTTTCCGTTTCATTCAACTCTTTTGTTCAACATTTGGCGCAAGGCTCTGACGATGTCTGTGGCTGAATTGTTCCGGTGAAACCCAAACTGTGTATTGTTGAGAAGGTTATTGATGTGCAATTGCTGTTTGATGGCAATGACGATAATAGCAGCTTCCATCACTTTACTGAGGAAGGAGAGTAGACCGACTGTGGGGTAATTAACCAGGTTAGATTTGTTCCACTTTTTGTGAATGGGACATACTCGGGCAATTTTCCACATTGGTAGATGCCAAGTTTTCAACTGACCTGCCATCCGTATCAGAAGTATCCTGAAACATATTGCCTCTACTTTGAAGCATATATTCCATTAAAAGTTTCCCAATGTACATTTTTTGTTTTTTTGTCAAACATTGATTCCATTTCACCATGGCTAGCTCAACTCCATAGAGTTGTAGAGAGCGTGTTTATTTGAATCAGTGTGTCACATCAAAAATATGTCACATAAAACCATTTGTTGACTATTAATGGAATCAAGCATATGGGAGGGCAGAACAGATGCACAGAGGTAACAGCTCAGCCGTGAACAGTGGAGGAGGGATGAGGGATCATAGACACTTATTCTGTTTCTCCTCATGTTCCTGTGTAAACTTGCTTTTGTTCTTCATCAATGAGACCTGTCCACACACACGGCCCATCATCCAAAGATACACCTCTCTCCAACTTAACATTTCAAAGCCTGTCCCATCTTTAAACACTTCTCTCATACATCTTGTTAATCCCTTGCCATCCAAGTAGTTTTTGAATTGCACTCCTTTTCCTCTTGGCTTCATGGTTCAGGGAACAATGAAATTAAAGACAACTTCATGTGAATTAGATTTAGCTTGAGTATCAAATGCCGGCTTGGACACTAAACACTTGCTTGTTTGTTTGAATAGTGTCATGGGATCCCGAGTGACACCAATGAGTTTATATCTCACCCAAATGCAGGGAGCAGCACATAATACCTACTGAGGAATTAAAAATGTCAATATTCAATTCAAAATTAATTAAAAGGTAATTAACAATAAGAATAGTTCCCTTACATTTAATAGGTAAAGAAATAAATTATAATTTAGTTTAAGAATTGGGTGGAAGCCATGTGTGGTGTACATGTACCGGGTAATATACATGCACTGAGCTACAGACATGCGCAAAGTGTACCTATCTGAGGTGGAGAAATACAAAAATGATATAAATATGTTCAAATATTTGTACAAGGGTATAAAATGTATATCTATATTGGCATACAAAGATCTATAAAAATAGTTATGTACTGGGATGCTAAGGTACACAAACAGTATGCAGTTTAAACCCAAAAACTGAAGTATTTCTGACAATCATTAATAGTTTTCTTCACAGAGAGGGAGAATGAGCACAATGAGTCAAGCTTCTTTGTTGATTAAAACAACCTCCACGTGAATGTACTGTTCACATTTAGGCAAAAATTGCCCACATGTCAGAACCCCCTGCTTTATAACAAGAGCTGTAAAGATTGAGAAAATCCAGACTGCAAGCGAAAATAAATTAAATCTCATGACTTACAAATAACTGCTAAAAGCAGCACTGTGAAGAGCAACCTCATGCTGACGAACATGTTCAAAGACTGTCGGAAGAGAGGAATGATTGGGCACTGAGCAGCTCTGATGAGATGTCTATGCTCTAGCTCTCCTTTTATAGTCGAACAACTGGCAGAGACTCTGTTTACTGAGGATTTCACAAGGTCTTCTCAAAAAATTAACCAAATGTTGCAATTCAAGAAACGTTTGAGTTTGCAAATTCGGACGTGTTTTGCTTTAACTTTGCAAGTTTCATTGTTTGCGATGGTCATCATTTTAATAGTGGTGAGTTTAGAAAGATTATGTAACATCTGTTCTCAGAAACCGATTTCAAACCTTTTGCATTTCCCACTCTTCCCTCAAATGATGAAAGCTACCTTTTTTTTAATTTTTTAAAAATATTTTTATTAGAAGCAATGCATATTGTCTAAGGTACAACAGTTCTTCAAATACAAATTAGACTTGTCACAAAGATTGTACAGCTGTTACGGAATAATTAATGTATGCTTCTGTTTTTTGTTTTTTTTTTGGAAAGTAAAGGAGTGGTAAAAAAGTAAAAGTATAGATCAATAATCAAGAGATGGTGATTAAATAATAATGATTATATGAGAAAATTAAAAAATGAAAAAGAATAAAAATAAAAATAAAAATAAAAAATTATAAAAATAAACGAAAAAAACAAAAAAAACAATTATTATATAATAAAAGAATAAGGGATACATCTTAACAATGAATGGAGCAATTTCACATAACAATATCTATAGAGACGCGTATACAAATCCCAGAATACATCTTTTCCTGAAAGCTATCTTTGCCGTTCCCCTATTCAGTCCCTAGATAACATTGATCCCAGACCTTCTGACATGAGGGACACCAGAATGACCTGTACTGGTCTAATGAAGGATAGAGCTCTGTATTGATTTCCAAAGATTGTCCCTTGTGGTCGGTGCTCAGTGTTCAGTTCTTTGCCCGCTTAACAGACCATTCAATCAATCCACAGTGTTCGAACAAAAAAATAAATTAACCAATGTGTCCTTGTGCATCCAAATGCCTGTATAACATCCCTCAGAATACTCTCCAGTAACGTACCAACTACATATGTTAAGCTCACCAGCTGATAGTTCCCAGCATTTTCCCTGCAGCCCTTCTTGAAGGCATCTCTCCTGTATTTAAGGACGACTCATACATTTAAAAAGGCTCCCGCAATTTCCTCTCTAGTTTCCCGCAATTTCCTCATATATCTGATCAGGACCTGGAGATTTGTCTACCTTCAAACACGACAGTACCTTCAGTACTTTTTCTTTTTTTTTTTTTTTTGTAAGATATTTTTATTAGAAGTAATTACATATTAAGAAGAAACTTCAGTACTTTTTCAACGGTAACCCTGACTGTTCTCAAGACACTTCCAGTGCTCTCAAGACACTTCCAGGAGAAATACTCATTTAGGACCTTTCCCATCTCCTGTGGTTCCACACAGAGGTGACCGCTTTGATTCCTGAGAGGTCCCACTTTCTCTCTAGTTACCATTTTGCCCCTTATGTATTTATAAAATCTTTCGGATTGCCTTTTATGCTTTGTATTGTCCTTATGCTACCTGCCAGAGCTATCTCCTGGCCCCTTTTAGCCCTTCTGATTTCTTTTTTTAGTATACTCCTTAGTTCCTGTCCCATGCATTTTTCCTGTTTTTGACTAACGTCTCAATTTCCCTCGCCAGCCAAGCATTTTACATTTGCCTGCTTTGCCCTTCACTGTAATGGGGACGTACACATCCTGAGCTTTCTTCAGTACACTTTTAAAAACATCTACTTGCCCGATGTTCCTTTCCCCTCAAATAACCCGCTCCAGTCAACATTGAGCGAGATCTTCTCTCATACCCTCAAAGTTGGCCTCATCCCAGTTGAGCATTTTAACATGTGGACCCTCTCCGTCCCTATCTATAACTATCTTAAACCTAATCGAACTGTGGACACTGGTTCCAAAAGGCTTCTCCACAAACACTTCATTAACATGCCCCTCCCAATTTCCCAATACTAGATCCAGCGTTGCCCTCTCATGTGTGAGGGTCTCCACATACTGCTTAAGAAAACTCTCCTGAACACTTTTGAGGAATTGCACCCCATCTAAACCATTCACACTATGATTTTCCCAGTCTATATTGGGACGGTTAAAATCCCCTACTACGACAACCTTATTTCACCTGCAGCTGTCTGCAATCTCCTGGCACATTTGTTCCAATTCCCGTTGGCTATTCAGTAGTACACTCCCAAGAAGATGATCATCCCTTTCTTGTTCCTCAGCTCCACCCATATAGCCTCAGTAGACGAACAGTCAGTAATGCCACCTCTGAACACAGCCGTGACATCCTACTCAACCAACAATTTCAGCCGTGACATCCTCCTCAACCCACCAGGTTTCAGCCATGGCTACAATATCCCAGTCACTCGCACCTATCCATGCCCTAAGCTCATCTGCCTTACCCGTCAGGCCCCTTGCATTAAAATACGTGCAATTTAAACCAACCCTCCTTCCTCACTCTTCGCCTTTCACCTGCCTATTCTTTCCACTAACCTTTCCCACACCACCCTCCATACCCATCTCTAGCCTATCACGTGCCTCTGTCCTGCACGAGATCCCACCCCCTGCCAATCTAGTTTAAACCCTCCCCGTAGCATTATGGGAGATCTCGGAGAAAACCCAAGCAGTCACAGGGAGAAAGTACAAACTATGTACAGACAGCACCAATAGTCGGGATCGAACCTAGATCTCTGGCGCTGCATTCGCTGTAAGGCAGCAACTCTACCACTGATCATTATTATTTAATTTAACGGACATTTGAGATGTGTTTATTAATTATGCATACTGACACATTTGTGTGCAAACAGAGCACGGCACATGGCTTATACCATTTGACAAAATCATTCCATGTGACAAAATCATTCCATCGTTATCTCTCTACATCATTGTCTAGATCACTTGTTTTTCTTATCCCTAGCTAGTCTGAAGAAGGGTCTCGACCCAAAACATCACCCATTCCTGCTCTCCAGAGATGTTGCCTGTCCCGCAATGGGGGGGGGGGGGGGGGGTACTGTGGAGGCAGATATGGTAGTACAGACGGAATATGTACAGGCGGTTGAGATCAGTTTAGCGTCGCGTCACGGTGCCTGCTGATCCCTCTGCTGGCCACTGAGGGTGGCATAGATTGTGCTGTCAGACATTACAGTACACAATGTGAGCCAGGTTATCTGTGGAAATATTTGTTTGTGAAATTGGGCAAGCAAGCAAATAACCTTGAGTTAGTCTGACCAATGTCCTGTACAAGAACAGCCAAACTAGGTTGCCTCACATTTCCCAACATTAAACACCATATACCAATATTTTTTCTCCACTTAATGAAGCAATCAATCTTCCTTTGCATAAAAGTTTGTATCCTCACAACCTGTTTTGCCACATCTCTCCTTGTCAGCAAACGTCACAACCATTCAAGAACGGTGTCCAAATATGCAGATAGTTTGTGTGCTTCTTTGGAATTAAACTTGACCTCTGAAGATGGGAAACCACAGATTTCACAGCTAAACTCGCATGTCATAGAGCATACAAATGGACCCTTTGGCCCAACATGCCCATGGCGACCAAAATACCCCACCTGCCTGGGTTTGATCATATCCATCTAAACCTTTCCTATCCATGTACCAGTCCAAATGTATTTTAAATGTTGTGATAATACCTGCCTCAACTACCTCCTCTGGCAACTCGTGCTATTTACCTCCCACCCTCTGTGTGAGGAAAAAGATGCCCTCGGGTTCCTATTGAATCTTCCCTTCTCCCCTTAAAACTATCCTCTAGTTCTTGATTCCCCTACTCTGGGGAATATTGTACATTTGCCCTATCTATTCCAAATGGCCGAACTCATGTGATAGTGATCACAGAATATTCAAGAGAGTTGGTTTCCAACTTAGATGTTCTTTAATGCTCACTAAAATTGAGTTTAATAGCAGTTTTTTAATTTAACTCCAGATACAAGTCGTTACGACCGACTCCAGGCATGAAATTATGGTAGAAGTGGATGGGATTAAACCGGGCTGTGGAGTTGACAGTCTCCATTTATATGTACTACAACCTTACAATTACTGCCATGAAGAACTCAGTGAAAGTATTTCAAGCATGTGTTAATTGATGTGTTGAGTCTCTCCTTACCACTGTGAAGTTCTGAAATTATTAATGCTAGCTTCATCAACTTGCTATTCATTTTACTTCGGAGTCACGTGAGTGACTACGTGAAGAGCCCGCCTCACGCTGGTAACGGCATGACGTCAACGCTGACGGCGAAAGGAGGAGCTGCGGTAAGGAGCAGCTCCTCGCAGCGGTCGGAACGGCCCGCAGGTAAGTGAAGTTACATCGGCGCGGTTTTGAAGTTACGCTGGATGGCTCCAGCATCGAAACTAAAAGTAAAAATTTAGACGTTAACGTGCTGATTGAGCACAGATAAATTTTAACAAAAATGGAGAAATCGGGAAGAAGGTTTCGCGGGTGAAGAGAGCCTCCCGGGGTGAAAGTAAATATACGGGACGCGAAGCTAGAGTGGACCCGGGTTCCGATACCGCTGGCCACTAATTTACCCGATATAGAATTTCCAGATTCTCCGGAAATTATAACCACGGAGGAAAATGCTCCTAAGAAATGCAAAAAGAAAACTGTGAGGGCCCGTGGTTTCTGATGATTCTGATTTTTGAAAGACCTCCAGACAATAAAACTATGTGGCTAAAAATGGAGCATATGGAGAAAGTTCTCCAAACTATTATGAGACAAGGGTCACAGTACCCACATGAATCCCAAAAAATCCCTGAGGGGTTTGAATATGATGAAATATGGCTGTGGGCCAAGGTTGGGAATATGATACTCCAGACCCACGATTTGGGCTGGAAGAAGTCTCATGGGATAATATCCCGATGGAATTAGGGCTGCAGAAGGCAGACCCTGCTGAAGTTGAAATGGCTTTTGAAAGCACGCCACAAAGTAAAAAGAAAAGGCTTGATCTGCCTGGATAGCACAAGTTTTTGCTATACCCGAAGGAAGTGGTGAGGCTATGGAAGAAAGCCTAGCTGCCAATATAAATTATATGGTATCTCACCAGCTTCATAATACTGTGATGAATGAATTATCAGAATTATATAAAGCACCAGGCAATTGTGCCTCATTGGAAGTGCCTACGGTGAATCCGATGGTATGGGCGTCTATGACTCCAAGTATGAGAGCCCAAGAAGTGAAATTTCAAAAGGTGCTAAAATTATTTTCGGCTGCCATCACGGCATTTGGCAGGCAAATGGAGAATCTGGAAATGGACAAGATTCAAAAAGAAACTTTGGGATTATTGTGCAATTCGTTTTATGAGATCAATTGCATGAGGAAAATGGCGATTCGGCCCATATTTCACCCTAGATATGCAAGCCTGTGTCAAGAAAGTGGAGTTCAAGCTCCTGGGTATTTGTTTGGAGAAAATCTGCCGAAACAGCTGAAACAGCTGGATGAAGAAGCTAAATATTTTAGCACTATTAAGCCTTTTGTCTCTGGACAAAGAAAAGGGTTTTCGGCCCGAAGGGGGGTTTTGATTTTCGTTATAGAGGCAGAAATTTGTCACGAAAGTATTATCGTGCTGCACAGGCCAGTGCTTCCCTGCATTCGGGAAAGAGGAGACCATCACGCTCCTATGGAGAGGTATTAAAGACTTCTATCCTTAAAGAAAACTGTGGATGAATCTCCAGTTGGAGGGAGATTGAAAAAATTTTATAATGCCTGGCTTAATATTACTTCTGATCGATTTATATTACAAGCAGTTTCAGGAGCTATTATTATTTTTAAAGAAGGGGTCAATCCTCCTGTACAGAATAAACCTGCTTATGCTTATGTGTTTTCTCCAGAAGAAAGAATGGAGATTAATGTGGAAATTGACAAATTATCCGAAAAAGGGGTAATTGAAAAAACCTGTGAACATAAGCATCAATTTGTCTCTAATATATTTCGCAGAGATAAGAAAGATGGTGGTTGTAGAATTATTCTAGACCTTACAGATCTAAATAAGTTTGTAGAATACAAACATTTTAAGATGGAGACATTCAATACTGCAAAAAATATTTGATTTCAGCAGGTTCTTATATGGCTAAGATTGATTTGAAAGACGCCTATTATTCTGTACCAATTCATTATCTTTTTCGGAGATACTTAAAGTTTATTGGCAGGGGCAATTTATGGCAGTTCAAAGCTTTTACCAAATGGATTAAGTTCGGCTCCTAGACTCTTTACAAAACTGTTGAAACCAGTTTTAGCCCAATTAAGAGCACAGAAAACACATTGTAATGGCTTATCTGGATGATATTCTGATTATTAACGATAGTCAAGAGTCAGCTGAGCACTCAATTTCAGTTACTAAAGCTTTGTTTAAAGAGCTTGGATTCTTAATTCATCCAATTAAATCCCACTGCAGCCAGTTCAATCAATTGATTTTCTGAGTTTTATAATTAACTCAGTGACTATGTTAGTTACTTTGCCAGCAAAGAAGACAAATGATATTTTGCAAAATGTGTAATTACCTCATTCACAAACCTTATCCCTCCATCCGAGAAGTGGCAAAAGTCATTGGTACACTGGTGGCAGCATTTCCGGCAGTGGAATTTGGGCCATTACATTATCAAAATCTTCAAAGGGACAAAGTAAGGGCTCTTAAAGATAAGGCAGGTCACTTTGACAGGCCTATGCAATTAACAAGGAAAGCAGTATTGGAATTGCAATGGTGGGTTGAAAATGTCCCACAAGCTGCTAAGAAGATCATGATTAAACAGCCTGAAATGGTTTTACAAACAGATGCTAGTGCTCTCGGATGGGGGGCCACAGATTTATCTTCCAGTTGTGGAGGTAGATGGAAAACTGAAGAGCAAGTGTTTCTCCAAGAGTATGGTATTAACTATTTGGAGTTATTGGGGGCCTTTTTATGGGCTTAAAGCATATTGTTGTGCTAAACAAGGTCTGCATGTTGTTAATACAATTAGACAATAAAACAGCTGTGGTTTACATTAATCACATGGGGGGAGTTAGATCAGTATCATGTGATTGTCTGGTCAATGAGATATGGCAATGGTGTATTGGTCGGCAGATATGGATTTCAGCAAGCTATATTCCAGGTAAAGACAATGTGGTAGCAGATGAAAGGTCCAGGATTTTTAAAGATAATACGGAATGGATGCTTAAGCCAGCAATATTTTAAGAATATTGTTAGACGATTTGGGTTGCAGAAATTGATTTGTTTGCATCCAGGCTTAATCATCAATTGCCTCATTATGTGTCTTGGGAACACGATCCGGACGCAGTTGTAGTAGATGCATTTTCATTACACTGGGGGAAAATGTTCTTTTATGCTTTTCCACCATTTGCTCTGATCCAGAGATGCTTGAAGAAAATAGAGCAAGATTCAGCTTCCGGATTGTTGGTAGTGCCAAATTGGCCAACTCAACCTTGGTTCCCAGTTATGCTGAATATGATTAAAGAACCGTATATGCAGATTCCTAACTGTAGTGATATCTTGACTAATCCAGTAACAAATGAAGGTTACCCATTATATGCATATATGAATTTGTTAATCTGCAGGTTTTGACCAGACCACTACAGGAACTGGGATTGTCGGACCAAACTTTGACAGTTATTGGCGCATCATGGCGAGATAGCACACAGAAACAATATATGACACATATTAAGAAATGGAAGAATTTTGCACACAGTCAAATATTTCTGATGATTCTGTGAATGTTACTCATGTTTTGGAATTTCCTTGCCAATTTGCACTTTGGGCAACATTTAAGTTACAGTGCCATTAACACTGCAACGCAGTGCCTTGTCGTCCTATTTAGGACTTATGACTGGTGAGAAATCAATTGGGTCGCATCCATTAATATCACGATTCATGAAAGGAATTTTTCACATGAATCCGCCAAAACCTAGATATACAGAGATTTGGGATGTGAGCATTGTACTTGCTCTACTTAGAGAATGGACTCCAATTGAAGGGTTGCCCATTGGATAGGTTAACATTGAAATTTGGTCATGTTAATGTCACTGGTCTCAGCCCAAAGAGTCAAACTTTACAAATGTTGCGTTTAGACTGCATGCATGTGACTACAGATAACGTTGTATTCTATGTTACGATCTGATCAAACAAAGTAGACCAGGGAGATCTGGAACAAAGGTAACCTTTCAAGCTTTTCATATTGAGCCTGCTTTGTGTGTGGTTAGACATTTGAACCAATATATTAAAGTTACGGACACTTTTCGAGGAAACGAAAAGACATTACTGCTTACGCACAAAAAGCCACACACAAAAGCTTCAGTTCAAACTATCTCAAAATGGTTGAAACAGGTGTTGGTTTTAGCGGGAGTAGACACTGATGTCTTCAAATCTCACTCCACCAGGGCGGCAGCTACGTCCGCGGCGAAGGGGCGGGGACGTACCTCTCGAGCAATATTTTTAAAAATCGCAGGGTGGAGTAAAGAAGAAACTTTTTCAAAGTTCTTACAACAAAAACCTGTTCACACTATGACAAGCTTTGGACACGCGGTGTTGGGGAGCACTATAATCACCTGCTTTGTTTGCTATTAATTGCTAATATCAGTTGTGTAGTCACTGATATCTTTTGTCACTTGTAATCATTTTTCCCTCAAATATAAGGAGGGTATTATATGGTCTTTCAACCATTAAAAAATTTTAATTGTGAAAAGATCTAACATTTGTCTGCTTTCTCATGTATGTGTTTACTTAGCCGGACTGTCGTACGGATTAATTCTACGACATAAAAAACACAGAAAGCTTTTTAAAACTCTTCACGTAGTCACTCACGTGACTCCGAAGTAAAATAGTAAGATTAAACGAGAACTCACCTGTTCGAAGTTTGATCGTTATTTTACGAGGAGTTTACGATGAGGGATTACGTGCCCTCCACTCCCACCCTCGTAAAATAAATGATCAAATGGTGGTTCTAAGTCTTTTATGAGCCTTACTATGTTACTCCGGCTTTGGTGTTCTGTGTTTTTTCATGCCGTTGCTTTGAAGTATGCCGTTACCAGCGTTGAGGCGGGCTCTTCACGTAATCCCTCATCGTAACTCCTCGTAAAATAACGATCAAACTTCGAACAGGTGAGTTCTCGTTTAATCTTGCTATTCATTTTACTCATTTTCAGTAGTTGGTACATCTCTATGAAGAATTTGCAATAGGTACAGCTCACTGCAGGACACCCAAGAATAAAACGCATGATCAACCTTGCTTGCATGGTCTGGTTTGTGCGTCGACATCCATGTGGGTAAGGCCTTTCTGACTGAGGGGATGCTTGTGTTTACATTTCCTGCTGGCTGCCCAGTGATTCATTCATTCCATTCACAGGGATCTAAATGAGCTTCTGGAGCTGTTTGGTGCCTTCATTAATTGGAAATATTTCCATTTCATTAACTCCTAGCTGACTTGCCGCAACAGAAGATCTGTGTTTTGTTGAAATCCTGCCATCTTTCCAAAAACAACTTTTAATCGATGTATCTAATCCTTTCTATGAGCAGGTGATCTCGCAGTTGTTGAACCTTTTATCACTGGTGGATGCCAAATAATGATGGCAAAGAAATACACCAACTAAAGTTGAGTAAGATTTAGACTTTATTAATACTCAAATCACTTAAAGTACAGATCACATTGAATGGCGGTGTTGGCTCGAAAGGCCAAATGGTCTACTCCTGCACCTATTGTCTCTAATCTATTGTATGAGGTAAACTGGCTAAATTTGTCTCAGTAGTTTGCAGTCTTTTCCAGGTTCCAAATGTGGACACCTCCTTGTACCAGTTATTCCTGGGTTATTGTTCTCCATGTTCCTGATGCTCCTTCTTTCATAGATTTACTCCTGCTCTTCCTGAATGCTGAGAACCCTCATTCTCAATCAAGAGAACCCTTATTTCTCAATCAAGCTAATCGAAAAGGTGAAGACAGTTACTTCCCCATAAGGATTGCTCTGCCAGTTTGCCGCATTGGCTTCTCGCATGCCCCTCAGCACTGGAAGGCTCAGTATCATAATCTCACCCTGATTGCCTTCCTTTGTTTCATGCTGAAGGCACCCCTTAGCATCTTGATCCATATAAAGCCATACTACACAGAAACAGACCCTTTGTCTCAACTCGTCTATGCCAACCGAGGAAAGTTTGAGATAAAAGGAACTGCAGATGCTGGCTTATACAAAAGAGATAACATGCAGGAGTACCATGGATTAGGCAGCATCTATGGAGAACATGGATATGTAACATTTAGGGTCCATGCCCTTCTGACAAAGAGTCCAAACCAAAATTTTTTCCTTATAAAATATTAATCTTTTCCCACCATGTTTTGTGAAAGCTTAAAATGTGGGCACATGAAACACTATGTTAACAGCATTGTTAGAAAGTTTCTTTTTTAGTTACTTTTCTGATGATAAACCTTTGGGATGGATTTGGGATTAACTTTAAGTTGTAAATGTAACTTCTGTTGAACGCAACACTCTAGGAGAATAATTGAACAAGTGAGGATAGAAATAATAGTTAGTAATAAGCATTTTTTAATTGTTGTAATCATAGTCATAGTGTGATACAATGTGGAAACAGGCCCTTCAGCCCAACATGTCCCAGCTACACTAGTTCCATTTGCTCACGTTTGATCCATGTCCCTCCAAACCTGTCCTATCCATGTACCTGTCTAACTGTTTCTTAAATGTTGGGATAGTCCCTGCCTCAACAACCTCCTCTGGCAGTTTGTTCCCACCACCCTTAGAATATGAACTTGAGCCACAAACTAGTGTTAAAATAGAAGACAAAGAAATGGTAAATAATAACTAGGTACTTGCATTCCAATTACAGAAAGATGGTACCTTTTAGGCAAAAATAAGAAATATTTGCAGTTACTACATCTTGGGAATAAACTGTTCTGTTATTGACAAGAATTAGTAAGGCCGACCAATTTAAATTCCTTCTCTTGCCATACAGCAGTTGTATAGACATGGTGGATAGAATAAATCAATCCACCAGAAACCAAATAAAATACAATTAATTAGTGACTGGAAACTGGACCACATATGGGAAAGTTAGGAAAACAGATGATAAAATACATCAGAAAGGGACTTCCGGCGGCGTCAATGGTGGGGTGAGAGACGCTCCTGTTTTGCTCTGCTCCCGAAAGAATATTTTAATGTGCTAAAATACGAGCTGGAAGATGGGGGAGTACTAAAATATACTACCGGAGCTGCTATTTAATTGTGTGTTATCAGAAACTGCTGATAACAGAGAATAACTGCAGTTTTAAATGAAAAAAGGGAATCCTCGCCAGAAGCCTGTAAAATCTGCTTCAAGACCTGCCACAAGAGACTACTTGAAAAAACTTGGAAAGACTCCTCAATCCATCAGCTGGAAGCTCAGAAGCTGACTTTCGAAATCTTTCTACGGAAATGACCTCAATGGAGGAACAAAGAGTGCATATGGAACAATTGGAAAAGTCAGTATTAACAGAAGTTATTTCTAAAGTGATACAAGATGGAAATGTTGTGCTGGACAAAAGCCTCTCTGAAAAAATTAAACAAGGTAATGATAAGCTGATGGGGAAAATTGATGACTTAACCAAACGTGTGATTGAGGTTGAGGAGGATTTAAACAAAAAAAATTAAGCGGGTTGATAAGGACTGTAATAAAAAACTGGACGCAATGTTAAAGTCTACTGAGGTGGCTATGGAAGGAATGGATAATACGATAACCGAGATGGCTAAGGAAATAAAGAGACTAAAAAAGGAACAAGAAAGCACTGGGAGGGAGCTTGCTAAAATGAAGCATAAATGTACGGACTTGGAAGCAAGATCAAGAAGACAAAATCTGAGGATAGTTGGAGTAAAAGAAGGAAAGGAGAGTGGGCAAAACTTTCAGGAGTTTGCTGGCAACTTACTCAAAAAAGTGGTTAAGCTGCCTGAAGCCCTGAGAATAGATATGGCTCACCGGGTCCGACGTAAGGTTCAAGCAAGCCCAACTGCCCCCCCAAGACAGATTATTCTGAAATTCTATGACATTTCAACCCTGGAAGGAATTATGAAAAAAATTCCATATGGTGTGAATTTGATGTTTGAAGAAGACAAACTAAGATTCTTCCGTGATTTCCCAGGTGAAGTCATGGAAAAGAGGGACAAGTTTACAAACACGAGAAGGCTACTGAAAGAGGTCTCGGGAGTAAGATATGGGATAGTATATCACGCGAAATTGAGAATTACTTATAACCATGTTGAACGTGCATTCACGGATCCAGAAGAGGATTTAATTATGCACAAAGTATCACAAAGGAGGACTACTGATCATGAGAAACGACGAAGAAAGAACTGTGTTTCTTCTTTTTTAACATACAAAGAATACTGCTCTGGTTAAGATGGACAATTTTCCTCGAGGCGTTGTCTAGACATTTTATCTTTGGAATGTTAACTCAAGGTCGGATTTTATGTTTCACTTCAACAAAGGATTGACAAAGAAGAAAAATTGTGGCGGGGAAAATAACTTGAGAATATGGAAAAATATTATCAGTGGACTTGTATATAGAAATTTATGATTTAAGAAACACACAATTACATACTAACATAAAATATAATTAATAAAATTGTGTAATATTAAGGCATAGCTTAATAATGGCTGATGTTTATTTCATGATGTTAATTACTTGCTAAATATAAGACTAACAAGTTAAATATGATTGATTACTAATAACATACTAACAAATTTTATGGATATAGTAGATTTAGTCTAAATTGCGCGCAAAGAGGGGGGAGGAGACTTGGACGCTTGGAAGTTACCCAAGGGTCTGAATCTGGTTAACCCCTTGGAACCGGCTGGTGTCTGATACAAAAGTTTGAGAATTAATTGTAATAGAGCTAGGCATATCAATAAATATGGATATATAATTAACATAATATGTTACACATTACTGTTATATGTAAATATATACCCGGAAACTTTTTTATTTTGTTTTTTCTCTTTGAAGATATATTTCTAATCAATCTAAACCATTTGTGTTTTATTTTATATATATATATTTCTGAACTTTGTATCGCTCTCTCTTCTAATTAACAATAGCTGGTCAAGGGAGCAGAGCGAAACATACAAAAACATCTACGGAAGTCACGTATTCACGTATTGATTACTTCTTAGTGGACGCAAAACTAATTCCATATACATATAATTCTAAATATCATAATAGTATTATTTCTGATCATTCCCCGCTAACTTTTTCTTTAAAATTAGATGGAATGCCTGATAAAAAAACATTTTGGAGGTTTAACCCCCAAATCTTAAACAATTCACAAGGATGTACATATTTAAAAGAGCAGATGGGATTCTTTTTTGAGACAAATGATACACCAGATATTTCACCCTCCTTATTATGGGAAACTTTTAAGGCATTTATTAGAGGAACTATAATCTCATATCAAGCTTTCCAAAATAAAATAACACTGAACAATTGCAGTTAGAACAAGAAATTAGACAATTAGATTTAGAAAATGCTAAAGAACCAACTATAGATAAACATAATAAGATAACAATACTAAAATATAAATTAAAATAAAATTTCATCGGCCAGAATAATAAGATTACTTCAAACTATAAAACAAGAAAATTTTGAATTTGGTGATAAACCACATAAACTCTTAGCATGCCAACTGAAAAAACGGGAAACAGAAAATACACTTACTAAAATTAAATCAAAGGGGAATTACTAACACTACCTAAAGATATTAATAAAAGATTTGCTCAATTTTATCAAAATTTTTATACATCGAAAACCTCGGCAAATAATACTCAAATTACAAATTGCTTAGACAATTGTAATCTTTCAAAATTAAATATGGTGGAACAAGAGGGATCAGGAGCCCAGATTACACTACAGGAAATAGAAGAAACAATAAATTTGTTGAAGAATGGCAAAACGCCAGGACCAGATGGCTTTAGTAATGAATTCTATAAAAGATTCTATGAGATAATTTCTCCTCGCCTGCAAGATTTATATATATACGCTTTTAAAGAAAATAAACTACCAGAAACATTAACTGAGTCAACGATTATACTTATACCAAAAAAGGATAAAGATCTAGAAGACCCAGGCTCATATAGAGCTATTGCACTCCTAAATACAGATCAAAAAAATATTAGCAAAGACCCTAGCGAGACGATTGAGTTAATATGTTAGCAAACTAATAAACCGGGACCAAACAGGGTTTATACCAAAGAGATACTCTTTTAACAATTTGAGATGGCTGTCTAATATAATGTACTCACATAATACTGAAGAAGAATTATTTCATTGGATGCAGAAAAAGCTTTCGATCAAGTAGGATGGCAATATTTATTCAATGTATTGCAAAAATTTAACATGGGAGATAACTTTATCTCATGGGAAAATTATTATATGATAAGCCGACGGCTAGAATACTGACTAATAATATATTATCCCCGAAATTCCAATTAGCAAGGGACAATAGGCAGGGGTGCGTACTATCGCCCCTGCTATTTGCATTAGTGATAGAGCCTTTAGCAGAAAGTATAAGAAGTCATCCGAATATTTATGGATATAATACCAAACACTCAAATAATAAAATGTCATTATGTGTAGACGACATATTACTATATATTACAAATTCGCAAATTAGCATACCGAATATACTAAACTTAATAGAGGAATTTGGTTCTTTTAGAGGATATAGAATAAATTGGAACAAAAGCGAAATTATGACAATAAAACCTCAAGAGCCGACACATTTGTTGAAATTTCCCTTTAGAATTGCAACAGAAAAATTTAAGTATTTGGGCATCCAAATCACTAGGAACTATAAATCATTACTTAACGCAAACTATATGCCTTTATTAACTAAATTAAATGGGTTGATTAAATTTTGGAAAACACTGCCAATGTCCTTAATAGGCAGAATAAACGCGATAAAAATGATCTTCTCACCACAAATATTGTACCTATTTCAATCAATACCAATATACTTACCTAAAAAATTCTTTAAAAAACTAGACTCTGATATTATAAACTTCATATGGGATTATAAATCACACAGAATTTAAAAAAAAAACACTTGTGTAAATCTAAAGAATCAGGGGGACTGACACTTCCTAACTTATTGTATTACTATTGGGCAGTGAATATTAAAAATATAATGTATTGGTTGGACAGTTCTGCCCAACAGGTAGATTGGATAAGAATGGAGAAAGAGGATTGTTCCCCTTATAATATAGGAGTGATCCTTCTTTCCCCGATGAAACTGAACAATATAATATATAAAAATAATCCAATTATTCATAGTATAATATGAATTTGGAAACAAATAAAATTAACTTTAAAATTAAGAAAATTATTGCTTCTTTCTCCAATAGCTAATAATCCCTCATTCAAACCATCCATTATTGATAAAACGTTTATCCATTGGGAAAGAATAGGAATTAAAACAATAGGAGATATGTATGAAATGGGAAAACTTTTATCATTCCAACAATTACAACTAAAATATAATTTGAAAAGTAATCAATATTTCAAATATCTTCAAATTCAAGATTATTTGAAAAAATATATACAAGAATATTAAACTTTAACTCCAGATATATTGGAGGAAGGAATGAATAGAAAGGCAGAATCAAGCAATTTAATATCTTACTTATATAATACAATTCTAAATATAGAAACTCCAACGACAGAGACAATTAGAAGGGACTGGGAACAAGAGTTATTGATAAAAATTCCGAATGATAGATGGGAAAAAAATTATTATATGTAAATAAATGTTCAATTAATGTAAGACATAACCTAATTCAATTTAAAATTTTACATAGACTATATTTTCAAATGTTTCTGCGACATGTTTAACTCAAAATGCCACTATAGCACATTCCTTTGTCTCTTGTATAAAACTGTATAAATTTTGGAATGAAATTTTTGGAATTTTTACAAAACTATTTAACACAAAATTGAACCCCAATACAGAACTGATTATCTTTGGATCAATGGAAGAGGGACGTAAACTAACTATATTCCAAGAAGCTTTTCTTAATTACGGTCTAATAAATGCAAAAAAAATTATACTCAAATTTTGGAAAAATGCTACCACGCCAACATTCAAAATGTGGATCTCAAACATGTCTGAAATGCTACACCTTGAAGAAATGAGATTCCTCCTACTAGGCAAAGTAGACCTATTCTTAAAGACTTGGTCTCCTTTTATCAACTTTTTACAAGCAGATGGTGCAACATAAGAAATTAAATGGTTTAGAACTGGGTGACGGATGGGCAAAAATACGAAATAGGTAGAAGTCTCCTAATCTCTCTTTCCTTTACTTTCTCCTTTTCTTTCAATCTTTTTAGCTTGTTATCTCGGTCCTGTATTTCTTTGGCTATCTGTTTCTACTCGCTTGTCTATCTATTCCAACACTCTTTATTTCTTTTTTTCTCTCACTGTTCTTTTATTATTAAATCAAAAGTACAAAGTTGTACAAGAATGGAAATATGTATGTATGTATTAGGTACTCAAGTACCACACTACTGTACTTCTAACAAAAATAAACAAAAACAAAAAAACATCAGAAAGGCTTGCTTTGGCATTCTGGAAACATTTCTTCTAAGAAGAGTTTCAAGCAGCTTAGCAATGTGAGTCATAAAGGGGAAATGGGCAAACTCCATTTATAGAGATTCATGGTGGTGACAATTCTTTGCTACTTCCTATTGAAATTCAATAATTTGGCATGCTGGATACAAGGACAGGGGAAGGACTTGAAATGCTTCTATTTTGATTATTGTTTTCTATGGCCACTTTCATTGATTGGAATTGCATGTTGTCCCTTGAGCAATAAAACATCTACTATCTATTACCTGTGGAGCTGCAGTGCAGAAGTAGTGAGTAACATACTGGAAAGAATTATTTTTGAACAGTGAAGTGCTCTATTACAGTTGTAAAACAGCACAGCAGATATGAGTACTCATTATGGTTTATTACATTTTGCAGAAAGATATATATTTTTAACAAAGCAGTGTGATATATAGCTCACATTTTGCAGGTCATCTATGAAATGCTAGAGATTAATTAGATAAATGGATGTTGTACTCCAGCAGGCATCCAGTGGGGAGCAGGAGAATTCCACATCATGAGATGAAACTGTAGGCCAAGTCATCAGCACTTTTTAAAGGCACATGCTTCAAGGAGATCTGGAATAGAGAGCAACCAGTACCTAGAACATGGTAGCAATGTTCTCCCTTGTAATTGGCTCTAGTGGCAATAATCTAATATAGTTCCTTTTCTGATTATTTGCTTTTTCCCAGGTGAGTGAAATTAGTGGTGAAGAGTTGAGCACTGGCATTTTTAATGTCAACATTCCCAAGTTAGGTATACTATATGTTAGTTAGAGAATAAAGTCCACCCCACTCACTCTGTGTCCTCTACATTATGCCATCAACTAAACACAGTTAGATAAAGGAACACTCTTCCTCCTTTGACACTATTTGAACAGCATACTTGCTCCAGATGTCCAAGGACACCATGAACAGAAATATGATATTTCAACATGTCTACACCAGCTCCGATGTGCTGTCTCTGAGCATGATGTCTTTCTCCATCACCCAAAATCAAACACTAGCAGAAGAATATCTGCATTCAATAGACATGTACCATTACTTATTTTCCCCAATTATTACCCCCCCCCCCCCCACCCTCTATTTTCAGGAGCCAGGAGAACTTGGAATGAATCTATATATACATGAGATTGGACATCCAAAAAAAACATACCATCTATGGGGGGGAATTACTTTAAGGTATATTTCACTATTACTTACCAGGAGATTTACAAGAGTGGAGTCCTTCCAATATTTTGATGTAGCGATCACCCAGAAAGTTTTTGTAATTAGTTTGGGGGATTTCAATGAGACACTGAGTGGAATCCTTAAAAAGTAGGTTTTTTCCGGAAAATGTTGATGAGTTAAACATCTGAAAGTTGCCCTGCATGGATCCATTGCGACCATGCTTCAACTGGAATGAAAAGAAACTTGTTACCAGTGTTGATAGCAAACATGTCACGCCAAGTCAAAGTCGAGTTTAATGTCACGTGCACCAGTACGGTGAGGTACAGGTGCAATGGAAATCTTGCCATGCCATCTCGAGCACACACTCAGGCAATACAGAAAACATACAAGATGGTGAAAAGGGAAAAAAAATGCAAATGCAAGACATCAGTATAAAAACACACCAGGAAACAAGTCCTAGGAGGTACAGTTGATGAGGTAGGATTGGGCTTGTGCAGGCTAGTTCAAGAACCTGATGAATGTAGTAAACTAGCTGTTCCTGCACATGGTGGGGTGGTTCAGTCCAATACCAGAAAAAGGATCCTGAGAGCCCACCTTTACTAAAGCAATCCAGAAATTCTTCCTAGGGATTAATTAGAGAAAAATCTGCTGATGTTGGAAATCCAAAACAAGTGCAGAAAATGGAAACACTTGGCAGGTCAGGCAGCATTTAGGGAAGGAGAAGCACAGTTAATGTTTGTAGGTTAAGGATCCTTCCAGAGATGGAAGATGGAGAAAATACGATTGGTGTTAATAAAAAAAGGAAAAGGACGGAGTGGACAATGGGAATGTCTATGATAAAGTGCAGATGAGGTTGTCAAAGTAAAAATTATGTTAAGTACTGAAGTTGAAAACTTGAAATTATAAGGTTTTGCCACTTCAACAGTGAAGGAACAAAGGGAGTTATTTACCTGAAACTGACAAATTCAGTACTGAGTGCTTAGGCTGTGTTGCGGCCAAATAGACAATGACATTTAGTTACTCAACTTCACATTGAATATCATTGAAACAATGTAAGAGGACAAACAAAGAAAGGTCAAAGTGTGAATGAGATGGAGAATTAAGGTGACAGGTGAGTGGAAGGTCTGGGGCACCCTTGTGGACTGAATGAAGGTGCTCTGCAAAGGGATGACTCAATCTTCATTTGCTTTCTGCAAGCTAGAGGAGATGAAGAGCACTGAACACAGTATACCAAAAAAGTGAAAGTGAATTACTGATGCACATAGAAGGAGTATTGGGCCATTTGATGGTGAGGAAAGAGCTAAAAGGGCAGGGGTTAGATCTCATTGAGATGTCATGAGATGAGCATTTGACTGCATTGGGCCTGTACTCGCTGGAGTTTAGAAGGATGAGGGTGGACTTCATTGAAACTTATCGAATAGTGAAAAGCTTGGATTGAGTGAATGTGGAGAAGATGGTTCCACTGGTGGGAGAGTATAGGACCAGAGGCCATAGCCCCACAATAAAAGGACGTACAATTAGAAAGGAGATGAAGAGGAGTTCCATTAGTCAAGTGGTGTTGAATCTGTGGAATTCATTGGCACAAACAGCTGTTGAGCCAAATCAATGGATATATTTAAGGTGGAGATTGATAGAATCTTGATTAGTTATGGGCTGGCCCCACTTAGGCGATTCTTTAGGCGATTACAGACGACTAGGCTATCGCCACATGGTCGCCGGGGTGTCGCCTGTATGGCCTCCTCCGTTGCTCAAAGAATCGTACATTTTTTTTGGTCGCCGCTAGATTTCAAAATGTTCAAAACGTTTTGGCGAGTCGGCACCCGTGGGCTTGACGCCAACGATCGTAGCCTGATGTGGGTGCCGTAGCCAGGATGATGTATGTTGTCGCCGGTGCTTACTTCGGTGAATTCCATTGGCGATTACCTAAGTCAACCGGCGACAGGTACTGGCGACTGAATTATCTTAAGTTGTTGCCGACAGGGTCGTACCTTGTCGTGGGTGGACGTAGGTTGTCATAGGTGTGGTCGTAGGTGGACGTCCTAATGGATCGCCGGTTGTTGGTAGCTTGCCATAGCTTGACATTGTTGTAGACATTGTCGTAGACATTATCGTGGGGGGGGGGGGGGGGGTCTAAGTGGGACAGGCCCATAAGGGTGTCAGGGGTTATGGGGAGAAGGCCGCAGAATGGGGTTGAGAGGGAACTGGTGGAGTAGACTTGATGGGCCGAATGGCCTAATTCTGACCCTATAACTTATGAACATGAGAAGGGAAATGACTGGTAGAGAAGGAAGAATAAGCAGAAGTCTCTGAGTGAACAGTCCCTTCAGAAAGTGGAAAGAGGAGGGATGGGGAAAATGTGGAACCACATTAGAGGTGGTGAAAATTGTTGAGGGTGATAGAGTGGAGCATAAGGACAATGTAGGCCTTTAACCTGGAGAGAGTGAGTGAAGGAGAAGAAGTTGTTCAATATAAGAACAAGTTCAGCCCGACAAAGGAGATTGGTGGAGAATGGGGACTGATTGGGCCTCATTGCAGATCATCTTGGTATGTTGTGGCGGTGTGGAAAGATTGGAGTCTATACTGAGAATATGTAGTTGGGATTTATTGATGTTAAAAATTTGAGTTACCTAGAAAATCCCCCATTCTATACCACTCAGAAACCCACTGGTTATTTGTGATATGATATTTGCACACCTGTGTTCAAACAGATTCTGGAAAATTCTGTGAATGTGAATCTGGCAAATAACAATTAAGCCAATGTCTTTGAGCTATGCAGGGCTTTAGCTGTCACTCTTTGCAATTCATGCTTAATTCATCTTTCATGAGGATAAATGGAACTGACATGGTGTTGCCACCTTTAAATCTCTTAGTCTCAGGAAAGCATTAAAAATTGTTAAATTTAGTTCAGAAATACTGCATGGAAATAATCCCTTCGGCCCACCGAGTCCATGCCGACCAGTAACACTGTCCTACATACACTAGAGACAATTTACAATTTTATTGAAGCCAATTAACCTATAAACCTGTACGTCTTTGGAGTGTGGGAGGAAACCGGAGCACGTGGAGAAAACCCACACTGCCACAGGGAGAATGTACAAACTCTGTACAGACTGCACCCATGGTCAGGATCAAACTTGGTTTTCTGGCTCGGTAAGGCAGCAACTCTACCGCTGTGCCACTGTGTCGCCATTTGTGGCTAATGTAATATCACCCTGTTGCGATGGAATTGACTTCAACCCAAACCCTAATGACTCATGCCTGGAGTGGTATGACAAACCACTTCAATTAGAAGTGCACTGGTCAACCTGAGGAGTACCTTCAGCAACAGACTGGTTCCACCAAGGTGCAGGATAGAATGGCAAAGGAGACCCTTTTTTCCCTGTGGCTATCAATCAATGCAACTCCTCCCTCTTCTGTCGTGGGGTGGACTGACTCCCCTTCCCCCCCCCCCCCCCCCCCCCCCCCCCCCAACGCCCCTCCCAATCCTTTTGCACATCCCATTCCTTTCCACTCGTCACTTCAATTTCATGTTTCATGTATCTTGTGTTTTATGATTGTTGGCAGATCAATTTCCCTCCTGGGATAAATAAGGTTCTATCGTATTGTATTTGTTGAAAAAAGGACTCTAGTTAGCAATTTTGGCCAGAAATAATGAAGCATGTCTAGAATGTTCAGGTCAATATTAGCTAGCTGTCCACTGAAGAGATTGTGAAAGATGAATTCCATATTCTTTTTGTGGGCCTGATTAATCTGTAAATCATTGATTGGTGGAACCAACTTCTGGTCATTTCCACTTTGCTCAGATTCTCCATGGACTTTTCATTTTCTAGTGTTGGACAATAAACAGGTTTACATGTTTAAGAAGGAACTGCAGATGCAGAAAAATCGAAGATACACAAAAATGCTGGAGAAACTCAGCGGGTGCAGCAGCATCTATGGAGCGAAGGAAATAGGCAACGTTTAGGGCCGAAACCCTTCTTCAGACTGAAGGGGGGTGGGGGGAGGCGGGGAGAAGGAAGGAAAAAGGAGGAGGTGGAGCCCAAGGGATGAGGGACAGGCAGGAAGTGGAGGAGACAGCAAGGGCTAACAGAATTGTGAGAAATCAATGTTCATGCCATCAGGATGCAGGCTCCCCAAGCGGAATATGAGGTGCTGTTCCTCCAATTTCCGGTGTTGCTCACTCTGGCCGTGGAGGAGGCCCAGGACAGAGAGGTCGGATAAGGAATGGGAGGGGGAGTTGAAGTGCTGAGCCACCGGGAGGTCAGGTTGGGTAATGCAAACCGAGCTTCTCGGCCTTTTGGCAAAGATCAAGTGTAGTATCTGTTCTTATCTGTTTTGAGTGAAAGAGACTATCTGTTCTTATTAGAACAGTTCTGGCGGTCCCTTGGGGACAAGGGCCGTGGATTGCGGAGCAAAATCGTTGAGGAGTCGGTCGGCTGCAGGCTTAGAGGTGGATCCATGCTGGTTGGGAAACCAACCTAACACCTTATTCAGCCACAATCGTCAGCAGGAGCAGGAGTACAGGGTATTCGGAATACCCTGCGAATAAGCATCATTGACCTCAGCAAGGGGACCCCCTTCTCACGAGACCTGTTCGTGAAGAAGGTCTTGCTAGAGGCCGGTAAATTTGAGGCCAAGGACATCTACTGCCTCCAGGATTTCCCGGGTAATGGATAGTTTGACGTTACCTTCAAGTATCCGACGGGATGGCAGAAGGTGATGGAAGACTTCCGGGAGAGGGGGAATGAAGCTCCGCTGTCGCTGCTGAAAGTGCAGCCGCTCTTCACCCTCCCCACCCAGAAGGAAAGGTTCATTACGGTGCACATGTTTAACCCACATGTGCCCGTAGTGGATGTCCTCACCTTCCTTGCTCGCTACGTTGAGGGAAACTGTGTGGACGTGAAGGACATGCACGGGATTTGGACAAGCAAGCGGCAAGTTAAGGTAAAGCTGAGGGTGGACAAGGACGGAGAAATCATCCACCCCCCCCCCCCCCCCTCGGTTTTTGCGATTGGAGGAAACCGAGGATACTTGAGCTATGTAGGGCAACCCAGGCTGTGCAGGAAATGCAACAAGCCTGGGCACGTGATGGCCCTATGCACTGCAGTTGTCTGCAAAAACTGCAAGATGGAGGGCCATGAGACAAAGGACTGTCAGGCCAGCAAGAACTGCAACCTGTGCGGGGAGGCAGGCCACCTTTACAGGGCTTGCCCTAAAAGAGCCTGCACCTACGCACAGGAAACAAGAGGGGCTGCTGCAGCACCCCAAAGGGGGGCGAGGCACCCCCCACCACTGCCAAGACCCCAGCAGAAAGAGGGAACACGGATGAGGACAGCCAACCACCTCGAGGTCCCAAGTGCCAGAAGGAGACCCCCAGCATCCTGCCCAGGAGGGAGAGTCAATGGAGGAGGGGGAACAGCAGGAGAAATGGAGAACGGTGAAGTACAAGAAGAGGGGTCAGCCCAAAGAGCCGAGGCCGGAAAGGAGTGGTAAGTCAAAAAGTAAATCACAAAAAAGGTGTCTTTCTCTTACAGAAGGCAGCAACCTCTCCTCCTCGTCGGAGGATGAGGCGACCGGGAAGACCCAACGATGGAGGCAGAGGAAGAAAATGGGGGAGGAAAAGAGAGAGGCCACGACGATCACCTCCCAGCCCCAGGAGACCGAGAGCAGAGAAGTGGCCGAGGGGCTCCAGCCCCAGGACATCGGGAGCAGTGCAGCGGTCGAGGGGCTCCAGCCCAAGGAGACAGGGATCATCACAGCAGCCAATGGGCCCCAGCTCCGGGCGAACGGGAGCATTGCAGCGGCCGATGGGCCCCAGCTCCGGGCGACCGGGAGCAGCGCAGAGGCCGATGGGCCCCAGCTCCGGGCGACCGGGAGCAGCGCAGAGGCGTTGGGCCCCAGCTACAGGAGACGGAGGAAGCGGCGTGCCCAAAAGGGGGTGGAACGAGAAGGCCCCCCCCCCAACGACACCTTTGGTTACGCCACCTGAAACTCACCTCACCGCTGGATTCCTGAGCCCAGGAAAGCTGAGGCAATTCACCGAAGCTGTGGGAATGAGGGGACACGGAAATGGCCAGTGACTCTAAAGACAATGGAGCTCAAACTGGCATCTTTAAACGTGCGCAGTGTAAAGAGGACTGCGCGATGTGTTAATGCCATACAGTACCTGGCCAAGGCCAAGGCAGATGTGACTTTTCTTCAGGAGTGCGGGCTGCCACACCTCCGCTGCTATCGGAGGTGGTCGCGATGGTGGCCCCACGGACGGTCGGTGTGGTCGGGGGGCAATGACTGTCGTGCTTCCGGCCTGGGGATTTTGCTGCGGGGAGGGAACTTTGCCATCACTGAGGTCAGGGAAGTGGTTGGAGGGCGTCTCCTCGTGGTGGATGTTATGTACCGTGGCTCTCCGCTCTGGCTGATAAATGTGTATGCCTCACCCACGCAGAGCGAGCGGCTGGCCGTTCTCCAGCAGCTCCCAGTGCTGCTGGCCACGTCCCGGCAGCTCGTTTCTAGCCGGTGATTTCAACTGCATCATTAATGCGGCTGGACGATCCGGCAGTGCCGACAGCAGACTGGACAGCACGTCCAAGTTCCTGATGGAGATGGTAAAAGACGCAAAGCTGCGCGACACCTTCAGCGACCCTGCAGGCGGGTCCCAGCCGCGGTTCACCTGGTCGAGATCAGACGGTTTAGCCCGATCTCGGATAGACTTTGTCTTCACGACGAAGGCCGTCACGGTGAGACACACTGACCTCACGCCAGTGTTCTTCTCCGACCACTGCCTCCTTCAGGCTTCCTGTCACCTATAGGAGGACTGGAAGGCAGGCAGAGGGACATGGAAGTTAAACATGAAGCTGTTGACCCCAGAGAACATCGAGGAGCTAAAGAGGAACTACGCATGTTGGAGAATGGTGAAGCCCCTCTTTGACTCCCCCACACTCTGGTGGGAAGCAACCAAGGAGAATATTAAGAGGTTCTTCATAATTAAAGGGTTTAGAGAGCAAGACAGAGTCAGAGGGAATTGTGCCAACTCCAGACAGATTTGCAACAACTGCTCCTTCTGCAGTCGAGCGGGGTGGATGTGAGGGAGGAACTTAGAGAGGTGAAGGGAACCGGCAAGCTTGGCTCTTTACCTCTGAATCCTCCAAGATCATCTTCCGATCCTGGGTCCGCCATGTGGAGCAGGATGAGACGTGCTCACGTTTCTTCTTCCATAAGGTTCACAGGGGGAGCTCTGTGATGAACAGCCTTAGGGAGGAGGACGGCACGGTAGCATCCTCACAGACAGACATGCTGAGGATCTGCAAATCCTTTTACACAGATTTGTATGACCAAAAGACCACAGACAGTACCTCCTCCCAGAACTTCCTGTCCTCAATCATGGAGGTCTTGGAGGACAGCAAGCGGGAGAGTCTGGACCAACCACTGACCCTAGAGGAGCTGACTGGCTCCTTCCGTTCCTTTGACTCGAATAAAACTCCCGGAAGCGATGGCTTACCGGCCGAGTTGTATTTGGCTCTGTGGGACTGGATGGGCCCGGACCTGCTAGAAGTGTACAACGACATGCTTCTAGCTGGTAGCATGTCAGACTCCATGAGGTAGGGCAACATCACCCTAATCTACAAGCAGAAGGGGGATATGAAGGACATAAAGAATTGGAGACCCATTACACTCTTGAATGTAGACTACAAGATCCTGTCTAAGGCCATCTGGGTCAAGTCTGCTCTGGGGCAGGTGATCCACCCGGACCAAACCTGTGCTGTACCTGGCAGGAAAATCTCAGACAGCCGAGCGCTGCTGAGAGATACCATCGCCTACATGCAGGACGGACGGGTGGATGCCTGTCTAGTCAGCTTGGACCAGGAGAAGGCCTTCGACAGGATTTTGCACATGTACATGAGGGACGTGCTCTCCAAAATGGGTTTTGGGGAGGGAATCAGGAATTGGATCAAACTGTTCTACACCAACATCCGTAGTGCAGTCCAAGTCAATGGGTGGGAATCAGACAGTTTCTCTGTAAGGTCTGGAGTCTCTCCTGTCTTGTTAGCTCTCTCTCCTGTCTTGTTTGTCTGCTGTATTGAACCCTTTGCCGAATCCATCAGGAAGGATGCGAGCATAAGAGGAGTGACATTGCCAGGCAGTAAAGTATTCAAGTAAAAACCTCCCTGTACATGGACGATGTTGCTGTCTTCTGCTCGGATCCAGGGTCGGGGGTCCACAGACTGATTAGTATCTGTGGCCAGTTTGAGTCGGCCACGGGAGCCAGGGTGAACCGCAGGAAGAGCGAGGCCATGCTCTTTGGCAACTGGCCCGACAGATCTTCCGTCCCCTTTGCCATCAAGCCTGACTTCTTGAAGGTGCTGGGGATCTGGTTCGGGGGGGCTGAGGCATGTAACAAAAATTGGCTGGAGCGGATAGCCAGGGTGGGGAGGAAGCTGGAGCTGTGGAGGCAACGCTCCCTCTCCATAACGGGATAGAATTTGGTCATCAGGTTTGAGGTGCTCTCGGGGCTGCTGTACTTGGCACAAGTGTGGCCTGTCCCTCCCTCCTACGCCACAGGGATCACCCGGGCCATCTTCCAGTTCATCTGGGGGTCAAGGATGGACCGGGTGCGACGGGCCACAATGTACAAGTCAGCAGAAAACGGGGGTAAAAGCGTGCCCAACGTCGCCCTCATTCTGATGGCCACCTTCGTGTGTGGCTGCATCAGGCGGAGTGTAGAGCCAAGGCACGTGGGCACCAAGTGTCACTACCTGCTGAGGTTCTACCTGTCCCCGGTGTTGAGAAGGATGGGCCTGGCGCAGGTGCCACGCAATGTGCCAGTCAGCTGGACATTGCCGCCCCATCTGTCGTCGGTGGAAGGGTTCTTCCGGACCAACACCTTTGCCCACATGTCCATTGGGCAGTGGTCAGCACAGAATGTCCTGCAGGCACTGCAGGGAAAGGACTCTATGGACCCGGTGGCATGGTTCCCTGAGCAGACTGCCCAGCTTGTCTGGCAAAATGCCTCATCGCCAGAACTCACCAACAAGCACCAAGACCTGGCTTGGCTGGCGGTGAGGGGAGCCCTCCCAGTCAGATCCTTCCTGCACCGTCGGAACTTCACTGCCAGCGCACGCTGCCCTCGGGACGGCTGCTATGGAGAGGAGACGGTTGCCCACCTCTTTACAGTGTGGTTTTGCTAAAAGAGTGTGGAGAAAAATGCAAGGGTCCCTGGGACACCTTATCCCAAACAGCTCCGTCACAGAGGACTCGGTGATTTACGGACTGTTCCCAGGGACACATTCAGAGGCTGACATCGAGTGCTGCTGGAGGGTCATCAACTCGGTAAAAGACGCCCTTTGGTCTGCCCGAGCATTGTTCACCACCCAGCAGAGCGAGATGTCCGTCAGGGAATGTTGCCGACTGGCCCGCTGCAGACTGCAGGAGTACGTGCTGAGGGACGCACTGAAGCTCGGTGCAGCCAACGCCAAGGCTCGGTGGGGGAGAGCCACAGTCTAAGGCCCTTCCGCTGCTGGACATGGGGGGCACGGTATGGTGGAGACGCCCCTCAAAATAAGGGAAGGTATCCCACGCCAGTGTGCCACATGAGTGGCACGAGTGGGGGACTGATTTGTGGAATTTTGGGGATGTCTAACCTGTATTCATCAATTTGTACAGCCTCCAAAAATGTCGGATGGATTTTCCGCAAGGTTCATGTATTGTATATATTTATCATTTGAATAAAGTCTATTTTGAAATTTAAAAAAAAAAGGACCGAGCGGAGGTGTTCGGCGAAACGATCGCCAAGCCTACGCTTGGTCTCACCGATATAGATCAGCTGACATCTGGAGCAGCGGATGCAATAGATGAGGTTGGAGGAGGTGCAGGTGAACCTCTGTCGCGCCTGGAACGCTTGGGTCCTTGAATGGAGTCGAGGGGGGAGGTAAAGCGACAAGTGTAGCATCTCTTGTGGTTGCAAGGGAAAGTGCCCGGGGAAGGGGTGGAGCGGGAGGGAAGAGAAGAATTGACAAGGGAGTTACGGAGGGAGTGGTCTTTGCGGAAGGCAGACAAGGGGGGAGATGGGAAGATGTGGCGAGTGGTGGGGTCACATTGGAGATGGTGAAACTGACGGAGGACTATTTGTTGTATATGCCGGCTAGTGGGGTGAAAGGTGAGGACCAGGGGGACTCTGCCCTTGTTGCGAGTGGGGGGAATGGGGAGAGAGAGCAGTGTTACGGGGTATGGAGGAGACCCTGGTGCGAGCCTCATCTATAGTGGGGGAGAGGAACCCCCGTTCCCTGAAGAATGAGGATATTTGCGATGCCCTGGCGTGGAACATCCTTGGTAATAGCGGATGGAGACCTTACAGGAAGCAGGGTGGGAGGAAGAGTAGTCAAGATAGCCGTGGGAGACAGTGGGTTTATAGTGGATGTTGGTCAGAAGTCTATCATCTGCGATGGAGATAGTGAGGTCAAGGAATGGTAGGGAATGGTAGGGTAGGGAATGGTCCAGGTGTATTTGAGTGCCAGATTGCTCGATGTACCCGACAAAGAGGCAGGCGTAGTTGGGGCCCATGCGCGTGCCCATAGCTACGCCTTGTATTTGGAGGAAATGGGAGGAGTCGAACGAGAAGTTATTGAGGCTAAGGACCAACTCTGCTAGGCGGAGGAGTGTATCAGTGGACGGGTATAGGTTGCTCCTCCGGTCGAGGAAGAACCGGAGGACTTTGAGACCATCCTGGTGGGGGATGGAGGTGTAGAGTGACTGGACGTCCATGGTGAAGATGAGGGGATGGGGGTCTAGAGAATGGAATGCGCGGAGACGACGGAGAGTGTCTGAGGCGTCTTGAACATTGGTGGGGAGGGATTTAACCAAGGGGGATAGGATGGAGTCAAGGTATGTGGAAATTAATTCGGATGGGCACGAACAGGCAGAGACAATGGGTCTACCGGGGCAGTCTGGTTTGTGGATTTACAGGTTTACATCCTGTACCACAGCTATCCATGTTAACCCTTTTGTTCCCTGGGGTTTAAGTGGAAAGAGCAAATGACCAACCAACTAGAGCTGAATCTCTATTTCAATATAATGCCTTTTTGATTAAGTGTTCAATTTAATGTAGCAGACACAAGAGTTAAACAGTTGTCCCTCTTACGGGATTACGCCTGTTCCCTTGTGTCCCTTGAGAAAGCACATGCGATGTCCATGAGCACCATGGGGGGGATTTCCGGGACTGCTGGACACGGAGGGGGGGTTAACGGTACCTTGAATCAGGACTGTACCATAGTCATTTGATATTTAGTAATTAGAATATTTAGTATTTTTTGTAAAATGATGGTGGGTGTGTTATTATTTGTTTTGTAAACATTATTATTGTAAATAATTGAATAGATTTAATTTTGATTAAAAACACGATGGTTTGACTGAACCTTACAGTCACCCACCAGTTAGTCGTTCAATGTTGGATGCCAGTCTGAATTGATCACTCTCTGGTGTTGTCAACCACGGTGTTATTTCTACCCTCCCCTAATTCCAATGAATTTTCAAGTGTATAAAGCTGGATAATAAAATGGTTCACATCCTCACCTGTTCATTTTTCAGCAGCTTTAGCACTGCAGACTTCTTATCAGGTCGTGTCATAACGGCATGTGCTGGGACATCAGCCAAATGACAGTCCAGGAACTGATCAACAGGGGCTGTCGTCCCATCTTTGCACAATAAGTGGTAGCTACCAGAGGTCAAATTCTTGTTCCAGTCCATCATTCCTTTCCCTGTGAGTGAAAGATTCAAATAGCAATCTTCTTACACATTCTGCAGTCTTTATTGCAGCAGATAGTTTCTCAAATTGTTCAAGTCCTTTAAGTTAAAGTTGAGGCCATGGGCACTCGCAAGGGCCCCAGCTTTGCCAGCCTTTTGTTGGTTGCATCAAGCATTCTTTGTTGTAAACGTACACTGACACCATCCCCCGAACTCTTGTCCTTATACCTGGTCCCTCACCTCCAACCAAGGACACTAGCGATCCTTCCAGGTGAAACAGAGGTTCAAGTGCATCTCCTCTAACCTCATCTACTGCATTAGGTGTTTGCGATATGGCCTCCTTTACATTGGTGAGGCCAAGTATAGACTCAGTGACTGTTTCGTCAATCACTTGCTCTCAGTCCGCCAAGGCCTGTTGAATCTCCCTGTTGTCAACCATTTTAACTCTGTTTCCATTTCCCAGATAAACCTTTCTATTCTGGGCCTCCTCCATTAGCAGAGTGAGACCACACACTAACTGGAGGAACAACACCTCGTATTCCATTTGGGTCGCTAAAAACTTGACAGTATGAACACTGAATTTTCCTATTTTAAGTATCGAACCTACTAACTACTCCTCTCTATCCATCTGTCTGTCTGTCGGAACTGCAGGTGCTGGTTTATACTGAAGATAGACACAAAATGACTGAGCCCGAAGAAGGGTTTCAACCCGAAACATCACCCATTTGATATATTCTGCCTATATTCACTAGCACTTTCAAGGTATCTTTCTCCATCTACAAACCATCTTCAGTTCTGATTGTCATTCTTGGCTCAGGCACTGAAAAATCCAACTCATTACAAACCAGGAACTGAAGGCATAACTTCTGACATGCATGTAAAACATGTCCCAAGAGTTCTACATACCATTAGTGTTCTCTGGCACGGTTGTGTGCTTAATGAAAGCAACATCACCCGATTCAACCAGGCATCTGTTAGAGATTTAAGCAAATTCATTGAGAAATCATAATTACAAAAATAGCTGCATCAAATGTAATGACATTTTCCTTGCCTATCCTATAATGCTGTTGACTTGTATTTAAGTGCAGTGTATAGTATAAGAACTTCAACGAAATATTAGTCTAAACTATGAGATTGAGAAATTAGGATTGTTGCCACCCATTTATTGGAGCTTCAATAAGGTGTTTTTGCATGAGTGTGTAAACAATTAAAATCTGAGTGGAAGTTAATGGAAATGTGAGAGAACCGATTACGATGAAAAATAGTGAGGGACTATGATTACTCTGTGAGCTAGCATATACTTAATGGGCTGAATGGTAATGAAATGGGCATGCCTTGTCAGATGGCGTGTTGCTGAGGAAGTTACATGTGCTGGATTGTGCAGATCTGGAAGATTATGATCTCAATCGTCATACGGTGAGATCAAAATGGCATTCTAGACATCAATGCTGCAGCTAACTGGCTCAGGAAACCTCACATAGCCTTACGTATAGAGAGAAACAAAAAACACCCTCGCTGACCAAACAGCAAAATTTAAAGGGATAGTCAGCTACTTACACGTTTATGGCTCATTAATTTCTTCTGGCTGTTACTTCTTCTTCTTGCATATGGCGTGCACAGCCTAAAGTTGTAGGACAACTTGTTCTATTTTATCTTATTTGATTGTGCACGCCAGGTTGATTGCATTCATCGAAACAGGGCAGATCACGTGAGAGTTGCAATCTCCCACCCCTGGCTGTTACTAAATTTCTGCAACTGTTTGTTGGTTTCTATGTTTACTTCAAGTTCCAATAATCTACAGGGAGCGATGGTGTGTAGATGGTGAGTTCATATGTCCAGTTACTGCCAGAGACGGATGCACTTGTTGAAGGTGCATTTCTTCAAAGGTAGTGCTAAATAAAGAACCCATCTGTGAGACAGCAGTTCAACTAAGTGTGTAGTTATGCTGCCCCCCATTAGCAGAACACTACTTTCCTGGCATTTTGGTGTGAAGAACTTGCCTACTGAATGTCTTACACTTCAAGCTAAACACTAAGGCTATTTTCTTGGCTGTGAAGCATGTGTAGAGGTTGTGAAAGGTATATCATGAAAGCCATTTATTTACCTGAAGGCTCCACTGTAGCCGAAGTACCTCTCATTGCTGTTGGCTGCACACTTGTCCATCGACGCTTTATTGCCGATGCACAAGGAGCAGAGTCTAGGATACAGGGCAGCATTGGCTCCCGGGGCACAGCTCTCTTTGAAATATGTGGCTTTATTCAAAAAGAAAGTTAACATGAATAAATCTTCAGAGCCAGTGTGCTTATATCATTCCTCATTTGTTTATAACATCACGTTGTTACTGTAGATCATCTGAACCTAATAACAATTCACTTGTGTTATTCACTGACACAACACAAAGAGTCAGGGAGAAGACTACAATCAATGTTCAGTATTATCTTGGCCCATGGTTTAATCCTATCCACTTATCTTCTTATCCGTAGCACAGAACCTGCAGGACCAACCGAGCTTTGCCTGGCAACTTCCCACAACCCTGGATCCCACCGCCCAATGAATGCCTCTTCTAATGCTGGTCTCTGACGGACTGCTTCTGCAGGGCATGCTGAATCAAGCTCGAGGTCTGATGTGTGATGAGACTCCCACACCCCCTCCAGGTGGTAAATATGAATGCAAAACAGCCAGTTAGGAAGTCAGCAGAGCAGCTGCTCATAATATTGGGGCCATGTGAAGCCTCTTTAACCTCAGCTGTCTATCATCTGCTCCAATATTGATATTTGGAATGCATTTGGATTTCTGAATACAAAGTAACCAACATAGCTCTCTTCCCTGCTCCTGTCTGCCTTCCTCACACTTTTGGTTCATGGATTAGTTATAGTTTAGGTTTTAGAGATACAGCACGGTAATAGGCCCTTCAGCCCACCAAGTCCGTGCCAACCAGCAATCCCCACACACTAGCACTATCCTACACACTAGGGACAATTTACAATTTTTATCAAAGCCAATTAACCTACAAACCTGTATGCCTTTGCAGTGTGGGAGGAAAACCGGCATTCCCAGAGAAAACATTCTCCCAGAGATAATGTCCAACCTCTTTACAGACAGCATCCATAGTTAGTATCAAACCCAGGTCTCTCTGACGCTGTGAGGCAGCAGCTCAACACTGCAACACCCTGCCGCCCATTCTTGCCTTTCACCTATCCATCCTCAATGTTGCTGCTGCTGCTGCCCATATTTTAGGCAAGATTTTATTTTTTTTATTGATTGTGCTCTAAAGTTTTAATTAATTTTCTTTGAACTGATGTCTTTAAAAAAAATCATTTCACTTTAATTGCCTCTGAAAAAAGACACTGGAATAGAGTTTCATTAGGTTTGACCAAGGGGAAATCTCTGCCCACAGGGAGGTCTCCTGCTGTCAAAGACTGTCAGGAGTGGCATCATTATTGTCATCTGAAGTAAATGCAGAAAACGCTGTGGGTGCTGAAAAGGTCAGGCAACATCCCCGAAGAGTCCTAGCACTTTCACTTCCTGCTTCAGTGCTAGACCACTTAATCTCACCGTACTGTTAAGGCAAGTCCCCAGGTAGAGAGTATTTCAAACTTTTTAAAGAAAATCACCAGAAGACATCAGGAATCTCCAGTCCCACTTACAATTATAAATGTCACATGCATTGATATTTCCATCTGCAACCAGGGTTCCCATGGGCACGTTCCAGCCTGCAGTGCGCCCGACTGCCGTGTGACATGACTTCTTCCCCTTTAGTTTCATCCAGGTCAGGTTCGAATCCTTCACGACAGCCACCGCATAGTAAGAGGCTGCGTAATGAACACAAACAAAGGTCAACTAGGGGTGTGCACATGTGACTGCAGATTTTCAGCACGGAACATTGATAATTCCTCCCTCCTCCCCTCATCGTTGCCGTTCGACTCGTTAGATTCCTCTAGCAGATTGATGCTGTCAGTGAAACAGAAGTGTTTTTACATCCAGCAGTTTCTTAGTCACTATTACATATAATTGCATTTTACTACAGACTTCACCAAACTGAACTTTCCTGTACTCCACACTGAATTTAAATTCCCCAAGATGAATTGGTGGCATTTGAACTCGTGTACCAGATCAATTTGTACAATCTAGGTCAATAACTAATGTGCTGCAGTGCATTTTACAACCATTGCTATAGCATTAGAAGAGAATTAGGTACAATGTTACAATACATTTCGGTTAGCAAACATAATTGGTAATTGGTTTATTATTACAATGTGTACTGGGATACAGTAAAACTTTTGTTTGCGTGTTATCCTGGCAAATCATACTGTACAAGAGTACATTAGACAGTATAAAAGAGAAAATAAACAAAATGCAGAATATAGTGTTACAGCTACAGAGAAAGTGCAGATAAAACAAGTGTGGGGTGGCAGTGAAGTATATTGGAAGATCAGGGATTCATCGCTAGCATATGGGAGGTATGTTCTACAATTTGATAGGAGCAGGGAAGAAGCTGATCTTGATTCAGGACATACATGCTTTTAAGCTGGTGTATCATCTGTCCGACGGCAGGGAGGAGAAGAAAGAATGACCAGGGTGAGTGTACGGAATGGTTTCTCCATATCTTTGAATCTGGTAAGTCGGTGACATCAAGCAGTTCAACAGTCAATGATTTTTGTATCACACCCAAGCAGATTTCTCAGCTAGTTTCCCATTATTTTCCTTCCACCTTCATCAGAGGAACACTGTGATAATGGATATTATCTTTTGAAATAAGTGGGTGAGTGGGCAAATGCATGGCAGATGCAGTATAATGTGGATAAATGTGAGGTTGTCCACTTTTGTGGCAAAAACAGGAGGGTAGACTATTATCTGAATGGTGGCCGATTGGGAAAATGGGAGATGCAACGAGACCTGGGTGTCATGGTACACCAGTCATTGAAAGTAGGCATGCAGGTGCAGCAGGCAGTGAAGAAAGCAAATGGTATGTTAGAATTCATAGCAAAAGGATTTGAGTATAGGATAAGGGAGGTTTTACTGCAGTTGTACAGGGTTTTGGTGAGACCACACCTGGAGTATTGCGTACAGTTTTGGTCACCAAATCTGAGGAAAGACATTCTTGCCATAGAGGAGGTACAGAGAAGGTTCACCAGACTGATTCCTGGGATGTCAGGACTTTCATATGAGGAAAGACTGGATAGACTCTGTTTGTACTCGCTAGAATTTAGAAGATTGAGGGGGATCTTATAGAAACTTACAAAATTCTTAAGGGGTTGGACAGGCTAGATACAGGAAGATTGTTCCCAATGTTGGGGAGGTCCAGAACAAGGGGTCACAAATTAAGGATAAGGGGGAATTCCTTTAGGACCGAGATGAGGAAAACATTTTTCACACAGAGAGTGGTGAGTCTCTGGAATTCTCTGCCACAGAAGGTAGTTGAGGCCAGTTCATTGGCTATATTAAGAGGGAGTTAGATGTGGCTCTTGTGGCTAAAGGGATCAGGGGGTATGGAGAGAAGGCAGGTACAGGATACTGAGTTGAATGATCAGCCATGATCATATTGAATGGCGGTGCAGGCTCGAAGGGCCAAATGGCCTACTCCGGCACCTATTTTCTATGTTTCTATGAAATTAAGCTCTATTTTTTAATCTTCTTTTGCTCCCATATCCCAGAATCTAATTCTGAGATCACTCTCAATGTTTTATCTTGGATCCAATATTCCTGTTGTAGACTCACCCTCGGGAGGGTTACCTAACTTTTCCTGTATTGGTCAATGCAATTGCATTTCCGGCATTGCTCCAAGTCTGTGACATATTAAAGAGCATAATCTGCAGCAAGGCATTGTTTTAATGCAGCAATGTATGTGAGGCTCATTAACAAATAATTACTTAACTGTGTGAGAAAAGTGCAGAGAAAAGGGCTTATCAATGGTGATTACAGAGCCACAGAGAATTGAGTAGTCATTGAAATATTTTAATACTTACGTATCGTAATGTTGTTGCCTGCTGTGGGTTTGCATGAATCAGGATTAGCTGTAGAGGAAATGGATAGAAAATAAGATGATTACTCTATGTCCATTGAAAGGCGTAAAGAGATGTCCAGCACAAGTTCACATTCACAAGTTATAGGAGTAGAATTAGGCCATTTGGCCTATCGAGTCTACTCTGCCATTCAGTCGTGGCTGATCTATGCCTCCTAATCCCATTTTCCTGCCTTCTCCCCAAAACCCTGACACCCGTTTTAATCAAGAATTTGTGTATCTCTGCCTTAAAAATATCCACTGACTTGGCCTCCACAGCCCTCTGTGACAGTGAGTTCCACAGATTAACTACCCTCTGACTAAATCAGTTCCTCCTTACCTCCTTTCTAAAAGAGCGTCCTTTAATTCTGAGGCTGTGACCTCGGGTCCTTGACTCTCCCACCAGTGCAAATATCCTTTCCACATCCACTCTGTCTGTGCCTTTCATTATTCTGTAAGTTTCAATGAGGTGCCCTCTCAACCTTCTAACTCCAGCGAGTAAAGGCCCCGTGCTGTCAAACGCTCATCATATGCTAACCCACTCATTCTTGGATCATTTTTGTAAGCCTGGTGATGATTGAAGAACGCCTCTCCTGGAAAGTTCCCTGATCTGCACACAGACAGATGCTACAGTAAATTTGAGATTATTTTTTTCAATTTCATACAAATTGTAACATTGTAATCTGGGCGAACAGGGTAACTAAACTATTTCATAGAAGTATGCAGCAGAACATTTCTGTGAAACTGCTGTGATTTTCCAGGTTTGCCAGAATGTTTATGAACACTGTGATAAAAAGCAAACTGTAGAACCCATGCCGCCTTATGCAAAGATACACTAGGGCAACCAAGAGGCAGAGGTGCCTGTTGTACTGATAGAGGGTTAAAACCAGACCAAATTTATGATGAAATCAGAAGACCATGATGCTGTGAAATTGCTAGAAATTAAAACCGCAGTTCAGCATTCATACATTAATTCTGATGTGCAAATGTACAAATGAAACAAGTGAGAAAAAGCCCAGACTGACTCTTTTTCCATTCTTTTTGTAGATATTCCTTCACATGAGGTTGATTAATCCTCAAAGGAAGTAAATGATAACAATTTAAAGAATTGTAGAGGACACTTACTTTTGTTATAATACTCTGCCATAACTGGGATGAGGCCGCACTTTCCTCCAATGTATATCTCTCCTCCATCAAAACTTGCTGCATCAGCATCTCCATACTGAAACAACAGAACATACAGTATTTACTCTCTCCACCAGTCTGTCTCTCGTTCATCTGCAGCCTAAACCCATGGTTCTCTCCGTACTTGTCATCAATCAGTTGAAACTTCTGTTTCTCCTGCTCCAATTACAATCATGGATCGAAGGAAACAGTGGCAGAAGCTGGACAAAGAGCCTGGGGAAAGGGTGAGGGGAACCAGAGTGTCTTACCTTCCATGCACTCGAGGTCTGCTGTGGGAAGGGCCCCTTCTGGGTAACGAAGACGAGGTGTAGAGAGGGACGGCAGTTTGCGAGACGACCGAAATGGAGGAGAAAATGGCTGCAACGGGCCTTTGTGAACACCTGCAACTCTGACTGTAAAATGGTGCCAAAATGGCGCCTCTTGCATATGGACTTGGCGAGCTGCTCCATGCATACTGCACTAACTGGGGCGATTGTGTTTATGTACGGGGATAGTCTTGCAGATCCTAATGAAAAAAGGTATTTCACCGCGAATGGTACACATGACAATCAATAAACCATTGACCATTGACCATTGAATCAATTGTGATTTGCAAGAGGTCTTTTCTTAGCAATGCTTTTTGTTTTTTGCTGGGAATCGACTTTGGGAGCTCAAACTGCGGGAGCTTGCAGAATAAACATTGTGGAGCTCGCGGTCACTTGGTTAGGGAGCTACTTCGGGAGTTCGATCGCCCCGATCGCGACAATGTCGATCTCCCCGACGCGGGAGCTTCGATCGCCGTCTGCGGGAGTGATCACCCTGACTGCAGATGGTTCGACCACGGGAGAAAAGGAGGGAGGAGGATAATACGTTATTGCTTTCCATCACAGTGCGCTGTGATGGACGTTTATGTTAATTTTTATGTAGTTGTGTGTCTTGTTGTTTTTTTTGGTATGACTGTATGGTAAATCAAATTCCTTGTATATTTTTACATACTTGGCTAATAAATTAACTACAATTACAATTACAATTTTTGGTCTCTTTACCTAACCAAGAATATACCTGCTACAGGGGGAGTGCAGTGAAGATTCATTGGGCTGGTTCCTGTGATGATGGATTGGTGGTATCAGGAGAGAGCTTAGTTTCTGCCCTTTCACACATTCTTTTTTGTAAAATCCCAACACTTCCCCTCTACACAAATTAATACATTCTTGTTTTTTTGTCTGAAGAAGGGTCTCAACCCAAAACGTCACCCATTCCTTCTACCCGGATATGTTGCCTGTTCCATTGAGTTACTCCAGCATTTTGTATCCATCTTGTTCTTTTTACACATGGTTCTGATGAAAGTTCATTTATCTGAAACATTGACCGTTTTTCTCTACAGATGCTGTTTGACCTGCTGAGTATATTCTATTCGGTCAACCACGTGAAATACTTGATTAAACATTGCTGTCATTACCTTGATCTGTCTTATGCAGTCTTCAGCATTTTCGCCTTTCACACAATGTACTGATCCCCAGCTCTCACACTTCTGCATTTCAAGATCGCCAATAGCACACCATCGGATCTTTCCAGTATTCAAAATACTACTGTTCGCTGCAACACAGCCATGATGAATGAATCGTTATTCTTCTCCGATGGATAATATTGGTGCAGTATTCATTTTGTGAGCCCCTGGATCAATAACCTGGTGATACGCACTACCTTAACATTTCAAAGCACCAGCATTACATTGCGCAGTGATGTCTCAGCATTGCCGGCCATTGGCCTCATTGGCGAAGGTCACTTTGAAACAAGGCATACAGAGTGGAGGATCCCATGTTTCACTATTACAGGGTTAGGAAAACAGAAATGCCCTTGTAAAAATGGACAATGCCATCTATAATTTGTTTTCTATCATTCTACTTGTTGCTAATCACTGCATCTTAATTTGAATCAAATACAGGAGCTTCCCCGGCCTCAGAAGACATATGGAAATCCAGCTGACGCAAATCCTCCCATCAATGCTTTGTCAGTCTTATACATAAAATTAAAATGTTTTGAGACATAAACAACTGGCTCCTCCCACACTTCAAGTTCGCTTGATCCACTTGGTTGGTGTGGACTCAGTGGGACAAAGGACCTGTTTCCACAGTGTATCTGTAAACTAAACTACAGGGGATGCATGCTGAGTGATACCGTGTGGGTAAGTATAGAAAATCAGACAACAGCGCGATGCAGTAAGAGAGAAAACAAAGTAGTACATCAGAAAGAAAAGGTTTAACATTTCAGGCAATGGTTTTTATCTTGGTTTTTGGGGAAATTGTTTCGGTCAAGGGAAAACCAGTTTACAGACAGTTTTCAGGAATGTAACCCTAACATTACCTGGAGGCTGTCTCATCCTGAAATTGAGCCAGACCTGGGTGTAGGTCCTAGAGAACAAGACCTCTGGAACCACTGGTCAAATAACTTTTCTCCATCCAAATATCTCACACACACTATTTGTATGCCTTAAATGACTAATAGAGCATAAACAGTAATTTTATGATGGATAGCATGCCTTAATGGACAGTAGCTTAACAACTCAGAAACAGCCCTTCGGCCCACTACTCTGCCATTCAATCATGGCTGATCTATATCTCACTCCTAACCCCATTCTCCTGCCTTCTCCCCATAACCTCTGGCACCTGTACTAATCAAAAATCTATCTATCTCTGCCTTAATAATATCCACTGACTTGGTCACCACACCCTTCTGTGGCAAAGGATTCCACAGATTCACCATCCTCTCACTAATGACATTTCTCGTCATCTCTTACCTAAAAGAACGTCCTTTAATTCTGAGGACAAGACATCTAATTCTGGACTCTCCCTCTAGTGGAAACATCCTATCCACATCCACTCTATCCAAGCCTTTCTGTATGTTTCAATGAGATCCCCCCTCATTCTTCTAAACTCTAGTGAGTACAGGCCCAGTGCTGACAAACGCTCATCATAGGTTAACCAACTCATTCCTGGGATTATTCTTGTAAACCTCCTCTGGACCCACTCCAGAGCCAGCACATCCTTCCTCAGATACGGTGCCCAGAATTGCTCACAAAATTACAAATGCAGCCTTACCAGCACCTTATAGAGCCTCAGCATTACATCCCTGTTTTTGTTTATAAGCCATCTTGAAATAAATGCCAGTATTATGCTTTCTTTACCACCGATTCAATTTACAGATTAACATATTGGGAATCCTGCACTTGTATTGCTAAATCCCTTTGCACCTCCAATTTCCGGATTCTTTCCCTATTTAGAAAATAGTCTACGCCTTTGTTCCTACTACCAAATTGCATGACTCCGCACTTTGCCACAATATATTCTATCTGCCACATCTCTGCCCACTCCCACAACCGATCCAAGTCCGTCAGCAGAGTCCCTGCTTTCTCTACACTACCTGCTCTCCCATCTATTTTTGTTTCATCCACAAACTTTGGCCACAAAGCCTTCAATCCCCTCGTCTGATTCATTAATACACAACGTGAAGAGTAGCGGCCCCAGCACCGACCTCTGTGGAACTCCGCTAGTCAATGGCAGCCAACCAGAAAAATACCCCCTTATTGCCACTCTTTGGCTTCTGCCATCCAGTCAACCTGCTATCCATACTACTATCTGCCCTGGGTAATAGGGGCTGTCATCTTCCTTTGCAGCCTCGCCTGAGGCACTTTATCAAAGCTTTCTGAAAATCTAAGTAACGAACATCTCCTTTGCCTGTCCTGCTATTTACTTCTTCAAAGAATTTCAGCAAATTTATCAAGCAAGACCTTCCTTTCAGAAAGCCATGCTTTGGCCTATTTTATCGTGAACTTCTTAAGTACTCCAAAACCCCATCCTTTATAATGGACTCTAAACTCTTACCAATCACCGAAGACAGTCTAACCGGCCTATGGTTCCCACTATTTTGCTTTGCTTCTTTCTTGTTCGGTGGGGAGCAATATTGGTAATTTTCCAATCATCTGGGACCACTCCTGTCTCTAGTGATTCTTGAAATATCACTGTTAATGCCTCCGCAATCTCCAAAGCCTCCTCTTTCAGAACCCTAGGGTGCAGTCCATCCGGTCCAGGTGACTTATCCACCTTCAGCCCTTTTAGCTTCCCATGCACCTTCTCCTGGGTAAGATAGGCAAGAAGGCAGCTGGTGTAGCTAAACCAGTCTCTTCATCAGTGGCCCACATTAGAACCGACACTGGCTTATCCCTTACCCACACTACTCTTCACTGAAGTTAAATCCTAAAAGTCATGCAAGTCAGTAAGGTCAGATACCAGTGCTAAAGTAATTATTTTTGAAAATTTTACACATTAATGGGCTGACCATGAGAATCATTCTCGATAATTTCTTATGTTTCCCATTGTGATAACTGAAAATTTATTGTCTTACTTATAGGAAGATATTCTTTGGTATTTTAGTTTTAGTTTTGGAGATACAGGGCGAAAACAGGCCCTTCGGCTCACCGCGTCCGCGCTGACCAGCAGTCCCCGTACACCAGCACTATCCTACTACACATACGAGGGACAATTTATAATTTTACCATGCCAATTAACCTACAAACCTGTGTGAAGAAGTGTGGCGATAATTAGTGTGGTGCCAGTACACTGTTGCCCTTGTGGATGTTGATGTCAGCACTGTACATGTAGTCGGTGGGAAGGATGGTCACACTCAGTACTTAAGGACTGGGCAGGCACATTTTGCTCCACTGGGATTCCAGAGTATGCAGCTTCTGCCGCGCTGTAAAACCTCCCTCTGAATGCTGCCTGTGGCCTTGACCCAGGATATACACAGTGCAATTGCCACCCACAATCCCAACCCCAAGAATGTCTTCTGTTAATATTATCCAAAACAAACTCTTACTGGTTTCAAGGATCTGTTTAGCATGTACATAATCACTGCCAAGATAAATAAAGAAATCCATTCCACTGGGAAGGTGAACCAATTTCTGTGTTGAGTCTTTGAACATCAAGTCCTTCTGCCCATATTTTGAGGAATCGAAGAGGTTGAATGATGAATTCACCCCATGCCCAAATAATGCCTAAGAAACACAAGAGAGTAGCTATTATGTAAAATATTTTAAAGGGGAGGCAGGAAATAACCTTTGAACTATAGCAGGAGCATTTTACCCTTCCGAGTATTTAATACTGTAGCTTCACATCATTACCATCATCATCATTATCATCATCATCAAGTAATACTTTATGCCTCATTACAACTTTTCTGCAAACTGATTCCAGCATTTAGAATCCCTGGCTGAGAGCAAAGATTCCCAACTCATATGAAACTTCAAAATATCGGTATTGCAAAAATAAAATAAAGAAACAAGAAGCAAAACAAATTAAAACATTCTATTCTTGAATGCTCTTTCTGAGTCTACCTATCTTCCTTCCCCTAACCTCCTTTAACCAACTTCATTAAACGTTTCTTCTTCATCCTGCCTTCAGACTTTCTCGTTGCCCACAATTTCCATCAATGTAGGATTTGTAAAGATTTCATGCTTGTGAACCCTTTATTAGTACAGGTCTCAGGGGTTATGGGGAGAAGGCTGGAGAATGGAGTTAGGAGGAAGAGATAGATGATTGGATGGCAGAGTAGACTTGATGGCTAGAATGGCCTAATTCTGCTCCTGTCACTTATGACCTGCACTCATGAAGAATCTGTCTATCTCTGCCTTAAATATATCCATTCATTTGACCTCCACAGCCTTTTGTGGTAAATAATTCTACAGATTCTCCACCCTCCCACTAACGAAATTCCTCCTCATCTCCTTTTGAAAGGTTGTATTAAATTTCTCCTTAACCTTCTCTGGCTCGAGGAGGACGATCCAGGCACCACCACTCTCACCAGTCTCTCAATTTGCAATATTTTCTTTGTAAGCTCTTAAAAGAAATCTTAGGTTTCCTCAAAAACAGGTTGGACGCAAGAAAAATCCTGCTGATTAGTGAATCACCAGCAAGGAACCTCTAAAGAAAGCTTTTCCACCAGTGCAAGAAAAGTGAAGAACTATCTGATAAGGTAGAGTACAACATTTGCAGGAAGTGTGAATATGTTAGTAGAAGATCATTGCACATATTTTAAGAGGACTAAACTAAGTGGGAGATGAGTCACAGTCCCATTCCCCAACGCAATATTCCACCACTCACCCATAGCCCTTAATTGCGCAGGCGCAGCTCATTTCCCCTCATTCCTGAGCACTCCCTCCCCCTCCTCTTCATGTGTGGGAGGGGAGGGAAGTGGGGTGTGTGGCAGAGGGGGGATGTGGGGTGGGAAGGGAGGAGGGGTGTGTGCGGACAGGGAGTGCTATCACAAACGTTTTTGCGCAAATAGAAAGACCGCCAAACCGGAAGATAACAAGATCAGACTTTTATAGATAGATAGATAGATAGATAGATAGATAGATAGATATAGATTTTTTTTTTGAAAGATGAGGTAAGGCTGGATGGACCGAGTGGGCTACTCCTGCTCCTAATGTCTAATGTCCCTGTGCCCTTAATAATCCTTCCTTCATATAATTTCAATTGTTTGGTGGCCAAGGAAAGGAGGTGACATTCTAAGGCATTACCATACATTGCACTTACTTCCAATTCTCTTCAGTCACGTATATGTAAAGTAGACTGCATTTGTGATCCCTTGCTTCAGATCAGAGACTAAAGTTCCAGGTCTGTAGGAATGTCGCTCTGGTATTTCCTAAGGGGCTCTTTCCAAAGGGGCTTAGAAGTTAAATGAATTGCATGTGTGAAAGAATTAGATCAATTTTGGGAAAGTATTCTAAGATATAAGAAAAGAGTAAAGCACATATAATTCACATTGCCTTGAATCAGCTCAGGCACAATTGGGCTGAAAAGACCAAATTCTATGCAGCATATGGAATGCTGTTTTGATAGTGCTGCTAATAGTGAGTACAAGCTGTGCATTCTTTCAGAAGTTTTGGCAGCAACTCTGAACTAAAACTGGAACTGACACAGAAGGGAAAGTGAAACACTCCAACCATTCATCGTCCTTTCCTACCTGAGCATTTGATAGGAAGTTCCAGATGGCCTCATTCTTCGCTTTCTCAGTATCACCACTTCTCGCCACCACTGCGTGAGCTGGCACTTTCGCCCAGTGACAATTACTGTAGTCCATAATGGGCTTCCTGGTGCCATCTAGACACAGGAGCTCATAGTTATGCCTCTCTGCAGCTGGAAATAGAAACAAGGCATGGCAATAATCCTCCAGATGAGATTGAGCACGCCTCCTTACTCATTGTCTCAGTTCATGCTCTACCGCAATGATCATATATCAAGATTCAATAAATATAAAATGTGATCATCAATGGAATGAGGTTGCTGTAAGTCTCTTTCATGGCCATACCCACTTGCTCCCAAATTCAAAGGCTTCCGCTGCACCCACCTGCATTGGAGACTGTAGAAGATTGGAGGTAATCTCATTGAAATAAGATTCTGAAATGTACAGTCACAGTGGATACTGAGGGGATGCTTGTATGCACATCCAAAATTAGGAGGCATCGTTTCAGAATAAGGGGTTGCCTATTTTAGATGGAGATATACAGATATTTCTTCTGTCAGAGCATTGTAAATCTTTAGATCCTGATCATAGATAGGAGAAAGAAGCTGTCAACTGTAAGACGTTTAGTGAATGATGCTCATGAATCAGGGTAGCACTGTTGCACCGCTGGTAGAGCTGCTGCCTCACTGCACCAGGTTCGATCCTGGCCTCCAGTGCTGTCAGTGTGGTGTTTGCACGTCCTCCCTGTGAACATGTGGATTTCCACCAGGTGCTCCAGTTTCCTCTCACATCCCAAAAACATGTGTGTTTGTAGGTTAATAGACCACTTTAAATTGCCCCGAGTGTGTAGGGCATGGATGGGAAAGTGGGATAATATAGAACTAGCGTGAATGGATGATAATGATCAGTGTGGACAGAAGTGCCTGTTTTCAAGCCTTATCTGGAAAACTAAAATGAAAATAGAAAACAAAGGGACGTTCTTTCCTAAAGCACTTTCTTTTGTGCAGCCCGACTTCTGTCTGTCCCTTCCTTCTCGTTGTTTAAATAGTATGTGTTAAATGTATGTTTTTAGTTTTCTTTAGTTTGTTTTATGTGGGTGGTGAGGTTGGGGGAAACTTTTTTTTAATCTCTTACCTCGACAGAGATGCGATTTTTTTCCGTATTTTATCTCTGATCGCACTGTAGCCTTACATCGAGGAGTTGGTGGCCTTTGCTGGAGACCGATTTCGGGTGTTTGCAGGACTTACCATCGTGGAGCCACAATCCCTTTGCCAGGTATTGACCACAGAGCTTCAACTGTGGGTGCCTGCGGACTTAACGTCACGGAGCTCGTGGTCTCTGGTCAGCGACCGACTTTCGGGAACTCCAAGCCGTGGGAAATTTGATCGCCCTGACACAGGAGCTTCAATTGCCCCGACGTGGGAGTTTCGATCGCCCCGATGCGGGAACTTCGATTGCCCCGGCGCGAGGGTTTCGACCGTTGCTGCGGTAACTTCGATCGCACTGACGGATGGTTCGAGTGCCCCGACCGCAGGAGAATAAAGAGGAAGAAGATTGGACATTTTTGTATGTTTTTGTTTGGGGATTCCGCTATGATGGATGTTTATGTTAATTTTTATGTAGTTGTGTGTTTTGTTGCTTTGTTTTCGTAATGGCTGTATGGTAATTTGCATATCACTGTACCTTACTTGGTACATGTGACAATAAATGAGCTTTGAAACCTTTGAAACCTTTGAAACCTTTGAATAAATGTGATATACTGAAGAAGGTCTCGACCAAAAATGTCACCATTCCGTCTCTCCAGAGATGCTGCCAGTCCCGCTGAGTTACTCCAGCATTTTGTGTCTAGCTTAGATGTGAGGCATATTTTGTTCGAGAAGAGCGAGAGACATAGATAATTTGCACAGCTTCACCCACCTGGCACTGTGCTGTGTTTCACGAAGGCCACATCTCCTTGACCATCCTTCAAACATCTGGCAAGAAATAACCAGGTAAATAAATTTCCATAAAGAGCCAGTCATATCTATGCTCAGAGTCCCAAAGGGGCTCTGTGATATAATAAATAACCTGCACAACATTGATTAAACTGTGAGGAAAATGCAATCGAGAGATGGTTTCATGCCAATTATTGTAAGTGTTTTGTATTTATTTATGAAAAATTTGCAAAATATAGAGAAACCTATAAAATCATCAACATTTCCACATAACAAACAAACCTCCAGCAATGCATCATATTATAAGTACTATACCCCGTAGTATTCATAAACAACGCAATCTCACCACTGTCTTTCACATTGCCCTACCAAGAAAGGAAATAAAGGGAAGGATGCATTCAAAGGCAGAGAACTAAAGGAGGAAATTGGCATACAGGTTAAGTACAAAAGATGTCTTCCTCCTCAGTCTTTTGGCAACTAACAATACGCCTATATAAGAACCATTGTTAACAGGCTCAGTACATATCACCCGAGCTGACATGGTGCCATGCGGTGGAGCATGGTGCCACGCCTCCCCCCCGGCAGCACTTCTGGCTCTCCCTCCGTGGAGCCAGGAATCCCATCCCCAAGAGGTAAGCCACCAAGCTCAACCATGCTCGTACCCCAGGCCTGGATAGGAGTGTAATGAGATTCAAGATGGCAGCGGCGGACGCAAGGCACAAAGAGTCAGTAAGCAGATGGCCTGCGGGAGGCAGTGTAGTGCACCTCGACGGTGGAGTGGGCCACTGGAGGCCCTGTAGCAGCCTGAGGCTCAGCTGGATCGAGCGCCGCTCAATGAGGCGGAGCGTGCGTACTATACCCAACCTGCAACTGCACGGTGTGGTGGAGCAGCAGTGGGACACACCCACAGTGTTGCTCAGACAGGCCAACCCTACAATGCTGCCAGGACAACAGGCCTTTAAGTCCAGGTTAAGAATTCTACAACTATAACAACTTGGACTTGAAAATGGTGCAAACTCTTATGAATTGTCTCAGTATACTATTCCTCTACACTTGTATTGAATCTAAGATGTGCTCGTATACAGTAAAACCTTTACTGAACTGCATGCAAAAAAGAATTTCACACTGGTAAATGTGACATTAAAGTTCCATTGAAACATTAGTTATGTTTGAGATAGTGCTGGTTAACCTAATTGTTGAATGGCCAAAGTCCATTTGTGAAGCCTTTCGCACTCACAGATAGTTCTGGGATTTTACCCCAAGGTGATGCAGGAAAAGCAAGGTATGTTCAAATCAGAACAGTATGTGACTTGGAAGTGATGGGGATCGCATGTACCTAATGTTCCTGAATATCTAATTAGTGGAGCTTTGGCAGCCACTAATGAAGACAATGTGATGAGCTACAACAATGCAGCCTGGGTGAGGACACACTGCAACCAGAAGATGCTAAAGGTGCTAAATGAATGTCAGCAGGTAAACAAGGTGATAATCAAGCAGGGTTACACAAAAGGCTGGAGAAACTCAGCGGGTGCAGCAGCATCTAAGGAGCGAAGGAGATAGGCAACGTTTCGGGCCAAAACCCTTCTTCAGGCCTGAGGTTGTGAAACTGTCTCCGTAGGGAGGAGAACTTCTTCAAAGTAAGCATACCTTGAGGAGATATCGCAGTGGAGTAGACAAAGTGTTAAAGATGGAACTGCAGATGCTGGAAAATCGAGGGTACACAAAAGGGTGGAGAAACTCAGCGGGTGCGCTGAGTTTCTCCAGCCTTTTGTGTACCCTCGATTTTCCAGCATCTGCAGTTGCATCTGATAATCAAGCAGATTGTTTTGCCCTGGATTGAACTGACCGATTAATTTAACGTTGAAGCTGTATTTTCCAATAACTGTTGAGCTATTACATCACTCTACTCACAAGGCTTGTAGATAATGGAGAGGTTCTTCGAAAATCTTAAGGAGAGTGACTGATTACCAACACCCAACCTGCTCCAACAGCAGCAGAATGGAAGTAAAGTATTTTGTGGACTTTCTGACTGATCATTGCCCCAGGAACATTGAATGACAGAGGTGTTGAATCAAACTGCTGAGGATAGTTGGGTCAAGTCACTTGATCCAGCCAATTCCTGCTGCAATTTTGGCTTCCAGATCTATCTGAAAGCATTAGCTTTGGATTTGGCCAATGTTGTCTTTGATTCTCAAAGTATTTTACACCACAAGATGTGGCCCAAATGTATTTAAAATGTCCTTAGTTTCTGTGATGAATAATTCACCATTTAACCATCTTCTTTTCCATGTGTACATTATAGAACCCGCAATCTCTCCCACACACTTGCACACACTTGTTGCCTTTGCTTGTTACTATATTTCATTTGAATTATGTTAAACTCAAAATCTCCCCCAGTTCTGCTTAATGCTGTTCATCTGAAATGTTAACTTATCTGTGCTTTCCACACAGCTGTTCCATTACACACAAAATGGGTTCCAACATTTTTTTTAAATGAGTCAAAACAAAATCACTGACTGTAGAGGTTTTCCATAACTTAACCTTGGAGATAAATTGTTCAATGGGTGCTTAATATTCACTGGAGAAAAAACCAAGAGGTTTAGAATGTGTTTGGGCTACCGTGCACACAATTTGCAAAGTCAGCAAAATGAAGGAGTTGCTTATTGACTTCAGGAAGTGTGGTGTACATGCCCCAATTAGCACCAATGGTCCTGGAGTGAAAATGGTTGAGAGCTTCAAGTTCCTTGGCATAAATATTACTATCTGTCGTGGACCAACCTCATTCAAGCAACAGCCAAGAATCCACTTCAATGCCTCTATGTCCTCAGGAAACTGTGGAAATTCAGCATGTCTCCAATGATTCTAACAAACTTCTACAGGTGTATCATAGAAACCATATTGTCAGGTTCCATCACAGTTTTGTTTGAGAACAGCTTTGCCCAAGATTGCAACAAATTGCAGAGGGTTGTGTATGTAGTGCAGTCCATTACATAGACCAGACTCCCCAACATTGATTCCATCAATGGGGCCAAGGAAAGAGTGTTCACGTCGCGGCCCTGTTTCCACCAATCTTCCCACCACCACTCACAAGAAGCACGAGAAGCGACAAGACAGATGCCGAGATGTGTGTTCAGCTCTGGCTGAACAACTTCTAATCTTGTGTGTGGACTCGATAAGAAGAAGAATACTCCATCTACACTTCACACTGCCTCAGGAGAACTATCTACATAATCAAGGACTTGTCCAACTCCAGTCATTCCATCATCCCCCCATTCCCTTCAGGAAAGAAATACAGAAGCTTGAAGGGTCTCCACCCGAAACATCACCCATTGCTTCTCTCCAGAGATGCAGCCTGTCCTGCCGAGTTACTCCGGCATTTTGTGTCTACCTTGAAAACACACACCACCACACTCAGAAACATCTTATTTCCCTCTGTTATCATGCTTCTGAACGGTCCTTCCTTAAGTTAGGGTATTATCCAATTCACCACCCAACTGATTGCGGACATTGGACTTTGTCTTTGGAACTGGTGCACTAAAATACCAAGAATTACATTCCACCCTCTGTCTCTCTTCCTTCGCTCTACCTGTTGTATTTGAGTTCAGCTTGATTGTATTTTCTAACTTCCTTGGATAACATGTAAAACAATACTTCTCACTGTACCTCGGTACACAAGGCAATAATAAGCCTGAACCTAACTAGAGAAATGTATCTTGCTGTTCTACAGAAACAATAATGATTTAAAAACACCTACTGAAAGGCTCCAAAATAATCATAGTAAGGTTCCTCATGTGATCGCTTGCAGTGGTCCTCTGCTTTTCCTATACACAGCTTACAGAGTTCAGGGAAAGTTGCGTTGGCACCTGGAACACAGCTGGCGGAGAAGAAATCAGCCACAACTGGAAACAAAAATACAGTAAGTGAGGATTAGATTTCATGCATGGGAGAAGCAGCCTAAAGCCCTTGTCCTACTTTCACAACCTAATTCACGACCTCTGCCGAGTTTGCCCTTGACTCATACTCGCAGCATGGTCGCCACGAGGTCGTAGGAGGTCATAGGTAGGTCATAGCAGGTTGTGATGCTAGTCAGGTACTCGTGGCATCAAGTAGGTCGCGGTGTTTTTTCTAGCCTGATAAAAAATGTCCACGAGTTAAAAAAAAGGTTGGCGTGGAAAATATCGATACTTTTTACTCGTAGGTAGGTCATAGATAGGTCGTAGGTAGGTCGTAGTAGGTCGCGATGCTAGTCGTAGGTAGTCGTAGGTAGTCGGAGGTGGTCGGAGGCAGTCGAAGGTAATAGCTCCGGGGGAAAAAAAGGTTGGTAGAAAAAAAGGTGATTTAAACAGCAGAACGTCACCTCTGTCACTCCAAGGCATGTTCATTCATAGCTGGAGAGTTTTTTGGAGAGGAGACTTGTATTTTAGAGATGGCACCAAAAAGGCAGCAGCACAGAGGCAATGCACAACCCTAAAAAAAATGGCAACGCAGGTGTTGCCCATCCAGGAGGAGGAGTGGCAGGAGGTGATGCCACAGGAGGTGATAGTGCAGGAGGAGGTAGCCCTGCATGAGAGACCCGTGGAGGAGGAGACCAGGGTGGTAGTATATGTCCCCACCACCAACCATCCTTCACTGCCTCATTTGAAGGCAGCAAAGCAGCCCTTCCTTCTGTGTCTGACACAGCATCAGAGGCAGATGCCCCATTGGTGGTGAGGGAGGGCTGGAGGAAGGTTATGCCCTACACCTTCACCAGGCAGCAGGAGGGGGACCTTGAGGAATGGTTCCAGCAGAATGCCATCCTGTACGAAAAGAAAAATGAGGGGGACAGGGACAGGGACAAGAATGGCATGCTTGCCATCCACTGCCCCACATGTGTACTTAAAGTTCCATCTTTTGTCAAAGCCCAGCGCCACTCTCTTCCAGTCATCTGGTGTACTGGGACAGTCTATCACATCATCTCCATTCACCCATTGAGACCTCTTTTTGTGCTTCCGCTTCACCCTTGCTCTTCCCTTTCTGCCTTTCTTAAAAGGCTGCTGAAGCAAAAGGGTTACTGCAAACAGCAGTAAAACGCACATGGTCGAAGCCAGTCTTCAACATAGTCGTAGGAGGTCGTACACATAGTCATGGAAGGTCGCAAGAGGTTGTAGGCTACCGCGACCTTGATTTTTTAAGTTTAAGGTCGTCCGAGGTCACAAATTAGGTCGTGAAAGTGGGACAGGGGTTTAAAAATGCCCATCAAAAGTGGAAGAATGAAGTAACCTCAGCAAAGCAAACAAAAAGACCTTGCAATTGAATCTCCACATTCCAAGACCTTGAATCTCCACCTTCTCACTTTGACTGCAACAGTCCTACATTCAGCAAATCCCACCTCACCCTGGCCCTAGGCATCACAGTGGTGCAGCAGTAGAGTTACTGCTTCACAGACCCAGATCTGACTACGGGTGCTGTCTGTACAGGGTTTGTACATTCTCCCTGTTACCACGGGTTTTCTCAGGGTGCTCTGGTTTCTGCCCACATTCCAAAGACATGCTGGCTTGTAGGTTAATTGTCTTAAAAAAAAAATTGTCTCGGGTACAACTAGTGTACGTGTGATCGTGGTTATTGTGAACTCGGAACAGGATCTGGAAGTCTGAATGTGGAGTATGACAGAAAGGAAATAAAGAGAAATAAAGAGAAGGGCATGTGGAAATCAAATGAAGAACCAACAGGTTTGAAAGACCAACAAGAGAGAAGGGAAGTGAAAAAATATTTACAGCAAATAATACAAGAATAAGATATTATTGGATGCCTCACCACCACAAAATGTGGCCCATCCATCCTTAATTTATTTAGCCCTAGAGATTAATGTGTGATCTGCAAGCAAGCTTGTGTTTTGAAAAGGAACTTTAAAAAAAATCTCATTTCAGATCCTGAAACATGGGTCAGAATTTCAGATTCATTGCACGTAATGGTAAGTTGAAGTGGGAGAGTGCATATTATAATTTCAAGTAGACACAACATGCTGGAGTAACTCAGCGGGACAGGCAGCATCTCTGGAGAGAAGGAATGGCTGACGTTTCGGGTTGAAACCCTTCTTGTTCAGAAGAAGACCCGTCTAAAGAAGGGTCTCGACCTGAAATGTCACCCATTCCATCTCTCCAGAGTTGCTACCTGTTCTGTTAAGTTACTCCAGCATTTGGGGTCTATCTTCAGTTTAAACCAGCATCTGCAGTTCTTCCCTACACATAATAATTTCAGGTGTTCCCAGTCAGTGATAAGATGTTAAGCAATTCATGCAACTCTGCAAGATTAGCTCCATATCGTACTACTCTCATTGCACCAAGATTTATTAGGGTCATTAAAGCTCGGTCATTTGGTGACTGGTACCTGTCTCTTTCTACATATCCTTCTGCTTATCCTACATCATTCACTGTATAATTGCAGTATATCTTGGCCAATGCATTGTGCCTGCTATTGCATTCAATGATATCACAGTATGAAGATCTTCTATCTTGCCAATTATAAATATTGAGATAGTTTTTGAGAATATAAAGAAGTTCCACAATTTACCTTTTTCAATGGGGCTAACTCCATCCCAAGATGTTAGGTTGTATTTCAAAATAGTTCCTACTGGGATAACCCAGCCAGTTGATTTGCCCAGGCCCGTGTGGCAAGATTTTTTGTTGAATAGTTCTTGGAACTGAAAGTTGCTTCCATTCTTTACCACTGCAACGGCGTAGTAACAGGATCCTCCTGCAGTAATATACAATGTACCATCAGTTATGTTGGAACCATTGATAAATATACTTCTGATACTACTGTTATTCTGCTCATAAAATATATCGTATGTGGTATCTCTGTTGAAACCACAGGTGCAAATTTGAAGGTCAAACATCTCAAAGTGTAGCAATAAAGAATTACATTCAAGAGTTCTGCAAAAAAGGTGGTGCAACGGTAGAGTTGGTGCCTTACAGTGCTTGCAGCATTGGAGACCTGGGTTCGATACAGACTACGGGTGCTGTCTGAACGGAGTTTGTACGTTCTCCCCATGACCTGTGTGAGTTTTCTCCGAGATCTTCGGTTTCTTCCCACACTCCAAAGACATACAGGTTTGTAGGTTAATTCTTTTGGTAAATGTAAAAATTGTTCCCACTGTGTGTAGGATAGTGTTAACATGTGGGGATCGCTGGTTGGCAAGGACCCGGTGGGCCGAAGGGCTTGTTTCCACGCTGTATCACTAAACTAAACTAAACTTAAGGGCCTGTCCCACTTACACAACTTTTTCAGCGACTTTGATAAGGCCTCTATCTCAGGTTAGAGAGACGATTGTAGAGGAGTCACTCACTGGTTATAGAATAACTGGAGTGGGGTCTGTCAGTGGTATAGGGATGGCCAGAGAGGAGCCTGTCACGTTCTTTTCCTGAAGGCATACTTTTCTCTGAGCATATCTTGTCTGTCTTGAAGGGAGACAGGATAGACTGAGAAGTTTGGTTAGAGGTTGTATACCGTTAGTACCTCCACCAATGTAAAGCACTTTGGCCAACGAGAGTTGTTTTTTAAATGTGCTATAGAAATAAAGTGACTTGACTTGACTTGACTAGAGGTGTCCAGGGTATTGATGTTAAGATATGATTATTTGAGGTTCGCTACAACAAGTTGTTGGTTGCCTAAACTGTGGAACAGCCCCCTCAACTCAGATGTTCATAATGAGGTCCTTGCATCCGAAATTGGGTTGAGAGTGCCTTTGCTGTAGCTGCACCCAGTGATTTGGGTAGACTGGTCCGTTTTACTCTGAAGTAGATACCAACAAGTCTGGCATATGGATTGGAAAGCAGGTCAATGCTCAGTTTGTGATTTGTCATTGTCACTCCCGGTTTTACTCAAACCTCAGAAGTGGTGTTCATACAAGTGAATTACTTAATGGACCACTTCAGTGACAAACACATCTTGTGGTCTGGAATCACATGCAGATAGCAGATTATCTTATGGGAAGTCGTTTTAAATAATACAGTGACTTTCCCTCTTATTTTCAGGCATGGTTTTGTTGGCATCATTTGATAAGTCTTTACCTGGAGTATGTTCAGCTACGATCGGCTTAAGACGTGGGTACGGCAAAAGACCACCCTTATATATATCTCCCCCGTCAACGGTTATGGCATCTGCAATTCCATTCTGAGGATTAAAAATGTGAAGGCGGTTCAATAGACTGCATATCCCGTCTTCTTCAATCAGCCTAAACCAAAGAGTTCTCTCATTAACTCTGTTTCTCTTTCCAGTAAGTTTAGGATTTGTACTTTGTTATTTCTAATTTTCTTTTGTGTTTTTGTGTTCATAAAATCCAGCTCACTATTGTTTTGTCAAGGCTTCCTAATCCTGGCTCGCTCAACGTCAGCAAGATGAGGGAGCTATTTATTGATCTGAGGAAGCAAAGTGAAGCACCCCTATCAGCATCGTCAGTGCCAAGTGGAGATGGTTGAGAGCTTTAAGTTCCTAAGTGTAAATATCACTGACAATTTGTCCTGAACCAACCACTTAAGCTAGGGTCAAGAAAACACATCAAAGCCTTTACTTCCTCAGGAGATGTCTTTACTTCTCAGGAGATCTCCTTTACTTCCTCAGGGTGCATCACAGTTCTGTCCAAGACAAAGGAAATTGCAGAGAATTGTGAATTAACCCAATCCATCATGCCGACCAGCCTCCTCACTATCAACACCACCTACAATTCACGCTGCATCAGCAAAGCAGCCAACATGGTCAAGGACCTTCCTCACCCTGGTCATTCCCTCTTGTCTACCCTCCCATCAGACAAGATACAAAAGCTGGAAAGCACCCACTGCCAGAATCAGGAACGGCTTATTCCCCACTGTTACCAATCTGCTCAATAGTCCTCTGAAAAGGTAGAGTGGAATCCCAATCTTCTAAACTACCTAATTGCGCACATTTGTCTTTTTCTCTACAACTGTAATGCTATAACTGTACACTCTAATGCTATAACACTCTATTCTGCACTCTGGTATATTTGTCTTTGCACTACCTGTTTTGTTCACTTGATTGTACTTATGTATTGTATTATTATACTGAAGCAAATAAAGCTCTTCACTGCACAGCACAGGAGCAGTCCCACCGGCCCTCAATGCCTGTGCGGAACATGATGCCAAGTTAAACTAATCTCCTCTGCCAGCATATCATTCATATTCCTCCATTCTCTGCATATCCATACGCTTATGTAAACACCTCTTAAATGCCTCTATCGTATCTGCTTCCACCGCCATTTCTGGCAGTACATTCCAGGCACACACCATTCTCTATGTAAAAACGTGCCTTTCACATCTTTTTTAAACTTTCCACCTATGACCTTAAAGCTATTCGCTCTACAGTTGTATGGTTCCCTGAAAGTTACGAGTCAGGTGAACAATGTTTTGAAGAAGTCCGTTGGGAGACTTACCTCCGTTGGGAAAGGGTTTGAGTACACTTGATGCGACATCATGATGGTCTTGCCAACAGGTCATTGGTAAGACCACACCTTGAGGACTATATTCTGTTTGCACAGCTTTAATAAGGACTAGACTATGTGGGTCCCAGTCACACGGGAGGCCTGGTCCCCCCAGGCAATATTCCTACACTCACCCGTTCCCCCAACGCAACCCGTTCCCCCAACGCACTATTCCACCACTCACCCATAGCCCCTAACTGCGCAGGCACGACTCATGTGGGGCTGTGGATGGAGGGAGGGTTTTGGTGTGGAGTGTGCGGGTGGGGCGTGTGGGGGGATGTGTGGGGGGTGTGGGAGGGGGTGTGTGTGGGGGCGGGAGTGTGCGAGTGGAGCGTGTGGGGTGTGTGGGGGTGGGGTGTGTGGGGGGCGTGAAGGGGGTGGGGTGTGGGGGGGGTGAGTGTGTGGGGGGGTTGGTGTGTGGGGGCGGGGCAGGTTGTGGGGGGGTGAGTGTGTGGGGGATGTGTGTGTGGGTGGGGGAGGTGTTTGTGGGCGGGTCGGTGTGGGGGCAGATGGTATTTTGGGGGGGGAGGGGTGTGTGGGCAGGGTGGTTGTGTGGGGGGAGAAGGGTGTGTGGGTGGGGAGGAGTTGTGGGGGAGATGGGTGTGTGGGCGGGGGTGCAGTGAGCTCAGAAAAAAGACGGGGAAGAGCCATGGGGGAGAGGGGGTCATCACTTGGGAGAGTGGGCGGAGCCAGCGAGGACCAGAGGGGTAGTGGCTGGAATTGGCGATGCGATGGGGACTCACAGCGAGCACTGGTCGCTGGTCGTTCTCCTCCGCCGGGATCAGTCTCCGCTTTCCGTTTGGCATCATGGGCAACATCTGTGACTTCCGGCTGGGATGGGTCTCCGACTCTGGGTTGGGCTGGGTCTTGCATGCTGGACTGGGATGGGCAGGTTCTCTTACGCTGGGCTGCTCGGGTCTGGGGCTGCGTAGGGCTGGGCTGGGCTGCTTCGGGTCCCTCCGAAAGTCCGGTTGGAAACCGCCGCCGGCCATCCTCACCTCCAGTAAAGATGCGATGGCGCAGGAAGGGGCGGACCGTCCCAGGGAGTGACAGGGGAAGAGACTAATCCACGCGGCGCTGACTGGCAGTAGAGATCGATCTGCACACGCGCGGTTTTTAAGATTTTTAAACCTCGCTAACTTTTACGTCATTCAACCAATCGGAACGAAACTTGGTGGACTCGCAGCAATGGTGAGTGAACTGGCAAAAAATCGTAACGCTATTGTGAACTGCCTTTGCGCAAATAGTAAGACTGCCAAACCAGAAAATAACGAGAGAGAGAGAGAGAGAGAGAGAGAGAGAGAGAGAGAGAGAGAGAGAGAGAGAGAGAGAGAGAGAGAGAGAGAGAGAGAGAGAGAGAGAGAGAGAGAAAGAGAGAGAGAGAGAGAGAGAGAGAGAGAGAGAGAGAGAGGGAGAGAGAGAGAGGGAGAGAGAGAGAGAGAGAGAGAGAGAGAGATGTCATTAAGTTGGAAAGGGGGCAGAAGAGATTCACCAGCATGTTATCTGAGCTTGTGGGCCTGAATCATAGGGAGAGGTTGATTGGTTGGAACTTTGTGGAGCATGGGTGGGTCAGAGGTGAATTTATTGAGCTGTACTTATTCAAGAGAGATCTGGATAAAGTGAATGCTCACCATTTTTTCCCAGGGTACAAGATTCTAAAACAAGAAGGCAGAGGCTTAAAGTGAGAGGGGAGAAGATTCAATTTAGAATGACCTCAGAGGCAACCTTTCACTCTGAGGATAGTCAGCATCATTCCAGGCTCATCTGTATTCTTGCAGTTATGGTCACCTGGAGTAGTATGTGTAATTCCAACCAGTGTTTAACATAAAGGGAAAATGCTCACATATTATTAAGGAGACAAATTTAATTTGGATCCAGAGCTATTGAACACCCTTAATAATGAATATTTTTTTCCCAAACATCACCTCAGCATGCCAAAGAGTTGATACCTGCTGGAATTTACACTCTAGAGGCAAGAATGCACACCGACGAACGTTTCTTCTCCCAACAGTTCACTTTTTTAGAGGGAGGAACCAACAATAGAGGGAACTCCCGTTCACTGATCCTGGAGAGTCACAGTTTAGATGGAATTATAAAAAGCAGTGCCATCTACTGTTCTGGTGGTAAAGTAACCCATGTAATTAAGTGTTTGGAATACTAACTTACAACAAGTCCAAATACACTTTTACCTTAATAGCAGAAAAACAAGCTTCAACCGAGTCATTCATTATACATTTAAAGTTATCTTTCATCGCATTTTTCAAATCATTACATTTCGATAATTCCGCTGTGGAGATTGTACACCAGGTGATCAACTGGTTATCCGCAACTAAAAGGGCTGCAAAAAGATAAAGAGTATCAGATAGCAATTAGCTCAGAGAGAGGTAGCACAGAAATTATACAAGCTTCAAAAGTTAAGTGTTAATTGTCATATGTACCAATAATTCTCACTTGCAGCAGTATAACAGGCCTGTAAACACAATACGCATAAATAATATATACTAAGCAAAATTTAATGAATTAAAACCTCATCACTGGTGCAACCAACTTGAAGTCCTTCACGCAGCCAAAGACCGTGCATAGTTCATAGTTGAAGTTAGTATTTTTATGTTCTGTTTAAGATCATGAGGGTTGTTGGGAAGAAGCTATTCTTGAACCTGGTGGTCATCAGGGTTCTCAGATCCCTATACCTTTTTTCCATTCACAGGAGTGAAATGAAAGCATCGCCAGGGTGGTGTGCAATTTTGATACCGGTTGCCTTTTTGAGGCAGCGCCTTCTATAGATCCCATCAATGGTGGGGAGGTCAGTACCTGTAATTGACGATGCAATGCCTACCACTCTTGGTAATCTCTTTCATTCCTGGGCGTTTGAGTTACCAAACGAGGCCAGGATGCAACCAGTCAACATCTCTCTGCCATACACCTGTAGATGCTCAGAGAGTATTTGTTGATATACCAAATCTCCTTAATCTTCAAAAAGGCCTGTCCCACTTTTTGGTGACTTGCCGGCACCTGTCATAGTTGCAGCAGGTCGCCGAAGATTTTCAACATGTTGAAAATCCAGCGGCGACCAGATCAAGGTCTGACTCTTTGGGTGACAACTCACGACCATACACACATGTCACGGGGTGATGCCTGTATGGTCATGAGTAGTCACCCAAAGAGTTGGACCTTGTTCTGGTCGCCGCTGGATTTTCATCATGTTGAAAATTTTCGGCGACCTGCTGCGACCACGATGGGCGTCGGCAGTCATCGAACAAAATCACGTAAGTGGGACAGGCCCTTAAGGAAGTAAGAGCATTTTGGGGCTTCTTTACGATTGCATCAATGTACTGGGCTCAGGACATTGGTTTTAAGGTGAGAGGGGAAAGATTTAGTAGGAACCTGAAGGGCAACTTTTTCACACAGAGGCTGATGCATGTATGGAATGATCTGCCTGAGGAGATAGTTGAGTCATGTGCAATAACAACATTTAAAAGGCACAAACTGCTGGATTAACCCCGCAGCTCAGTGCCTGACCCGCTGAGTTACTCCAACACATTGTGTTTTTTTAAACTTTTAAAAGACACTTGGACAGGCACATGATAAGAAAGGTTTAGGGAGATATGGACCAAATGCGAGCAAATTGAACTAACTTAGATGGGGCATCTTGATCGGCATAACGAGTTGGGCTGAAGTTTCTGTTTCCGTGCTGCATGACTCTATTACTCCATAATGTCACCAGAAATAGCAACAGGCTTGGTAAAATAATTATTCACAGGGTCCCTAAACCTGTTCATTAATCACTTTGATCTGTTGCCGTCTTTTATTATCCATTTCATCCTGAGATACAATTACATTTCTCTTCTTACATCTGAGTGCTGTGCACAATGGTATTCTCCATTACATAATAACAAGTTTCTTTCCTCTACTTATCCCTTCGTTAACCACTGTTCTCTCGATTCTACGATTCTCTCTCTCTCTCCTCTCTCTCTCTCTCTCTCTCTCTCTCTCTCTCTCTCTCTCTCTCCTATCCTCCTCTCCTCCCTCTCTCCCTCTCCCTCTCTCCTCTCTCTTTCTCTCTCTCTCTCTCTCTCTCTCTCTCTCTCTCTCTCTCTCTCTCTCTCTCTCTCTCTCTCTCTCTCTCTCTCTCTCTCTCTCTCTCTCTCTCTCTCTAACACACGTATGCCTTAGCTGCTTCTGTTCATGATATAAAATGCACCTTTTCTATTCCATCTGTTGTTCTCTTACATTATTTCTGCTCTCTCTCACTTTCATGTGTAATTTCAACTAATTGCTCTTTTTCTCAGATATCACTCTCCCTCTTTCTCTCATTTTCTGTCTGTTTTCTCTCACATTATTGTTATTGTCTTTCCAAACTTATTTAATTGTCATTTCCCCTCCATATTATCCCTCTCCATTCTGTGTAGTTATGTCTTCTCTGTTCTATATGTTACACATTCTGTTCCCCCATCCTATATCTTTTTGAGATTTTATCATAATTTCAGTATTTTCTGCAAATTATTTTTCCTAGCTGTCTGACACACTTGAAATCACTGATAAAAGTTCTAAAGATGTGTACACAAAATCTATGGTATTACTCCGAAGCGGAATTGAAGATGTGGTGCACTTTTGAACATGGCAACATTCGGAGGATATCTTCCTATGTCCTCCATTGGGCATGCATCACACATGAAGAGAAATTACTCTCTTGATGTTCAGCCTAACACATATCCCTGCCCAATAATGCAAGTGATCTGGTTGCAGAATTAACTACACCTTACAGTGTGCAAATTGGTTGCTGCGTTTCTTTTCATATTCCACAAACTGGTGATACTACAAAGTACAATGCGAACCTTAAAATGTTTTTGAAATGGTGCTTTAGTGTAGTAAATAGTAAAACATCATCCAAATACAGCCAGTATCCATAAACAGAAATGAAATATGAACATTTCATCCGTCTTAGTGATGTTGGATGAGGAAATATATTTAAATGGGACGCCAGAAAAAGCTCTTCTGCTATCCTTCATATGACTCCTACATCCAGCTGAGTGAGCCTTGCTTCAATTGTTTACTCTGGATCATTGTAACAAAGGAGATTCATATTTAGCTAAGGAACTAACAAATTAGAATGTTTATTTATATCTGGCAATGAATGACCCATGTGGAAAAATAGCATAAATTAAAATTCCAGGAAAGCAAACATAATACTCACAAATACTTGCAGCGAGTATGACTGTGCGCAGATAAATCATCTTGCCAAACCGGAATAGAGAGGTTCCGTGGCTCTGTCACAAATCTGCTGTGCAGAAGTTTGTTGCAGAACATTTGGGTTGTTTGCTGCCTTATATAGTCTAGGATTTACAAAGTTGGCAGAATGAGATACACTGACATTGGTCTGCTTGGGTTATATTTCATAGGTACATTTACCGAAACTCAACCCACCTGTGCTACCTACAAATACGCCTTTGTTTAACCCACAAGGATTGCAGAGATGGAACAGGATATAATCTCCAAGGGAACCTGAAGGGGATTTCCTACTAATTCTAGACAATAGTTAATTTAATAAGTGCAATACTTTTTTTTGGCTTTGGCTATTTAAGTTCGAAATTCACTTTCCCTGTGTAGGGATGTTTGTGTGTGACACTAGAATGCAAACTCATTATACACCTATTCCAGAACATTCCGTCCTCTCTTTCAACTTGCAAAATATTATCTTGAATCATAAAAATGATGTAATTTCTGGTCGTCTTTATTGGGATGAGAGATTTTAAAGATATCACGTATTTTTTACATAGTTAGGGAGGCAATCATTCTGCTTTCTTATGGCAATTCTGTAACCACCCAACAATGTTCCTTTATCATTTTAATCTTTTTTTTTATAGGTACTTAACCCTTTCAGATTTGAGGCTATTGATTGATTTTCTTTTTTTTCTATTTTTTATATACTTTCCTTCCTTTTGCAATTTATTTTGTGATTTTCCCTATAATTTCCCAATTCTTCCCCCTCTGTCTTCTTTTTGATCTTTAGTTTATTTTTTCTACTTTATACTTGTTTACTAATAGCAGGGAAAGAGAGTAGCACTCTTTATAATAGCAACTCCTCGGTGACATTTTGGACTCAGTAACATCAATTTCTGAGTGCTATGAATTATACAGGTAGCTCCAAAATGACATCTAGGCATGTTGGGAAAATTAGACATTAGTGATAGCAAGCATGAAGTAAATCTCCATGCCAAGTACATAAAGCCAAACGATCATAATGTCCAATGCTGATTTGATGCCAGAAGTATCAAATTGTCATATTAATAAGAATATATTATTATTTGATGACCCTAGAATACGTCACCTAGTCGATGACACTCTAAAAACACTCTGCAACAGATCCCCCCCCCCTAAGGTTGCACAACTGAATATGAGCAGAATTGCAGCAATGTCCTCTGGAGTTAATTAAAGGAGGTTAATTTTCTGGTTAATTGCTGATTGCTTTCTCCATATCATTTGTACAATTATCCAATGATCCTTTCTCCATGTATTGTTTCAAAGTGCAAAAGTCTACAAGGAAGTGTGTGTGCAAGTGAAGAAAGACCTCGTACTAGGTTAATAGATGTTCCCTTGTGCAGCAGTACATGGGGTAAAGGGAAGAGACCATTGGAAAAACTGTAAGAAGAGGAAAGTCCTGGCTGGGAACTTTTTCTGCTAAGCATCTCACCCACCTAAGTCTCACCAAGGAACAATGCACAAGGTGCCATTTTTCTATAAGACTGCACTTCCATATAGCTTTGTGACTCTTGGCTTGCAGGTATATCTAAATAAAAAATGGTGCAAAACCATAATTGTATGAACACCAGTGTGTGGTGGGAAGAGAAATGGAGACAGATGAATAAGGAGATGCCTGGTCTGAAGAGTTAATTGCCTTTTGTGGCCAGAAGAGTGGATTTCCGGAGCTGCTACCTTACAGTGCTAGAAACCCGGGTTTGATTTGGACCTTGGATGCTATCTGTGTGGAGCTTGCACATTCTCCCTGTGGGAAGTCTAACAAGGGGAGGACCAACACTATAACTTTTAGGGCTTTGGAGAGTGTTGCAGAGCAGAGATCTAGGGGTGTAGGCACATAGTTCCTTGAAGTGATGTCACAGGTAGATAGGTAGGGTGGTAAAAAAGAACTTTGACAAATTGGCCTTCATTAGTCAGATTATTGAGAATAGAAGTTGGGAAGTCATGTTCCAGTTATGTAAGACATTGGCGAGGCCATATTTGGAGTATTGTGTTCAGTTTTGGTTACAATGTCATAGGAAAGATGGAAATGGTACTGAATAAATTTATGAGGATGTTGCCAGGACTTGAGGGCCTGAGCAAAATGGAGTGGTTGAACCCCAAAACTGTCGAGTTGGTAGATTCCTTTTGCGCAATGTTTATAATAAAGTAACTGGCTTTTCTTTTTTCCTTCTTTCTCTTTCCCTATTTTTTCCCCACCAGTGTCTATCTCTTAATCTCCTTTCTCTAACTCCACGACCAAGGGCTCCCTTTCCCTTCGGCATGCTTTTTCACTTTCACAACTCTTTTTCACTCTCTACATTCTCTGTCTTTTTTCTTTTTTCTAAAGCCTTAAAAAATGAAGGGGTACAATGATTGTAATAATATACATGGGATATACACTGATGTAACATATGGTACCTCTAATAAATAAAGATATATATTTTAAAATCCATTAGCATGTGAAATGGACCTGGGTCCCATGGAAATCTTCGATCTCTCAATTCCGTGACAAATGGGTGACAAAACAATGGAGTAGATGTATTCACCCTACCTGAGGAAAAGCATGTTCTGATGAGGACATTGTGTTCCTGCAACAGAGTAGCAGTGGAATGAGGGATTGGTTGAAAACCTGGGAGAGTTTAATGTGGGGAAGTTTGAGATCATGCACTTCAGCAAGATGAATCAAAAGACAGATTGTGATCTAAATGGAATGGGACTAAGTGAATAAAGTTCAGAAGGATCTAGTTGTCCTGCATGAATCACAACATGTTAGCAGGCAAATCCATCAAGACGTTAAGCAGTAAAACAGCATATGTAGGCCTTTATTGTGAAGAGGATGCAAGTTAAGGATACGGATATTGTATAGGGACGATCCCAACATTTAAGAAACAGTTAGACAAGTACATGGATAGGACAGGTTTGGGGGTATATGAACCAAACGTGGGCAGGTGGGACTAGTGCAGCTGAAGGGCCTGTTTCCACACTGTATCACTCTCTGACTTTACAAATATGACAGGGTGTCGGTGAGGCCTTAAATGGAATACTATACACAGCTTTGGTCCTCTTACCTAAATAAAAGTATAAAGTAGGACTTAGTCCAAAGGAAATTCACCAGGCCAAATTCTGGGATTAGTGGGATGCCCAATCAAGAGAGGTTTGACAGTTTGTGTTCTGTATTCCTTGGAGCTTAAAATAATGAGGGGTGACCTGTTTGACGTGTAAGATTCAAATGGGGGCATAACAGGGTAGATGGTGAGATGTTTTAGTTACTGGGAGAGTCATGATCATGAGGAAATAACTATAATATAAGGGGCTAGTTGTCTAAATCTGAGGTTAGCAGAAACTTCTCTGAGGATAGTGGAGGGAGGGATATGGATCAGGTGCAGGCGGATGAGACTTGTTGATCTTGGCATCATGTTCGGCACAAACATTGTTGGCTGAAGGGCTATACTGTTCCATGTTCTATGAATCTCTGGAATTCCCTGCTTATGAGGGTGGTGGAGGCAGGTTCCTTAAATATATTTCAGTTGGAGGTAGATAAATATTTGACAGATTGAAGAATTGTAGGTTTTGGGGAACTGGCACAGACAAAGATTTCAGGCCAGTATAGATAAGCAATTATCATAAGGAATGGTGGGGTAGATTTGAGGGGCCTGGCATTCATGTGTTCCAATGAGTCCAAGTCTTGTACCTTATAACTTAATGTAATGAATAACAAGCTAACACTATGAGTTAAATGCAGAGTCATTGGAAGTGATAACACATGATTGAATGCCTGCAGTATTAATAAAGACTGGGTTGAACTGAACTATTCTTTGTTCACCATGCGAGTTACATCCTGAAGACCAAGAGTGTAAACATCTCTGAAAAGGCTTAGGGTGATATGGGCCAAACACAGAATGGTTTAGAAGTATATATGGCCTAAATGGGAGCAAATGGGACTAGATTAGACCGGGCATTTTGATTGCCATGAAGGAGTTGGGTCAAAGGGGCTGATTCCATGATGTATGACTCCGTGACTCTATCCACCATCTATTGCAGTCAAGCCAGTATTCAGAGCAACATTCGAGTTGCTGTTAAAAATGTCTCCTGCTCCTTCCAGGATCACCTACATTTTACAGCGGCCTAGTAAACTACTAACCCATGTGACTTTAGCATACGGAAGGAAACCAGAACTCCCAGGTGAAACCCATGCAGTCACAGGCAGTCACAGCGAGAACATGCAAACTCCACACACACAGCACCATAGGTGTCTAGAACTGTGCGGCAAAAAGCCCCACTAGCTGCTGCATGTGTCGTCCAGATCTACTCTTTATATCTGAATGAAAAACGGCATGCGGCTCCTGTGTTCTGTATTTAATCCTCACCTCTGGTGCTGTCTGTGTGGAGTTTCCTTGGGGCCCTCTAGTGAGCTTGTAGAACATGATGATAGCGAATGTGAAAATTACATTTTAACCATCTGCAGCCTCTGAGGTAGAAAATAATGTTTTCTAAGGGGTACACAATGGGAGAAGTTGGATTTGATATGGAGCTCCCCCATCCCGTCCACATTCTATGTCACCCAACAGGAGTCACCTGCTCTTTATTCTGCTCTGTCCTGAGGATGTTCAATACAAATATTTATCTCAGTGACTAGAAGCAAGAGGTGCTCCATGCAAGTTTTTCCATGAGGGACTGCTCGGATGACATATTCCAGTGGACAGGAATGTTCTGTCTTTGGCATGTGGGAGGAAACTGGAGCCCCCAAAGAAAATCCACGTGGCCACAGGGAGAATGTACAAGCTTCTTACAGCACCCATAGTCTGGATCAAACCTGGGTCTCTGGCTCTGTAAAGCAACATCTCCCCTGCTGTGCCACAGTGCCACACATGGATACCATGGACTTGTGTGTTGTAGCAGACTGATCAAACCCTGGTCTGTGCCTGCCTGCCTGCATTGTCCTCCCATATCATTCACCAATCTGTGTTTCAGCAAAGCCCAAGCAAATGGCCTGGGGCCTCTACCTCTGCCAAGCATAAAGGCAACCTGGTTGAAGCTGCCATGATGGATGTGAATAAGCCTGGACCCACAAGGTCGTAGGAGTCACCACGAATAATTGGTGTTCACTCACATTGGGTCAACATTTATGAGCCACTAGAGATGCTGGAATCTGAAAAAAGGAGAGCAGCTGGAGAAACTCAGCAGGTCAGGCAGCATCTGTGGAGGGGAATGGACAGTCAACATTCCTGGTCGAGACCCTTCATGTCATTGCCTGTCGCAACGTAAACTAAGGTTCTCAAGCCGACATGTGGTCTGTCCAGTGTGGATGAAGGATCCTGACCTGAAACATTGACTGTCCATTTCCCGACCATTGACTTCCTCCAGCTGCCCTCCTTTTACAATATCTTCAGTCTCTTCTGCCTAGATTCCACTGCAAAATCTTCAGTTTATGCCCTCTATGATTTCAACTGCTCTCCGTTTCTTCAACCACGGTCTCACCCAGACCTGCTGCCACAGCCATGTGTTATTCCTCTGCACTCATCACAATCTACTGTCTTTTGTGGCCAGTGTTCTGTGCTGTAGCCACAACATTGCACTATTTCCCACATCCACATTTCTTCACTTTCATTCAGGTGTCAGAGGTTATAGGGAGAAGGCAGGAGAATTGGGTTAGGAGGGAGAGCGAGATCAGCCATGATTGAATGGCGAATTAGACTTGATGGACCGAACGGCCTAATTCTACTCCCATTCCTTATGAGCTTATGATCTTATTAATTTCTCGGGAAATTTTCTAATTTGAGGAAGGACATTCTTGCTATTGAGGGAGTGCAGCGTAGGTTTACAAGGTTAATTCCCGGGATGGCGGGACTCTCAAATGCTGAGAGAATGGAGCAGCTGGGCTGGTACACTCTGGAGTTCAGAAGGATGAGAGGGAATCTCATTGAAACATATAAGATTGTTAAGGGTTTGGACATGCTAGAGGCAGGAAACATGTTCCCCATGTTGGGGGAGTCCAGAACCAGGTTGTCACAGTTTAAGTATAAGGGGTAGGCCATTTAGGACTAAGATGAGGACAAATATTTTCATGCAGAGAGTTATGAATCTGTGAAATTCTCTGCCACAGAAGGCAGTGGAGGCCAATTCAGTCGATGTATTTAAGAGAGAATTAAATATAGCTCTTAGGGCTAATGGAATCAATGGATTTGGGGAGAATGCAGGAAAGCAGTATTGATTTTGGATGATCAGCCATGATCATATTGAATGGCAGTGCTGGCTCAAAGGGCTGAATAGACTTCTCCTGCACTTATTTTCCTTGTTTCTATGTTTCTAAATTCCCTCCTGTGTTTTCCTAAAATCTATGAATGCAGTAAAACAAAGAATCACATACATAAGACAAATTTCACTCCATGCCACTTGGCCCGTCATCTGACCAAAAGGATATCTCATCTCATTTGATTCTATTCCCCTCAAATTACTGAAATAAAAATTGAGCAGGAAATAAAAACTATGAGGGTACACAAAAAGCTGGAGAAACTCAGCGGGTGCAGCAGCATCTAAGGGGCGAAGGAGATAGGCGACGTTTCGGGAAGGGTCTCGACCCGAAACGTCGCCTATCTCCTTCGCCCCTTAGATGCTGCTGCACCCGCTGAGTTTCTCCAGCTTTTTGTGTACCCTCGATTCTCCAGCATCTGCAGTTCCTTCTTTAAAAATAAAAACTATGAGGTCAGTTTGCAGTGATGTGGCCATTCTGGTGTCATCAATGATTTCAACAGTTTACAAGTTAACCTCCTTTCCAGTGCTCCATCTGGGCCCCTCAGTACCACACCTTCAAACCGTGCCAGCATACCCCTCTTGCACACAATGACTATGCTGGGATGATATGCACAGTGATTTTCTGTGAGTGTGGGGACATTTCAGTTCATCATTCAAAATTAATGGAGTTTGCCCTGCACCAGCTGTGGTGATAAGGAGATCACCTCGGTTGTACAGACAATGGCTCTGCAACATTTTGCCACAAAAGCTTTCTGCCGAGGGTTTGCTTCAGTGTAGGAGTACATCCCTTATGTGCATTATTTGTCAGGTGGATCGGACTGTCTTCATTTAAATCCACTTGTGCATAGGCATGCCGTCCAACCTTGTTTCATAAAATAAGGTACCCACCTAACAAAATTAACTCAATTTAACATTGTTTGGACAATTAAAAAAATCAATTGCCACAATCACAACATGATATTGCAGTGGTTTATTTGCATCCCTGTGCAGTCGGAGATACTGTATTGTGGTCTAAAGTTAGATGCAAATGGACTGAAACCCATTGAAGGCAAAGCTATTGCTGTCACATTGGTGTGTGGTTTCCTTGGCTGTTAAACCAGAATAAAGCACAATCCTGGTTTGGAAGTTCCTGGTGACCTGCTGATATTATGTGTGTTGGAGCAAATCAGTACTCCCAGCATTTCTTAACATAGAAACATAGCAACATAGAAAGTTGGTGCAGGAGTAGGCCATTGGTGGCATTGCACCGCCATTCGAGCCTGCACCGCTATTCAATATGATCATGGCTGATCACCCAACTCAGTATCCTGTACCTGCCTTCTCTCCATACCCTCTGATCCCCTTAGTCACAAGGGCCACATCTAACTCCCTTCATAAATATAGCCAATGAACTGGCCTCAACTACCTTCTGTGGCAGAGAATTACAGAGATTCACCACTCTCTGTGTGAAAAATGTTTTTCTCATCTCGGTCCTAAAGGACTTCCCCCTTATCCTTAATCTGTGACCCCTGGTTCTGGACTTCTCCAACATTGGGAACAATCTTCCTGCATCTTCCTGCCCAACCTCTTAAGAATTTTGTAAGTTTCTATAAGATCCCCCCTCAATCTTCTAAATTCTAGCGAGTACATGCCAAGTCTATCCAGCTTTTCTTCATATGAAAGTCCTGACATCCCAGGAATCAGTCATTTGAACCTTCTCTGTACTCCCTCTATGGCAAGAATGTCTTTCCTCAGATGAGGAGACCAAAATTGTACGCAATACTCTAGGTGTGGTCTCACCAAGACCCTGTACAACTGCAGCAGAACCTCCCTGCTCCAATACTCAAATCCTTTTGCTATGAATGCTAGCATACCATTCGCTTTCTTCACTGCCTGCTGCACCTGCATGCCTACTTTCAATGGCTGGTGTACCATGACACCCAGGTCTCGTTGCAGCTTCCCTTTTCCTAATCAGCCACCATTCAGATAATAGTCTACTTTCCTGTTTTTGCCACCAATATGGATAACTTCACATTTATCCACATTATACTGCATCTGCCATGCATTTGCCCACTCACCCAGCCTATCCAAGTCACCTTGAAGCCTCCTAGCATCCTCCTCACAGCTAACACTGCCCCCCAGCTTTGTGTCATCCGCAATCTTGGAGATGTTGCATTCAATTCCCTCGTCCAAATCATTAATATATATTGTAAATAGCTGGGGTCCCAGCACCGAGCCTTGCGGTACCCCACTAGTCACTGCCTGCCATTCTGAAAAGGACCCGTTTACTCCTACTCTTTGCTTCCTGTCTGCCAGCCAGTTCTCTATCCACATCAATACTGAACCCCCAATACTGTGTGCTTTAAGTTTGCATACCCAAAGGGTTTCTACAGCTATATTAATAGCAAAAGGATAACGAGGGATAAAATTGGACCATTAGAGAACCAGAATGGACAGCTATCTGCAGAGCCAAAAGAGATGGGGGAGATATTGAACAATTTCTTTTCTTCGGTATTCACCAAGGAGAAGGATATTGAACTCTGTGAGTTAAGGGGAAAAAGTAGAGTAGCTATGGAAACTATGAGATTCAAAGAGGAGGAAGTACTGACACTTTTGAAAAATATAAAAGTGGATAAGTCTCCAGGTCCTGACAGGATATTCCCTAGGACATTGAGGGAAGTTAGTGTAGAAATATCAGGAGCTATGACAGAAATATTTCAAATGTCATTAGAAACGGGAATAGTGCCGGAGGATTGGCGTACTGTGCATGTTGTTCCATTGTTTAAAAAGGGTTCAAAGAATAAACCTAGCAATTATAGACCTATTAGTTTGACGTCAGTGGTGGGCAAATTAATGGAAAGGATACTTAGAGATAATATATATAACATCTGGATAAACAGGGTCTGATCAGGAACAGTCAACATGGATTTGTGCCTGGAAGGTCATGTTTGACAAACCTTCTTGAATTTTTTGAAGCGGTAACTAGGGAAATTGATGAGGGTAAAGCAGTGGATGTTGTCTATATGGATTTCAGTAAGGCCTTTGACAAGGTTCCCCATGGAAGGTTGGTTAAGAAGGTTCAATCTTTGGGTGTTAATGGCGGAGTAGCAAGATGGATTCAACAGTGGCTGAATGGGAGATGTCAGAGAGTAATGGTGGATGGCTGTTTGTCAGGTTGGAAGCCGTGACCAGTGGGGTGCCTCAGGGATCTGTGTTGGGTCCACTGTTGTTTGTCATGTACATCAATGATCTGGATGATGGGTGGAAAATTGGATAAGTAAGTATGCAGATGATACTAAGATAGGTGGTGTTGTGGATAATGAAGTAGATATTCAAAGTCTACAGAGAGATTTGGGCCATTTGGAAAAGTGGGCTGAAAGATGGCAGATGGAGTTTAATGCTGATAAGTGTGAAGTGCTACATCTTGGCAGGGACAAATCAAAATAGGACGTACATGGTAAATGGTAGGGAATTGAGGAATGCTGTGGAACAGAGGGATCTAGGAATAACTGTGCATAGTTCCCTGAAGGTGGAATCGCATGTAGATAGGGTGGTAAAGAAAGCCTTTGGTGTGCTGGCCTTTATAAATCAGAGCATTGAATATAGGAGTAGGGAAGTAATGTTAAAATTGTACAAGGCATTGGTAAGACCAATTCTGGAGTATGGTGTACAATTTTGGTCGCCTAGTTATAGGAAGGATGTCAACAAAATAGAGAGAGTACAGAGGAGATTTACTAGAATGTTGCCAGGGTTCCAGCAACTATGTTACAGAGAAAGGTTTGAACAAGTTAGGTCTTTATTCTTTGGAGCGCAGAAGGTTAAGGGGGGACTTGATTGAGGTCTTTAAAATGATGAAAGGGATAGACAGAGTTGACGTGGATACGTTTTTCCCATTGAGTGTAGGGAAGATTCAAACAAGAGGGCATGACATGAGAATTAAGGGACAGAGGTTTCAGGGTAACGTGAGGGGGAACTTCTTTACTCAGAGGGTGGTGGCCGTGTGGAATGAGCTTCCAGCAGAAGTGGTGGAGGCAGGATCGATTTTAACATTTAAGAGTAAAGTGGATAGGTATATGGACGTGAAGGGAATGGAGGGGTATGGTCTGAGTGCAGGTAGATGGGACTAGGGGAAAACAAATGGTCGGCACGGACTGGAAGGGGCCGAGAGGGCCTGTTTCCGTGCTGTAATTGTTATATGGTTATATGGTTATATACTAATCTCTTATGTGGGACCTTGTCGAAAGCCTTCTGAAAGTCCAGATATCACACAGTCTCTTGTTCTCCCTTATCCACTCTACCAGTTACATCCTCAAAAAATTCTTTAAGATTCGTCAGACATTCTCCAGGAAACGAAAAGCGTTTAATGAGACTAAAAGTGTCTTGAGGGGGGTAGAAAACTTGAAATATGGCCTGAACTACCCAGCTACTCTAAGAGTCACTTACAACAAGAAGGAACATTTTTTCTCCAATCCTGTGGAAGTACTGGACTTTGCCCGGAAGATTAAGGCTTGAGAGGGCCTCACCATTGAATAAACTGACTTTGCAGGACTGGATGGAACTGGATAGAACTGGATGGAAGCTGGAGAAAGATATGGATTGAAAACTCTCCCATGGATACTAATAATTAGTATAACTACACTACTAATACAAATAACTAATAAATACTAAAATTATACCGTGGTATCTTCACTAATCGGAGTTAATCATTATGACACTAACTACACTACTAATACAATAACTAATAAATATTAAAATTATACCGTGGTACTTTTACTAATCAGAATTAATCATTATTACTAATGACTAATGTTTACTTATATTGGAATGATTAGAGTCAAATATAGAGTCTGACTTCATTTGTCCTCTTTGGAAACCTTTCTTTTGTACTAGTAATTTTCATTTTTATTTTCTATTTTCCTATCTTTTCGTGTGTTTTTTATAATTAGATTTTCAAATAAGTTTTAAATATATGTATTCTCACATTTTCGACTATTATAACCCGAATATTTTAAATTTAATATCCCCGGTAAAATACCACTATGGAATAATAATTCCAAAAAACCAGGGAGCTGGTTAAGTTTGTAACATCAACTACGGAAGTCGGTAGATGGTTAGCCATGCTAGTATGGCTAGCACTAACTACACCAATACTAGATGTAGTTTTTTCCTTCTTTGTGCACAATACTAATTTCTTAATCTATCCTCTTTTCTTTTCTATTATAAACTATTATTGTTATTTTCAGTTTGAATGGAGTTACATATTGGATCAAAGGAGATATACACGTGAGAGACATTCAAGGGACTTAAAATTCGTCTCTTCGGAGTTCGGGTGTAAGGTTGGGTCTGTCGAACTGAACCATTGGCTCTATTACAGACCCTCATAGACAAAAGATGCAAGACTTAAAAATGAATACGGGGAATGAAGGAATAACGTTTTGCAGCTGGAATGTTAAAGGTATTAATGAACCAATAAAGAGAGGTCAAGTATTAGCACATTTAAAAGCAATTAAAGCTGATGTGATTTTCATTCAAGAAACTCATTTAAAAAAAGATGCTGAGCATAGGCTGAAAGCTAAATGGATAGATAAAACGTATCATTCTTCTTTTACACACAAATCAAGAGGTGTAGCAATATTATTTCGTAAAGGCACTTTATTCAAACATACATCAACTATAACTGATAATGATGGCAGATACATTATTGTAATAGGAGAATTAAATGCACAAAAAATGATTTTTGTTAATGTATATGGACCAAACTTTGACAATTCATTGTTTTTCAAGAAAATATTTAACAACATCCCGGAAATAACACAACATAACTTAATAATTGGAGGAGATTTAAATTGTACATTAGATTCTTACTTAGACAGATCCACAAGACAAAGGAAAATTAAATCCCATACCAGTGACTTATTAAATGCATATATGGAAACAAGTAATATTAAAGATGTTTGGAGAGTAGAAAATCCAACTGGACGAGAATATTCCTTTTATTCACCTGTACATAAAACTTACTCAAGAATAGATAATTTTTTGGTAGACGCTAAACTTATCTCACTCACTTATAATTCAAAATACCATAATATTATAATCTCAGATCACGCACCTTTAACATTTATGATTAAAATAAATGGTTAAATGGAAAAACGGGGACAATGGAGATTTAATCCACAAAATTTAAAAAACAAAGCAACTCAGGAATATATTATAGAACAGATCAAGATTTTCTTTGAAATAAATGATAAACTGGAAATATCTTCTTCCTTATTATGGGAAACTTTTAAAGCATATGTCCGTGGTATTATGATTTCTTCTCAATCATTTTATAATAAAAAGAATCGGAGGGATCAACAGGAACTGGAAAAGGAGATTAAACAATTAGATGCAGAGAATGCAGCTAACCCATCCATAACAATACATAATAAAATCGCAGCACTGAAATATAAATTAAATAAAATATATTCAGATCAAGTTGTAAAACTCTATCAATACACTAAACAATTACAGTTTGAATTTGGAGATAAACCTCAAAAATTATTGGCTCGCCAATTAAGGAAGATGGAGGGAGAAAAAATAATCCATAGGATTAAATCACATAATGGTGAACCCCTAGGACAACCTAAAGATATTAATGAGAGATTTTTGCAATATTATAAAAATTTATATTCAGCTAAAACGACAGACAACAGGATAGGAATAGAAGCGTTTAAAAAAAATGTAATCTGAATGGGTTGGATTCACAAAATAGAGAATCATTAAATGCTGAAATTTCAGTAAAAGAAATCGAAGAATCTATCAGATCATTAAAAAATGGTAAAACACCGGGACCAGATGGTATTGGCTTGGAATAAAACATTTTATGATCTGATTGCACCACGTTTGAAGACACTCTATGAATATATTTATACCCAGAAGAAACTACCAGAAACGTTAAATGAATCTATTATAACACTTATACCTAAAATAGACAAAGATCTGGATGACCCAGGATCATTTAGAGCTATAGCTCTTTTAAATACTGATCAAAAGATATTAACTAAAATATTAGCACAAAGGCTAAGTATAGTTATTAATGAATTAATTCACCCCGATCAAACAGGATTTATACCAAACGATATTCCTCATATAACCTGAGACATTTATTCAATATTATATATTCGATAAGAGGTATTAATAAAGAACTAGTAGTTATTTCATTAGATGCGGAGAAAGCCTTCGACCAGGTGGAATGGTCTTACTTGTTTTCGGTTATGGAAACTTTTAAGTTGGGAGAGAAGTTTATTACTTGGGTCAAATTATTATACACTAATCCAACAGCCAGAATAATAACAAATCAAATGCTATCAACTAAATTCAATCTATCTCGAGGCTGCAGACAAGGTTGCCCTTTATCCCCACTACTGTTTGCACTTGCAATGGAACCATTAGCTCAACGTGTGAGATCACATCCTGAAATATATGGGTATGATACCAGAGATACTGAAAATAAAATCTCCTTATATGTGGATGATGTATTACTTTATATTACAAAACCGGAAATTAGTATCCAAAATGTATTAAAATTAATAACTGAATTTGGATCTTTTTCAGGATATAGTATTAATTGGAATAAAAGTGAACTCATGCCAATAATGGTAAATAACTTACATATATTACAACAATTTCCTTTTAAGATAGCAAACGACAAAATTAAATATCTTGGAATTTATGTAACAAAAAGATTCGATTCTTTATTTAAATCCAATTTCCCACTCTTATTGAATAAATTAAATAAGAACATTTTATATTGGAAAACATTACCTATCTCAATGCTAGGTAAAATTAATGCAATAAAAATGATTTTTCTTCTGCAATTACTATATCTTTTCCAATTGATTCCGATATATCTTCCTAAAAATGTATTTAGGAAAGGTGAACTCTTTAGTTACCAACTTTATCTGGGATTATAAGAGCCATAGAATAAATAAAAAACATTTATGTAAATCAAAAATAAATGGAGGTCCAGCACTACCAAACTTTATGTTTTATTACTGGGCAGTTAATATAAAAAATATGAATTTTTGGTTAGTAGAGACAGATACACAACATTAAAAATGGAAAAAGGAGATTGTTCGCCTTTTGAAATTAGTTCAATATTATTTGCCAATATTAATCTAGGTAAGAAAACCTATAGCGAAAACCCTATAATAGAAAGTGGAATACGTATCTGGAAACAAATAAAGAAAACATTAAAATTGGAATGTATACCACTAGCCCTTACCATTGTAAATAATGTTACATTTAAACCCTCAATGATGGACAAAGGCTTTTTACAATGGAAAAATAATGGAATTAATAAGACGGAGATCTCTACAGGGAAAATTCTTTCCTTTCATTTCAAGACTTACAACAAATTTATGGATTACATTCAAAAGATTATTTTAGATACTTACAAATTAGAGACTGTGTAAAAGCAAACACACAGGATATTAGAAATAGAAAGACAGAAATTTTAGATGAATGTCTAAATAAACATCCGAACACAGAAAAATTGATATCATATATTTATAATATTTTACTGGAAAATTATGTCCCATTCACAGAAATATATAGACAATTGTGGGACAATGAATTAGGCCAAATTATTAGACCAGAAGTATGGGATGAAAGTTTACAACGTATACACCACTGTTCGTTAAATGCTAGACACTCTCTTATACAATTTAAAATATTACATAGACTGCATTACTCAAAATCCAAACTACATAATATTTTTTTCAAATGTATCTGCCATATGTGATAAATGTCAGCACTTAGAAGCTAACTTAACACACTCATTTACAAATTGTGTAAAAATTACAAAATTTTAGACAGAAATATTTAGGATAATTTCAAATGTTGTTAATATGAATCTGATTCCTAATTCAAAGTTAATAACACTAGCAACAGATCAATTAATAACAATGAATCAAAGAAGTTTTATTGATTATAGTTTAATAATTGGGAAAAAATTAATATTGAAATTCTGGAAAGGTCCTACATCCCCCACAATCAAAATGTGGATTACAGGAATGTCTGAGACACTTCATCTGGAAAGATTGAGGCTTGTCCTAATGGACAGGTTGGATCTTTTCAGAGGAATATGGTCTCCATACATTGAATATCTAAAGAGTCAAAGTGGCTCGGTGCGAGAGCCTGACTGAAACCTGAATAATGGAATAGATGAAGAAATACGTATAACAAATCATGGATATACCTCCAACGATGGATAACTTTTTAATACTCCATTCACTTCTTTATTTTTGATTTCTTATTTCTATGTTATTTTTCTCTATCTTTTCTTACTTGTAAAAAAAATGTATAGAAATACAAATAAGTCTTAAATGTTAATATTAATAATATTATGAATGTATGTAAGAAGTATATTCTATTAATATGTACTTACAATTAATAAAAATATTTAACAAGATTCATCAGACATGATTTACCTTTCATAAATCCATGCTGACTTTGTCCAATGATTTCACCACTTTCCAAATGTGCTGCTATTCCATCTTTAGTAACTGACTCTAGCAGTTTCCCCACTACCGATGTTAGACTACCTGGTCTGTAATTCCCCATTTTCTCTCTCCCTCCCTTTTTAAAAAGTGGGGTTACATTAGCAATCCTCAGGAACTACTCCAGAATCTAAAGAGTTTTGAATAATTATCACTCATGCATCCACTATTTCTGGGGCTACTTCCTTAAGTACTCTGGGATGCAGCCTATCTGGCCCTGGGGATTTATCGGCCTTTAATCCATTCAATTTACCTAACACCACTTCCCAGCTAACCTTGATTCACTCATTTCCTCTATCTCATTTGACCCCCGGTCCCCTGCTATTTTCAGCAGCTTATTTATGTCTTCCTTAGTGAAGACAAAACGAAAGTAGTTATTCAATTGGTCTGCCATGTCCTTGTTCCCCATGATCAATTCACCTGTTTCTAATTGCAAGGGACCTACATTTGTTTTAACAAATCTTTTTCTCTTCACATATCTATAAAAACTTTTGCAGTCAGTTTTTATGTTCCCAGTCAGTTTTCTTTCATAATCTATTTTCCCTTTCCTAATTAATCTCTTTGTCCTCCTCTGCTGGACTCCCAGTCCTCTGGTAGGCTGTTTTTTCTGGCTAATTTGTATGCTTCTTAAAATGTCCCCTCAAAAAAAACTCTAGACTAGCAGGAACCCATTAGGTTCATGCAAATCCTGTCTTGATGCCAGACAAGGCGATTGTGGGAATCACAATTTCAGAAGCTATAATTCCACCGTGCTATCTTTCATTTCTTAAAGCCCTGTCTCACGGTGCGAGTCCACCCACGAGTGACCCCAAGTGAAAGAAAAAAAACAGACTCATGGTTATGTACGAGATTCCAAATTTATGTTCAAGTGTTTAACCGAGTTCCCATGGGTATGTCATTTCTGCGATGTTCCAAGTTCCTCTCCCGAGTTACCAAGTTCCTCTCCCATTACTCTTGAGCCAACCGTGAATGAAGGTATGTTTTAATAAGCAACAATGTTAAAGAAGACATGTCCATCCTGCGGCTTTGAGTTACAAAGATATAATTCAGCGCGGCCGCAACTATTGATATGACCTACAAAGGGGAAATGCGCACCCTCCAGTGTCAGAGCAGTTAGGTTTGTTATATTTTAATTGAATTTACTGCCAGGTCTACACACTGCGGGGAGACGGGAGATGAAATCTTTGAATGTGGACAGATGTCTCCGAGCCTGCTCGTTCTAAGCGGAATTTATTTTTAGTTGCCTTTCAAGCTGGGCTTTGGTTTTATTCCTTGTTTTTGTTTATTCGCACACACTTTTCGTGTGTGAGGGTGTGAGAAGTCCATGCCGGGTGCCGGCCGGCCGCAGCCACTGTTCTTTCACATCAGTTGCACATCAGATTGTTGGGAGACGGAGCTCAGGGTTTGCCTCCTGAGCTGCTTTGGGGCCCAGGCGTCAGTTGAGGTGGAGGGAGGTTGGGGGGGGTGGGGGGTGGGGGGGTGCGTCATTAATCTGTCTGGGGTGACAAGGCTCCTGAGTTAGGCTGGGATCATTCTCTGCGGGATGATCTTAGTGCGGGAGACATGTGTAGGAGAGGTGTACTGACTGTGTGGGCAGCCACTTTGGTAGTGATTGCCCACCAGTCTCAAAAGCCGCTGTGCCTCCCTGTCCCTGGGATAGCAGGGAGTGATCAAACAGCACAATACCCCCCTTCCCCTCCACGCCAACACAAAGGGCAACGATCCCAAAGCTTTAGGGACAGAAACAGTGGGCAAGCGACAATCAACCGCCATAACGTGAGAGAGATCATGCGCTATTGTAAGACCTTTGCACATCGGTGTTTCTGTATTTCTACATCTCATTGTTGTCCCTGTCTGTCACCACCCCCACCCCTACCCCTCTGCTTCCTGGCCATGTGTGTGACCCCTTCCCTCCCCTCTCCAGCTCCCCGCCCATTGCACCGGGCGCGGGGGCTTTGCACCGTCTTCGCATCGTCGGCAACGATCCCAAGGCTTTAGACGGAAGGCAGACGCAACAAGCTGGAGTAACAACGCGGGCCAGGCAACATCTCTGGAGAACATGGATAGGTGACGTTTCGGATAAGGGCTCGTCTTCTGAAGAAGGATCTCGACCGGAAAAGTCACCTATTCCTTCTCTCCAGAGTTGCTGCCTGATCCGCCAAGTTACTCCAGCATTTTGTGTTGGGCATCAAAAAAACCCTCGTCCAGTCATTCTGCTCATTTTCCAGATCGGCTAATTATACATTTGTTCCCCTGATTACCCCACCCCTCTCCTCACTTCTACTGCAGTTGCACTTACATAATTGTAACGTTGACTTAATAATTACTATACTGATTATTTATTTTAAATGCCAAGCAACATATTTCCTACTGCTTCCCCTAATTCCCATTCCTCGAGAAAGGGTTGAAGCATTAACTTATCACAAAAGGTCACAATGTGTTGGAATAACTCAACGGGTCAAGCAGCATCTCTGGAGGAAATGGATAGTTGCCATTTCGGGTTGGGATTCTTCTTCGGGGCCTTTAGTTTAGTTTAGATACAGTGTGGAAACAGGCCTTTCGGCCCACCGAGCCCATGCTGACCACAATCACCCGGACACTAGTTCTATCCTACACACTGCGGGGCAATTTACCGATGACAATTAACATACCAACCTGCACATCTTTGGAATGTGGGAGGAAATTGGAGCACCCGGAAAAAATCTACGTGGTCACTGGGAGAACGTAGTGACTGGGCAAACTCCGTATGGACAGCACCAGTCATCAGGATTGAACTCGGGTCTCTGATGCTGTGAGGCAGCAACTCTACTGCTGCGCCGCCAATGTGACATTCTAAGTTTTAGAATGAAGTTAGCCGCTTACAAATCCCATTCTCTGCCCAACGTGGGGAATCATGAATTGCCAAGACACAAGGCACTGTAGATGTTGGTTCCTTTTTAAAAAATCACAAATTCAAAATTATCTATTCAAGAATAGTAAGATTAAATGAGAACTTACCAGTTTGAAGTTTGATCTTTATTTTATGAGGAGTTACGATGAGGGATTACGTGAAGACCCCGCCAGGACGCATGCGCGACATTCTTCAAAGCAGTGGTGTGAAATCACAGATACCAGAGTAGACTAATATAGTAAGATAAGAGAGAACTTCCATACCAGTTGAACTTTATAATAGAGGGTTTTGGGAGTGGAGGGCACGTAATCCCTCATCGTAACTCCTCATAAAATAAAGATCAAACTTCAAACTGGTAAGTTCTCATTTAATCTTACTATTTTACTTCGGAGTCACGTGAGTGACTACGTGAAGATTTCAAAGCTCTGTGATTTCATGCCCTGGAACGAGACCATGCTCACACACTGCCATTCTGGGACGGAGGATGAACGTATTTCACACACGACACTGTGCTGAAAAACAATAAAAGGTATTATTCATACCTAAAATAATATGCCCCACATTGGGTAATTTATTTTACAGAACTTAATTTTTCCCTGCAAACGTCTCAGGATCGGCCACGGGTTTATTATAAAGCATTGAATGCGTTCATTGCTCCACCCCGCTGTGGCAAGGATGTGGTCCATAGGAACTCCCATCATCCTAGCGTCCGATGTAGATGCAGCCCTGTTGGAGTGAGATTTGAAACATTAGTATTCACCACTGCACGTAATACCACCCGAACCATCTGGATATGGTTTGCACTGTGACCTTAGGTGAGGGCATTTATGGCTAATGAGAAAGCTCTCTCCGTGCCCATAAGTGTCTTGGTGACTATATATTGGAAAATATGTGTCACTATGCAGGGCCGACTATCTGAAGGATAGGCCAGAACTCTAATATTGGCCAAAGGAACCGGGTCAGTCTTGTTTAAGTACCCCTGTATGTAGCAGGTTATCTGCCATTTGTGACAAACATGACGTCCTATTCTAGCTTGTGTAAGGACTGGACCCGTTGTGCTGATCCAAGTGCCATAATCATTCCCATCTTGGATATTAGTTTGTCCAGAGTGAGCCCCGATATTGGTGTCCATCCTCGTAACATGGTGTACTACCTATGTCCCATATATAGGTGTATCTGGGCCTGGGGGGAATAGAGTACAAATACCCCTCATTCGTTTAGGTACTAGTGGGTGTGATCCTATAGCCAGGTGATCACTCCCTCTGCCCAGATATTAGATAGGACACTCCTTGCACAATAATGGCACTGTAACTCAATCCTTCATCGAAATGAAGGGTGGCCAGAACTCCAGCACTTCAGTGTTGGTGGCTGAGTCATATGTAGTGTTCGTCCTGGTGCTGAACACTTCCCATTTCCTGACATATGTACTGTCTTCTCGTGGACTCCCTGCACGACGCTGAGATGGCATTGATCGTCCTGTCGGAGAGTCCGTATCCCAGAAATGGCCTGTTCAGAAACTGCAAATCAACAAGTTCATACAGTCATGGCACGGATACTTTCCCGCACGGGGTGTGCCAACCTCCTTGGCCGTTGTTGATCCAGATGCAGGGTTCTGAGACCATCTTTGTACTGTTGGGAACCATGGTACCCGTTGCGGCGTCTTGTTTAATTATTGTAAGACTCGCCTGATGAGGCAGAAGGGGAAAATGCATAGCAAAACAAATCCCCCCCCCCCCAATGCAGCGAGAAATCGTCCATCGCTGCTGCCCCTGGGTCTGGTTCCCAAGCAACATATGTTGGTAGTTGGTGAATTAGTCTGGATGGAAAAAAGGTCGATATCTGGTGTCCCATACTGGTCTATAATATCTGTAAACACTTTCCGATCCAACATCCATTTAATGTTGTCGTTGAATTTACGTGACCTGGTGTCTGCCACTGTATTTAGCTTACCTGGAAGGTAAGTGGTTGAGATCCAAATCTCTCTCCCAGACACCAGTGCCAGATATTATTAGGCAATTCATCACATGATATCGACTTTATTTCACCCATATGATTATATATAGGCCCCCACTGTGGTATCAATTTGTACCGTACATGCAACTGGTGCTCATCTGAGCAGTAGGCCCTGAGTCCATGAAACGCTCCCAGCATTTCTAGATAATGATAGTGACAAACTAGTGCTTTAAACAGAATAATTTTTGTGCACTCATCTGCCACCACAACTTGCGGTGGTATTAGTTGCTCCCCAACCTTTAGCACTGGCATCAGTCTGTAATGTACCCTAGGGATATAGAATGGGGTGATGGGGTTAGGATAATATTGAACATTTCTAAGCACCAGTTTAATTCTGATTTACTTTCCCTGGTAGTTGCATAGGCCTATTGAAATGGCCTGCATGATTTTTGAGAGCTAAAATTTCCCTCTTCCAGGTTTTAATAATGGAGTGGTCCAATTGTGCTGCTGGGAACGCAGCCACCAATTTCCCAATCACTCTTACTCCTTGCCGAATGGATGGTTCCCTGATGCCAGTGAGGCTTTTGCATACTCCCATCAAGTCTGTCACTTTGTTTGGTGGCAAGGTGATAGACATATGAACAGAGTCAATAGTGAACCCCAAATAATCCATGGTAGTGGAGGGTTCCAATTTTGACTTATCTGGATGTACGTTAAATCTCTGTGTTGTGGCTGATACCACCAATGTAGCCAGCTCCAATTTTCACCTATAATGAGAATATCATCAAGGTAAGCCATGACAATATGGTTATGTTTCTTTAAGTATGCTAAAGCTGGTTTTAATGAATTTGTAATAGCCTGGGTGCTGATGACAACCCATTGGATAAGGCATACTGCCATAGCTGTCCCATCCAGATAAATTTCAGGTATTTACAATGACCCTGTGTGTGACAAACGTGTCTATTTTGAAATGGGCATACTGAACGGAAGTATTTAGTTCGGTCAAATCTGTAATGATACGGCAACCACCATCTTTTTAGTTTTTATAAATATATTTGATACGAACTCTTGAAATTCTCTGATTGTTTTCTCAATCCCTTTTGTGTTTAGTCTTAACAGTTTAGCATGGCCTGCTGTTCTCTCTTTTTGTGAAGTATGAACTTCCTGCTAGGCGTATGCTGAACTGGGACGGTAGTTCGTATACAAATTCAATTTTGTAATTCTGAATACTTCCGAGTATGTAAAAGTTCAGAGGTAAAAGTGCAGCACATATGATGAAACAAGTGCAACCGTCCCCCAACTTTTGATGAATCGGACATGCAATGTTTTTTAAGACAACCAGACCCACCTACCTCCATGGTTACCGGTGTTGTGTGGGTTGTCTCCGCAGTTGTTTCTTCTGGAATTGTGTTGCTGCGTTGTGGGGTTGGCGCATTTTCCATGAAAGCCGGGCTGGGCCATGGTCTGAAAGACCGCTGTGCAGGTGGGCCGGCCTTCGAGCTTTCACCACCAGATGGTCTTCCATAGCACCGATGTCTGGTGGGTGTGTAGGGGTGCTGCCGCTGTTGATAGTGGGTTTTAGAGGTGCTTGGCACCTTGATCAGGCCTATAGCCTTGGCTTCCTCATGCAGGTCTTTCACCTGCTTCGGGAGGTCCCCCAACAGCAATTTTGGCGCCTGTGTGCTACTTGTCTTGCATAATTCCGCACTTCTTGATGATGCTCTTCCTGTAACTGTTAATCTCCACTGAGTATTACACAGTCTGCTAGAGCATCTAGTAACTCTTCAGGCAAATCAACCCCATCAGTTGTCCTGGTACTGCTGTGATTTTAGCAGCCAGCAGTTTCCTCTGGAGCTTCCCCTCCTGGCTCCTTATAGATGGGCTCCTGTTGCCCCAGATGGGGTCATAGACTGCTGGTACTTTAAGAGAAATGGAGTTCTCTGGAGCAATGTACTTCCCAGCCATAAAGTTAATGGCTTGCTCCTGTAGCTGGTTTGTAGCCATGTATTTTGTACTGGCTTGCAGCTTTGTATAGGCAGTCCTTCTTGAGTTGATACAGCATGTGTTCCCACAAATCTTCTGCTGCTCTCTCTTCTGGCACCCCTCACAGTTGACTGTTCAGCCATTGCCCCTTCTTCAGGGTCAGCCCAGCTCTGACCCCTAATGCTCCCCTGCGAAGAGGGTGAGACATTTGGCAGTCCTTGAAAGGATGCTGCCGTGGGTCTGCGAAGAGACCCACTGTGACTCTGCCCCTGCATAAGCAGGTCACGCTGGAGCACTGCTCCCCACCCGCTCCCGCGGGAAAGACGCCCGCCGTCCCTATCCGTGAACGGGGTGTCTTCAGGTCCGGACCCAGCCGAGTCAACGGACCTGTCCGACTTCCGGGTGGTTTTGCCGCCGACCGCGGCGCACCTGCGGTCTGTAGCGGCGAGAAGCCGGGAGCTGCTGGCAGCACCTGCAGCTCTGGAGAGACGGCATGCTGCTGGCTGCTTCCACAGCAGCGGTATCAGCTGCTGCTCTCCCCTGCGCGACTCCATGGTGCTTCCTCCGTTCTGAAAAAGAATCACACCGAGTCGCCACGCTCACCAGAAAAGGTAAGACTTACCTTCAGTAATTTTTCAAAATTCGCGCTGGAGGAGCGGCGCTCCTCCCGACTGTCGCTTCCGCAATGCGTTCGACGATATGTCGCGCATGCGTCCTGGCGGGGTCTTCACGTAGTCACTCATGTGACACCGAAGTAAAATAATGCAGTGTGGTTCATTGGATTTGTCCATACTCAACTTAAAATTATCCATAATCTATAACTCAAAGTTTTTTTTAAAGCATTTAGTGAAACTACAGATTATGTTCTGTTCAGGTTCAGTTTCCTGGGTCCAACTCAGAGAGATGTTTCCCCCCTTTCCAGGGTTAATCGCTCCACTGTTTATAATGCTCTCTGCATTATGAAGTCCTCAACAGTGAACCCCATGGGCAATCACTACCAAAGTGTCTGCTCACACAGTCAGTACACTTGTCTCCCGTACTAAGTCACCTCAACTGAATTGAAGCTGTCCTTGTTTTAATAATAAAGTTGTACTGTAAAATGTTATAAAGGAGCATGCAAACACTGCAAATAAAATACTGTACGTTTTTGCTGTAAATAAAACCTTTTTTTAGAAAATGTTTTGTTGATTTGATTGCCTGTTACTGTTCGACTGCGTTAGTGTGTGCACATTCAAAATATGATGCAAAATGAAGGTCGCAAACTATGGAATTCATATTTTTCAGTATTGTTATCAAAGAAAAGAAAGCAGTTACAATTGTTTGATATTATTCATATGGAGGAGAAAATATAATTGCTATAAAACCTTCCTTAATTTTGCAATCTCACTAAAGATAATCCCCCTTTTCCTCTCCCCATCCTCCTTCCCCCTCCCTCTTCCTCCACCTCTCTCTCCCTCCCCATCTCTCTCTCCCCTTCCCCCTTCTCCTCTCTCTCTTCCCCCTCCCCCCCTCTCTCTCTCCCCCCTCCCCTCCCTCTCTCTCTCCCCCCTCTGTCTCAACCCCCCCTTGCCCCTCTGACATCCCCCCCTCTCTCTCCGTCCCTCCCCCTCTCTCTCCCTTCCATGCAGCGAGGCTCCGACTCCGCGCCGCAGACACCGCAGCCTCCCCTCCCCCAGCCCGGAGAAATGGGCACTCCCACAAAACAATATTCCACTACTTACCTGGAGTAGACACGAGGCATCGAGGTAATGCTGTGGAGTGCAAATTGAGATCTGAACCCGCCCGGGCCCACTGCGCATGTGCGGAGAAACAGCGTCATTTTGCGACGTTACTGCGCAGGCGGATAGTCACAATTTTTTCATCATCACCATCTGCACCCCTTCTCAAATACATTATTCCCAAAGCCCAAGGATGAGAATATGGTATAATTAAAGCAAAAGCACACATACCAACAGAAGAATTGGCTCGGTTAAGTGCCCAAGAATGGGAGCCATGGGACGATGAAACAATGACTGAAAAAATCTGAAATGGAACATGCCCTGTGTAGCAAATGGAAAACTAAGATTAAGTAGAACAGATCAGTAAAAGTAATCATGAAATTCATCTTACCTTAAGCAAGCAAAAAATAAATCTAACTAGTATTAGATGATTGGCTTATAGTCCTTTGCAAAGAACTGTTAATAAGAAATTGCATTTTACGGATCAATGATAATATTCTAAGTGAACAATTGATCATATTGATACCATACAGCATACTATTTTACTTCAGAGTCACGTGAGTGACTACGTGAAGAAGCCCCGCCAGGCGCATGCGTGTCATTACGTCGATGCATGTCGCATTGAACGGTGCTGGAGAGCGCAGCTCCACCAGTGGTCAGTAGAAAACCTCGCAGATAGGTTTTAAAAACTTCCAGCGAGACTTAAGCTCCGTAAGGCTGGCTTGTGAGTCAGCAGGAGCCTGTTCAGCGGGAGGAGCAAGCATGGGCCATGCAGCATTGCGGTCCCATCGCAGCGATCGGCAAAATAGATAAGTGCGGTGCCGGTTCCGATACCGGTGGCCGTTATTCCGTAGTTAATACTCTCCAGCTGCTATAGAGTCGTTCGGGCTGAGGCCACAACGATAGGTAAGCATACAAGGTCTGCTCTGAGTATGTGTTACCACATGCAGTTCCTTTGTTTGATGTGTATGATCAGGATATGTGCATTATTAAACTTCTCATCCCTGCTCTGAGAAAACAAGCAGGTTGAATACAAGGGTTTGATTCTGGGAGTCCAGCAGAGGCAGGGAGATGGGTACAAAGTATTATACCCAATACAGCCACATCAACCCTTATATTGGGAGAACTATGTGATACTGAGATTAATATAAATATTCTGCAAGTAGAATGTGCCTGTCAGAATCTACAATTCTAAACATGAACATATGATTATGCACAAATACACAAGAAAATGTCAAGAAAGTTACTCTCCTCCAAGAGAGGATAAGAATGTGGGGGAGACTAGAAATGGAGAAAATGCTCCACACTTTACTCAGTCAAGGGTCCAAAGACCCAAAGATTCCCAGGCAACCTCCGAAGGAGTTCCATACACTATGTATGGTGCCTGTTAAAAATGGGAATCTGACTCTCCAGTGCCTTGTTAGGTCTGGATGAGGTCTCCCTAGAGCAAGACTAAAATGCTCTAAACTTTAATCAGTCAAGGGTCCAAAGACCCAGAGATTCCCAGGCAGCCTCCGAAGTTCCTTACAATGAGTATGGTGCCTGTTATATTAAAAAAAAATTTAAATTAAAAAATGGGAATTTGACTCTCCAGTGCCTTGTTTAGATCTGGATGAGGTCTCCCTAGAGCAAGACTTGGGAATACCAGGGCAGCAGGGCAGGAGGAGACTGACCCTGAAGCTGGTGTCCCTACTTATGTGTATACACCAGAGCACAAGAGCTACGCTCCGGGTGTTCCTGATGTAGCATCAAGTTTGCTATATCGGTATGGACTGATGAGGCTATGGATGAGACCTGGCTGCCAACATTATTTGATTTCTCACCTGCTCCAAGAAACTGTTATGACTGAAATAGTAAAATATATTTAACACCTGTTTATTGTGCCTCGCTCAGGGTGCCAACAGTAAACTCAGTAATTTGGGCACCCATGAGTGTTATGAGGGCAGGAAATGTGCTTCCAGCATGTCCTCTAGCTGATATCAGTTGGCATCACTGCATTTGGGGAGGACATACAAGGATCAATAAATGTCCAAAACTTATAAAGACAGGCTTGCGTTACTCTGCAGTGCCTATTCGAACCTAATTGTATGATAAAAAAATGCCATTTGGCCAACATTATACCCAAAAATGCAGGACTATGTAGGGCAAACAATAACCAGATTAATTATTGGTGAAAATCTGCCAAAACAATTCAGGATCTTCTAGTTCATTTACGGAGGCACAGGAACTTCATTCCATCACACATAGAACCTCTGGGGTACAACCTCTGGTTGGGTGTAAGATTATAATTGTTTTATAATGAATGATGCTGCATAATATTGATCTGTTTGGTGTTTGCTGCAGCAGAAACTCGTCAGGTAGAAAATATATCCCAGACAGAAGAAGATGGGGGTTGCAAAATCATTCTGGACCTCACAAACTAAATTCATATGTTCAGTATAGGCATTTAATAAGGTACACCTTCAACACTGTAACGCAGTTGTTATCACAAGGCTGCTATATGGTTACTATGGACGTAAAAAAGAAGAGAAAAAAAGATAGCTTAATATTCAGTACCAATGTATCATTATCGCAGGTACTTAAGTTAATTTGATGGGTCAGCTAAGGCAATTTAAAGAATTATCTAATGGGTTAACTTCAGCTCAGGCTGTTCACATAATTATTGAAACCAACACTGGTGTTACTGAGGGCTCAGAATCACATTGTAATGGCTTATCTAGAGGATATGTTAATTGTAAATGCCACTCAGGAGACAGCTGAAGAACTGGTTTCAGCAATCATAAGCCTATTGAAAGGCTAGGGTTCTGTCCATCCAACAACATCTAAGTTACAGCCATCCCAAACAATTGATTATTTGGGGTTTGTCATTAATTTAGTTGATATGTCAGTAACTTGCTAACAGATAAGGTTGGGGATATTACAAATGTCTGTACTTGTCTCGCTGAGAGACCTTATCCCTCCATCCGAGAAGTAGCTATGGGTATTGGTAAAATGGTAGCAGCATTCCTGCTGTCGAGTTTGGACCTCTGCATTATCAAAGTCTGCTATGAGCCAGAGGACAAGCACTAAAAATAAAAAGTAAAAAATAAACTTTATAAATAAATAAATAAATACAAAATAAAATTAAAATAAAAAGCATGCAGGTCATTTGATAGGTCCATGCATTGATAGCTTATTGTTCTACAATGAATGACTTACATGTTCAATTACAAGTAGACAATACCACAGCTGTGGGAGAGACAATATTGTGGCAGACAACAGATCACAAAAGTTCAATGACAATACACAATGGATGTTAAATCCAGAAGTTCAAAAAGATTGTCAGTCGGTATGGGTCTGTTTGAGCTGTTTGCGTCCAGATTGAATCTCCAGTGGCCTAAATATGTCATAGGAGCCAGACCCAGGAGCAGTAGCGGTGGATGCATTCTCGTTACATTGGGGAAGTATAGTCTTCTATGTTTCCCCATTTTGCCTGATTAGGCAATGTCTCACCAAAATAGAGCAAGACTTCGCTGCAGGCGTTTGGTGGTTCCAAACTGGTCTACACAGCCATTGTTCCCATCGATGCTCAGAATGATGACTCAGCCATTCATGACAATCCCCAGTTGCAGTAATTGTTGGTACATCCAGTACAGAAGTCATCCATTACATGATCGTATTTATTGTTAATCTGCAGGTTCTGATGGACTGTCGGATAGGACAATGGATGTTATAACTGCAGCTTGGAGAGATAGCACTAAGAAACAATATATGTCTCGTATAAGGAAATGGGAAATCTTTTGTATACAGTCAGATATATTTTATCATATTACAAACATATCGGATGTATTGGAGTTCCTTGCTATGTTGCTCCTGAGATATAGTGCCATTAATAGTGCTCGGAGTACTTTGTCCTCCTATTTAGGACAATTTTCAGAACAACAATCTATCGGGTTCATCCGTTAATATCCCGATTTATGAGAGGAATTTTAATAAAATCCTACCAAACCCAGATATACAGAAATCTGGGATGTCAGTATAATTCTAACATTGCTTCGGCAGTGGGTTCCAATTACGTCACTGTCTTTTCAGAACTTAATATTTAAAGAGGTTATGCTCATGTCATTAAGTATCAGCACAATGAGTACAAACATTACAAATGTTGCACTTAGATTGTATGCAGTTGTCTGTAGATAAAATTACTTTTTATGTCTATGATCTAAGCAAGCAAAGCAAGCCAGGGATGGCTGGAACCAAGGTAATCTTTAAAGCATACCCTGTCGACCAAACATTGTGTGTGGTTAAGCATCTGACTCAATATATTAAAGTAACTCAGAGTCTCCGATATTGTGAGACACCAATGATCATTACCCACAAAAAAAAAGTGACAGTACAAACTATTCTAGATGGTTAAAACAGGTTCTGTATTTAGCTGGAGTTCACACTCATGTGTTAAATCTCAACTCCACAAGGGCGGCATCAATGTCCACGGCGAAGGTGCAGGACATGCCGCTCAACCAAATTCTAGAGGCCGCAGAATGATCTAAAGAAGTAATTTTTTCTAGATTTATGATAAACCTGTTGTCACAGTGCCAGGGGTTGCACATGCTATGCTGTGTTCTGTTCAATTTGTTTGCTTTGTTTCATATCATTGTTTCATATCATTTGTTGTAATTTTCCCCTGGGATAGAGGGGTTATTACTTTCCTTGTTATTATTATTATTAACATAGTTATTGAATAATTTGAAGCAATGTTCAATATATTATTTATTCACTACTGTGTCAACTGAAGCAGTGTGCCGTATGGAATGAATCTACGGCATGAAAATCACAGAGCTTTAAAATCTTCACGTAGTCACTCACGTGACTCCGAAGTAAAATAGTAAGATTAAACGAGAACTTACCTGTTCGAAGTTTGATCTTTATTTTATGAGGAGTTACGATGAGGGATTACGTGCCCTCCGCTCCCGGCCCTCATAATCTAAAGGTTCATCTGGTAGTTCTAGTCTTCTGTAAGCCCTACTATCTTACTTTGGCTATTGGTTTCTGTGTTTTTCACGCCGCTGCTTTGAAGTATGACGTGCATGCGTCTGGCGGGGCTTCTTCACGTAATCCATCATCGTAACTCCTCATAAAATAAGGATCAAACTTTGAACAGGTAAGTTCTCAATTAATCTTACTATTTTGCATCGGTGCAGTTCAAGAAGGATCTGTATATAATCAAACCAAAGTGCTGTACATTGAGTGCTGTTGATGAGTCAATGTGCTGTACATAAGTCAATTCAAGCTTATTCTGGCATAGACACACTATGGTAGAATAAGATGCTAGAACAACTGAGGAAAAATCTTGGGCAGTTCAGCCAAGCAACAGATGTAAGTGAAAACAACTTCCTTGTTTACTTTTAGATAGAATCACAATATTCTACTGGTTTAGCTACATTAGGTGACATGTTTCTTTTTGTTTTCACTGGCTTGCAGCCTGTAAAATTGTTATTTCAGTGTTCCTGATTTTCTTAATGTTATAAATTACTAAACACCGCAGAGACAGGTTTGAGAAATAAGAGTGAGGATTTCCAGACATGCCATTCTTACATTTTTTCCACAAATCACTCTGCAGTTGAAGATATCAAAAGCAACTGAGAATGGGAGAAATAAAACACATTTCTGCAACCTAAGAACCAAGCAATAATATAATTCCAAAGTAAATATGTTAAAGATCTTTGTCACTCACCTGTTTTAAGCTCCCTTGTAACAATTTGCGTAGTCAGCAGAATCTGACAAATACCTCAAGTACCTCCTCTGACAGCTCGTTCCATATACCTACCACACTTTTGAAAAACATTTACCCCTCAGGTTCCTATTAAATCTTTCCCCTCTCCCCTTAAACCCATGTCCTCTGCTTCTTGATTCCCTTACTTTCTGCATTTACCATGTGTATTCCTCTCGTACACCTCTATAAGATCACCCGCCTGGGCTCCGAGGAATAAAGTCCCAGCCTACTTACCCTCCCTCTAGCTCAGGCACTCGAGTCTTGGCAACATCTTCATAAATTCTCTCTGCACCCTTTCGAGCTTAACAACATCTTTCCTATAACAGCGTGACTAAAACCGAATATAATACTCTAAATGTGACCTCGTTGGGTTCTGTTTAATTTGTTTGCTTTGTTTCATATCATTTGTTTCATATCCTTTGTTGTAATTTCCCCCTGGGATAGAGGGGTTATTACTTTCCTTTGTTATTATTATTATTATTATTATTATTATTATTATTATTATTATTATTATTATTATTATTAAAATAGTTATTGCATAATTTGAAGCAATGTTCAATATATTATTTATTCACTACTGTGTCAACTGAAATAGTGTGTCGAATGGAGTGAATCTACGGCATGAAAATCACAGAGCTTTGAAATCTTCACGGAGTCACTCACGTGACACAGAAGTAAAATAGTAAGATTAAACGAGAACTTACCTGTTCGAAGTTTGATCCTTATTTTATGAGGAGTGACGATGAGGGATTACGTGCCCTCCGCTCCCAGCCCTCATAATCTAAAGGATCATCTGGTAGTTCTGGTCTTTGTGAGCCTTACTATCTTACTTCGGCTATCGGTTTCTGTGTTTTTCACGCCGCTGCTTTGAAGTAAGTAACGCATGCGCCTGGCGGGGCTTCTTCATGTAATCCCTCAACGTAACTCCTCATAAAATAAGGATCAAACTTCAAACAGGTAAGATCTCGTTTAATCTTACTATTAAACTACAAACCTGTACGTCTTTGGAATGTGTACGTCTTTGGAACTGTACCATGACTGTGACTGATGCAGGCCAAATGTGCTGAAAGCCCTCTTCACTTCCTTTTCCTGGATCATTGTCCTGGAGTCCTGACAGCACACAAAACCATCCCATTTATGGGCGTTCCTTTTCCTTCAAACAACCTGCTCCAATCAAGTTCAGCAAGTCTAATACTTAATACCCTCAAAGTTAGCCTTGCCCCAGTTTAGAATGTTAATCCCTTGGTGCGCCCTGTCCCTTTCCATAACTATCTTCAACTGAAAAGAACATTGTTTACTGGTCCTATTGAGTTATTACGTTTAATTATTATTACATGAGGGTACACAAAAGGCTGGAGAAACTCAGCGGGTGCAGCAGCATCTAAGGAGCGACGGGGATAGGCGACGTTTCGGTTCGAGACCCTTCTTCAGACCTTTATTGTTACATGATTATTACATGACCTTTGTTGATCCGGAAAAACAGATAATATGACAAGTCTCTGGAACCAAGGGTGCCGGAAAACTGGCAGTGGACCTTTCCCACTAAAATTCACCCTGCCCCGGTGACTAGGTCTGTCCTTTGCCATAATTATTTCAAAACTAATACAACTACGGTCACTGGTCCAAAAGTTATTCCCCACTGATCATTCAGACAGTTGCTTTGCCCTATTTCCCCTTGATAGATCATGTTCTGTTCTATGTAGGGCCCTCTATGTATTGCCTGAGGAAACTTTCCTGAACTTTCCTGGTAAAAATGGCCAACATAGGGAACATAAGGAGTTTAAGAAGGAACTGCAGATGCTGGAAAATCGAAGGTAGACAAAAGTGCTGGAGAAGGCAGCATCTATGGAGCGAAGGAAATAGGCAACGTTTCGGGCAGAAACCCTAATGTTAGTAAGGAAATAAATAGATTTATCATGGTGTTCAGGTTCAACAGCACAGCTGGCGTAGTGAAAAAAAACATGGGGTGTGGTAATCCAATGCTGAGGGCAATAAAACTGATCAGGGATTACTGACCTTTATTGTGCCATATGTTGTACAAATGGGAAAGTGGGTTTCTAATTAGCAGGGAACATAAGATTGAAGATAACTGGGGAAAGACAAAGATGAAAGGCTACAGAGACATTAATCTGATGAATTATTTCAAAAATGTAGAATCCACAAATAACCATTGTCTCTTGAGAATATAAAAATGCTGTGGGTGGTGTGAATCTTTGGGCTCTCTCAGAGTGTTTATCGGTGCGTACTGTTAAGTCCTTAAATATCTGACTTGCTCGAGAAACTCACCACAGTTCTATGAGATGTGTAATTTTGTGTCTTTTGTTCTGAAATAGGCCGCGACAGGTACCCTGGATGTGGAGTGGTTGACCAACGTATTTCTCCCGCTGGGGCCGTTGCCTGAGGGGGGTTTCGCGGCTCCCGGTGACGGGCATCAGTCACCCCGCCATACGGGGTCTGCCTAGTTTCTAACGCGATGTGTTAAAAGTGAGGAATTTGGTGGTCTTCAGCCAGTGTGTTGCTCCACAGGGGGAGGGGTGTTGTGGCTGCGAGGGTGGTCAGTCCTCACCCTGTCATGTACGTGGAGTGATTCTGACTGAGCTTACCCCCGCTCCATCGGAATTGCTCATCGGGCTCAGGCTCCGGACGCTGGCCCCACACAACATGAGCCGCCTTTCCCAGCGTGCCGTTTCGCAATGCGAAGAGACGCATACTGTACAGAATGCTCCTGCACATTCTGCACCTCCTTGCCTTTGTCTTCCACCTGGACACGCCTTGGCTGTCCGTGTTACCACCTGAAGGCAGGGGCATCCCCGGTGGAGTTCTCCCTTCAAGGGAGATTCCCCCTTTACATTGGGGACCTGGGTCGGCGAGGGTTGCACAGAGCCGTGGCATGTAATAAACGTTTGAATCGGTTCACGGGCTCGTCCGCCACCTGTATTTTCTGCGGCAAGGCAGAGACCGTGTTCCACGTGTATATGGAGTGTGTGAGGTTGCTGCCACTGTACCTCGTGGTGTGGCGGCGCTTATCGGCAGCGGCTCGACTGCAGACCGTCTGTCTTTTTTTAATTTCTGGCTTGTTAAATGTATGTCTTGACTCTAGTTTTTATTATTTTTCTTTAGCTGTGTATATGTGGGGGGTGGGCGATGGGGGATCCTGTTTAATCTCTTCCCTGTTCGGGGACCTGACTTTTTCCCTGTCGGGTCTCCGATGTCGTTGGGCCTAACATCGTGGAGCAGGCGGGGGCCTCCGGCCGGAACCAACATAAGGGCTCCAGTCGCGGAGCCTGCGGACCTGCCATCGCGGGGTTGGCCGTCTTCGGAACGAGAAGACCTGTGGTGGCGCGCGGCTGCAACCCGACTTCGGAGCTTCGGAGGCTCCGGCTGCAGGCCCGGTGGACAGGACCCTGGTGGGAGACTGCCTTTCGGAGCTCCCACAACGGCAACTTCTCCCACTGGAATCACAATGATGTAAGGCCCCGCACGGCTTAAATGGCCATGGGACTTACCATCGCCCGCCGGTGGCTTTAACATCAGGAGCCCCAGTTCACCTCAATGCTGCAGTTGGACTGCTGGACCGCAGGAGAGGAATAAAGGGAAGACAGTGAGGAGGTGTTGGAGATTCACTGTGATGGATGTTTGTGTAAAGTGTCTTATGTGTGGGTCTTGGGTTTTTTTGCAATTTAGAAAATGCAATTTTCTATTCTATTCTTATATCTGATGGGGCTGCTCATCAAGTTCTGGTTGCATTTTAGTCCCGCGATCCTGGTGTTTGGACACAAAGCAGGGACTGCAGAGGGCCGATGGGGGGGTGGGATCTCCCTGTCGGTTTGCTCCTGGGCCTGGCCAAGATGGCCATCTGTGGGTCCAGGCAGTGGGCGGTCGATGGTCACCAGAGTCGGCTACCTGTCCCTCTTCCGGGCCTATGTCCATAATAATATTGGGCATTTTGGGTGCCTGACAAAATGGAGGATTTCTGCTTTTGTAAAGCCTGCTTGACATATTTTGCAAAAGCTGCAGAGTATCTGTGGCTGGGGACGAGGTTAAATAAAGGTTGATGTCCAGATGACCTTTAATTGTTAATATGTATGAGATTTTGCAGAGGGAGCTAGGTCCTGTTGCAAATGTATGCTCAGCATTGGTTGAGAAATGATGGGTTATAATAGTGTTGCTAACTATGTTGCATGATCTTCGTGCCGTTACTTGTGATTGGTCAAGGAGAGATTGGTCAAGGAGCCCTTGCCAAAATTGTTTACTTTACCTGGTAGAATGTTTCTTTGCTTAATGAAACTGTTTCCCACTAAGTGCTTTCTATCGAAACTATGTTATGTGATGTTTTGTGATTGGGTTAAGGAACTGCCAATTAAAGTATTTTGTAACCCTTATTGATGATTGGCGTGTAGGGCTCCTCCACATGCTGATCTAAGATGAATCGATCATTTGCATGCTTGTGTTTGGATTCCCGACGAGATCGATAAGAACAGTAGTCTGGCGGGCACTGAGGGCGAGGATTTGAGGCCCTAGAAGGTTGAAGTCCCTGCATGGGGGGGTTTGAGTCCCGTGGATAGTGGGAATTGGGCTCACAAGGCTTTTCTCCTGTACGTTTGAGGCATTCATTAGACAACCGCCGTTGCATTCGGGTTTCATTGATTTGGCCCGATATGTGAGGGTTCGTAAACCCTGGGGTTGAAGGCCCCACTCAGACTGGGATACAAATTTCAAGGTATCCTCATAGGCAAGACTGAGCGGGAACAGTAGTAAGAGGAGGAAGTACTGTATCGGTGTGGAGAGTACGATTAGAAACTTTACAAATCAGCATCTAAGACCAGCACAAAGCGGGTATGTGCTGAAGACCAGTAGTTAGCAGGTGGAAAGGAGATGCCTAGGGGGTTTGACGCCCTTCCTGTGTGTGGTTTAAGAACTTCGGAACAATACTGGCCACTTCGGAACAATACTGGGAACTTCGGAACAATGCTGGGCACTCAGTGTTGGAATACAGATTGGCTGAGAAATACTTTAAAGTAAAACCCCTGTCTCACGGTGCGAGTTGACCCACGAGTGACCCAGAGTTGTCACTCGCAGCAATCACGTACACTAAACATAGCGGGAACATCGGAACTCTTGCCAGCAACTTAGCGACTCGTGGTGCTAACTGCAGGTACCCGTGAAACTTGGTAACTCGTGAAAAAAATCAAACATGTTTGATTTTTTCCACGAGTCAAATTTACAGTTCAAGTTAAAAATTGAAACATTTATAACGTGGTGGACCGTGCGTTTACCTTTGTGATCCGTGAGTCTACCGTGGGAACTCTTTTAACTCAGCGGGCAGGCAGCATCTCTGGAGAGAAGGAATGGATGACGGGATGACATTTCCAAATTTCTCCAGCCCCATGTGTTCACTTTTTTCAACTAGCATCTGCCCTTTCTTGTATGACATTATTTGTATTTACAGTGCCTTGTGTCTTGGCAATTCATGATTCACACACACACAATGCTGGGGTAACTCACACACACACACACACACACACACACACACACACACACACACAATGCTGGGGTAACTCACACACACATACAATGCTGGGGTAACTCACACACACACACACACACACACACAATGCTGGGGTAACTCACACACATACACAATGCTGGGGTAACTCACACACACACACACACACACACAATGCTGGAGTAACACTCACACACACACATACGAACAATGCTGGAGTAACTCTCGCACACACACAAGTTCTGGAGTAACTCAGCGGGACAGGCAGCATCTCCAGAGAGAAGGAATGATGATGATGTCTCGGGTCGAGACCCTTCCTTAGACCACTACCCAGAGATGCTGCCTGTCCCGCTGAGTTATTCCAGCATTTCGTCTATCTTTAAACCAGCATCTGGACTTCCTTCCCACATAATAAGCAATGAGATTCCCCACTAAACTTGCGTGTCCTCATTGTTCCCCTCTCTGTCTTCCCCAGACCTGTGTATATGTATATGTGTATGTGTATATGTATATGTGCATGTGTATATGTATATATACTTTGAATGCTGGAGTAACTCTCACACACACACACACACACACACAATGCTGGGGTAACTCACACACACACACAATGCTGGAGTAACTCACACAACACACACACACACACACACAATGCTGGAGTGACTCACACACACACACAAACAATGCTGGAGTAACTCTCGCACACACACACACACACACAATGCTGGAGTAACTCTCACACACACAATGCTGGAGTGACTCACACACACACACGAACAATGCTGGAGTAACTCTCGCACACACACAATTCTGGAGTAACTCAGCGGGACTTTGAGTGGTTCCTGGGGTGCCTACTGATATATATATATATATATATATATATATATATATATAGAGAGAGAGAGAGAGAGACACACACACACATATATTTATACATATATATAATATTATATATATTATATGTATGTATATATATATGTATATATATATGTATGTGTGTGTCTCTGTCTGTCGGGTCCCGGCGGCCGCTCAAAGTCAGTCACCCGAGCTGCTTCCTTCCTCGGAAGTGGCGGCTAGTTCTGCTGTCTGTGTGTATCTGTGTGTAGTGTGTGTGTTGTGTGTGTGTGTGTGTGTGTGTGTGTGTGTGTGTGTGTGTGTGTGTGTGTGTGTGTGTGTGTGTCACTCTGTCTGTATCTGTGTATCTGTGTGCGTGTCTGCTGTCGGGTACCGGCTGCCGCTCAAAGTCAGTCACCCGAGCTGCTTCCTTCCTCGGAAGTGGCGGCCAGTTCTGCTGTCCGTGCCCGGAGCGCTGCGGCAGCCACCCAAGCTAATTCACTCCCTGGTCACAATAAAACCATATAGCTATGACAGCACGGAAACAGGCCATCTCTGCCCTTTTACTGCGTGCCGTTTACTGTCACCTAGTCCCATCTACCTGCACTCAGACTGGAGCGTGGCAAGTGGGTTACTGACCCCAATCCCCTCCTTCACAACGCCAGACTCCCCAAATACTATGAACTGAGCTCTCCCCCCACCCCGGGAAATACAGTATTTAAAAACATAAAGCACCAAGAAATGCACTTACCTCGTTGGTTGCTGGAGGGTGCGCATTTTCCCTTTGTAGGTCGTATCAATAGATGCGGCCGCGCTGAAATAACTCAAAGCCACAGGATGGAGATGTATTTTAACATTGTTGCTTTATTAAAACATACCTTAATTCACGGTTGGCTCAAGAGTAACGGGAGAGGAACTTGGTAACTCGGAGGAGGAACTTGGAACATCGCAGAAATGACATACCCGTGGGAACTCGGTTAAACACTTGAACATAAACTTGAAGTCTGGTACACAACCACGAGTCTTTCACGCGGGGTACCTCGTGGGTCAACTCGCACCGTGAGACAGGGCCATAATACTGAGAGTGGTGGAGACATGTCTATTATCTGGAACCGTGATCTAAATTTACAGATTCTAATTTCACTAAATTCAGGGCTTCATATTGAAGGACACTGATTATTGTATAGAGATCCATTTTGATCTATTCAGGGCATTCACATTGAGGGCACTGGTTATTGTATATATTAGTAAAATTGTAGAAAAGATTTGTAATTAGATATAACTTCTGAAGTGTATTTGATTGTTCCGTTGCACTTAAAACTGTGAGCATTTACCGATTTAAAAGCCTGTGTGATTTCTGTGCGTGATATTGGTGTGAAAAAATTTTGGGTACCCGGGTTGAAAGGAGAGATTGATTGTGTGAGAGATTTACTGGTGTGTTGAAGAACTTTTGGCCATTGTTTGTGAACAAACTTGTGAAGTCTTGTGAGTGAAGTATGAATCATTTGGATATTGTGTCCATTGTAAGCAACAATGGGAAACCAAATAGAGAGAGATACTATGGAAGACCCCGAAAGCACATTACAATTAGTTTGCAGGGAGTTCCCTCAAAAAGCGGAAAGATTAAATATTTTTCGGGAGCTAATAAAAAATTAGGGGTGATTTGTGACCCGAAGGAGGGGTTGGAACACTGGAGGGCATGAAATACATTGAGAAGATTGTTTGGCAATGAAGCCAAAGTGATGCAGCAAAGGAACTTGTTAAAGAAGGAACTGCAGATGCTGGAGAATTGAGGGTACACAAAAGGCTCCTTAGATGCTGCTGCACCCGCTGAGTTTCTCCAGCCTTTTGTGTACCCCAGCAAAGGAACTTATTAGGCTATGGAGACAATATTACGAAGGAATAAAAGAACGCAGAGAGGCTGTAATAATGGCGAATTGGCATTAGGCAGCTTTGAAGCTTTGAATAGAGTTAAAGGACAATGAAGGAAGCAAACCTCTAGATACCTTAAAGAAGGAATGTGGACGTGCTTATAAAGAATATAGGGAATGGGAGAAAAAGAGAACTCCTGAAGGGAAACTGGCATTTGTAGAGTTAAGGGAGCCGCTGGTTACCTTTGGTTTGGAAGGGGCAGATGAAGAATATTTAGAAGATTGGGAGTGCGTTCAAATTAAAAGAAATTTGCAGCCTCCGCCTTATTCCCCTTGCTCCACCATGCGCATCACAGACCTCCTCCTGTGTCTGCAGCACCACCCACACCCTCTGCTGATCCTATAGTATCACCTGCTCACCAGACAGCAGCACCAGCACAGAGTTCTTTGACCCCAACAGCTCCACCACTAACAGATAACCAGTAGCGCACAGTACAAGGAGCAAAACAAAGAAAATAGCTCCCATGTTTAAAAACAAAGTACAACCACCAGAACCATTCCATGAGCCTAAACAGAGAAGAATAAGATGACCACCTAGAAAGATAAGATATGCCATTAAGAAATATCGCCTTCACCTTAGTGGTGAGGATGATACATTAGAGGGTGAAACAGTATCAGGGGACACTGAGAGTGAGTCAGACATAGCAAAAATAATGAAGGAAGAACAAATATCCCATCGTCAGTTCCCAGTTAGGAAGATGCCTAACCCAGCATTTGATCCGACTAATGCAGTTGGTGCAAACAACCCTCGAAACATTGATGTATATTCCCCATGGAAACCTAATGAAATGATGGCAGTACTGTACTTGACAGAAGTAAATGTCAGATACGGCAGCATCTGAGGACTGAGATATGTGAGTGTGTGGACCCGCAAGTGTGAGCAGAAGACGCAATTCAGGTAGGATGTGTTCGCATTGATGCCATCCAGGTAGCTCTCCAGAATGAGGTGACACTGCGTTCGATACGGCAGGACCCATTAAAAAACAGGCAATTCCTGGTGTGGGCAAGCTAATTCGGGGTTTGCTGGAACAAGACATCTAAGTAAAGTGCCAGTCTATTTGCAACATACCATTCCTTGCAGTGCCCAAGGCAGGGAAAGAGGGCCAGTATAGGCTGGTCCAGGACTTAAGATCTGTCAATGCAGTGGTTGAACCGCTCCATGCCTTGGTGGCAAACTAGGCTCATATGCTAGCTTTAATTCCAGCGGAGGTGAAGATATTTTAAATTGTCGACCTGCAACATGCCATCTCCTCAATACCTCTGCACAAGAACAACCAGTATTTATTTGCTTTTACTTACAGAGGACAACAATATACGTGGACAAGACCACCTCAGGGATTTACAAATTCATCCACCTTGTTTTCTCGATGTCTTCAAGAACAGTTGAGCACTAAGTTTTAAAAGGAAATCCACTTTAGTACAGTAAGTACAGTATGTGGAAGACTTCTTAATGGCTAGTTTAGATGAGCAGAGCAATTGTGAGGACACTGCTCAATTATTGAATCACCTGGCAATTTTAGGATTTGTGGTCTCTCAGACCAAAGTATTAATGGCTCAACAAAAAGTAAAGTTTCTGGGAGTAATAAATCTGGCTACAGAGAGAAGTTTAGAAAAAAGCAGACGTGAACCAATTTGCGAATTTCCTGTCCTAAAAAAGGCGAAGCAAATGAGACAGTGGCTCAGTGGGGTGAACTACTGCTGACCCTGGATCCCTAATATTGCACGAGACACCAAGGAATTGAATCCTTATATTAGCCTAGCGGGCGAATTTCAGTTGTCCGAAGAAGCTCAGAAAGCTTTCGAGAATTTGAAGAGATCTTTAATGCCGGCCCCAGCACTAGGAAGGCCACTCTACGATAGACCCTTCCAACTTGACTGTACCATCCTGTCTGAGTGCTCAACTGCAGTCCTCACCCAAAAACACGGGGATAAGCGCAGACCAGTGGCTTATTATTCATCAAAACTCGACCCAGTAGTAAGGGGACACCCATTATGCACCCAGATCCTAACAACGATCTATAATAGTCCACAGTCTGCTGCAAACTTGGCCTCACAGCCGGAAATAGTAGTGTACAGTTCCCATTCAGTGGCAGCCGTGTTAGGACAACTTCAAACTCAGCATGGCTTGTGAAAACAAATACAAAATGTATCTATTCAACAATCCAAAACTCGAGTTCAGACAAGGTACTAATATTAATCAAGCATCTTTGCTCATTTCACCTCCAGAGGAACAGTCAGAAGCAGGACGTGACTGTTTGTTCATAATACAAGAAGAAACATCTGTAAGGGAGGATTTAAGAGACGCTCCTATAGAAGACCCTGACATTACACTATATGTAGACTGGGCCCCAAGGAGAGAAATTTTCTGGGTACGATATTGTAGACCAGGATGGGACCAGTGTAGATGCAGCCGCTTTTGAATCACCCTATTCAGCACAAAGGGCTGAGCTGTTTGCTTTGATCAGAGCATGTATTGTTGGGAATGATTTAAGGGTGAACATATATACAGATTCTAGATATGCTTTCTGAGTAGTGCATGGCTGTGGACAACTATGGAGGAATAGAGGTTTCCTCACCTCGGCAGGAACTCAAATATCTCATAAGCAATTGGTAACTGATTTATTAAAGGCTCTAGGCAAATTTCAGTAATGAAGTGTTGCTCTCCCACAAAGGGACAGACCCTGATAGACATAGGTGATCAAGCAGCAAAGGAAGTATCCTGGGAATGCAAGGTAGTGGTGCCAAGAATGATGAGGCAGATAAAAAGTTCAGGTAACAAGTCTCCCTCGGAAAAACCAATGCCAACCATCCAGGAATTCAGTTGCAAGAAGAAGCTTCTGAAGGGGATGTAAGATGATGGAAACAGCTTGGATGTACAATAGATTGTATGTTCGGGATTGTGGGTTACTCCAGCAGGGCAGACTTGTATGACAGATCCTCGTGCAGTTTGGGTTGTAGAGTGTATGCATTTTGTGACTCACTGTGGTGTGAGAGCAATTGGTGATGCTCTTTCAGCTACTTTGTGGATTCCAAGATTACAAACTTTGGGCCAGAATGTGAGTAGCTGTTATATTATTTGTCAGAAGTATAATCCTGGGAAAGAAGTAGGTTGTGAAGATAGGAAAACACCTTTGTCCATGGGTCCTTTTGAAACTCTTCAGATGTATTATATTGAGCTAGAGAAGTGCCAGGGATATAGATACGTACATATGATTGTCGATGTATTCAGCAGATGGATCGAGGCCTATCCAACACTTGCTAACAAAGCGGCGATTGTTGTCAAGGTGCTTATGCGAGAAACTATCCCTGGGTTCGGTATCCCAATTCGGCTTAGTTCTGACAATGATCCTCATTTTATTGGGCAAATTAATAAAGAATTCTGTGAACAGCTGGGCATCCAACAGCAACTACACTGTGCTTATCGACCACAGGCTGCTGGACTTCTAGAAAGGCAAAAGCAGACCCTGAAAACTAAATTAGCTAAATTGAAGGCAGAGACAGGAATTGGTTTGATCAAATTACTCCCTTTTGCTTTGTTTCAGATGGATATCACGCCTGCAGGGAAATCGAGACTGAGCTCAGCTGATATTGTTTATGGACATCCTTTAAGAACCCCGTGAAATCAAAATGACACAAGTCATAAGCCTTCCATCACATGACTACGGAGATGACCGATTACATTCTGGCTTTGACTCGGGCACGAAGGGATTTGCATTCTAGGGTGCGAGCAGCATAGGGTGAATTACCTCCTTTGATTTCTTCCATTAAAGTCAAGCCTGGTGATTATGTACTAATGAAGAATTGGGTAAGGAAAGGTTTGGAGGTTCGGTGGGAGGGACCTAACCAGGTTCTCCTGATGACTCCAACTGCGGTTAAGGTAAAAGAAAAGAATGCGTGGGGCCATCTTCACCATTATAATATTAGTGGGAGAATGAGCTGCTAACTTGTTTTCACCAAGGAATTTCTTAGGTATAGGAACATAATTCCCATTGAGAGTCAAGACTACGCCAATTAAATCGCCAATGTTGTTAAATTGTGTAACACGAACTGTGTCATCTTATGTTTTTGTTTGTTATCATGTATGATAAAAGAGGCGAATGATAATATTGGGCATTTTTAGTGTCTGACAAAATGGAGGATCTCTGTTTTTGTAATGCCTGCTTGTCACTTTTTGCAAAAGCTGCAAAGACCAGGAGGACCATGGCTCCAGAGTGAGAGAGAGAGAAAGAGAGAGAGAGGAGTTGCATAACATAAATGTATTTTTTGGGTTCTTCAATAAGTGTTGTAGTTATGAGCAACATATGAACATTTTTGGGTGTATCAAAGTTTTGAGTTTTGCATGATTTCTTTGAAGAGTGTATAACTGTGTTTTACTCTTGAGTGAGAATTTTATTGCTTAAACGTGTGTGAATATCTGAGATTCAGCATATTGCATGAGGTGTGGAAATTTATGAGTGAAAGTCACAGAAAAGAGGGTGGAGAGTGAGTGAGTTTAAAGACTGTTACTTGTTTGTGGAACCGGTTCTGGGTGAATGTTGAATTAATACTATAATTCAGATGAAGTAGGATGTCATTGAATGAGCATGCTCATTTGTGTGATAAATCTTTGTAGAGCCTCATGTATTTTAAATGGCAGTGCTTCTTTAAGAAGTTGCAGTCGTGTGGGCATTGCGCCGCACACTGTTATTTTCTTTTCTTTTGCTCTTAGGAAATGCATTGGCTATCTATGTGGAAATTAACTGTTTATTCTCTGTCTTCTCAACTTTTATTAATCAACGGATGTGGCTCAGCAAAGAGACTGTTCATTTTCTTTGCTACATAACCTGGCATTAGGATTGGTGACCTTGTCGCTCTTTTGAGTTTGATTTCTTCCTATTTCGTACCTTTTGAATTGAATTCAAGGGAGATCTGAATTGCGCACTAGCCATGTGGATTTCAGATTGAGGAGTTGGATGAAATTGGAAATGCCTTTATCTCGGATAAAAATCTGTTAATTTGAAAATGTTAATTTGGGGAGATAGATTGAAACAATTAGGAATATTTGTTTTCTTTTTTTCTTTATAATAACCTATTTTTAAACGTTTGCCTTGTAAGTACGTAGTTAAAGATTTTAAGTAAAGCCTTGACTGAGACTGGACAGGACCTTAGTGTGAATTAACTACATATGCACAGCCATTGACCCGAACCTTGTCAGTCTTACAGAAACCACTGAACCAGAGACCATCAGCAACAGCGAAAGAAATAGGAAAAATGATAAATAGCTGAAGAACAAACAGACAATTCATGTTTTAAAGTTGCCAATGACACAGAAAGAAAGATCACATGGCTCAGAAAGGAATGGCACACTATGAAAAGCAACAGCCACCTACTAAGGGTCTGCCTACTGTGGGTCTGATCCAAGTACCCTACGAACTATGGGCAAAGCATAAGAATCGTGTGGGATTCATCCCTTGAACATTACTGACTATAAAAAAGTTGCTGTCTTGACATGTTTAAAACAATATTGACTGGCCCCGGAGGCTGAAGAAGGGATAGCTATGGTCTTTATGACAGAAGCCGACACCTTTTCAGTAATTGACCTATGTTCAGCCTTTTTCTCCATTCCCCTTCATAAAGACCAGTAGCCTATTATTCCATGGCTTTACCAGCAGTAGTAAAATGACATGCCAGCCTGCTTACACGCTATAGCGTTAGCAGTGAACGTGCTGCTGTAACGTAAACAAGCGTCCTTATCTCATTAGGATGTTGGGTTTGTGCCATTACCCTCTACGAACTCAAGGACAGGTTCAAAGTGGGCTGTGGGAGAATATGATAAGTTTTAATCTACAATTTCAGAGGGAGAAGGGAAAATCGGAAGTGTCAGTATTACAGTTGAGCAAAGGGACTATGGAGGCATGAGGGAAGAGCTGGCCAAAGTTGACAGGAAAAAGACCCGAGCAGGGATGGCAGTGGAACAACAACGGCAGGTACTGAATTTCTGGGAATAATACAGAAGGTGCAGGATCAATTCATTCCAAAGAGGAAGAAAGATTCTAAGGGGAGTAAGAGGTGACCGTGGCTGACAACGGAAGTCAAGGACGGTAGAAAAATAAAAGAGAAGAGGTATAACATAGCAAAGATGGGCGGGAGGCCAGAGGATTGGGAAACCTTTTAAGAGCAACAGAAGATCATTAAAAAGGCAATACGGGGAGAAAATATTAAAAGATAAGCTAACCAAGAATATAAAAGAGGATAGTAAAAGCTTCTTTAGGTATGTGAAGAAGAAAAAAATAATTAAGACAAATGTGGGTCCCTTGAAGAAAGACACTGGTGAATTTATTATGGGGAACAAATAAATGGCAGACAAGTTGAACAGGTACTTTGGATCTGGCTTCATTAAGGAAGACACAAACAATCTCCCAGATGTACCAGTGGTGAGAGGACCTAGGGTGATGGAGGAACTGAAGAAAATTCACATTAGGCAGGAAATGGTGTTGGATAGACTGATGGGACTGACGGATGATAAATCCCCATGGCCTGATGGTCTGTATCCCAGGGTACTTAAGGAGGTGGCTCTAGAAAATGTGGACTCATTGGTGATCATTTTCCAATGTTGTATAGACTCAGGATCAGTTCCTGTGGATTGGAGGGTAGCTAATGTTATCCCAGTTTTTAAGAAAGGAGGGAGAGAGGAAACATGGAATTATAGGCCAGTTAGCCTGGGGAAGATGCTGGAGTCAATTATAAAAGATGAAATAGCAGCACATTTGGATAGCAGTAACAGGATCGGTCCAAGTCAGCATGCATTTACGAAGGGGAAACGATGCTTGACTAATCTTCTGGAATGTTTTGAGGATGTAACTAGGAAAGTGTACCTGGACTTTCAGAAAGCTTTTGATAAATTCCCACAGAGGAGATTAGTGGACAAAACTAGAACACATGGTTTTGGGGGTAGGGTACTGACATGGAGAGAAAATTGGTTGGCAGACAGGAAACAAAGAATAGGAATTAATGGGTCTCTTTCTGAATGGCAAGCAGTGACAGTGGGGTACCACAACGCTCGGTGCTGGGACTGCAGCTATTTACAATATACATTAATGATTTAGATGAAGGGATTAAAAGTAACATTAGCAAATTTGCACATGACATGAAGCTGGGTGGCAGTGTGAACTGTGAGGAGGATAAAAGTATAACATTATAAAAGGACTGGACAAGCTAGATGCAGGAAAAATGTTCCCAATGTTGGAGGAGTCCAAAACCAGGGACCACTGTCTAAGAATAAAGGGGAGGCCATTTAAAACTGAGTTGAGAAAAAAGGTTTTCACCCAGAGAGTTGAAAATTTGTGGAATTGTCTGCCACAGAAGGCAGTAGAGGCCAATTAACTGGATGAATGTAAAAGAGTTAGATAGAGTTCTATGGGCAAGCAGAATCAAGGAGAAGGCAGGCACGGGTTACTGATTGTGGATGATGAGCCATGATCACAATGAATGCTGGTGCAGGCTCAATGGGCAAAATGGCCTTCTCCTGCACCTATTTTCTGTTTTCTACGATGCTACGAGGATGCAGGGTGACTTGGACAGGTTGGGTGAGTGGGCATAACATGGCAGATGCAGTTTAATGTGGATAAATGTGAGGTTATGCACCTTGGTGGCAAGAACAGGAAGGCAGATTGCTATCTAAATCGTGTCAAGTTAGGAAAAGCAGATGTACAATTATATCTGTCCTTGCACAACAGTCACTGAAAGTAAGCATACAGATATAGCAGGCAGTGAAGAATGCTAATGGCATGTTGGCCTTCATAACAAGAGGAGGAGTATAGGAGCAATGAGGTCCTTCTGCAGTTGTACAGGGCCCTAGAGTATTGTGTGCAGTTTTGGTCTCCAAATTTGAGGAAGGACATTCTTGCTATTGAGGGAGTGCAGCGTTGGTTCATGAGTTTAATTCCCTGGGATGGCTGGACTGTCATATGTTGAAAGAATGGAGCGACTGGGCTTGTATACACTGGAATTTAGAAGGATGAGAGGGGATTGTATTGAAACATATAATATTATTAAGGGATTAGACACACTGGAGGCAGGAAATATGCTCCCAATGATGGGGGAGTGCAGTACTAGGGGCCACAGTTTAAGAATAAGGGGTAGGCCATTTAGAACGGAGATGAGGAAAAACCTTTTCACCCAGAGAGTTGTGAATCTGTGGAATTCTCTGCCTCAGAAGGCAGTGGAGGCCGATTCTCTGGATGCTTTCAAGAGAGTTACATAGAGCTCTTAAAGATAGCAGAGTCAAGGGATTTGGGGAGAAGGCAGGAACGAGGTACTGATTGTGGATGATCAGCCATGATCACAGTGAATGGCCGTGCTGGCTCGAGGGCCGAATGGCCGACTCCTGCACCTATTGTCTATTGTCTATTGTCTATTGTGTAAAGGCCAAATATGCATGTACTGGGTCATCTTTATCCATCCTGCCAGGTTCAACATCAAAAAATTTCAAAAAGGTTTCATCAATATTAATAAATTTATGTAATTGTGTGAGTTGTGTTGAAGCCACACATTCATCTTTTCCTTTCTTGAAATTATGTGTTGGATGTTTCCACTATGGAAAGTATTACTTCTAAAGGGCCTGTCCCACTTGGGTGACCTAATTGGCGAGTTTAGAAGAGTTTAGGAGTGTTTGAAAAAATGTCACGTTGAAGACCTCCTTCGACAATATAGAAGACCTCCTTCGACAATATAGAAGACCTCCTTCGACCTCCTTCGACCTCCTTTGACTATGTTGAAAACTAGCTTCGACTAGCTACGACTAACTTCGGGAAAATTGGACACCGAATTGTGGAGAGTGAAGACGATGTCTTTCGATATTGTCTATTGTCTATTGATCTCCTTCGAACTCTCTTCGACCTCCCTTCGACTATGATGAAGACTATCTAGGACTATCTACGACTACCTTTGACTACCTTCGATTACCTTTGGTTACCCTGGATTACTTACGAATAACATGAAGACCTACTACGACCTACTATGACTAAACCTACAAGTAAAAAAAGTATTGATTTTTCCATGGTGATCTTTTTTTACTCGGGGCATTTTTTTATTTTTTTTTTCATTTGTTAACATATTTGTTGACATTAGACAAATTGCTAACAAAAATTATAGCACAATTACAACTTTTTTTTTTTGATGGATTATCTGGGGTGGTCGATTAAATCAAGAATACAGGATGATGTTAGTTGGTGCCAACTAAACGAGTGCTCAGAATGCTGAGCTAGCAGCAGTAGATACGTGGTCAGCCACCATATCCCTCCATCAATGGACACATTATATGACACAGCATGTAAGTATGCATGGAACATGCCCTGTCTCATATGATAAATGGTAAACTAAGATTAAGTAGAACAAGCCAGGAAAAGTAATCAGGGAACCCATCACAAATCCTATCGCAAAAAAACAAGCAAAAGGGAAATCTAAATAGCATTAGATTATTGGCTTAAAACGCCTTGCAAAGAACTGTAAATGAGCAGAAATTACTTGTATCTTATGGATAAATTATTTTCAAAATGAAGCACTCGATCGTACTAATATGCAGCATAACAATTGGCATCTGAGCAGTTCAAGTAGAATCGGTATATAATCTAACCAAGATGTTGTGCATTGAAGATAGAACAATTCAAGTGTATTCTGGCTTGGACACACAGTGGTAAAATAGGATGCTCGAACAACTGTGGGGAAATCTTCAGCAGTTCAGCCAAGAATCTGATGTTGGTGAAAACTGTACCCTTATGGGCCTGACCCACTTAGGCGATTTTTCAGCGGACTGCCAGTGACTGTCATGTTGCCGGCAGTCACCTGAAAACCGGCAACTGGAACAACGACTGTCAGAGTGGAACACACACTCACACACAAACACATCACTTCCTTCAACAGCCCATTATGCAGGTGGGGGACAGGGCAAGTGGGGGCAGCGCTGTCTAAAAAATTCACACAGTGCAAAGCCAAGGTGATACATCCACACACCATGATGAACATGGCTAAAACACAGTGTATGGTAAGCCCTTTAAAAGAGGGGGGAGAGGTGAAGAAGGAGTGTAAACAACTTTTAAGAAGCCAGAGATTCTCTGTGAAGCTCGGCGGATATTTAACATTACCGGTTGGTTATCCTTGGTTCTGAAAACCACTGCTTACCTTTTTTTCCCAATGAGCCAATGAAATTCACCGGTCAGCACCGGCTCCAACCTGCGCGAACCTTCCACCTCCTGGCAACCAATTAGGACCTCCTGGTGACCCACCTACTGCATGAGAATTCTTGCTACTCTCCATGGCGGCTTCATTCTAGTCGCTGCTAATTTTTAAACATGTTGAAAAATTCGCAGTGACCATAATGAGGCCGCGACTATTTCCCAGAATGCGAGAACTCATCGCGACCATGAAGGTGACTCCCCAGCAACTACCTGCGAACATGTGGCGACCATGTGGTGACTGCATAGTCGCCTGAAGTCGCCTAAAAAATCGCCTAAGTGGGACAGGCCAAAGAATTACTATTAAATAGAACCACAATATCCTACCGGTTTAACTACATGAGGTGACATGTTTTTTTTTTGTTTTTACTATGACTGACTTTCAGCATGTAAAATTGTTATTTCAGTGTTCCTAAATTCCTTAACATTGTAAATTATGAAACACTGTGAAGATAGATTGGAGAAATAAGAGTGAGGATTTCCAGACATGCCATTAATTTATTTTTCCACAGATCACTCTCCAGTTGAAGATATCAACGAGAAACCGAGCGCTATGGAGTGGGAACTCGCGCCATTCAGCTCCGCTAAAAATTGTATTAAAAACAGGGGTAAAAGGGGTTAACTGAAGCTACTCACCAGAGGAGAACGGGTGTGAACAGCTCCGGTAGCGTTAAAAAGGTGCGTGACATCGATGCATCGCTCCGCTCCCCCCCACCAGGTGAAAAAGCCTGTGAAAAAGGAAGTAGGCCTCACTGGAGCCTTGGGCTCGAGTTTGAGTGCCTCCCAGGAATATATTTTAAAGATGGACGAACTCAAAAAAATTATTATGGATGAGCTAAAAAAAATGCTTAAGGATATGAAAAAAGAATATAAAGAAGAAATAAAGACTTTAAGAAATGATATTTTGGTGTATCATGAAAATTTGAAAGAAGAGTTCAAAAAAGAAGTTATAACTACTGTAAAGACTATGATGGACGAATGGAAAGATAAAGCGGGTACTGATTTGCAACAACAGTTGGATGACGTAAACCGTAAAACTGGTGAGATGGAGTTGCTGCTGGATACCAAGTTAGAACCTATTAAAACCTCACTTAACCAACAAAATGACGTAATAAAAGAATTGACTGAATCAGCCGAGAAGAGTTTTGCCGAGAACAAGCGTTTATCCAAATTATTACTCAAAATAACTGAGAAATGCATTGACTTGGAGGGATGTCAAAGGAGTCAGAATTTGCATATTGTTGGATTGAGTGAAGGCCGAGAGGGAGATCAAGACCCTCGAAAATTTGCTGCAAAACTCCTAAAAGATATTCTGAACTTGGACCAAGAACCTCTGCTGGGCCGAGCACGCAGGGCATTGAGACGTACCCCTAGGAGGGATGCTCCCCCAAGACAGATGATTGTGAAGGTGGCTTACGATCATGTTTTTGAAGATATGATGAAGATAATAATAGTTAAGAAAAATCTCAAATATGAGGGAGACAACATCAGTATCTTCAGAGATTACCCTGCGGAAGTGGCCAAGAGAAGATCATTATTGGATCAGGAAGGTAGAGACCTGTTAAATGCTGATATATCAGTAAAAGATATTGAAGAATCAATTGGATCATTAAATAATGGAAAAGCCGCAAGCCCTGATGGCTTAAGTGTTGAATTTTATAAGAAGTTTTATGATCTGATCTCTCCACGTTTACATTATGATCTGATCTCTCCACGTTCATAATATATAAATATGCTTATGAACAAGGAAAGTTACCAGAATCATTAAATGAATCTACAATTATACTTATCCCTAAAGCTGATAAAGATTTGGAAGACCCTGGGTCATACAGAGCAATAGCTCTTTTAAACACTGATCAAAAAATACTAACTAAAATGTTATCTCGGAGGCTAGGTTTAGTGATTAATAACTTACTACATTATGACCAAACAGGTTTTAGCTACTCATCTTATAATCTGAGACATCTATTCAATATCATATACTCAAAAAAAGTGAATGATATTGAACTAGCTGTTATATCCTTAGATGCTGAAAAAGCATTTGACCAGGTTGAATGGCCATATTTATTTAAAATAATGCAGAAATTTCAACTGGGGGATAGATTTTCCAAATGGGTAAAAACCATATATTCGAATCCAACTGCAAGAATATTAACAAATCAAATGTTATCAGCAAAATTTAATCTCTTTAGGGGGTGTAGACAAGGAAGCCCGTTATCACCATTACTATTTGCTCTGGTAATAGAACCATTAGCCAAAATGATTTGATCAGAACCAGAAATATATGGATATAATACCAAAACTACAACGAATAAAATATCTCTATATACAGATGACATCTTAATTTATATCACAAAACCGGAGATTAGTATTCCTAATCTACTTAATGTTATAACTAAGTTTGGCACATTTTCTGGGTATAGAATTAACTGGAATAAAAGTGAAATTATGCCTATAACTGGAATAAAATTAAATATACTAGAACAATTCCCATTTAAAATAGTCACGGACAAATTTAAATATCTAGGAATTAATGTATCTAAATCCTATAACTGTCTATTTAAATATAATTACCCTCAATTGATAAATAAACTAAAAAAATATATTTTATATTGGAAAACACTACCTATTTCAATGATTGGTAGAATAAATGCTATAAAAATGATTTTTTTTTGCCACAATTGTTATATTTATTTCAAGCCATCCCTTTATATCTCCCTAAAATGTTTTTTTTTTAAATAGATACATTGGTTAATAGTTTTATTTGGGACTATAAAAATCATTGAATAAGTCAAAAACATCTATGTAAATCTAAAATAAATGGTGGACTAGCATTACCAAATTTCTTATATTATTTCTGGGCAGTTCAGATTAAAAATATGAATTTTTGGTTGGTAAATTTAGATTTTGAGCCAAATTGGCTAAAGATGGAAAAGGAAGACTGTTTGCCTTTTGATGTAGGTTCGATTCTTTTTGCACCAAGGGAAGTACAAAAAAAAACGTATGGTGATAACCCTATAATTCATAGCAATAGACGTATTTGGAAACAAATAGTTAAGACCCTACATATGGATAATTTGTCACTTTGTTTGCCAATTATGAATAATTCTTTGTTTAAGCCCTCTGTATTGGACAAGGGAATTAAAATGGTAGAACACCTTTACAAGAAAGGAACATTTCTTTCATTTCAAGAGTTACAGGATATCTATGGATTGCAGTCAAATAACATATTTAGGTATTTACAAATTAGAAACTATATTAAGTCAAATACGCAAGACTATAAAAATAGAAAACCAGGATTATTAGATGAATTGTTTAATAAACACCCAAATACAGAAAAATTAATAGCGCATATATACAATACTATCTTGGATAGGGAAATCCCAACTTCGTAAATATATCGACAAACATGGGAAAATGAAATAGGTTTATCTATAACGAAGGAAACTTGGGAAGATAGCCTACAATGTATACATCATTGCTCATTAAATGCTAGACATATATTGATACAATTTAAGGTATTACACAGATTATTCAAAAACAAAATTAAATAGAATTTATCCTAACATTTCTTCTATTTGTGATAAATGTCAGAACTTGGAAGCTAACAACGCATAGTTTTGTAACGTATAAAACTCAACTATTATTGGACAGAAATCTTTAGAGTTATCTCTAAAGTTCTTAAAATTAAACTGGACCCAGATCCAAAATTAATAATATTAGGAGTTCCGGATTCAAATCTAATATTAACAGTAAACCAAAGAAATTTCTTGGATTACTGTTTGATAATAGGGAAAAAATTAATATTGAAATTTTGGAAGGGAACATTATCACCCAAAATTAAAATGTGGACAGTGGAAATGTTGGAGACATTGCATTTGGAAAGAATCAGATTTGTCCTAATGGACAAATACGAACTCTTTGAACAGATATGGTCTCCATATACAGAATATTTGAAGGGGTAGCTGTTCTTGGCATCACAACTCAATGGATACCCGACAGGATTAGATGAAAATAATTATTTTATTTTTTTTTGGATTTGTATGCATGTCTCTATTGATATCGTTATTTGAAATTGTGTTATTCACTATTAAGATGAATAATATATACTATAATCTTTATTTTCTTTTCTTTTTTCTTTTTTTTCTCTTCCCTTTCTCTCCCTATATAATCAAAATTATTATTTAATCACCATTCTTATTGATTAAAATCTATTCTTTTCTTTCTAAAAAATACTTTCTACTTTCTATAAAATAGAAGTTTATAAGAATTATTTGTAACATCCGTATACTTATTGAAATAAGTTGGTTGTGTATTTGAAAAGTTGTTATACCGTTGTTATGATGGATTCTAATAAAAATATTATTTAAAAAAAAACGAAACTGAGAACAAGAAATAAAACTCGTTTTTCCAACATTAGAACCAAACTACAATATAATTCCGCAGTAAATATGTTTAAGATCTTTGTCACAACTTGTTTTAAACTGGCAGATGGTTTGTGAGACAGCTTGAGGTCATTTAGTTTTGCATTTGGCATCTGTTTCTGGTTGCGTAAGTTAAATGATCATTTATGGGTGTGACGCAAAGAGCGGTTTGACGGAAAACAGACAGATAATGTGACCATCATGGGAAAGAATGGAAAATAATGTTATTAATAAGTTTCATAGATCAGGAAGGCCGTGGGCCGAGATGCCAAAAGGGCTCTAGATTTTAACTTTCGTGACGCATGTCTGGTATCTACTTGAAATTTGGCACAGATTTAGATAAAACATCGTTGATAAAGAAATCATAACTCGACAGCGCAAAAAGTTGCACACTTTTTTAAATTTTTTTTTTTAATTATAGAAACAAAGTAATTACAAAGTACACTCTTATACAAAAAAAAAAAAAAAAGTTGCACACTAAATAATTAAGCTAATTAGATTACTCCCAGTGCCACATGCTAGTGAGGGCAGCAATAGAGGATGGACCTGATGAATGCACTCCTGGGGAACAGGTGCATGGGACACAGATTCTGTTTTTGGATCATTGGGATCTTATCTGAGGCAGGGAAGACCTGTAAAATTATGACAGGTTGAAAATAAACTGGTGAGGGCCCAATATCCAGAGAAGGACTTTTGCTCGGAGAACTTTTAAACTAGATTGGGAGGTGCCTGGAGCAGAATGAAGTCAGATAAAAAGTTGGGGGCAAATACTGTAGTCAAAGAAATAAAGATTAGCAAACGTGATGGGCAGGAGCATGGCAAAGAGATAAGAAAAACCAAAGGTTTAAATTGCATTTATTTCAATGCAAGAGGCTTAACAGGTAAGGCAGACAAGCTCAGGCCATGGATTGGTTTGGGGAAATGAGATGTACAGTAATAGCCATAACAGAAACAAGGCTGAGGAAAGGGCAAGATTGGCAGCTGAATGTTCGAGGTTACCAATGCTTTGAATGTCTTAGAGATGTAGGTAACAGAGGAGAAAGAGGAGTGAGAAGTGAATCCTTGCTGATGTGGGAGGACATAATTACAGAGCTTAGAGGGGATATTTGGGAGATTGTCCAGCGAGACAATACAGGTAGAAAGAATCAAGAAGGGAATGATCACTTTGTTGGGACTGCATTATGGGCCCCACACTAGTCAGCAGGAATCATAGGAGCAGATTTGCTGGGAGATTATAGATAAGTATAATAAAAAGGTATCCAAGTATATTCAAATAGTATTTATGGGAGATTTCAACTCTAATATTTACTGGGTCTCCCATAGCACAAAGGACTTGGAAAGCATGGAATTTGTTAAAATGGGACCTAGGAAGTCTGTTATTCAATATATCGAACAACCCAGCAGAGGAATGGGCCCCTGGGGAACACAATGTCTGTGCTAAACAGGATCCCAAATTAAACTAATCTTTGTAGATCAGTCAGTACTAATTGACCGGACCCATGTCATGTTTTACTGCATACCACTGTACACTCAAACAGCTATCTGGTTGAGTGTCTCATATTATCTAGCCTACTAGTTCAGCCTCTAGTTAGATTCGCCATTGAGCTTGAGCTTATAACACCTATGTATTTGAGCTCTGTGTGCTTTCTTAAATAAACAACGTATACTCATGTATGGATTCTGAGTCATTAGACATTCTCACATGGTGTCAGAAGTCATGGTGTCAGAAGTCTTCAGCAATTTTGCAGGCCTTTCACAGTCTGTGCCATGACTGATTCATTCCACTAGCCATAACGGCTGGTCTTTGATGGGGATATCGAAGAGCGATGGGGAGTTTTCAAGGAAGACTTCAGACCTCGCCATTTTAGATTTTCCATCATGGGCTACAGTGTTCTCTGTGTTGGATGCCAAAAGCTCAATCTGGCAAATTCCTCTTGACTATAAATCATCGCTGCTCACTACTTTCAGCACAGCCTTCAGACGCTACAGATTTCTGCACGTGCCATGTGGCACTAATTCAGCCAGTAACGTATTCCAACACTCGATGGAGCAGATTTTTGACAGGGGCCCCTGCGTGATCACTGTGGATCGTAGCGGGTAAAGACCTGCAGGAGCATGATGACAAGGAGGTACACTTAAGACTCAACCCCAGTAAATGCAGGTTTCGAGTCAACCAAGTTAACTATGTTGGTCATCTTTTCACCAGCAATGGCCCCAAAGCTGATCCTGCAAAGACAGCAGCCATTAGTGAAATAACAGCACTGAGTGATGTTGGAAGTCTATAAAGATTTTTAGGCACAGTGAACTACCTGGGCAAGTTTGTTCCACACTTCATCGAGCTCTCAGCCCCACTACACCAGCTCACTCACTGGGACACTGTTTGAATGTGGCACGAGCAGCAGCAATGAGCTTTCAACACTTTAAAACAACAGATGTCATGCCCACCCACTCTGGCGTACTTCGATGTTAATCAGCCACTTACGCCAACCTGCAATGCCTCCCAGTATGGCCTCCAAGAAGATCAGCCAATTGCTTAAGCCTCACAGACCATGACGGACACAGAGACACAGTATGTGCAGATCGAGAAGGAGTTACTAACAGTGGTATTCACATTTCAATGTTTGGCAAAGCTGTGACAATCAAAACAGGCCATCAAACACTGTTTCCATCCTGAATAAACCAATACATGCTGCACCAGTCAGGCGGGAAAGAATGATGCTGCAGCTCCAAAAATATGACATCACCCTAATCTACAAACGGTGAAAAGACATGTACCTGGCAGACACCCTGTCCCGTGCACACAGGAAAACCGACGGCAGTCATGAAGGACACATTTGATGTTATGATGATTGACAACAGTTATCCCTCGGGGTTGGATAGGTTGATTGCCCACACGGCTGAAGATAACACCCTACAGGGACTCGCATCTATCATTAAACATGGATGGCCTAACAAGCAGCACTCACTTCCACTTTCTGTGCAGTCATATATTTCCCGTCAGGGTCGAACTGGTAATCGAGAACGGAGTTATTATGAAGGGTCATAAAGCAGTGTCCCAGCTTCACTGCAGCAGGAGTACTTTCATTCCATACATAGAGGACACCCTGGTTGAGATGCAACGGTGCAACGGGCCAAAAGCATTTTTTTCCGGCCTGCCGTGTCGGACTATGTGCACCAGAGGATGCACTCGTGTGCGATATGTAACAGTCTAGCACCGCAGCAGCAGAAAGAACTGCTCCTTCATCAGCTGTGGAGCGTGGAGAGTTATGGTGGCGCGCGGCTGCGACCCGACTTTGGAGCTTCGGAGGCTCCAGCTGCAGGCCCGGTGGACGGTGACATTGGGAGCTCGCGGGTCCCTGGTGGGAGACTGCTTTTCAGAGCTCCCGCAACGGCAACTTCTCCCGCCCGAATTGCGGGGTTGAAAATGACCCTGAGCGTGGCCTTAAATCTCCCGGCGCGGCTTTAACGGCCGTGGAACTTGCCACAACCCGCCGGGGGCTTAACATCGGGAGAGGAATGGAAAACAGGGGAGAGACAATGACTTTGCCTTCCATCACAGTGAGGAGGAGATTCACTGTGATGGATGTTTGTGTAAATTGTGTCAATTGTGTGTCTTGCGTTTTGTTTCTTGTTGTATGACTGCAGAAACCAAATTTTGCTTGAACTTCATTTGTGATTCAAATGTCAATAAATGGCATTTTATTGTATTGTGTATTGTATTGTAGATATAGCCGTTCGCAGTGCGAAACAGGTAATGTAAAAATCTAAAAGAGCGGGATCTGATGTCTTCCTGGACCTTCTTAACTTACTCAACGTTTTGCGGGACGCAATGTTAAGTTGACCTGCACAGCGTTTGATGGCCAGACAAGCCCGCTCTACCCTTCTGGTGGCTAAGCAACTGCTACAACCTCAGGTTCGTGACCCGCACGCAATCCAGGTCCAACTACAACACAAACGGCAAGTTCAAAAAACGTATTACGACCAAACCAGCAGCCCCTTTGTCTCCCGGACGGTCCACATACAAACACAGAAAGGACATGACCACATAGGCATAGTGGCAGAAACCTGCCTGGAGCCACGCTCCTATTTTGCCCGTTCCGAAGGAGGAATTTACCGGCGCCACAGAAAACATATTCTGCCTGACAGTGAACGAAGGCCATCTCAGCAGTTCTCGTATGGTTACGTCAGTATTCCATACTTTGTGCTAATGCAAAGACTGTGGGTTCAAACCGTATTGGCTCCCCAATGGCCAAAGAGCTATTGGCGAAATCACCGATTAGACCACCGGTGGTGTCACCCGTGAAGTCTCACACAAAGACTGTTGAACCACCACCTGATATGATGTCAGCCGCACCTCCAGCAGAGAGCCTGTACCGTACTCATGTAGGACGGGTTTGTTGGCCTAATCCTGAATACAAATACTGATTACAGGCTTCCATTACCTTGGCCACATTTTACTGTTCCATATTCATATTCTTCGCGGCTTTGTCGCGATTTAAAAAGCACTGTATCTTCCTACCATGCACTGGAAATGTTAATTATATGCTTATTTAGTTGCATGATTATTATACCTAAGAAAGAGGATGTAAATCAGTCTGTACTAGTTGACGTGATCCATGTCATGTTTTACTACATACCACTGTACACTCAAACAGCTGAGTGAAACACTCTAGTTGAGTGTCTCATATTATCTAGCCTGCTGGTCCAGCCTCTAGTTAGATTCATCATTTAGCTTACAACATCTATGTATTTGAGCTCTGTGTGCTTTCTTAAATAATCAACTTATACTCATGTATGGATTCTGATTTATTAGACATTCTCACAATCTTCTTCACCCCAATCGCCTGCATATGATTCATATCCTTGCATATCCATGTGACAAGATATTCTAAAAGCCTCCGAAATGCACAATTTTACTTCAGAGTCACGTGAGTGACTACGTGAAGAACCCCATCCAACTGCAGGTGCATCTTTACATCAGACGCATTGGTGCAGTCGGCCGGTTGGAGCAGCAGAGCTCCTCCAAGCGGTAAGTTTAAAACACAAGGGAAGTTTCAATATTTTTCTTGCGCTCACTTTCTGTTTTAGCGGTTGGGTGTAGACCGTTAAAATGATGCAGAAAGTGAAGAAGGTGTCGGCGAGGCGATCCGCAGGGAAAAGGTTTGAGGACCGTGATAGTGTGGTTAGCGGATGCCCGCCTAGGTCACCAAGTCCGTTGCCAGCAATGGAGCTAGCGACACCGGACCCGCTGCCTGTGAGCAGCGTAGCCATGCTTGTAATAGGGCTGCAAGAATACCCAACTTTTGAAAAGGAGGGTATACCGGCGAAGCAGTTCACTGACGCTGAATCAGTGGCTGGGGAGAGCCACATGGGAGTGGAACTTGAAGTCAAATGTGAATATAGCGGATAAATTTGCAATCCCCAGAGAGGCAGGGGAGCCGTTAGGGGAAGAAATGGCAGTAGCCATCCAATATATGTTCTCTCATCAGCTGCAAGAATTGACTATGGAAGGGGTGGCTAAAAAATATGAAACCCCAATTAATTGTGGTTTGCTAAAAGTACCAATGGTAAACCATCTCATATGGACACAGTTGGGGGTGTCAGCAAGATCCCAAGAACTAAAGTTTCAAAAAGTGTTGAAATTGCTTTCAGCAGGGCTTACGGCATTTGCTACTACTGTAGATAAGGGGCATAATGTGGATCAATGTGGATAAATGTGGATCAATGTGAGGTTATCCACTTTGGTGGCAAAAACAGGAAAGTAGACTACTATCTGAATGGTGGCCGATTAGGAAAAGGGGAGATGCAATGAGACCTGGGTGCCATGGTACACCTGTCATTGAAAGTAGGCATGCAGGTGCAGCAGGCAGTGAAGAAAGCAAATGGTATGTTGGTATTCATAGCAAAAGGATTTGAGTACAAGAGCAGGGAGGTTCTACTGCAGTTGTACAGGGTCTTGGTGAGGCCACACCTGGAGTATTGCGTACAGTTTTGTTCTCCTAATCTGAGGAAAGACATTCTTGCCATAGAGGGAGTACAGAGAAGGTTTACCAGACTGATTGCTGGGATGGCAGGACTTCCATATGAAGAAAGACTGGATAGACTTGGCTTGTACTCGCTGGAATTTAAAAGATTGAGGGGGGATCTTATAGAGACTTACAAAATTCTTAAGGGGTTGCACAGTCTAGATGCAGGAAGATTGACTGGCTAATCAGATTTGGGGCTGATGCATTGAAAAAAACATCCGGCTTTCAGCAAAATATTTACCAGGTAGATTCAACACAGTAGCTGACACTAGGTCACGCCAATTCAATGATAACATAGCATGGATGTTAAATCAGGACATATTGGATCAAGTGGTTGCTCAGTATGGAATGCCAGATATTGACTTGTTTGCATCTAGACTAAACCATCAGTTGCCCAGATATGTTTCATGGGAACTAGATCCTGGTGCAGCAACGGTAGATGCATTCTCGCTATATTGGGGTCGAATGTTTGTATATGCATTTCCTTCATTCTGTCTCATCAGTCGATGCTTGCAGAAAATCAAGCAGGACTCCGCTTCAGGAGTATTGGTCGTGCCAGATTGGCCTACACATGGTTCTCTCTTGTATTGCAGATGGCTAGTCAGCCTCATATGATCATTCCCAAACATAAAAATCTACGAGTGAACCCAGTAACTGGCGATCAGCATCCTTTACATGATCGTATTGATCTGTTGATTTGCAGATTTTAAGGAGACCTTACCTGGGGAGAGGACTGACTGATCGTACCGTGGATGTTCTCACATCAGGCTGCAGGAATACTACTCAGAAGCAATACATCACCTCGATAAGGAAGTGGGAGGTATTATGTCTACAGCAGAATATCTCATATCAGACTGCAGGCATCCCAGACGTACTGCAGTTCTTATCCACTCTTTACTTTGATCAAAAATTAAGCTATAGTGTGATTAATACAGCCAGAAGTGCTCTGTCTTTTTATTTACCCATGAGTTCAGAGTTGCATTCAGTAGGGACACATCCGTTAGTCTCTCGATTTATGAAGGACGTTCTTAATTCTAATCCTCCTAAACACAGGTATTCCGGTATTTGGAATGTGAGCAAAGTTCTTATGCTTCTTCGCCAGTGGACTCCTGTTGCAAGCCTATCTCTAGCCAAACTAACCATGAAGGTGGTCATGCTCATGGCATTGGTATCAGCCCAACGTGTGCAAACATTGCAAAAGCTAAGGCTAGACAGAATGCAGGTATCGGCAGATGCCATTACTTTTTATATTTATGATCTGCTCAAACAGATTAGAATAGGCATGTCAGGATGTAAGATTGAGATGCAACATTGAGAATCACCTACGACAAGAAAGAATACTTCTTTACCAAGCATACAGATGCCCTTGAATTTGCAAAGAACATCGAGAACATTGAGAACACTGAGAACATTGAGAGCGAGAGTGAGAAAGAGGATTAACACTTAACACTTAAATTACACCTGATGATACTGGATATTGTTACTTTACTGAGAAGAAATTGAACTTTAAATTGCTATACTCAAGGACTGTCTTGAATTTAGAATGAAATTGAGTAGTTATCTTGTTATTGTTATATAATATTTTATATTTTAGTACTAATTATTACTAATTACTACTAATCATAATTACAAATTATTATTAATTATTGTTAACTGGATCAACTTAGAATTAGCTAAAAGGATGAATTGTAAGTAATGTGTGATTCAGGCAATTTACTTATTTAAAAAAAATGGAGGTTTACTCCTTGATAATTTTGACTAATCGTGGACTCGTATTTTTGCTATATGAGACTAATATTTTACTCACCTTGAGATTAATAATTATTCCATTAGTGGAATATAACCATTACTCCCCCCACCCCCCCCCCGTATATTGTTTTGTATTGAAATTGAAGCTTTTCTTTTAAGGAAAGTACGGAGCTAGTAATATTTTTTTACCAAAATCTATGGAAGTCCTTAGATATCTAGCCACATTAGGGTGGCTATCACTAACTGCACCAATTATAGATGTAGTATTTTCTCTCTTTTACACTTTACTAATACAACACTCTCTTATTTTTTCTATTTTATATTATATTATAATCATTATTTTGAATGGAATTATGTATTATTAAGGAAATATGACCGAGAAGAAAACCTACAAGATCTAAAATTCATCTATCTGAGGTTCGGGTGTAAGGTATGGTTTAACATGCTGAACCATCTGCTCTATATCAACATATATCAACTATAGAAGATATTGACGGCAGATATATTGTAGTAGTAGGCGAGTTATATAAAAAATAAGTGACTCTCCTTAATGTATATGGACCAAATTCTGAAAGCCCATTGTTCTTCAAGAGAATACTTAATACTATTCCGGAATGCACACAAAATAATTTAATAATTGGTGGAGACTTAAACTGTACACTAGATTCTTATTTAGACAGATCATCAACTCAAAGAAAATTGAAATCTCAGTCAAGTGAATTTTTAAACTCATATATTAACACTACCAACATTAAGGATGTCTGGAGAATTGAAAATCCATCCGGACGAGAATATTCATTTTATTCACCGGTGCATAAAACATATTCATGGATAAACTATTTCTTAGTAGATTCTAAACTTATTCCATTCACCTACAACTCACAATATCATAACATTATAAATTCGGACCATGCTCCATTAACGTTTATGATTAAACTAAACTGAATGGACAAGAAACAGACACAATGGAGACTTAATCCTCAAATTTTAAATGAAAAGGTACGTTGTGAATATCTTGTAAAACAGATTAATATGTTTTTCGAGGTCAATGACCATCCTGAAATTTCTGCCTCCCTTCTTTGGGAAACATTTAAAGCATTTATACAAGGGACATTAATCTCCTCCCTGGCATTTCTTAATAAAGAGAATAGGGCTGAACAACAGACATTGGAAATGGAAATAAGGCAATTAGACACAGAAAATGCTGGAGCACCTTCATTGGCAAAACATAATAAAATTGCAGCACTGAAATATAAGTTAAATAAAATATACTCTGACCAAGTAATAAAACTTTATCAACATACAAAACAATTAAATTTTGAATTCGGTGATAAACCACAAAAACTATTAGCACGCCAGCTTCGTAAAATGGACGGGGAAAAAACGATTCATAAGATTAGATCAGATAAGGGAGAAATATTAACACTCCCTAAAGATATTAATGACAGATTTTCACAATACTATCAATATCTTTATTCAACTAAAGTGACAGAACAATCAACAGGAATGGAAGCATTTTTATAGAAATGTAACCTTAAAGGTTTAGATTTGCAAGAGCAAGAACTATTAGGTGCTGAAATAACTATAAAAGATATCGAAGAGTCAATTAAATCTTTAAAAAATGGAAAGGCCGCAGGCTCTGATGGCCTAAGCTCCGAATTTTATAAAAAAATTTATGATCTGATTTCTCCACGCTTACAAACACTGTATAAACACGTTTATACTCAACAGAAACTCCCGGAAACTTTAAACGAATCTACAATAATACTTATAACCAAAACTGATAAGGATCTGGAAGACCCGGCCTCATATAGAGCAATAGCTCTCTTAAATACTGATCAGAAAATATTAACTAAAATCTTATCTCATAGATTGAGTTTAGTGATTAACAAATTAATACACCCCGACCAAACAGGTTTTATCCCAAAACATTACTCATTTAACAATCCGAGACGATTATTTAATATTATATACTCAAATAGAATTGCTAATGCAGATCTAGCAATTATTTCCCTAGATGCTGAAAAAGCCTTTGATCAGGTAGAATGGTCATATATATTTTTGGTCACAGAAAATGTTCAATTGGGAGAGAAGTACTGTACATGGGTTAAACTTTTATATTCTAACCCAACAGCTAGAATACTAACAAACCAAGTGTTATCAACTAAATTTAATCTTTCTAGAGGTTGTAGACAAGGATGCCCGCTATCTCCATTATTATTCACTCTAGCAATTGAACCACTCGCAGAAAGTGTCAGAGATCATCCAGAAATACATGGGTACAATACTAAAGACACAATGAATAAAAGCTCTTTATACGCAGATGATGTATTAATACATATTACAAAGCGAGAAACTAGTATTCCAAATTTATTATATCTAATAACTCAATTTGGTCAGTTTTCAGGATATAGAATTAATTGGAATAAAAGCGAAATCATGCCAATAACGGAACTCAATTAACATACACTACAACAATCACATTTTAAAATAGTTGAAGAAAAATTTAAATATTTAGGTATTTATGTAACTAAGCCATATACTTCTTTATTTAAATCAAATTTCCCACCTTTACTGAATAAACTAAACAAGAATATTCAATATTGGAAAACACATCCCATCTCAATGTTTGGTAGAATTAGTGCTATAAAAATTATCTTTTTGCTGCAATTATTGTACTTATTCCAGTCAATCCCAATATATATTCCAAAATCTTTTTTTTGTAAGTTGTCTCTACTGTTACAAGTTTCATCTGGGATTATAAGAATCATAGAATAAGTAAAAAACATTTATGTAAATCAAAGATTAATGGAGGTTTAGCTCTACCAAATTTTCTGTTTTATTTTTCGGCAGTCCATATTAAAAACATGAATTATTGGCTGGAAGAAATGGATCAAAAACCAGACTGGTTAAGGATGGAAAAGGAGGACTGTTTACCTTTTGAAATCGGTTCGATTATGTTTGCACCGACAAAATTGCACAAAAAAACCTATAGGGAAAACCCTACAATACATATTGGTACACGAATCTGGAAACAATTAAAAAAGGCTTTAAAATAGTAAGATTAAATGAGAACTTACCTGTTCAAAGTTTGATCTTTATTTTATGGGGAGTTACGATGAGGGATTACGTGAAGAAGCCCCGCCAGGCGCATGCTCGGCATACTTCAAAGCAGCGGCGTGAAAAACACAGAACCAATAGCCGAAGTAAGATAGTAAGGCTCAAACAAGACTAGAACTACCAGATGATCATTTAGATTATGAGGGTCGGAGTGGAGGGCATGTAATCCCTCATTGTAACGCCTCATAAAATAAAGATCAAACTTCGAACAGGTAAGTTCTCATTTAATCTTACTATTTTACTTCGGAGTCACGTGAGTGACTACGTGAAGATTTTGAAGCTCTGTGATTTTCATGCCGTAGATTCATTCCATACGACACACTGCTTCAGTTGACACAGTAGTGAGGAAATAATATTATTGAACATTGCTTGAATTATGCAATAAGTATTTTAATAATAATAAAAAAGAAAGAAAAGTAATAACCCCTCTATCCCAGGGGGAGATTACAACAAAAGATGTGAACCATTACATAAAATAAAGCAAACAATCAAACAGAACCCAACACTGCGTGTCCAAACCCTGGCACCGTGAGAAACAGGTTTATTGTAAAACTTGGAAAAAGTTTCTTCTTTACACCATCCTGCGGCCTCAAAAATTTGGTCGAGCGACACGTCCTGTGCCTTCGCCGCGGATGTGGACGCTGCCCTGGTGGAGTGAGATTTAAACACATCAGTGTCTACTCCAGCTAAATCCAAAACCTGTTTTAACCATCTAAAATAGTTTGTACTGACACTTTTTTATATGGTTTTTTATGGGTAATAAGCATTGCTGTCTCACAACCTCGGAGACTCTCTTCAATATATCGAGTCAGATGCTTAACCACACACAATGTTTGGTCGGCAGGGTATGCTCTAAAGATTACCTTGGTTCCGGACTTCCCCGGTCTGCTTTGTTTGATTAGATCATAAACATAAAAAGTAATGTTATCTGCAGACAAATGCATACAATCTAAACGTAACATTTGCAATGTTTGTACTCTTTGTGCTGACTCTAATGCCATGAGCATTACCACCTTAAATGTTAACTTCTGAAAAGACAGTGACGTAATTGGAGCCCATTGCCGAAGCAATGTGAGAACTATACTGGCATCACAAATTTCTGTATTTCTGGGTTTGGGAGGATTTTTATTAAAAATCCCTCTCATAAATCGGGATATTAATGGATGAGACCCGATAGATTGATGTTCTAAAAATTGTGGTAAATAGGAAGACAAAGCACTACGAGCACTATTAATGGCACTATAACTGAGCTGCTGATCAAAATGCAACATAGCAAGGAACTCCAATACATCTGATATGTTTGCAGTATGATAAGATATATCTGACTGAATACAAAAAGCTTCCCATTTCTTTATATGAGACATATATTGTTTCTTAGTGCTATCTCTCCAAGCTGCAGTTATGACATCCATGGTCCTGTCCGACAGTCCAAGCCCTTGTAATGGTCTGGTCAGAACTTGCAGATTAACAAATTAATATCATCATGCAATGGATGAACTTGTTCTGTCACTGGTTGTACCAACAAATTACTGGAGCTGGGAATCATTATAAATGGTTCAATTATCATTCTAAGCATCAATGGGAACCATGGCTGTGTAGGCCAGTTTGGAACCCCGTGGTGGAGTCTTGCTCTATTTTATTGAGACATTGCCTAATCAGGCAGAATGGGTGAAAAGCATAGAAAAACATATTTCCCCAATGTAGCGAGAATGCATCCAACGCTACTGCTCCTGGGTCAGGCTCCCATGAGACGTATTTAGGCAACTGGTGATTTAATCTGGATGCAAACAGATCAATGTCTGGTAAATCATACTGACTGACAATCTTTTTGAAAATTTGTGGATTTAACATCCATTCTGTATTGTCTTTGAACTTTCGTGATCTGTTGCCTGCCACAACATTGTCTTTCCCTGGGAGATAGATAGCTGAAAGCCAGATATTCCTAGATACACACCAATGCCACATCAGGTTGACCAGATGATCACATGATACTGATCTTACTCCACCTATGTGATTGATATATGCTACAGCTGTGGTATTGTCTACTTGTAATTGAACATGCAAGTCCTTCATTGTAGAACAATAAGCTTTTAATCCAAAAAATGCCCCCAATAACTCCAAATAATTAATACTATATGTTTGGAGAATTAAATCCTCTTGGGACAGTCCATCTACCATCACAGCTGGTGTCATTGTCTGTAGCCCCCCATCCGAGAGCACTTACATCAATTTGCAATACCACTGAAGGTTGCTGAATAACAATGTTTTTAACAGCTTGTGCAACATTCCCAATCCATCACTGTAATTCAGCTAAAGCTTCCGTTGGCAACTGCATGGGTCTATCAAAATGACCTGCACGTTCTTTTAGTGCTTGTGCTCTTGCCCTTTGAAGATTTTGATAATGCAGAGGACCAAACTCAACAGCAGGGAATGCTGCTACTATCTTACCAATAACCCTAGCTACTTCTCGGATGGAGGGATAAGGTTTGTCAGCAAGGCAACCACACGCATTTGTAATATCCACAACTTTATCTGTTGGTAAAGTTACTGACATAGCAACTGAATTATTGACAAACCCCAAATACTGTTTGTGATGGCTGTAGCTTAGATGGATGGATGGATCAGAAACCCTAGCCTTTCAAACAGGCTTATAGTTGCTGAAACTGATTCTTCAGCTGATTCCTGAGTGGCATTAACAATTAAAATTTCATCAAGATAAGCCATGACAATGTGATTTTGAGCCCTTAACAATGCAAGTGCTGGTTCAATAATTTTGTGAACATCCTGGGAGCTGAACTTAACCCATTAGGTAATGCTTTATATTGCCACAGCTGACCCATCCAATTAAACTTCAAGTACCTGCAATAATGGTGATGAATTGGCACTGAATAATACGCATATTTTAAGTCTAGAGTAGCCATGTAACAGCCTATGGACAACAACTGCTTTGCAGTGTTGAAGGTGCCCATTTTGAAATGTCTATAATAGACATATGAATTCAATTTTGTGAGATCCAGAATGACTCTACCACCCCCATCTTTCTTTGGCCTGGGGAAAATATTTGACACAAATTGTTGCGGATGATTCCCCGTACTTTCAATTACTCCTTTTTCAAATAATGTTTTACTTCTTCTTTTACCTGAGAATTTTCAGGTGCAGAAAACACCAAAACCCAATTAGGTTTATTCTGTACAGGTGGATCAACTCCTTCCATAAATTCTATTATAGCACCTGACACAGTATCTAATATAAACCGATCAGATGTTATACAGTACCATTCATCATAAAACAATTGTAATCTACCACCAACCGGAGGTTCCCCAAAAGTTTCCTTTGTGATAGAATAAAGTTTTTGTGCCTCAGCAAATGACCGTGACGGTCTCCTCCTTCCAACATATGGATGGACATTGGGCTGTGATGGGTAATAATACCTTCTCACCATACCCCTGTCTCTGTTTGTTCCCGCTCCTGAATCAAACCCCCTTCTCATCCAGCCAGATTGTCTCCTTTGGCCAAATATGAAAGGTTTCATGAGGCTGATAGTCTTTGCCTCCTCATCGATTTCTTTAATTTGTTTAGGCAGGTTTTCTCTGAATAAATAATCTGGAGCTTGAACATTGCTTGATTTACACAGACCTGCGAATCTTGGGTGCAGGATGGGCCGAATGGCGGTTTTCCTCATACAATTACTCTCAAAATAAGAGTTACAAAACAATGCCAACATGTCCTTTTGGATTTTGGACATAGCATGCCCTTCCACCTGCCTCACAAAAGCAGTGATGCCAGCCACAATGAGCTTGAGGACCCTCTGGAACCATATATCCTGTCCTCGCATTGTTGAAGTCATGGTTGTCCAAATTGCCAGATTCACCGTCGGCACCCTCAGTGATGCACAATTAACAGGTGTTTTATAGAGGTCTGTTGTCTCAACCATGACAGTCTCTTGAAGCTGGTGAAAAACCAAATAATTAATGTTGGCCGCCAGGTTTTCTTCCATGACCACACTGCTCCCCTCTGGTATAGCAAAGGATTATGCTACATCTGGTACACCTGGAGTTTGACTCTTGTGCTGTGGTGGGTATTCATGGCCAGAAACACCACCTTCAGGGTCAGTCTCCTGCCGCCCTGGTACTCCTGAGACTTGCTCAAAGGAGACTTCTTCCAGACCTAAACAAGGCTCTGGAGGTTCACATTCCCACGTTGTAAAGGCACCATATTCATGATATGGAACCCCCTCAGGGGCAGCCTGGGAATACTCTGGGTCTTTAGACCCTTGGTTGATAATTGTTTGGAGCATTTTCTCCGTTTGGTCCATCCTGAGCCACATGGCTCGTCTGTCTGAAGGATCTTCATCAGACTCGTCTGATATTATGGGCCAAACAGACTTCCTTTTATTTTTTCTATCCACTGGGAAACCCTCAGTGGCCTGCGGCTGTGGAGCGTCTAAAGGCTGAATTACGGCTGGGTCTACGGCTACCGGTATCAGAACCGGCTCCGTACTTATCTGCAGCCCCGATCTTAATTGAGCTGCTTCCACCCGGGACGCGCGCTTTCCCCGCGCCGATTTTTTCCCAGTACTCTCCATTTTTACTTCCCAAACTCCTCCTGGCTAGTCCAGCCAGCGTCATGGAGCTTAACACCCAGGAAGTAGTTTCAAACTCACTTACCTACGGGTTTGTTACTCACCGCTGGTGGAGCTGCGATCTGCAGCCCGTTCCTGCCGACATGCGTCGACGTAATGCTGAGCATGCGCCTGGCGGGGCTTCTTCACGTAGTCACTTGACTCTAAAGTCAAATTGGATAATATACCACTCTGTCTCCCTATTGTAAACAATCCCTTATTCAAACCTTCCATGCTGGATAAAGGTTTCACACAATGGAAAAATTATGGAATTAAAAAGATGGAAAATCTTTATAAGAAAGGCACTTTTCTTTTATTTCAGGAGTTACAACAGATTTATGGACTACACTCAAATATTTTTTTTCGATATCTACAACTCAGAGGTTATGTTAAATCAAATACACAAGATTATAAGAATAGGGAACCAGAAATCCTTGATGAATGTTTGAATAAGCATCCTAATACAGAAAAATGAACAACTTATATTTATAATATCCTTTTAGATAGCGAGGTCCCATCGACGGAATCACATAGACATACATGGGAAAATGAATTAAGCCAACCCATAACGAAAGATATTTGGGACAAAAGTTTACAATATATACATCAATGCTCGTTAAATGCCAGACATGCTTTAAAACAATTTAAAGTATTACACAGATTACATTACTCTAAAGTAAAACTGAATAGAATCTTTCCTTATGTCTCTCCTATCTGCGATAAATGTCAGCATCTAGAGGCTAACTTAACACATGCTTTTGCAAATTGTATAAAAATTAAACATTTCTGGATTGATAGGTTTAGAATAACTTCTGAAGTTATTAATACTAAACTGGATCCGGACTCAAAACTAATAATACTTGGAATATCAGAACAAAGTTTAACACTTACAACAAGCCAATTCCTAGATTATAGTATAATCGGGAAGAAATTAATATTAACATTTTGGAAAGGGCCTATGACCCCCACAATTAAAATGTGGATTGTTAAAATGTCAGAGACCCTACACCTGGAAAGAATCAGATTTGCCTTAATGGACAAACGAGAACTTTTTGTTAGAATATGGTCTTCTTTCATCGATTATTTGAAAGGGTAGATTGGTTCGGCAGGGGTACCTAACTGAAACTTGGACTCAGGATCAGATGAAAAGTTACACTCTATATTCCTTGATCTTATCTCCAATGATGTATTAATGGTAAATTATTCCATTCCTTATGATTTTCTTTTTCTTTTTTTTTCTCTCTCTTTTTTAATACTCTTAATCTATAAAAAAAACAAAAAACTATTAGAGGCAGAATGATTCAATTGATAATATCAATAATATATGATTGATGTACACAAAATATTTCTACCATAATATGTGTTTGCCAATTTATTGTTTACCTCTTATAAAAATATATTTTAAAAAAAAAAAAGGATGTAAGATTGTGTTTTCAGCATACCCAACAGATGCTCGCCTGTGTGTAGTGTCATATTTGTCTCATTACATTGAGGCTACCAGAGTCCTATGAGGAACAGAGTCTGCATTATTTGTTAGCCACAAAAAAAAACACACAATAAGGTGTGTTAAAAACAATCAATTTCAAGGTGGCTAAAGCAGGTTCTGGGAAGTGCTGGGATAGATACTGATAAATTCTAATCTCATTCCACCAGAGCGGCATCAACTTCCATGGCAAGGGCGATGGACGTGCCTATAGACCATATCCTCATGGCCGCAGGATGGTCCAGTGAGCTGACCTTCCAGAAATTCTATAATAAGCCTATAACAAGGCTAGGGATGTTTGCTGAATCTGTTTTGAGTTCTGTTATAGTTTCCCCCTGAGATAGAGGGGTTGCTATTGTTTCTTTTGTAAATAAACCATTAATTCATTTAACAATGTTATTATTGATGCATTATTGATTATTTAACGATTTGAGTCAATCAATGCAATGTGAACGCTGGATTTGGGTCTGCGGCATGAAATCACAGAACTTTGAAATCTTCACGTAGTCACTCACGTGACTCCAAAGTAAAATAGTAAGATTAAATGAGAACTTACCAGTTTGAAGTTTGATCTTTATTTTATGAGGAGTTACAATGAGGGATTACGTGCCCTCCACTACCAACCCTCATAAATATCATCTGGTAGTTCTAGTCTCTGTTATCTTATTATTATACTTCAGTCATTACCTGTGATTTCACTCCGCTGCTTTGAAGATTGACGCACCTGCGGCTGGACGGGGTTCTTCACGTAATCCCTCATCGTAACTCCTCATAAAATAAAGATCAAATTTTAAACTGATAAGTTCTCATTTAATCTTACTATTATATATGTCTAGAGGACATGAAATTAATCTCAAAGGCAAGGGGAAAAAAATCCCCAAATTCTGCAGGTATACTAAGAGTAAAAGGATGGCTAGGGAGAGAATAGATCCACTTATAGATCAGCATGCTCATCTTTAGTAGAGTCACAAGTGATGGGGGAGATATTAAATGATTATTTTTCCTTCAGTTTTTACTGAGGAGGAGATCATGCAAGCTAACAAACTGAGGTACATAAGTTGTGAAGCCTTAGGCCATTGAATTATCAAAAAAGGATATTTTGAAGGTTTTAACATGGATTCAGGTGGATAAATCCCAGGGCTTGAACTAGTGCATCCTTCAACCGTAAGAAGCTAGGGAATGAATTGCAGAAACCCCTGCAGAAAGATTTATATCAGGTGAAGTTCCGGAGACTGGGGAGTGGCTAATGTTGCAACATTAGGAAGGCAGCAAAGGGAAGTCTAGAAACTTCAGGGTCAATGAACCTGACATGAGTGTTGGGAAAGTTGTTGGAGGAGTTTCTTAAGGACAACATCTATCAGCATTTGTTTAGGTGAGGACTAATTAAAGATAGTCAGCATGGTTTAGTGTGTGGGAAATAGTGTCTCACAAATCTTATAGAGTTTTATTGCACCAAGAGGATTTATGAGTTCAGACATTAAAGGTTGTCTACATGGACTTTAGCAAGGTCCTGTAAATGGTAGGCTAATATGACATGGAATCCAAGGTGAGCTAGCCAATTTGATTCAAAATTAGCTCGGAAGAAAAACTCAATGGGTAGTCGTGGAGAGTTACTTTTCAGATTGGAATCCTGTGATCAGTCCTGTGTGTCGCATGGATCAGTGCTGGGTCTATTATTGTTTGGTGCTGACATCAACAATTTGGATGACAATGTAGTTAACATTGTTAGTAAATTTGTACATCTATACAGAGTTCTATACCAGAGTTGATAGTATAGTGGTATAGTGGACAGTGTGGATAACGGACAGTGCCTATCCCTCTCTCCCTCAATCCCCTCACACTCCCTCTTCACCTCTCCAGGATATTTCCCCTCTCCTCCCCACTCACCACCCATCTCCTCCTCCACACCCCCCCCCCCCCATCTTCTTCCTCCTAATTTCCCTCATCCTCCTCCCCTCACTCCCATTCCCTGCCCCAGCACCTACACAGGTCATAGAGCAGTGCCAGGGCCTGGAAATCAGCCTGGTTCTCATACTCAGGCCGGCCCTGGCTGTAGACTCCAGCCGTCAGCTCGGCCGCCGCCTGGGTTCCAGTCCAGGCCCCAACTTCATCTCCGGGCTCGTCCTTGGATCCAGTGGCGGCTTCTTTCTTGGCCCAGTCACGGCCCCATCCCAACTCCCAGGCTCAGAACTCTCTCCAGCTCCAGCACCAGGCTCGGCTCCAGCCCAGGCCCAGTCCCCTGGCTTGGCCCATGGCACCTTCCTCCCCACCAGGTACCGGGTGGCCATTGGGCGCCGGTAGCTGCCGCCACTCCCCATTGACCGCTCTGGATTATTTTTACTCTGGAAAAAAAGGGGTTGCTTCTGTTTTCTCCAGCTGTTCCGGTTTCCTCCCGCATTCTGAAGAGGTGGAAAGAATTGGCCACCACATTGCCCCTAGCGTGTAGAAAAGTGGGAAGTGGAATCACATTGAACTAGTGAACGTGTGATGATGGTTGATGTGGATTTGATGGGCTGAAGGGCCTGTTTCCTTGTGGTCATCTCTACAACCAAAACAAAGAAGCTCTATGACTTGCTGAGCAACTCCCGCATTTTCTGATTATATTTTAGATTTCTGGCATCTATAGTTTTTTTTTCATTTTTGAATAATCAGAGACATCACAAATTCAAAGAGGTAGAGTCATAGTCATACAACATAGAAACAGGTCCTTCAGCCCAACTTGCCACGCTGAACAATATGCCCCATCTACACTGGTACCACCTTCCTCTGTTTGGCCATATCCCTCTAAAGAAATCATGTCCATGTACCTGTCTAAATGTTTTTTAAATGTTGTGATAGTAGCTGCCTCAACAACCTACACTGGCTGGTTGTTCCATATACCTACCACCCTTTCGTAAAAATAGTTGCCCCTCAGCTAAAGCTTTTCTCTCTCGCATCAAACCCATGTCCTCTGATTCTTGATTCCCCTACTCTGGGTAAAAGACTGCATTTATCCTATCTATTCCTCTCATGATCTTATACACCGCTATAGCATTCTTGCTATTGATGGAGTGCAGTGTAGGTTTCCAAGGTTAATTCCCAGGATGGCGGGACTGTCATATGAATTGATCATAGGGAACAAGGACATGGTAGACCAATTGAATAATTAATTTGATTCTGTCTTCACTAAGGAAGACATAAATGATCTGTCGGAAATAGCAGGGGACCGGAGGTCAAATGAGATGGAGGAACTGAGTGAAATCCAGGTTAGTCGGGAAGTGGTGTGAGGTAAATTGAATGGATTAAAGGCCGATAAATCCCCAGGGCCAGATAGGCTGCATCCCAGTGTTAATTTAGTGATAATTTTTCAAAACCATTTAGATTCTGGAGTAGTTCCTGAGTATTGGAGGGTAGCTAAAAGGGAGGGAGAGAGAATACGGGGAATTACAGACCAGTTAGTCTAACATCGGTAGTGGGGAAAATGTTAGAGTCAGTTATTAAAAATGGGATAGCAGCACATTTGGAAAGTGGTGAAATCATTGGACAAAGTCATCATGGATTTATGAAAGGTAAATCATGTCTGACGAATCTTATAGAATTTTTCGAGGATGTAACTGGATAAGGGAGAACCAGTGGATGTGTTATATCTGGACTTTCAGAAGGTTTTCGACAAGGTCCCACATAAGAGATTAGTATGCAAACTTAAAGCACACGGTATTGGGGGTTCAGTATTGATGTGGATAGAGAACTGGCTGGCAGACAGGAAACAAAGAGTAGGAGTAAACGGGTCCCTTTCAGAATGGCAGGCAGTGACTAGTGGGTTACCGCAAGGCTCAGTGCTGGGACCCCAGCTATTTACAATATATATTAATGATTTGGATGAGGGAATTGAATGCAATATCTCCAAGTTTGCAGATGACATGAAGCTGGGGGGCAGTGTGACGCTAGGAGGCTGAAAGGTGACTTGGATAGGTTGGGTGAGTGGGCAAATGCAAGGCAGATGCAGTATAATGTGGATAAATGTGAGGTTATGCACTTTGGTGGCAAGAACAGGAAAGTAGACTATTATCTGAATGGTGGCCGATTAGGAAAAGGGGAGATGCAACGAGACCTGGGTGTCATGGTACACCAGTCATTGAAAGTAGGCATGCAGGTGCAGCAGGCAGTGAAGAAAGTGAATGGTATGTTAGCATTCATAGCAAAAGGATTTGAGTATAGGAGCAGGGAGGTGCTACTGCAGTTGTACAGGGCCTTGGTGAGACAACACCTGGAGTATTGTGTACAGTTTTGGTCTCCTAATCTGAGGAAATACATTCTTGCCATAGAGGGAGTACAGAGAAGGTTCATCAGACTGATTCCTGGGATGTCAGGACTTTCATATGATGAAAGACTGAATAGACTCGGCTTGTACTCGCTAGAATTTAGAAGATTGAGGGGGGATCTTATAGAAACTTACAAAATTCTTAAGGGGTTGTGGAGGCTAGATGCAGGAAGATTGTTCCCGATGTTGGGGAAGTCCAGAACAAGGGGTCACATTTTAAGGATAAGGGGGAAGTCTTTTGGGACCGAATTGAGAAAAACATTCTTCACACAGAGAGTGGTGAATCTGTGGAATTCTCTGCCACAGAAGGTAGTTGAGGCGAGTTAATTGGCTATATTTAAGAGGGAGTTAGATGTGGCCCTTGTGGCTAGGGACATCAGGGGGTATGGAAAGAAGGCAGGTACAGGATACTGAATTGGATGATCAGCCATGATCATATTGAATGGCAGTGCAGGCTCAAAGGGCCGAATGGCATACTCCTGCACCTATTTTCTATGTCTATGTTTCTATATGCTGAGAGAATGGAGCAGCTGGGCTCGTACACTCTGGAGTTTAGAAGGATGAGAGGGATTCTCATTGAAACATATAAGATTGTTAAGGGTTTGGACACGCTAGAGGCAGGAAACATGTTCCCGATGTTGGGGGAGTCCAGTTTAAGAATAAGGAGTAAGCCATTTAGAACGGAGACGAGGAAACACTTTTTCTCACCGAGAGTAGTGAGTAGTGGAATTCTCTGCCTCAGAGGGCGGTGGAGACAGGTTCTCTGGATTCTTTCAAGAGAGAGTTGGATAGGGCTCTTAAAAATAGCGGAGTCAGGGGATAGGGTGAGAAGGCAGGAACGGGGTACTGATTGGGGAAGATCAACCATGATCACATTGAATGGCGGTGCTGCTCGAGGGCCGAATGGCCTACTCCTGCACCTATTGTCTATTGTCTATTGTCTATTGTCTATTGTCTATTGTCTATAAGATCACCCCTCATCCTCCTGCACTCCAAGGAATAAAGTGCTAGCCTGGTCAACCTCTCCCTAGAGCTCATGCCCTTGAGTCCTGGCAACATTCTCATACATTTTTCTGCACCCTTTTTACAGTAGCTTAACAACATCTATCCTATACAAGAATGACAAAAACTGAATACAATACACTAAATGTGGTCTCACCAATATCTTACACAACTGTGACATGAATTCCCAAATTCCATACACCATACTCTGACTGATGAAGGCCAATGTGCTGAAGGTCTACTTGACCCTCTTATCGACTTGTGATGCCATTTTCATGGAACTCTGCACCAGCACCTTCCATCATCACCTTCTGACTACTTTCATGAAGCCAATTTTCTATCCTGTTGGCTAATTTTAATTTGGAGTCACCTGAGTGATTCCATGAAGAAGAACCCCGCCAGTGCGCATGCGCGTCATTACGTCGTTCGCATGGCGCAGTGACTGACTGGCAGGCACAATGGCCCGGACAGCAGTAAGTTTAAACATGCAGGTAAGTTTTCTATTTCTTACCAGGTTCTGTTTTCTCTTGCAGGAACCTCTTCTTATAGAGGTTTCCTGCTGGATATTGTCGTGAAGTCCAGTGAGCCGCAGGGAAACCGGTTTGGGCTGTGGGGAGACTCCGGTCCGAACTGCGGAATCGCAGGAGCCGGCGGCTGTCGGGTTCGCGACTCCAGTCGCTGACAATGCAGTCAGCGGCTTCCAGACCGTTGTGGTTCCCGTGGAGGGATAAATCCAGGAGGCAGTATCACTACCAGAGATGCTGACTGTACGGTCAGCGGCTTCCAGACCGCCGCAGTTCGCGTGGAGGGTTAAATCCAGAAGGAAGGCGGTATCACCACCAGAGTCGCTGACAGTACGGTCAGCGGCTCCCACACCGCCGTGGTCCCCAGGGCATGGGGTATAACCAACAATAAAGCGGTCAGGCCTATGGACTCAGGACGAGTCGGGCCGGGAGGATTCCCCTCCAGTGATAATTAACAGTTTGGGCTAAACTGGATGGAGCACCTAATGGAGAGGATGTTCCACCAAGACACGCTCCAACAGGAGGAGTAGTGTCAGAACCGGCCTATGGGAGAGCCCACGCCAGCAGCGCCTATTCAGGGCTGCTTAATTGGACGGTTGTCCAGGATGGAGCTCCTAATGGAGAGGATGTTCCACCAAGACACACTCCAACAGGAGGAGTAGTGTCAGCGCCAGCCTATGGGAGTGCCCGTGCCAGCAGCGTCTATTCAGGGCTGCTTAAAGTCTCCCTCTTGGAGGAGGAGAGCATGCGGGGCAGAATTATTCTGCCGCCGAGTATGTTCCATTCTGGTATAGGTCTGTTGCGAGGCCATATCAGCGCAGGTACCCTCAGCGGCCTGAGCCAGCACCTGTTCAGGGTTGCCTATGAATCTCCCCCTTTATGGAGTGGAGTGCGGATGGTCAGTAGGTAACTGACTTCAAATTCTAAATTATGTCCGTGGAACATACTGGAGCACATGTGCATGGGTTCAAGGCAATCCTCGCAGAAGAAGGTGTTGCTGCCAGAAGAGTTGGTTACCAGCAATTCCAGAATACCTGGAAGGGGTCAGAGTTCCCCTCACGCTACAAGTGCCGGCAGTGAACAGAGCTCTAGCCGCCGACTCTTCTATTCAGGTAAGACCTATTCAACAGGCAGAACCTGAATGAGGAAGCAAAAGCTGTCGGACCAATCAAGGTGCCAACGACAAGTAGAGCTTCATCTGTTCGGCGACAACACACTCCACGCCTCCATTGGCAGTGAGCGGTTCACTGAAGCTATGGCAGCATGAAAACTGGACAGACAGTCCACGCACCCTACCAGTCCTACTCTCTAACCAGGCATGGGGTAAGTGGACAATCACAAGTTGGTAATTTTACACTTGTTTGTGCAACACACGTATGGTTAAGGCATTGTCACCTAACCATGTAAAACTGCACAATACTAATATTCCAAGCAGGTTTGGAATTAGGGCCAGTATTGTATTTTAAGGCAGGCTCAGTATTATGGCCAGGATCGCTTCGAGACAGGATTGAAATATGGCCAGTTGTTTTTCACGGTAGGCTTAGAATTATGGTCAGAGTTGCCTTTAGAGGCAGCTTCGGAATTATGAGGTAGGTTCATTTTTATGGCCAGGATTGTCTTCCAATAAGGCTCAGAAATCGGGCCAGAGTTGTCGTTCCAGGCACGGATGATGGCAGACATGGCCGTTCATTGTTAAGATGGAGAAGGTCATGTCACGCGAATGTGCAGTATAAACTTTCCGAATAGGTAACTTCATTACTGACTAACAACTGAGTTTCATAAGGATCTCAAAGATACATTCTATTCAGTTCCCCTGTTATCATTCTATCAGGAGAATGATAACAGTAATGATAATTTGCTAATGATGAGGCAATGATAACAGTAATAATAACAGTAAAACATTGTAAGATGGGCTAAATTATTCACCCAGGTATGTACCAAATTACTAAAATCGGTGCTTCGGCTACTCAGAGTCTAGACTTGTTATATCTAATCTGAATGATATTCTAACGCTCTATGTTGCAAAAATCAATTGCTCAGCATCAAACTATATTTGAGATATTCAAAGGCGGGATGGGCTTTGTGGGATCCCTCATCCATCCAGTTAAATTTAAATAGTTACCAATATACTTGTTGGTCATTGGGATTTACCTTCAACTATTAATTAGCCTGTGAATCCGCCCTGGGACAAGAGATTAGAGTTAATGGGATCTTGTAACAACCTTGTTGTTATAAGCAACCGTCTATTCATCAAGAGTAATTGGCAATATAGTAGCTGCGTTCCAGCTGTGAAGTAGCAACCTCTCAAGTGTCGGCTAGGTCATTGTTAAGAGACCTATGCTATTACCAACGCTAATAAAGTCATAATGATGGACGAACACTATTCAGCATTGCTCCACTAGTTTGGTCAGTAAAAACTCAGGTATATTACAAACTGATGCTAAGTGATCTAAGGTGGAAAATTGCGAATGTCACCTCTAGTTTGGTGGTGGAGCAGATTTATATCAGTTGCCAATTCTTCAGTTATTGCTATCAACTATCTATAAACCCTAGGTGCATTATATGGATAAAGGGTTATGGACCAAATATGCATAATCTGCATGCTCAACTTCAGGTTGATACACAATGGTGGTGGCATATGTTAGTCACATGGGTGCAATCAAGTAAAAGCATCCTGTACTAAATTACATCATTTCTCGCCTACATTTTGGGTCCAAGTGCTTCCCTTCCCTGCCTCTTGCCCCACACCCTGTCCCCTAGCCCCCTCTTACTGAGTCCCTCCCCCCCAGCCTTTCTAGTTTAAAGTCTCCCCAGTAGCCTTTGCAAATCTCCCTGCCAGAATATTGGTCCCCCTCGGGTTCAAATGCAACCCGTCCTTTTTGTACAGATCATGCCTTCCCCAAAAGAGGTCCCAGTGATCAAGAAACTTGAATCCCTGCCCACTGCACCAGTCCCTCAGCCATGCATTTATCCTTCACCTCATTTCATTCCTACTCTCACTGTCACGCGGCACAGGCAGTAATCCTGAAATCGTTACCCTTTTGGTCCTTCTCCTTAACTTTCCCCCCAACTCCCTAAATTCTCCCTTCAGGACCTCATCTCTTTTTCTGCCTATGTCATTGGTACCTATGTGTACCACAACATCAGGCCCCTCTCCCTCCCTTTTCAGAATCTTTTGGACACGTTCCGACACCTGCGAGACCCTGGCACCAGGGAGGCAAACTACCATCCGGGTTTCCCGACTGCGTCCACAGAATCGCCCATCCAACCCCCTAACTATGGAGTCCCCTATTACAATTGCCCTCCTCTTTTTGCTACCCTTCTGAGCATCAGGGCCGGTCTCTGTGCTGGAGACCCGGCCGGTGTTGCTGCCCCCAGGTAGACTGTCCCCTCCAATTGTACTCAAAACCGAGTACCTATTTTCCAGTTGTACAGTCACAGGGGTACTCTCTAGCCCCTCCCTCTTGCCCTTCCTAACTGTGACCCACTTGTCTGCCTCCTGTGGTCTGGGAGTGACTGCCTCCCTGTAGCTCCTCTCTATGACCTCCTCACTCTCCCTGACCAGATGGAGGACATCGAGCTGCTGCTCCAGGTTCCTAACATGATCCTTTACGAGCCCCATCTCGACACACCTGGCGCAGATGTGGATGTCTGGAGGGCTATCAGATTCCCTGACCTCCAACATCTGACATTCAGAATAGTACACTGCCCTGGCCTTCATACTCCCCCCTTACACAGGATACAATAGCAACACAATACAAAGTACACAATAAACTGCTGGGATCTGACTGCCAATCAGCTGCTTTCCCTAGTCCACTTCCCACCAATCAGCTGCTTACCCTAGTCCACTTCCCACCAATTAGCGGCTTCCTCAAAAAAAAAACAAAAAAAAAAAAACACTTCTCTGAATGGAATGTTATGGATTTCGGTAAAAACAAGCCCCGCGCTTGATTTTTAACCTTACCGGTCGGGTGTTGCTCCTCCCCCTCCTTCTCTTCCAACGGCTCCTGAGGGTGATCAGATGATGTGGGTGATCTTTGCAGACTGAGGTCAGGCTGTGAATGGGTGTGAAATGTTGGTTGGGGTGGGAAATGGTCCAGTATTTTCATACTGGAGTCATAGAAACATAGAAAATAGGTGCAGGAGGAGGCCATTCGGCCCTTCGAGCCAGCACCGCCAGTCAATATGATCATGGCTGATTGTCCGCTATCAATAACCTGTGCCTGCCTTCTCCCCATATTCCTTGACTCCACTAGCCCCTTGAGCTCTATCCAACTCTCTCTTAAAACCATCCAGTGATTTGGCCTCCACTGCCCTTTGTGGCAGGGAATTCCATAAATTCACAACACTCTGGGTAAAATAGTTTTTCTCAGCTCAGTCTTAAATGACCTCCCATTTATTCTAAGACTGTGGCCCCTGGTTCTGGACTCACCCAACATTGGGAACATTTTTCCTGCATCTAGCTTGTCCAGTCCTTTTTTTAATATGTTTCTATAACATTCCCCTTCATCCTTCTGAACTCCAATGAATACAAGCCTAGTGTTTTCAATCTTTCCTCATATGACAGTCCCGCCATCCCAGGGATCAATCTCGTGAACCTACGCTGCACTGCCTCAATCACAGGGATGTCCTTCCTCAAATTAGGAGACCAAAACTGTACACAATACTCCAGATGTGGTCTTACCAGAGCCCTATACAACTGCAGAAGAACTTCTTTACTCCTATACTGAAATCCTCTTGTTATGAAGGCCAACATTCCATTAGCTTTCTTCACTGCCTGCTGTACCTGCACGCCAACTTTCAGTGACTGGTGTACAAGGACACCCAGGTCTCGCTGTACCTCCCCCTTACCTAACCTAACCCCATTGAGATAATAATCTGCCCCCTTGTTTTTGCCGCCAAAGTGGATAACATCACATTTATCTATATTATACGGCATCTGCCATGCATCTGCCCACTCACTCAACCTGTCCAGGTCACCCTGCGACCTCCTAACACCCTCTTCACAGTTCACACTGCCACCCAGCTTTGTATCATCCGCAAACTTGCTAGTGTTGCTCCTAATTCCCTCTTCCAAATCATTTATATATATGGTAAACAATTGCGGCCCCAACACCGATCCTTGCGGCACTCTACTCGCCACTGCCTGCCATTGTGAAAAGGACCCGTTCACTCCTACTCTTTGCTTCCGGTCTGCCAACCAATTTTTTATCCATGTCAACACCCTACCTCCAATACCATGTGCTCTAATTTTAGTCACCAGTCTCCCGTGCGGGACCTTATCAAAGGCTTTCTGAAAGTCTAGATACACTACATCCACTGGCACCCCTTCATCCATTTTACTTGTCACTTCCTCAAAAAATTCCAGAAGGTTAGTCAAGCAAAATTTCCCTTTCATAAATCCATGTTGACTTGGACTAATCCTTTTACTGCTATCCAAATGCTCTATTATTACCTCTTTAATAATTGACTCCAGCATCTTTCCCACCACTGAAGTCAGGCTAACTGGTCTGTAATTCCCTGTTTTCACTCTCGCTCCTTTCTTGAAAAGTGGGATAACATTAGCTATCCTCCAATCCACAGGAACTGATCCTGAATCTATTGAACATTGGAAAATGATCACCAATGCGCCCACTAATTCTAGAGCCACCCCCCTGAGGACCCTGGGATGCAGACCATCAGGCCCAGGGGATTTATCATCCTTCAGTCCCATTAGCTGACCCAATACTATTTCTCACCTAATGAAAATTTCTTTCAGTTCCTCTACCCCCTTAGATCCTCTGTCCTCCAGTACATCTGGGAGATTGTTTGTGTTCTCCTTAGTGAAGAAGGATCCAAAGTACCTATTCAACTCTTCTGCCATTTCCTTGTTAATTATCCATAATTTCCATAATTATTTCACCCATGTCTGCCATCAAGGGACCCACATTTGACTTTGCTAAGTCTTGCTTTAAGTAGGTGTGAAGTGGTGAATGGGAAGGAGAGGGTGCAGGGTCCATTATTTGTAGACTGCGGTCTGGCTGTGTTGGTTGGGGAGGGGGGAGGGGGTACCAGGGTTACGTTTCTGATTTTCAATCCTGCAGTAAAACTCATTCAGGTCGTTGGTCAGCTGACGATTGTCCAAAGAGCAGGGGGCTTTCCTCTTGTAGCTGGTAATTTCTTGCAAGCCCTTCCAAACTGAAGAAGAGTAACTAGCTGAGAACTTGCTCCTCAACTTCGCAGAGTATCTTTTCTTTGCAGCACTGATTCCTCTTCTCAGCACTTGGATGCAGAATGAAGGAACAGTTGCCAGAAATTTAAGTTTAACAACGAATGCTTCGTGCATTGCAATTGTGCTCAAAGGGGATTTTATATACAATTTTACTATAACTTTGGAAAATTCATCAATTAATTTTTTCACCCATTGTGCAATATGAAGTTCAAGTTCACATTTATTGCCACATGCACCAATTATGGTACAGTGGAATTTGACTTACCATGCAGCCATACAAACAAAAGAGCACAATACACAATAGAATATAACATGAACATCCATCACAGTGGAATCAACATTCTTCACTGTGGCGGAAGGCAATAACTTTGTCAGTCCTCATCCTTTGTTCATCCGTTGTCGGGGCCATGAACCCTCCGCAGTCACCGTTACGGAAGGCCCGATGTACAGGCCCTCTCGTCAAAACTCCGACGTCGGGACGGACGGACACTCCGCGGCTTGGAGGTCCTGAATCGGCCGCTTCCTGCCGGAGACCGGGGCTTCACGATGTTATAGACCTCAGGACGGCGGTCGAAGCTCTTAAAGTCCACACCACGCCAACGGCTAGAAGCTCCGCAGACCGCGGCTTCAGTATGTTATAGGCTGCAGGCCAGAAGTCGGAGAACTTCTTCTGGCTCACCCGTTCCGCGATGGAAAATTCACTCCGCGCCCGCGGCTAGAAGCTCTGCAGACAACGGCTTCAGGATGTCATACTCCACGGGCCAGCGATCGGAGCACTTCTTCTAGCGACACCCGGCAAGGGATTGCCCGGCTTCATGATGGAAAGCGTGCGCTGCGCCTGCCGCTGACGCTCTGGAGCCGACTCCGGGAGAGGCCGCACCAATCCAAGTTGTTAGGCCGCAAGGGAGGGCAAAATGCAACTAGGAAAAAAGTCGCATTCCACCGAGGTAAGTGACTGAAAAACAGTTTCCCCAATTCCCGCCTCCACCCCCCCCCCCACACTAAAACACACTTTTAGACATACTAAAAACAAGGACATCAGGACATAAATCACCGTGAACTATGATTGAACTGAATTACATTTCTGTACGTAGTTGGACAATACAACTGAAAAAAATGTTCAATTAATGATCCACTTCCAGCAACGATTTCCTTTTTATTGTTGGAATTCATATAGTTCCAGACATGTGCTCCATACGTTGCTGAGAAGGTCCGCTCTATATCCTTCTTTTTCCAAGGAGTATAGTACATCTTCCAAGCTGGAAATGGGATTGGGTAGAACCGATTTGTGATCCATAAAGAGATGCCATTGCATTCTTTGCCAATGAAGGGAGCTAGATTATTTGTCTGACACCATCTCTTCAGCACACGGGTAAGCAGTCTAGGGCCTTGTTGACCCCAAATATGTCCAATGTAATTGGCCACAAAATCTTCCATGCAATTCCATAAAACAAGATGATGCCTATGAGAGAAACCTATTGCCCCATTACTGACAGTTCCAGCATGCTCAGGGCATGTAAAGTTAGTAAACGGCATTGGCCTCATTGATATAATATCAGTATCCAGGTAGATGCCCCCATATTTCCACAGCAGTGCTAATCTGCATCCATCAGCAAACACATGGGTCCAAAACTTCTCCTTTTCTGGATTTACCTGTGGGATAATGGACAAAAAAAAGTTCAATTCATTATCTTAATTTTCATTCTTTCTAAACTTGCAGTCTTTCTTTCTGCAGTCTTTTTGTCTCTTCCTCTTAACACAATCCTTTTTCAGTCAAATAAATGAATATAGAAGTTGGGATGTAATGTACAATTGTACAAGATATTGGTGGCACCCCTCTTAGTGTATTGTGGTCTGTTCTGGTCACCCAGCGATAGGGAATTAATGTTGTTGAACTAGTTGGGCAGGTTTATTTAGGACTTTATTCCTTGGACAACAGGAGTCCTGGGGATGATCTCATAGAGGTTTGTAAAATCAGTGGAATAGATAGGGTGAATGAACATAATCAGAAAATGTATGAAAAGAGGCATAGGTTATGGCAAAAGATTTAATAGGAACCCGAGACTCAATTTTTTCAAACAGTGGGCGGTGGCTACATGGAACGAGCTACCATAGGAACTTGTTGAGGCAGCTACAATAACAGCATTTCAAAGTCAGACACAAAATGCTGGAGTAACTCAGCCGGACAGGCAGCATCTCTGAAGAGAAGGAATGGGTGACATTTCGGGTCGAGTCCCATCTTCAAACTCAAAGACATTGTTCAGGCACATTAACAGGAAAGGTTTAGAGAGATATGGGGTGTGATAATGGAAGAAATTATGTGGGAGCATGTTATATAAAATGTTTCCATGTCGTATCTCTGTCCGCACTGTGGCTTAACATCGTGGAGTTGGCTTGTTTGGGAGTTCTGGAGCTACAAAACAGCGGAACTTGCAGACTTTAACATCTTGGAGCGGGCGATCCCTTTGCCAGGGGTCGGCCTTTGCTGTTCCAACCTGCTGGAGCTGCAGACTTTAACATCGTGAAAATCGCGGTCCCTGGTTAGGGACCGATTTAGGAAACTCCAAGCCACAGGAGTTTCGACCGTCCCGATGCAGGAACTTAGACCGCCCCGACGTGGGAGCTCAATCACTGTCTACAGCCTATCTAGCCTCTCCTTATAAATCTAAACCTCTAGAACTGATAACTTCCTTAAACATTTTCTTTGCACCCTTTGCAGTTTGTTATTTTGACTGAAATAATCCAATCCAGACAACATAGTGGTCACTAATATCTATTTTAAACATTGAATATTGCGGCAGCAAACATTAAAAATCTACTGTATTAATTCATGCTTTATGGATGCCCAACCAGTAAACAGTCACTGACTTATTTGGCAGAAAATCCCAAAAATTCACCACACCACTCTCTGACTGAGAGAAGGTTCTCCTTAATTTTATCCTGAATGTCCAGTCCTATTTGGAGTTAGTCATCCCCTTAATATAGACACATAATCAAGGGAAACATCATCTCAGTATTTACCCTGTCAAGCACCTTATGAATATTGAACATTTTAGGGAGATAGCTTTCTAATCTCATGTGAGCACTGGCCCAAGAGGTTCAATCTCTGCCATACAACAAAATTGCCATGCAAGGAATCAACCTGGTGCAACTTTACTGCACTCCATTTAGTGCGTTCATTCTTCCTCATTCAAGGAGACAAGACTTAGACACAAATTTCTGATCGACTGAGTCAACTTACTCCCAGAAAGAAAATAGTCAATGCACACTCTTCCTGTTATGTACATTCAAATGTCCTTTAAGTGCTGTCAGAAGCTGCCTCAAGCACTTCCTCCAGCTCATTCCATAAACAGACCATTCACTGTGTGGAAAAACACGTCTATAAGGTCACCCCTCATTCTCCTTAGCTTCAAGAACAAATTCCTAGCCTGTCCAACCTCCTCCAATAATTTAGTAATTTCCTGGTTAATATCATGGTAAAGCTTTTCTTCACTCAATCAAACTTAATGGAATCTTTCCTGGGTGATCAAAACAAACACAAAACTCCAGGTGGGGCCTCACCAACATCTTGTGCAACTGCAACATCATCAACATCCTATACCTAATGTTTTCACTGATGTAGACCAGCATGTCTCATCGTTATCACCTCCCCACAGCCAAGAAGTGATCATTGGGGACTCCACTTTTGCTTCCTCATTGGTGCCGCCTCAGATTTGTTTTAAACCTTTTCATACTCCTAGTTACTCTCTCCCCGACTCTCAGTCTGAAGATGTGTCTCGAACCGAAATGTCACTTATTCCTTTTCTCCAGAGGTGCTGCCTGACCCGCTGTTACTCCAGCATTTTGTGTCTATCTTTATGTCTAAAGGTTTCTTCACCACCCTGTCCACCTGTGATGTTACTTTCAGTGAATTATGTACTTGTACTCCTAGCTCCCTCTATTCTACAGCCTTCTCCAGGGCCCTAAAATTCACTGGGAAAGTCCTACTCTGGTTTGATGACCCAAAATGTAACACATCACACTTTCATCTTATCGGTTACCTTTCGATACCAGAATTTCAATGAAGTATCATCAAACAGTTCGGTAGCGTTTAAAGGTAGAAGAGCAACATTCTTCATTGAGGAGAGCAACGGGATGACTCTGTACTTAGGCTCTGGATATTGGCTCAAGTTGCCACTGAACCCCTTCATGAAGAAATAGATTGTTTTATTTGGGTTTTGACGAGCAGCAGACTCCACTGAGCACATCACCAATGGCTTCAGCTCCACGTTGTCTGTTGTTTCCACAAACATAATCCCAGGATTCAGGAGTGGACGAGGATCCTCCATGGTAGCTTCATCTTCCACTTGTGACATTCTTACCATATTCATTTGAAAATGTTGTGTTTTCATATGCCAACATACATACAGCAGAACACTAGATCCAATTATGAAAACAAGGATAAACATCTGAGGAATGGGAATCATGGTGTGGCAATGAGGTGCTTCTCCAAAGGATCCTGTGAATTAATAAATCAAAAAGTATTATTCCCTGAGCATGGAAGAGCCTGAAATTTTTTTTACCGCTTTAGAGAGGAGCATGCTGAGAAATCTGAAACTTCAAAAGACAACAATTGCCAAGCAATTAGAAGTCTAATTTATTTGTACCACCAGGTGTGTGCCAGTGGAATCAATATTAAAATAGGTCCTGTTGACTATATAGGGCGAGATTCATTACTGACAACAACAGCAGATAGCAATGTTGGGAATCCTGGCCGACAATCCAGAATTTATCACCTTCTACCTCACCCTCTCTTTGTTTAACTCAGCTCACCCCAGCATCCGAGATGTAGTGGTAGCAAGTCCTGCTTGTGAATCTTGGGGAGACGGTAGACATGAGCTGTGCACATTGAGGGTGGAGGCGTGGAGGTAGGATTGCCTGAGGATGAAAGATCAGTGATAAAGGCATTCGATTTTTGGATGGAGGGAAGGATAAGTCATTTTTTGGCAGCTGGAAGAAGGGTCTCGACCTGAAACCCATTCCTTCTCTCCAGAGATGCTGCCTATCATGCTGAGTTACTCCAGCATTTTGTGTCTACCTTAAATGAAAACCAATGCTGGAAGTAATTTTAATAGGACACGCAGCAACATTTTCAGTCAATAACATTTCACCAGATTCCTCCACTCCCTTGTCAGACAGGTTTGTGAGCTTTAATTCTGCCGGAGCATTAACCTTGTTGCTGAAGGGTGGAGGCCAAAATTGTGCACACAGCCAGTGACAGAACTGCAGCGCAGCTGAAGGTAAGTTTTGTAAGTTTAGGTTCCTTTGAATGGAACCTAGATAAACGCCGTTTCTCTTTTCACATTTCTTCCCAACATGAACATGACAAAATTTTCATTGAAAACCTTTAACCAAAGAGCTCAGAAGAGGATGTCCCCAAGGACATTTCTACAGCAGTGGTTAAACCAAATGACAAATGCACATCCTTCCCCTGAACGCGTTCGCTCGTGTGTCAGACGATATAGCTGGGTGTTGGCTTCTGTTGTCGTCCAACACGTTGAAAGAATTGTTACCCAACGCATCACAGAGTGCATCGTGTCGTCGCTTCCAGGGATCATGATCACTGAGTAGACTTCTTGTATCAAACACTAGAAAGATTTGGCTTTACCGAAGATTCAATTCAAGTTATTAAAGCAATTTACCAGCAACCTACTGCAAGGGTAAAGGTGAATGGGTCCTTAACTGATAGATTTGTGTTGGGAAGAGGAACGAGACAGAGATGTTGTCTTAGCCCTACTCTGTTTGCTATATATATTGAACCATTGGCTCAAGTGATTCATCAAGATGGGGAACTGAGGGGAGTAACAATAAGAGACAGAGAACATAAAATTGGCCTTTTTGCTATAAATGATGTATTATATTGATATAATGATGTATCTCATGGAAGAAAACATCTAATTTCCAACGATGACGGGGATCATAGAGAAATTTAATTTTTAGGCAGGATATAAAATGAATATTTAAAAAACTCAAACCCTCCTATTTAATTGTGCTCCTCCAGAAGAAATCAAACAAAAGTATAATATTAAATGGGATTCAAAATCAATCAAATACCTAGGGGTACATATAACAAAAAATATATCAATGTTGTATGGGGCCAATTATAATCACATCAACCAAAACACAAGAGAAAGATAGAGAAAGATGGTCCACCTACCCAATGGATATTAGTAGTAAGATAAATGTGGTGAAAATTAATATTTTGCCAAGGCTATTGTACTTGTTTCAATCTCTGCGAATAGAGATACCATTAAAACAATTCACGGAATGGGATAAATTAAAATCTAGATTTATTTGTGGAGGAAAGAAGGCCAGAATTTGATACACTACACTCCAGTTGCCAAAGGACAAAGGTGGAATGGCACTTCCAAATTTTAGGATATATTTCTATGCAGCCCAACTTCGACCAGTAATTAATTGCCGTGAGGACAGCTATATAGCTAGGTGGAAAGAGATTGAGACATATATCCCTGACTTCCACATCCAAACACTCTTGGGAGAAAAAGCGCCTCCTGGACATATCAGGAGTATAATCGATTCAATAACGATATTTACTTTAGAAACCTGGTTCACTTTCACCAGACAACTTAAACTGAATAAAGGACAAAACGTTTTAAGATGGATAGCTTTGGATAACAAATTGAAATCAGGGATGTATGACTCAACATTTAAAGAGAGGATGAAGAAAGTAATGACTGCATTTTGTACTGTTATTGAAAATGGAGACTTAAGAAGTTTTCAAGATTTGAAGGATAGATTTGCACTTCGGAACCAAGACTTGTTTAGATACCTCCAACTGAGAGATTATTACAATAAAAAAGTAAAAAGGGGGACACTAGCATAAAGGAATCCAGTGATAGAAGTGATAGTTAATGCATATCACCAAAAAAAAAATTAAGGATTATTTCTAAACTTTATCATAGTTTAATGGAATGTCAAGCTAAAACAGTATGTAAAATTTAAGTGGGAAAAGGAATTGAACATCACAATCTCAGAAGAAGAATGGCATCATATGTGTGTAACACTACAGACATCCACTAATTCACAAAAATGGAGAGAATTTAATTGGAAATATTTGATTAATTTCTTTATTACGCCTAACATAAAAAGCAAGCAAATTCTAAGGCAGCGAAACGTGCTGGAGATGCAAATCATGCACATATCTTCTGGAGTTGCCCAAAAATAGAGCCATTTTGGAACAGAGTGAATTCAGAATTAAAGGAGGTATTAGGATATATAGTCTCCAAGAAGTGTTCCATTTTATACCTGGGTAACATAAATACAGTGCTGCTGAAGGAAGATCATTACTTGGTTAAAATCCTACTCACAGCTGTCAGAAACTAGCTTGCAGCAGGCACACCCAGACCTAGACAATGGTTAGACATAGTACAGGAAATATTTGTCATGGAGAAAATGACATATTCTGTAAGAGTGAAAGAAGACGAGTTTAACAAAAAATGAGAAAAATGGATTAGGTAAAGAAATAAAGACATCAACACTGTATAATTTTATTGACAATAATGTAAGTTATTGGAAAATGTTTTAATGTTCTGTATCCTGCATCATTAATTGTAAACTGAACCTCCCGCTGCAACTGTTGTACGTTTCACTGCATTGTTGTATGTTTCTTTGGTATATTTGTGTTTTATTTGTGTATGCATAAAAGCAAAAAAGACTAAAGTGAACAAAAAACGAAGACATGGGAAATAAAACACTTTTTTCCAAGATAAGAACCAAAGTACAGTATAATTCCAAAATAAATATGTTTAAGAGCTTTGTCACTCACCTGTTTTAAACTGGCAGTGTCAGTGAAGATGTTTCGTGAGACTGTCCTCGGTCGTTTAATTTGGCATTTGGTATCCTGAGTTTATGTTTGCATACCTTTATTTATGAATAATAGGTGTGCCCAAAGACGATTTGATCATTTATGGGTGTGAACACAAAGAGCGGTTTTATGTAAAACATGCTGTAAGGTGACAAAGAATATATCAAAATGGAAGGAATTGTGGAATGCAGGAAGTAATTGTAATAGATGAGGTGGCTACATTCAGTCAATGAGGAATGAGAGGTGAACATTTTGCATGCTCAAAATCATGAGAGGAATAGTTTGAATAGATCTACAGAGTGCCTTGCGTAGAGTAGGGAAATTGTGAACCAGAGGACATCAGTTTAAGGTGATGGGAGAAATATTTAATGGGAACCTGGGAGGTAACATTTTCACACAAAGGATGGTGGGTGTGTGTTAAGAACTGCCGGAGGACTTTAGTGAATTCTTCTTTTTCATTTTCTGTTCACATTTTCAGCAGCAATTGTCAAGTTAGTTAGTTAATTAAATATCTCTGAAACCAAGAATACAGTGGCTTGCAAAAGTATTCATACCCCTTGAAATTTGCCACATTTTGTCACGTTACAACCACAAACGTAAATGTATTTTATTAGGATTTTATGTGATAGACCAACACAAAGTGGCGCATAATTGTGAAGTGGAAGGAAAATGATACATGGTTTTCAAATCTTTTACAAATAAAAAACTGAGAAGTGTGGCGTGCAAAAGTATTCAGCCCCCTTTACTCTGATACCCCTAAATAAAATATAGTGCAACCAATTGCCTTCAGAAGTCACCTAATTAGTAAATATAGTCCACTTGTGTGTAATCTAATCTCAGTATAAATACAGCTGTTCTGTGAAGGCCTCAGAGGTTTGTTAGAAAACAATAGTGAACAAACAATGTTCCTTGGGCATCATGAAGCCCAAGGAACACACCAGACAGGTCAGGGATAAAGTTGTGGAGAAGCTTAAAGCAGGGTTAGGTTATAAAAAAATATCCCAAGCTTTGAACATCTCACGGAGCACTGTTCAATCCATCATCCGAAAATGGAAAGAATATGGCACAACTGCAAACCTACCAAGACATGGCCTTCCACCTAAACTGACAGGCCGGGCAAGGAGAGCATTGATCAGAGAAGCAGCCAAGAGGCCCATGGTAACTCTGGAGGAGCTGCAGAGACCCACAGCTCAGGTGGGAGATTCTGTCCACAGGACAACTATTAGTCGTGCACTCCACAAATCTGGTCTTTATGGAAGAGTGGCAAGAAGAAAGCCATTGTTGAAACAAAGCCATAAGAAGTCCCGTTTGCAGTTTGCCACAAGCCATGTGGGGGACACAGCAAACATGTGGAGGAAGGTGCTCTGGTCTGGTCAGACCAAAATTGAAGTTTTTGGCATAAATGCAAAACGCTATGTGTGGTGGAAAACTAACACTGCACATCACCCTGAACACACCATCCCCACTGTGAAACATGGTGCTGTGGGGATGCTTTTCTTCAGCAGGGACAGGGAAGCTGGTCAGAGTTGATGGGAAGATGGATGGAGCCAAATACTGGGCAATCTTGGAAGAAAACCTCAAAAGACTTGAGACTGGGGCGGAGGTTCACCTTCCAGCTGGACAACAACCCTAAACGTACAGCCAGAGCAACAATGGAATGGTTTAGATCAAAGCATATTCATGCGTTAGAATGGCCCAGTCAAAGTCCAGACCTAAATCCAATAGAGAATCTCTGGCAAGACTTGACAGTTGCTGTTCACAGACGCTCTCCATCCAATCCGACAGAGCTTGAGCTATTTTGCAAAGAAGAATGGGCAAAAATTTCAGTCTCTAGATGTGCAAAGCTGGTAGAGACATACCACAAAAGACTTGCAGCTCTAATTGCAGCGAAAGGTGGTTCTACAAAGTATTGACTCAGGGGGGCTGAATACTTTTGCACGCCACACTTTTCAGTTTTTTATTTGTAATAAAATTTGGAAATCATGTATCATTTTCCTTCCACTTCACAATTATGCACCACTTTGTGTTGGTCTATCACATAAAATCCCAATAAAATACATTTACATTTGTGGTTGTAACGTGACAAAATGTGGAAAAGTTCAAGGGGTATGAATACTTTTGCAAGCCACTGTAAATACTTGGAGACCTCTGAAGATACTGAGAAGTTCTAGAAGCAGAATAAGGCCATTCGGCTCTTCAAGTCTACACCATTCAATCGTGGCTGATCCATCCTTCCCTCTCAACCCCATTCTCCTGCCTTTGCCCCATAAAACCTGCCACCCATGCACCCAATGTGCATGCACCTTCAATCGACACTATTGGTTTGTCCAGAGCATCTACAGACACTCCATTAGTAATTTATTTCTATCTAGAACTCATTTGCTGAGATGATGTTTTACCCATCTTACTCTGTTCCAATGGGTACTCAAAGCCATGAAATCTGATTGACTTTGACTGTGGAATTGATCCAACTGCTGACTCAATTGGAGCCGTTTTTTCACTTGGTCTAGAGCTCATCATCTTCGATGATCTAGAACTGCATCTTCAAACCTCGCATTCCAATATCTCCTTCTCTGATTTGGCCACTGCCATCTTTGTGTCTACTTCCAGTTGTTCCTTACATCGCCTCATCTCATTTATCCATTCTATTAGTCATCTCATCTTTTCTGCTTTTTGTCTTATCTCTTGTGTCGCTCAATCATCTCTTCTTTATGTCGCTCAAGACATATGTTTCTTCTTCAAGGCATCCGCTTCTATTGAGAGAGGGGCTAGATCAGATTCAACTCCCAATCGAGCAGAAGCCCTTGATACCGAACTGGCTATAGAACCAGATTTATGTCTTGATCTTTGTGTAGATAATTTTGAGATATTATCTCGTGGTGTAATCTCATCTTCCATTCCAGCATCTTGTTGCATCGCACCTCCAGCTGTTAAGCACGTAAGTTGTGGTATCATATTTGATAACCATTCCTCTGCCTTATCCATGAAACCATTGAATATCTTCACCTGATCATTATACCAATAGATGTGTCTTTCGCGTTCTTCCAGAGATGGCTCTGAGTCCATCAATGCATTATGTTCCTTTCCAACGTCATCGCAGAGATTATTTCTAAACTTTATCATAGTTTAATGGAATGTCAAGCTAAAACAGTATGTAAAATTTAAGTGGGAAAAGGAATTGAACATCACAATCTCAGAAGAAGAATGGCATCATATGTGTGTAACACTACAGACATCCACTAATTCACAAAAATGGAGAGAATTTAATTGGAAATATTTGATTAATTTCTTTATTACGCCTAACATAAAAAGCAAGCAAATTCTAAGGCAGCGAAACGTGCTGGAGATGCAAATCATGCACATATCTTCTGGAGTTGCCCAAAAATAGAGCCATTTTGGAACAGAGTGAATTCAGAATTAAAGGAGGTATTAGGATATATAGTCTCCAAGAAGTGTTCCATTTTATACCTGGGTAACATAAATACAGTGCTGCTGAAGGAAGATCATTACTTGGTTAAAATCCTACTCACAGCTGTCAGAAACTAGCTTGCAGCAGGCACACCCAGACCTAGACAATGGTTAGACATAGTACAGGAAATATTTGTCATGGAGAAAATGACATATTCTGTAAGAGTGAAAGAAGACGAGTTTAACAAAAAATGAGAAAAATGGATTAGGTAAAGAAATAAAGACATCAACACTGTATAATTTTATTGACAATAATGTAAGTTATTGGAAAATGTTTTAATGTTCTGTATCCTGCATCATTAATTGTAAACTGAACCTCCCGCTGCAACTGTTGTACGTTTCACTGCATTGTTGTATGTTTCTTTGGTATATTTGTGTTTTATTTGTGTATGCATAAAAGCAAAAAAGACTAAAGTGAACAAAAAACGAAGACATGGGAAATAAAACACTTTTTTCCAAGATAAGAACCAAAGTACAGTATAATTCCAAAATAAATATGTTTAAGAGCTTTGTCACTCACCTGTTTTAAAACTGGCAGTGTCAGTGAAGATGTTTCGTGAGACTGTCCTCGGTCGTTTAATTTGGCATTTGGTATCCTGAGTTTATGTTTGTATACCTTTATTTATGAATAATAGGTGTGCCCAAAGACGATTTGATCATTTATGGGTGTGAACACAAAGAGCGGTTTTATGTAAAAACATGCTGTAAGGTGACAAAGAATATATCAAAATGGAAGGAATTGTGGAATGCAGGAAGTAATTGTAATAGATGAGGTGGCTACATTCAGTCAATGAGGAATGAGAGGTGAACATTTTGCATGCTCAAAATCATGAGAGGAATAGTTTGAATAGATCTACAGAGTGCCTTGCGTAGAGTAGGGAAATTGTGAACCAGAGGACATCAGTTTAAGGTGATGGGAGAAATATTTAATGGGAACCTGGGAGGTAACATTTTCACACAAAGGATGGTGGGTGTGTGTTAAGAACTGCCGGAGGACTTTAGTGAATTCTTCTTTTTCATTTTCTGTTCACATTTTCAGCAGCAATTGTCAAGTTAGTTAGTTAATTAAATATCTCTGAAACCAAGAATACAGTGGCTTGCAAAAGTATTCATACCCCTTGAAATTTGCCACATTTTGTCACGTTACAACCACAAACGTAAATGTATTTTATTAGGATTTTATGTGATAGACCAACACAAAGTGGCGCATAATTGTGAAGTGGAAGGAAAATGATACATGGTTTTCAAATCTTTTACAAATAAAAAACTGAGAAGTGTGGCGTGCAAAAGTATTCAGCCCCCTTTACTCTGATACCCCTAAATAAAATATAGTGCAACCAATTGCCTTCAGAAGTCACCTAATTAGTAAATATAGTCCACTTGTGTGTAATCTAATCTCAGTATAAATACAGCTGTTCTGTGAAGGCCTCAGAGGTTTGTTAGAAAAACAATAGTGAACAAACAATGTTCCTTGGGCATCATGAAGCCCAAGGAACACACCAGACAGGTCAGGGATAAAGTTGTGGAGAAGCTTAAAGCAGGGTTAGGTTATAAAAAAATATCCCAAGCTTTGAACATCTCACGGAGCACTGTTCAATCCATCATCCGAAAATGGAAAGAATATGGCACAACTGCAAACCTACCAAGACATGGCCTTCCACCTAAACTGACAGGCCGGGCAAGGAGAGCATTGATCAGAGAAGCAGCCAAGAGGCCCATGGTAACTCTGGAGGAGCTGCAGAGACCCACAGCTCAGGTGGGAGATTCTGTCCACAGGACAACTATTAGTCGTGCACTCCACAAATCTGGTCTTTATGGAAGAGTGGCAAGAAGAAAGCCATTGTTGAAACAAAGCCATAAGAAGTCCCGTTTGCAGTTTGCCACAAGCCATGTGGGGGACACAGCAAACATGTGGAGGAAGGTGCTCTGGTCTGGTCAGACCAAAATTGAAGTTTTTGGCATAAATGCAAAACGCTATGTGTGGTGGAAAACTAACACTGCACATCACCCTGAACACACCATCCCCACTGTGAAACATGGTGCTGTGGGGATGCTTTTCTTCAGCAGGGACAGGGAAGCTGGTCAGAGTTGATGGGAAGATGGATGGAGCCAAATACTGGGCAATCTTGGAAGAAAACCTCAAAAGACTTGAGACTGGGGCGGAGGTTCACCTTCCAGCTGGACAACAACCCTAAACGTACAGCCAGAGCAACAATGGAATGGTTTAGATCAAAGCATATTCATGCGTTAGAATGGCCCAGTCAAAGTCCAGACCTAAATCCAATAGAGAATCTCTGGCAAGACTTGACAGTTGCTGTTCACAGACGCTCTCCATCCAATCCGACAGAGCTTGAGCTATTTTGCAAAGAAGAATGGGCAAAAATTTCAGTCTCTAGATGTGCAAAGCTGGTAGAGACATACCACAAAAGACTTGCAGCTCTAATTGCAGCGAAAGGTGGTTCTACAAAGTATTGACTCAGGGGGGCTGAATACTTTTGCACGCCACACTTTTCAGTTTTTTATTTGTAATAAAATTTGGAAATCATGTATCATTTTCCTTCCACTTCACAATTATGCACCACTTTGTGTTGGTCTATCACATAAAATCCCAATAAAATACATTTACATTTGTGGTTGTAACGTGACAAAATGTGGAAAAGTTCAAGGGGTATGAATACTTTTGCAAGCCACTGTAAATACTTGGAGACCTCTGAAGATACTGAGAAGTTCTAGAAGCAGAATAAGGCCATTCGGCTCTTCAAGTCTACACCATTCAATCGTGGCTGATCCATCCTTCCCTCTCAACCCCATTCTCCTGCCTTTGCCCCATAAAACCTGCCACCCATGCACCCAATGTGCATGCACCTTCAATCGACACTATTGGTTTGTCCAGAGCATCTACAGACACTCCATTAGTAATTTATTTCTATCTAGAACTCATTTGCTGAGATGATGTTTTACCCATCTTACTCTGTTCCAATGGGTACTCAAAGCCATGAAATCTGATTGACTTTGACTGTGGAATTGATCCAACTGCTGACTCAATTGGAGCCGTTTTTTTCACTTGGTCTAGAGCTCATCATCTTCGATGATCTAGAACTGCATCTTCAAACCTCGCATTCCAATATCTCCTTCTCTGATTTGGCCACTGCCATCTTTGTGTCTACTTCCAGTTGTTCCTTACATCGCCTCATCTCATTTATCCATTCTATTAGTCATCTCATCTTTTCTGCTTTTTGTCTTATCTCTTGTGTCGCTCAATCATCTCTTCTTTATGTCGCTCAAGACATATGTTTCTTCTTCAAGGCATCCGCTTCTATTGAGAGAGGGGCTAGATCAGATTCAACTCCCAATCGAGCAGAAGCCCTTGATACCGAACTGGCTATAGAACCAGATTTATGTCTTGATCTTTGTGTAGATAATTTTGAGATATTATCTCGTGGTGTAATCTCATCTTCCATTCCAGCATCTTGTTGCATCGCACCTCCAGCTGTTAAGCACGTAAGTTGTGGTATCATATTTGATAACCATTCCTCTGCCTTATCCATGAAACCATTGAATATCTTCACCTGATCATTATACCAATAGATGTGTCTTTCGCGTTCTTCCAGAGATGGCTCTGAGTCCATCAATGCATTATGTTCCTTTCCAACGTCATCGCAGAGGTTCCATAGTTGGCCCATATTAGATTTCACTTTAATTGCATTCTGTACTGATTCCATTAGTTTCTTTTGTTTCTCAATTAATCTGTTAACCTGTTTCCATAATTTGTAAACTCTCCTTCTCGGTTTCTTCTCGGCAGTTTGTGTATTATCTGTTTCTTCTCGATACATGAGTTTTCTGTAGCTTTCAATTGACTCGTTAACTTGTTCCCATATCGACTTTTCCTCCTTCTTAGTTTCTTTCAGGCAGGCAGGTTGTCCTTGACTAATCTTGACTTCACCACCTTGTAGTTCCTCAGGCATGGCTCTTTATTCATCTTTTGGATACATGGATTCAAACAGGTCGTGGCAGATTGCCAAGTCTTTAAATTGAACGAACAAAGTCTTCTATGAATTCTGCACCAACTTTGTGTAAACATCGAGTGGCTATTTTTAAAACAATTTTCTCAAAACAATAACAAACTGAGATTGTTGCCAACATCTCTCAAACATCCATGGGCTTAAACAAATCAAGGTCAGTCGTCTCCTTTCTCCAGACAGATTGGAAAAACACTTGTTTTTGCTATCTTCCAAGCTAGTGGCTAGCTTTCTGGCTCTTCTTACAGAAGCCGTTTAAAATTAAAGCATTGCAGCTTCAAAATTCAAAAGAATAATAGTCGATTTCTTTTTTACAAGACGGCGTTGTAATTATCGAGACAGTATGTTGGGAGGGTATCAAATTTCAGGAGGATATACATGATCTGCTAAATTGAGCAGACATGTGGCAAATGGAATTTAATCCAGAGATATGATACATTGCATTTGATGCTTATAATGGCCCTGAGGACCACACCTGCAGTAAATGGTTTCAGTTCGGACCATGCTGCAGGTAGATGATCTCAAGACTATCCAGGGGTTTGAGAGTGTCATAGATAGGAGTTACAGTGATGTGGTCACGCATTAGGTACAGGCAGAAATTATGACCACCAGGAAAGGGAGAAGGCAGAGAGCGAAAGTATTCCCTGAAACCATTCCCCCGACACAGGTCCTTTGGATACTGTTGTGGGGGATGTGAAAAGATGGGGCCAGTGATGGGAGAGAAGCAGCAGAGCAGTGGTCTGGTCTGAAGTGTCGGACCTGACTCTGATTTATCTCACTGATGCCAGGGTCCAGGATGTCTCTAAATGGATGCAGAACATTCTCAAGGGTGAGGGCGAACATCAAGAAGTTGTGAATATTGGTACAAATTACATAGGTAGGAAAAGGGATGAGGTCCTGCAAAGTGAATATCTGGAAGATAGACACCAAAAGCTGGAGTAACTCAGCGGGTCAGGCAGCATCTCTGGATAGATTACATTTTGTGTTGGAACCCTTCTTCAGACTCAGTAGGTGATGTTTCGGAAGGAGTGATGGAAAAGTGGAGTTTAGAACCAATAATTCTCAAGGGCAAGAACGGCAGGGAGATGTGAAGGAACATAGAGAGCTCTTAGGGACAGCAGGATTAAACCCCTGTCTCACGGTGCGAGTTGGCCCATGAGTGACCCAGAGTTTTCACTCGTGGTGATCACGTAGCGGGAACATCGGAACTCACACGAGCAACTTATCGACTCGTGGCGCTAATGGCAGGTACCCGGGAAACTTGTTAACTCGTGAAAAAAATCAAACATGTTTGATTTTTTCCACGAGTCAAATTAACTGTTCAAGTTAAAAATTGAAACATTTAAACTCGTTGTAATAACGTAGTGGCCTGTGCGTTTACCTTAGTGACTCGTGAGTCTACCGTGGGAACTTTCTTATAATCTGTTCGTTCGCTCGAATAAAGACTGAACCAAAGATAGACACAAAATGCTGGAGCTCAGCAGACCAGGCAGCATCTCTGGAGAGAAGGAATGGAGTCGAGACCCTTCTTCAGACTTACCCGAAACACCATCCATTGTGTTAAACCACTTTACAATATTTTAAAATATTTATAACCTGTATCTATTTACTTGGGTACAAAATAAACACATCGAAACCTAAAAGCGAGAACGAGAAAATAAATAGGTCCGATATTTGCATAAAATCAACTCCTAGATTTTAGAAATGATGCAAAAGCCCGGCTTTACCATTCAAAACTGCAGCATTTCAAATTATCGAATTTATAAAAATACATTGAGAATCAATGATTCATAATGGAATGACTCCGCTCTTCAGTAGAAACAATTAATTTCCTCTGGGGTTTTTTTTTAACAGACATATTCTCTTTTTAAATGGGAATTAGTTTCGTTATTTTTGTTTGGAGCCTTATTTCTTTATTTCTCAATATCATCTTCGCTCCTCCGTCGAGAAAATCTCCACTGAACGCACTGGTTCTGATGGAGGAATTAAATAACATATATAGTGGAAATGTCAACATCTTTTTGATCTTGGGGTTAGTGGGGCGGTTTAGTCCATCAAGTCCGAACACACAGATCTGCTTCAGCTGATGTGAAGAAGGGTCTCGACCCGAAACGTCACCCATTCCTTCTCTCCAGAGATGCTGCCTGTCCCATTGAGTTACTCCAGCATTTCGTGTCTATCTCAGCAGGGCACAGTCCTGCGGTTAACACCGCACTCCAGACCTATCTAACCCCCTATTTGTGAAAGTTCCACACATATTTATCGATACTTTTTCCGGCAGTGTGCCCAGGCTACGGACACCACACTGAGCCCAAACTAAAACATCCCAGTACTTATTGGTGTGTATGGTTTGACCGAGGATACGTGCAATTTGGCCGAGGCACTTTACTGTCCGTGTGTAGGAAGGAACTGCAGATACTGGTTTACACCGACGAAAGACACAAACATGCTGGAGTAACTCAGCGGGACAGGCAGCGCCTCTGGAGAGAAGGAACGGGTGATGTTTCGGGTCGGGACCCTTCTTCAGGCTCCCCGCTCATTCTTCCCTCGTCGATGTGAACTTGTGGGGGTGCGAGAAATCGGGCATCGCTGGGTAAGGGGAAAAGAGGTTTTACTGCTGAATTATGCGCAACAGAAGCATGAAGTGGGGGTAATGTCCGTTTAAACTATCTCATGTTCCCACCCCCCCCCCCCCCCCCCCCCCCCCCCGTGTTGGGAGAGAAAGGGGAGAGAGTTGTGCAAACAAAGCACGGGAGACAGCATCTTTGGAGGGAAATCATAAAATGTACACGGATGTTTCGGGCCAGGACCCTAAAGGTTTACCCGTTTCCCAGATGCTGCCTGGCCGTTGGCTTCTTCCTGCAGTTTGCTTTTGTCCCAGACTCCAGCATCTACAATCTCCTTGGCCTCCAAAGGGAAAAGTTGCTCGTGAAGCAAAATCTTACTGCAAAATCAAAGTTGCAGTGCTTACGTATTTAGTTAAACCTGCACCTTAAACAGCTTCAAACTCTTCTTCCGTGGTTGGTGCCGACAGAATTGAAACGATTTTCCAAAGCACTCGGTTTGTGCTTCAAATTTAGTCATAACTTCCTCAATTGTATGAACAAAATGATCATTGAGCCCTCAACCTACTCTTTCATCTCGACCAGTTCGCTCTTCACCTCTTCTGACCGCTTAGAACGAGCAGGCGCGGAGACATTCGTCCACATTCAAAGATTTAATCTCCCATCTCCCCGCAGTGTGTAGACCTGACAGTAAATTCAATTAAAATATAACAAACCTCCGCCCGCTGGTCTTCTAACTATGTGATGTGTGTTTCAAACAAATCATAAGTATAGCTGTTCTGGCACTGGAGGGTGCGCATTTTCCCTTTGTAGGTCTTATCAATAGATGCGGCCACGCTGAATTTATCTTTAACTCAAAGCCACAGAATGGAGATCTGTAACATTCTTTAACATTGTTGCTTTATTAAAACATACCTTCATTCACAGTTGGCTCAAGAGTAACGGGAGAGGAACTTGGTAACTCGGGAGAGGAAGTTGGAACATCGCAGCAATGACATATCCGTGGGAACTCGGTTAAACACTTGATCATAAACTTGAAGTCTCGTACACAACCACGAGTCTTTCACTCGGGGTACCTCGTGGGTCAATTCGCACTGTGAGACAGGGCCATTAAGGGATATGGAGATAAGGCAGGAACGGGTACTGATTATGGATGATCAGCAGTGATCACATTGAACAGCGATGCTGGCTCGAAGGGCTGAATGGCCTACCCCTGCACCTATTGTCTATTGTCTATTGTGATGATGATAGTGTTTCAATGCAAGGAATATTGTGGAGAAAGCAGATAGAAACATCAAAACATAGACAAATAGAAAAATAGGTGCAGGAGCAGGCCATTCGGCCCTTCGAGCCAGCACCGCCATTCAATATGATCATGCTGATCATCTAAAATCAGTACCCTGCTCCTGTTTTATAGCCATATCCCTTGAAGAGCTAAATTTAACTCTCTCCTGAAAACATCCAGTAAATTGGCTTTCACTGTCTTCTGTGGTAGACAATTCCACAGATTCATAACTCTCTGGGTGAAGAACATTTCCTCATCTCAGTCCTAAATGACCAACCCCTTATTTTTAAACTGTGACCCTGGTTCTGAACTCCTCCAACAGCGGGAACTTTTTTCCTGCATCTAGCCTGTCCAATCCTTTAATAATTTTCTATGTTTCTATAAGATCCCCACTTATCCTAAATTCCAGTGAATATAAGTCCAGTCGACCAATTTTTTCATCATATGTCAGTCCTGCCACTCCGCGAATTAACCTGGTGAACCTATGCTGCACTCCCACAATAGCAATAATGTCCTTTCTCAAATTAGGAGACCAATATTGCACACAATGCTCCATGTGCGGTCTCCCAGGGCCCTGTACAACTGCAGTAGGACCTCCTTACTCTAGTAACGTTCCAACCACAGCCAAGTTGTTCCCTACAACCCTGCTGAAATAGAGATACAACATTTGCCACCCTCCAGTCTTCCGGCATTAACCCATAATTAGTTATTACTCATAACTCACAGCCAGGGTCCTTGCAATGTCCACTCTAGCTTCCCCACAGTGTCCTCAGATATATCTGATAAGGCCTTGGAGATTTGTCTACCTTATTACGCATTGGACTTTCAGCGCTTCGTCGACCATAATACTGACTGCTCGCAGAATGCTAACCTAGTTGGCATGGACAAATTGGGCCAGAAAAGGCACGTTTCCATAGAGCACAGATTAATGAATCTAGGGCTCTATCTTTCCTGATCCCTTTCAATCATTTACCACGTTGAAAAGTAAAGGCCATCCCTGCTTTATCAGCCATTCCCTTATCATCAATTTTTCTTTTGCCTGAAAACAATTTCACCTGCTTTGTATTCCTTTTTTTTACAATGTCATACCCTGAATTATAAAATAATACCACTTTGTACTGTTTTAGCACAAGCAGAATTCTTCTTTCCATATACATAAATAGTTTTGACAGATCTATACAGTATTTCGAAAAATCACTGTTTTATCCCAAATGTTTCCTCTGTAAATATAATTTCACCAGAAAGACATGTAAAATATTGGTCTATGGTGAATTGACCGTGGGACAGCTGCTGAAAATCACTGCAAATCCACATTGCAGAGATACATCACACAAACTGGAGGTCAGAAATTGACTCAGTTTTCCCCTTGCTCCCGTCCCCCCTCCGCAACTGTGCCCCTGGACTTGTACCTATTTCTACCTCTGTCATACCTTCCACCTACATTCCTTCCTCTGGTCTCACAATTTGCAATTCTACAACTCTTTTGTCTCACTCCGTCAGCTTTTCCATGTTCTGCTGGGATGCTGCCTGATCTGCATAGTTACTCCAACACCTTGTGTCTTTTTTTTGTCAGAAATTGGTGTTTGATTCCAATTTAAATGGCACATGAACTGGACTTGGATCCAGAATGAAAGAACAGTTGCCAGAAAGCTAAGTGTAACAATGAATGCGTTGTGAATAGCAATTGTGCTCAAAGGGGATTTTATATACAATTTATACTGTAACTTTGGAAAATCCATCGTTACCTTTGTCACCCATTGTACAATATCAGGACATAAATCACCATGAACTATGATTCAACTGAATTACATTTCTGTATGTAGTTGGACAATATAACTGAAAAAAATATGTTCAATTAAAGATCCAGCAATGATTTTCTATTTATTGTTGGAATTCATATAATTCCAGACATATGCTCCTTACGTTGCTGAGAAGTACTTCTAAGCTGGATATGGGATTGGGTAGAACCGATCTGGGATTCATAAAGAGATGCCGTTGCATTATTTGCCAATGAAGGGAGCTAGATTATCCGTCTGACACCATTTCTTCAGCACACGGGTAAGCAGTCTATGGCCTTGTTGACCCCAAACATTTCCAATTGGCCACAAAATCTTCCATGTAATTCCATATAAAAGGATGATGCCCCGTTACTGACAGCTCCAGCATTCTCAGGGCATGTAAAGTTAGTAAACGGCATTGGCCTCCTTGATATAATATCAGTATCCAGGTAGATGCCCCCATATTTCCACAGCATTGCTAATCTGCAGCCATCAGCAAACACATGAGTCCAATACACCTTCTTTTCTGGATTTACCTGTGGGATAATGGACAAAAAAAGTTCAATTCATTATGTTAATTTTCATTCTTTCTAAATATGCAGTCTTTCTTTCTGCAGTCATTTTGTCTCTTCCTCGTGACACAATCCTTTAACAGTCAAGGAATTGAATATAGAAGTTGGGATGTTATGTACAATTGTACAAGACATTGGTGGCACCCCTCTTAGTGTATAGTGTTCTGTTCTGGTCACCCAGTGATAGGGAATGATGTTGTTGAATTAGTTGGGCAGGTTAGGACTTTATTCCTTGGACAGCAGGAGACTGAGGGATGATTTTATAGAGGTAAGTAAAATCTTGAGTGGAATAGATAGGGTGAATGAACATAGTCAGAAAATTAATGAAAAGAAGGCATAAGTTATGGCAGACAATTTAATAGGAACCTGAGAGGCAATGTTTTCAAACAGTGGGCGGTGGCTACATGGAACGAGCTGCCAAATGAACTAGTTGAGGCAGCTACAATAACAGCATTTCAAAGTCAGACACAAAATGGTGGAGTAACTCAGAGGGATAGGCAGCATCTCTGGAGAAAAGGAATGGGAATGTTTCAGGTCGAGACCATCTTCAAAGTCAAAGACATTGTTCAGGCACATGACAGGAAAGTTTTGGAGAGATATGGGGAGTGATAATGGGAGAAATTATGTGGGGGCCAAAGGGAGCATGATAATCCGACAATTCGTGTCATACCGCTGAGATGCAAGTTACCCAAATGGAATATGAGGTGCTGTTCATTGACCGCCAGGAGGCACCGCACAATGGCTGCCTCGTCAACGGTCTGTCTTCGTCTTTTTCATTCTTTGTGTTTTTAGTTTGTGTAACATGTATGTTTTAACTTATCTTTAGTTTTTGTATTTTGTGGCTGGTGGTGCGGATGGTGGGGGGAAACTTTTTTCAACTCTTTCCTCGATGGAGATGCAAATTTTTCCATGTTGTGTCTCCACTTGCACTGCGGCCTAACATCGTAGAGTTGGCAGCCTCTTGTTTGGGTCTTTTAGAGCTCCAAAACCACGGAGCCTGCAGACTTTAACATCTTGGAGTGGACGATCCCTTTGCCATGGGACCAATTTTGTGAACTCCAAGCCGCAGGAATTTTCGACAGTCGAGATTAGCCCACCGTGATGTGGGAGCTCAATTGCCGGCTTTGGATGGTTCGACTCCCCCAACCACGGGAGGAAAGGAGGAAAGAAGATAAGATTTTATTGCCTTCCATTCACAGTGGGGAATGTGGAGGAAGCCAAACCAAATTCCTTGTATATTGCAAAACATACCTGGCTAATAAATAATGATTATGATTACGATTATGATGTCTCCCGATGTCAAAGTCACAAAGTCAAAGCTCCCAGTGGGTGCTAGCAAGTCCCGCTGCACTTTAAGCTGCGACGGGCGATGTAAGGCCCTGCTCCGGCTCTTAATGTTGGAGCCCCCGACGGGCACTAGCATTAAAGCCGCGCCGGGCGATGTAAGGCCCCACTACAGTGTCACTTTAAAACCCCGCAATTCGTTCGAGAGAAGATGCCGTTGCGTGAGCTCCGAAATGGGGTCTCCCACCAGGGACCCACGAGTTCCCGATGTCACCGTCCACGGGCCTGCGGCTGGAGCCTCCGAGCTCCAGAGTAGGGCCGCAGCGGCGACGCCACCACAGCTTCTCCACGCTCGAAGCCGGCCAGCTCCACGATGGTGAGTCCGCCGGCTCTGCGACTGGAGCCTCCAGGTCGTTCCGGTTGGAGGCCGCTCCACGGTGCTAAACCCGACAACGGACACCCGACAGGGAAAATGATCGGGTCACCGAACAAGAAGTGATTTTTAAGTTTCCCCCACCACCCACCCCCCCACCCCCCCCGCCCCATCACACATACACAGTTACAAACTATACCCTCAAACGGGTCTCAAAAAAATAAAAAAAGACAAACGGACTGCAGAGGCCGCTGCGACGTCGGTCGCGCCGCCCACCATGGTTTAGAAAAACTCTCCTGAACACTTTTGAGGAATTGCACGCCATTTTAAACCCTTCACACTATGATTTTCCCAGTTTATATTGGGATAGTTAAAATCCCCTACTACAACAACCTTATTTGACCTGCAGCTGTCTGCAATCTCCTGGCACATTTGTTCTTCTAATTCTCATTGACCATTCGGGAGTCTGTAGTATCCTACCAACAAGGTGATCCACCCTTTTTTTCTTCCTCAGCTTCACCCATATCAGCCTCACTAGAATAACCCTGTGTTGCTGAACCTCCTTCCTCTACCTACGTATATCATTTGTGCCAACATGCACAACAACCTCCTGCTGCTCCCCTCAGTCTTGAGGCTGCTCATTGCAGCTGCTCCGAGAAGTCCTGGACCCTGGCACCGGGACAGCAACACACCATCGTGGAGTCTCGCTTGCTGCCGCAGAATCTCTTCTCCGCACCTATGACTAATCGAGTCCCCCACCGATACGGCTCTGCCTGAAGTCACTCTTCCCTGTTGAGGCTCTAGCACCAGGGTTGGAGTCACAGCCCTGGCTGCCATTCATTCTTGTCGTGTCATCCTCTTGACGGCTTCCCAGAGGTTGTACCTGTTTTCAATAGGTGCAGACACCGGAGGTCCCTCACTCCATGTTTACTTTCTCTTCCTCGTTGTTACTCACCTTCGCTCTTCCTGTATCCTCGGTGTGACAACCTCACTGTAGGTCTTGTCCAGGAAAACTCTCGTTTTCTCAGGCTAGGCCCTGAGGTCATTCAGCTACTGCTCCAGTTCCCTAACACGTTTATTCAGGAGCTGCACCTGGACACAATTTCCGCAGGTGTAGTTGTCAGAAGCACCAGCAGTGTCCCTGACCTCCCACATCCTGCAGCAGAGACACTGTAACAACTTTACTGCCATTACTTCAGTGGACAAAATCACAAATATATTGTTTAGTTCAGTTTAGTTTTGAGATACAGCGCGGAAATAGGCCCATCGGCCCACCGTGTCTTCACCAACAAGCAATCCCCATATATTAACACTATCCTACACCCACTAGGGGCAATTTTTGCATTTACCAAGTCAATTAACCTACAAACCAGTCTTTGGAGTATGGCAGGAAACCGAAGATCTCGGACAAAACCCACATAAGTCCCGGCGAAAACGTAAAAACTCTGTACTGACCGAACCCGTAGTTGGGATCGAACCTGGGTCTCTGGCACTGCATTTGCTGTAAGGCAGCAACTCTACGCTGCACCACCGTGACCGCCCTAGAGAAGGAACCATAACCGCATTGTTCCTGGTTCCTTCTTTTGACTTCTACGTTTCGATTTACTTTCTTTGTTACTTCATATCTGATTACCTATTTGTATTATTCTTCTCATTTAATTTAAAAATATTTCCTGTTTCCACCAGATCATATCCTTTTGTCTTTTTCTGTCCTATGTCCCCTACCTTGTTGTACGTGAGATGTCTCTAATTATTACAAAATGAAAAAACTGCAGCTGCCAGAAATCCAAAACAAAATCAGAAAATGCTGGAAATCCTCATCATCAGGTAGCTTCTGTGGAGAGAAAAAAAAGTTACTGCTTCAGGTCAATGATCTTTCATCAGCACTCTCTGTTTTTACATTACTAATTCTGATGAAATATTATTGACCGTAAATCACTACCTAACCTGCAAAAACTACTTCCAGCTTTTCATTTTGGTATAGTTCTTTTTCATGATCATCACATTAAACAGTTGTTCCTTTTTCTCAGGTTTTCTTTGGTCGCACCGACAGATGGCAATTAATGCACTGCTAACATTTGTCAAAAGGCCAAATGATAAATGAAGCAATCCTTGGAACATTCTTTCAGTCAAAAGTTGAGCCTCACTGACTCAACCTATTTAAAATAGGTGAGCAGCTATAGTCTGTAAAATGTTTTCTTTGGAATAAATTTGCAGTTTGGTTCTTATTTTGGGAAAATGCATTTTATTTATTTTCAGCATAGTTTCTTTTGATATTATCGACTGCAGAGAGAAGTTTGTGGAAGTTATAACACTAGCAGTTCTTGAAATCCTCAGCCTTGTTTCTCCAAACTGTTTTCACATTGTTTCCTGATCTATAAGTGAGACTCCAGCATGGTGTGTTGCCTCCCTGGTACCAGGGTCCAGGACGTCTCGGAGCAGCTACACGGCAGCCTCAAGAGTGAGGGGGAGCAGCCGGAGGTCGTTGTGCATGTTGGCACAAACTATATAGGTAGGAAGAGAAAGAAGGTTCTGCAACACAAGTTTATGGAATTGGGTAGAAGACTGAAAAGCAGGACCTGCAGGGTCGACAAGCTAAACTGGCAAAGACTGTCCAAAAGGACAATATTTGGCAGGAAGGTACTGCCTCAACATCCAATGAGGATGTCAACTGTCGGCTCTCAAAACTGGAAAATCTGATTGGGAGACTGGTCGAAGGGAATGTGCACCGCACACAAACGACTGATACAAGCAGTTCAATTCAGTCGTCTGCGGCGGCATTGCCAGGTCAAGGTGCTGGATATCTTCTGCTCAGAGGCAGGGAGATTTGAGGATTATTACACGGTAGACACTGATTGCGTGGAAGTCAACAATTAACTAGAATTCCCTCAAACAGATGATACATTACAACTCAAAACTAAAACATTGCTGCCAGCACTCATGACAAAAGAACCGTGAGAGGAAGAACTTGCGAGTAGCATTGTATACTTGACTTCCCACCAGTTGAATGAGAAGAACATGCAGGACACTGCTGAAAAGTATGTTAGTCCTGATAACTGCCAGACCCTTGATGTACCGAAGGTTAATGGCACCATTTGGGACAATCCGAATGGCAAAACAAAGTCAAAAGACTTAAAACTCTAGCGAGTTTAGGGTTTCTCACAAGAGGGATTACGGCATTTGCAAGGTCGGTGGATGGAACGCAACTGTCTGGTTTGCAGCAAGACGCTTTAGCGCTACTGCGTAATGCTCAGTTTGAGCTCAATTGCGTTCGCAAAGATTGTACAAGGCCTGAGATAAACATCCCTACCAAGTTAGCGGCAGAAACCGCTACACTGAAGCTGGTTGGAGCACCAGGCCTACACAGCAATGACAGAATCAGAGGCCTTTTTTTATGCGCAGTTTCACAGCGCTCACCATGGGGGCAGAGCGCTCCACACACTCAGTCTCGACCCCCAGCAGGCCACGATGCCAGAGCGAAAGGGAGGGGACAGAACAAAAACTAGGGAGGGGACAGAACAAAAAAGTCCATGCTAGAGCCGACTATTGCATATCTGGGTTTTGTCACAAACTCTTCAGATATGTCTGTGACCCTACCCACAGATAAGAAACAGAATATTGTAGATGCATGCACAGGTTTACTTGAAAATGAGAAGCCTACCATACGGCAGGTTGCAAGGGTGATAGGAAAGATGGTAGCTGTCTTCCCAGCCACACAATATGGGGCTATGCATTATAGAAATCTGGATCGTGAGAGGGTTCTTGCCCTGAGATTGAATAAGGGGCATTTTGACCGATGTATGAGGTTGACGGATATCAGAGTTACAGTGGTGGATTAAGCGCACACACACAAGGGTTCAGGTTTCATTGTACCTAGAACATAAACCCACAATAACATTACAAAGTGATACTAGTGGGCAGGGCTGAGGTGCAACTTACACCAATACTAACTATGGTGGTTGGTGGAATGAGGATGAGTTGCAACAGGACCAAAAGTGTGGCATCAACTACTTGGAAATGCTAGCAGCATTCCATGCATTGAGAACGTATTGTGGGAATGACCATGATATGCATATCAGGCTACAATTGGAAAACACAACAGCAGTAACGTACATAACCTTATTGGTGGCTGTAAGTCTCAATCATGTGATGCACTAGCGAAGTCCATTTGGGTGTGGTCTAGATAGAAAAATATGGGTGTCAGCTGCTCATCTGCCAGGTAGATATAACATAGAAGCAGACACCAGGTCAAGAAAATGCAATGAATGAGCAGAATGGATGTTAAATCAGGCAGTGTTCAAGAAGATAAAATCTCGATATGGAACAGCTGAGGTTGATCTGTTTGCTTCAAGACTTAATAACTAAGTATCAAGGTATGTAGCCTGGAAACCAGACCCTGGGGCAGAAGCAGTAGATTCCTTTTCTTTGGACTGGGGTGGATTATCATTTTACTTCGGAATCACGTGAGTGACTATGTGAAGAAGCTCCGCCTGGCGCTAGAACGGCATTACGACGACGCTGACGGCAGAAGCAAGCGGCCGGAACGGACCCGCAGGTAAGTGCAAGGAAAAGAGGGGACGTTCTAAAAAAGACGTTACGCTGGTAAAACCAGCAAAAGAGAAAGTAAAATTTAAAATCAGAGTCACGCTGGCGTACTGATTTAGCCAGATAATGGAAAAGAAAAATGGAGGTCTCAAAGGAAAATTTCGCGGGTAAAAAGATCGTCCCAGGGTGAAGCTAAAGAGTCAGGACAAGACTTTAGTGCGGATCCGGTTCCAATACCGGTGGCCGCTGATTCACCCGTTAGTGAGAATATAATTTCTCCAGAAATGCAAACCACGGAGGAAAATGTTCCTAGAAAAAGTAAAAAGAAATCCGTGAGGCCCGTGGTTTCTGATAATGACTCTGATAATGAAAGTCCTCTGGATAATAAAGCTATATGGCTAAAAATGGAACATATGGAGAAAGTGCTCCAAAATATAATGAGACAAGGGTCACAGTACCCAGAAGTTTCCCAAAATGACCCTGAGGGGTTTGAAGATACAGAAATTTGGGATGTTAGCATTGTACTTACTTTACTTAGGCAATGGACTCCAATCGAAGTTTTGTCATTGGAAAAGTTAACATTTAAATTAGTAATGTTAATGGCATTGGTTTCAGCTCAAAGGGTGCAAACATTACAAATGTTACGTTTAGACTGTATGCATGTGACTGCAGATAACATTGTGTTCTATGTTTACGATCTGATCAAACAAAGCAGACCAGGGAGAACTGGAGCAAAGGTAATGTTTCAAGCTTACCCCATTGATCCAAGGTACACAAAAAGCTGGAGAAACTCAGCGGGTGCAGTAGCATCTAAGGAGCGAAGGAGATAGGCGACGTTTCGGGTCGAGACCCTTCTTCCCATTAATCCAACGTTGTGTGTAGTTAAACATTTGAATCATTATGTAAAAGTTACCAAAACTCTTCGAGGTGATGAAAAAAACATTAATGATTACGCATAAGAAACCACACACAAAAGCTTCAGTGCAAACAATCTCAAGGTGGTTAAAACAGGTGTTACTTTTAGCAGGAGTAGACACTGATGTGTTGAAATCTCACTCCACCAGGGCAGCAGCTACATCCGCTTCTGCGAAGTTACAGGACGTACCACTCGAATATTTTAGAAACCGCAGGGTGGTGTAAAGAGAAACTTTTTCAAAGTTTCTACAATAAACCTGTTCACCAATGAGATAAGCTTTGACTTGCGTGTTGGTTCACTATAATCACCTGCCTTTGTTTCACTAGGTGCGTGGGATTGATAGGTCACGTTCAATTATGTTATCACTTATATCTTTTATCACTTTGTATGGTTCCCCCTCAGATGTAAAAAGAGGGTTATTATATGTTCTTTTTATCATTAAAAGATTTATGGAAAGAACTAAAACTAGTCTGGTAAAAGGTTTTTACTCATGTAGATGTGTTGACCCTAGCCGACTGTCGTATGGAAGAATTCTACGACATGGAAAACACAGAAGCTTCAAAATATTCACGTAGTCACTCACGTGACTCCGAATTAAAATAGTAAGATTAAACGAGAACTTACCATTTCGAAGTTTGATCGTTATTTTATGAGGAGTAATGATGAGGGATTACGTGCCCCCTCCACTCCACACCCTCATAAAATAAGTGATCATCTGGTAGTTCTAAATCTATGATGAGCCTTACTATCTTACTCCGGCTATTGTGTTCTGTGTTTTTCATGCCGCTGCTTTGAAGTATGCCGTTCTAGCGCCAGGCGGGGCTTCTTCACGTAATCCCTCATCGTTACTCCTCATAAAATAACGATCAAACTTCGAACTGGTAAGTTCTCGTTTAATCTTACTATTTTATGCTTTTCCCCCATTCAGAAGAAGCTTATAAAATATAATTCAAGACAAGGCATCAGGAATTATAGTAATACCAAATTGGCTTACTCAACCATCTTTCCATTGTTAGAAGGATTGCTCACAGACACAGAGAGGGAGAGAGGGAGAGAGAGGTTTTTGCTTAACAATCAGCTTTTTGGATGCAGTTGAGTGCTCACATCGGTCAGAACTACTGTAAGTCACTATAGCAGACACCCCAGAGACATATCACCAATATTTTCTGCTCAACAACATCTCAATTCAATGGAAAGGAAGGAAAGCTAACATCAGTGTTCTCTCCCAGATCAACAGGTCCAGCACTGGGTCCCTAACAATATTCAACTGGCAGCATTAAGGAGGACATGTCGTTCACACGCTAGGCATCAGTCACCTGAAATGGACACTTTGTTCTGAGTTATCGTCATGGGAAGAAATTATTTACAGGACAGAAAAAAATATTTAATGAGGTGCTCGGAGCTCCCTGAAATAATCGGACAACAATGTCACTGACTCACAAGATACTCTTGCCCCTGACCTCTCTACATGAAGATTCAGGGTGGAACTGAGAACCACAGGGCCTTGCACTAGGAGCTCAAGAAGCAGTGTGCAAGTGGTGGAACGAGCTCACTGCCTCAGAAACAACCCACATGCCCAACCTGCTCAGGCACCTACTCAATGCTCACTTGAGAACCCATAAAACCAGAGCAGAAACAAATCCCCCTCATCTCAGAAAGAAGAAGCGTACATACCGTGGCAATCAGAATCCTTATGGGCCCTGTCCCACTTAGGCGATTTTTTCAGCAGACTGCCGGCGACTGTCAAGTTGCTGGCAGTCGACTGAAAAACCAGCAACTGGAATGGCGACTGTCAGAGTGGAACACACACTCACACACACACAAACGCATTGCTTCCTTCACCAGCCTGTTATGCAGGTGGGGGACAGGGCAAGCGGGGGGAGCCCTGTGTAAAAAAAATCACACGGTGCAAAGCAAAGGTGAAACAGACTCACACCGTGATGAACAGGAAGGTTGGCGCTGTAAAAAAACGGCTAAAGCACAGAGTACGGTAAGGCCTTTAAAAGAGGAGGGGGGAGAGGGGAGAGACGGTGGAAGAAGGAGTGGAGACAACTTTTAAGAAGCCTGAGATACACGGCTGTGAAGCTCGGCGGGTAACCTGTTAACCTACTGCTATCGCAGCTCTGGGATGTGACAGGAAACTGGAGCCTTCAGGGGAAAACTAAAGGCAAAAGAATGATTTGAATGGCAGGGAAGATTTGAATGGCAGAGAAGGTCCGAATGGCGTGATTCTGCTCCAAGAACATATGAATGTATGAAATCCAATCCAGAAGAAACTGGCGTAGAAAGACTTTTATATGTAAGCATCATGTGTTTAAATACTACACAATACTATCATATGTTTACACACTACATAATAGACATTGTAAAAATCCCATTACTAGACATGATGGCTATTGGTGGATCAATACATCAACTGCAGATACCTGGTGCATGTCACTTGTGAAAGAAAGGACAAGCACAGAGATTCCAGACTTCTTAGACCTGAAGGATTCAATTGGAGACTATGTTTGAAAGGGTGTGACCTCACCTCAGCTTCAGGCAATTCCCTTCTGCAACTTTCCATCCTTAATAATGTCACCACCACAGCCACCTATCCCCTTCCCCATTATCTCCAGCAATCCCAATCATCTCTCCCCAGCTCTCATACCTCAATCCTTGCCCTCTGCAATGTCCACCTTCTTCAATGGTGGACAGAAGCTTTCTCCACCTTGTGTCTCATGAAAAGATGTGGAAGACTGGGTCTTCGCAGAAGACTGACACAGTCCCATGTAGCACCCCACAATCTCTCCACCCCTCCACTCTCACATAACACACCATCCACACAGGGCACTTTCTGGGGCATTCTTCACGACTCACCTTAAAAACTCTGCATGTAAAAGTTTAAACCTCCCTTGTAATAGCTGAATCAGTAACCTCACAAATATTACTGCCAGAAATAAACCAAGAAAATACAGAAGAAGAGTTTATTTATTTTTTATTGCAGAGCCACAACTAAACACAAATTCCTTCAATTCTGCCATGGAATGCTTTATTCATGCTATCAATGGTTGACACAAATATTTTCAAAGGATTTGAGTTGATGTTATATAGTTGTCATTGCATTCAGACCGATGGATATAAAATGCATCTGACTACACTGTGCTCGAAGCTGCGTGTCAGGTCACACATGTGCATTCAGCACTTCTCAAAGGAGCATATGTTCAGAAGCGCTGGAATAGAAAGGAACAGATATTTAGAACATATCGCCATGTTCTAAGCCATTGTGTTATACAATTATAATCATGGTCAAATGCTTATCACATTGGACATCCTTTGCAAAAATGCTGTTATTAAATATCCCAGCCATTGTGTTATACACAGTCTGACACCACCCATTTGATGCCGTTCTGATCCCTACCACTGGCTGATAGGCCAGGGGAGGCCAATCCCCAGCATCATTGGACACCTGAACCACATCAGCCCACTCCTTTCAGCCCGGGCTTTCTAGCCAAGGGGAAAAAGGGAGAAGGTGAGAAAAGAAAAAGAAGGATAAAGAGGAAGGGAGAGAAAGCGAGGTGCCTCCCTGCTAGTTGAGTTGGCCTGTCACAGTTTCAAGGAAGACTGAGCCACTGGGACAAACCCGAGACCACCAGCGCCACCATCTGGTCAAGACTCGGTTGCCAGGAAGAAGCCCCAGCTAACCAGTGCCTCTACTGAGACCGCGTGGTTGTGAAAAGCCTGTGTTGCCAATGCCTCTTCCTGCCCACTGACAATGATGGACAGCGCCCACACACTGAGGCAAACAGTGAGCTGCCAGGAATACTCAGGGACGGCCAATGCCGCCACTTCAAGCCCAATACTGCCAGGATAAACCTTAGACTGCAGTGCTTCCTGTTGAGGATGCTTCCTTCTTCAAAGACCAGGACTGAGCTGCCGGGACGAGCCCGAGTTCGCGAATGTCACCACACATGTGCTGGTGACAGCAAAGGATAGTGCCCTCATTTGGTCCTGGACTTTGTCATTGTAAATAAAATATAATATGCGAGTTCATCTTCCTGCGAGTGTCAGTGTTCCTGACGCTACAACAGGTAAAGAGGAACTTTCTTTGCAAGTTCAACTTGAATAGACAAGTGGCAGTAAACAAGCCAAGGTGGAGTGAGGATGTATAAACTGAACAATTGGGGGAATGAAGAAAGCAAAGTTCAAACCCGCCTGGAGTGAAAGGTGGTTGCTTGGAATCTTGGAATCCAATGCTACCTTTCAGAGATTTTTGGATGGGCACTTGAATAGATAAGATACACAGGGAAATGTGCCTAATGGGGACAAATGCAATGGGAGCAGTTATCAAAAAAGGTGGGCATGAATGTGCTGGGCAGAAGGACGTGTTTCTCTGCTCTGCAACTCTGTGACCCTTTGAGAATGGATGGAGTCACTAAAAGTCAACCTTTGAACCCTATCCTAAAGAAACCTCATTAATCTTAATAGTTCCTCGTTCACAAATAATGAGAATATTACAGTCACAGAATCATGGAGTTGCACGGAACAGAAATACACCCTTTGGACACCATGTCCTGTTGCCTATTTAAGAAGAAGAAACTTGCATCTACCCAAGTATCACTAGAGTTCTTCTGCGGTAAATATATTATTTGAAAGTGTTTGATGTGAACCCTGATACCTCTTACTTGAAACACGTGCAATAGCTGATGCATTCCTATTTCATCAATATTTACCAGGAGGTTTGCAGTTATTCAGTGCTTCCAAAGATGTCACATAGTCTCTGTCCAGGAAACTTTGACCTGATTGCATTGATTTGGGGATTTCAATGAGGCACTGTGTAGAATCCTTAAAAAGCAGGTCCTTTCCTAATTTATTGGAGCTGAACATCTCAAATGTCTTTTTCTGGGTCCCATTCAAACCATGTTTCTCCTGGAATAAGAAGCAAACTTGTTACTGGTGTCAACAACAAATGTTATCCATTGATATACATGTAGATTATATACACTGAACATAGCAACAGGACCAACTACTGTCTGAAATATATATGTTTCAGAATGAATGTTGGACATGCATATATATAAATTTATTTTGCTGCATTATTGGTGAAGAAACGTAACTGGGTTTTAAGAAGGAACGAGATGAATTTTGATCACCAAAGTTATTGTAAGTTCACTAAATGAATACAATGTTGGACTGGTTAGATGCATTGAGGTCTCCTTATACCTGACACCTAAATATATAAACAGGACAAATAACCATCAGATTGACTTAATGAACAATATCTCCAGACATCCTAATGTAATTTAAACATTGGACTTTTAATGGTTTAATGGGCTGTTATTTCAACAATCTCAGGAACTTTTTAGGTATCAAAAAATGGTTGTTGTTCAAGACTGCCTGAAGCCGACTCTCAATATACCAAGGCAAGGAAAAAGTGACGGGTTCAATTTTGACACTCCTTTTCACAGAGGGCAGTATATGGGCTCCCGTGAATGAGAGAGTTGGGAAGACGGAGAGAGAGCTCAACTTAAGTTCAGGCAAATTAAGATGTGTAGATAGATCTCAGGAGAAATTCATTCAGACAATCTATATTACCAATAAAGGAAATATTTTTAAATATCGGTCTCAATTCTCCTAGCTGAGGACTCTCTGAGAGATGAGAAAATGTCCTAGGTGTCTGGTTTATGCGATGAAGGTCAACGATCGCAATCTCGGGTCACCATGATAATAATCTGTTAGCAGAAATTGTGCATTCCAAGTCTGTTTCTAAGAGTGAGCAAGTGACCTGACCTTATGCTGAGACCAGTTACAATTTTTATAAGGTAATTAATGAATAGGTAAGTGTGATATTTAATTAATCTGAAAGAGAGAAATTAAATACACATTGAACTATAACGGAAATGTGCAAAAGAAATTGCAGAAGGCACGACTCAGTAATATAATTAAGGTGAAATATTTTTAGATATCGAGCATCTGATTCAGAGGTCATAGATTTGAAAACAAGCGCTGGACAATTGAACTAAATTGTATTTTGATCAAATAGTGAAATTTAAATGTAACAAGTGAACTATGGAGCTTTGGAGAGTAATACCAAGTCAGGGTTTTGCTGGAGACTTTTTGTCTGAGCTACGAATCATTGTTGGGAGGAATCAAGATTTAAAGCATGGTACAATTCAACTATGAAGTCGCTCTGCATCATATCGTCAGGCATGGAAAGTTGGTATTCACCTGTTCTTTTTTCAGCATTACAACAACATCCGTCCTCTTGTCTGCTCGAGTCACAACAGCGTGTGCTGGGACTTTGGCCAAGTGGCACTTCATGTACTTGTCGACAGTGACTACATTGCTGTTTGGGCATAACAGACGATAATTGGCAGACCTCAGATTCCGATTCCAATCTAGCTTTCCATTCCCTGAGAAAATAATTCCATCGATTATCATTCTCTCACAGATAACCAAAATAAATTTCTGGTTGAAAAGGATGGTGGCACCAAGTGACATCAATTTCAATATAAAGGATGCAAATTAACATCTAGGCAATAGTTCTCACGCATGGTGTGAACATAATGAATCAGGAAGGTGCCTTTCTTTTAATTGAAGTAATTAAGACCAATGAAAGGTCTATGGCTTAACTGTTGCCAGTTGTGGCATTCAGACATTTGGCAACATTTCATGGCCAAATGCTAAGTATCCAAATGTTCTGATCATGGGTAGTGTATTGAAGCAGTCCTGGTAGACACTATTACAAATCAAGGCATCAAAATGTATCCCTCCTCAGTGATGTACAGTGGAATAAGGTCAGCATATTTTGGTAGTTAGTTTCTGAAATTCTGCTGCACAGCCTGTATAATTGTATCCCTCTGTTCCTCTTCCAAAAGAGGATTATTTGGAGAATTACTATGCCCATTGTGGCATAGGTAAGGGTATGGACATTTTATAAATCAGAAAGTAGTAGACTCAAACTAGATTCTGGGAGTGTTGAAAATGTGTTGAAGAATCACAATGAACATACACATCTAAGTTTGCTGGTGATATAATACAATGAGAATGTACAAAGATGACAATTGCGTTAAGTGGAAGGGAAGAAAAAATGACAGATGGCTGCATTATTTTGGATGTGGACATTGCTGGCAAAGCCAACATTTCTTGTGCATTCCTAAGTGCCATTGCTAGGTCATTCATGAATCAGTGTGTCTACAATTAACTTTGAGTCAGATCAAGTAATGGCAACAATAGAGGATCACAATAGAAACATTATGTTCATTTCTTGATTATCATGGTTCTTATTTCAAGTTCCAAAATATTATCTGAAATTAAATTCCACACGTCCGATGTGGAATTTGAAGTTAGGTTCCTGTAAATCTACCTATGGAATTTAAATTCAGATACATTTTTAAAAGATCAAGGAAATGAGAAGCCAGCACAGAGGATGATTTGGGGCAGATTGCCCACGATCATGTTGAAAGTAGGCCTAGGCTTGAGGGGCCAAGAGGTTCACTCTTGCTGCTGTTTTCTTATGTCTGTTTGCAAGTCACACACACCGTCAGTATTCTCTGGCACAGTTGTATGCTTAACGAAAGCAACATCGCCTGCTTCCTCAAGGCACCTGAAGGAGATTTAAACAATTAGTTACCATAGAGCATTCATGTGTGGACATAGTGTGATCGGAGAGTTATGTCGCATGGCTGCTTTTTAACAATATCACACAGTGAAACAGCCTGTCCAGAGTAGAGCAAGTAAACTATTGCATCTTTTGATGTATATATACTGTGTTTCAATATATTTACAAAAAAACTGTCCACTCCTGAAGGCATTTACTGGGCTACGGATTGCCAGCCAAAACCAACAGGAATGGGCAAAGAAAACTGGGGAAACAACATACCAAATCATTCCTATATTTTTTCCATTTTGTGAGCTAATTTATTGTGGCCGGTCCAGATGAGATTGTGATCAATGGTAAAACCTTAGGATATTATTAGTGTGGGTCTTGGTAATGGTTGCAAATTGTAAGAGTTAATACCATCTCTTGTTCAAATGATCATCATCTGCCTTTTTCTATGTTGCAAATGTTATTTGCTGCCTATTAATTCACATCCAATTGTCGTGCAGATCATGCTGCTTGCAGGCATGAATTTCGTCATTCATTGAGGAGTTGCAAATGTAACTGAGCAACCATCAGCAAACATTCCCACTCCAACATAATGATGGAAGGAAAGTAATTGATGAAGTAGAAGAAAAATGGATGAACCTAGGGCACTGTCGTGAGAAAACCCGATATGAATATATCATGGGACTTTGAAAATCAATAATCAATAACTACACACTGTGTGTGTGAGGTATGATTTCAGCCATGGATATGCGTGCCCTCGGACTTCAATATTACTAGGGCTCCTTAATGTCCATACAGTAAGTAATTTTATACCAAGGGTAGTATATCTCGCCCTTTCTCTCGTATTCAGCTACTGAAAGGGTTACTTAAATCAAAATACAAGTATTTTTGTAGAAAGGAGGAAAGTTTTGCAAGATTTTCACTAAAGACTGTGAGGGTGTTTGACAACTGAAGAGGAGCTTTCGGTAGACACAATTGTTGACCATTATTAATCATAACACACCGCATTTCAGACAAATTAAGATTTATTACTGTACCTGAAGGCTCCACTGTAACTGAAGTAGCGTTCATTGGTGTTGGCTGCACATTTACTTTGTGTATCTAGTTTTTCTTGGTTGCCAATGCACAGAGAACACAGTCTGGGATTAGACTTATCCGCTCCCGGAGCACAGCTTGCACTGAAATATGATGCTATGTTCAGAAAGAAAATCAGTTAATTTTCCCAGTCAATAAAATTATTTTTAAGGCTTTGTATTTGCCTCATCACTGATAGTGCTATCTTTAGACTTTGTGGCAACATTAAGCAGTTGAGATGGAAAGTAGACTGGAAATTCTAAGAACTGCAGATGCTGGAATATCGAGCAAAACACAAAATGCTGGAGTAACTCAGCAGGTCTGGCAACATTTGTGGAGGGAATGGATAGATGACCTTTTGGGTCAAGATCCTTCTTCAAACTGGAAATTCTATTGCCGTTCTCAAAGAGGGCATACCTATTACAATGCGAAGCACAACTTGAGAGGAACACAAATGCTTGTGGAGTTGAAATTTTTTTTCTCCTACCGACAACCGGCAACCCATTAGGACGTCCACATATGACCACACCTTTGACAACCTACGTCCACCAGCGACAAGGAACGACCATGTCGGCGACAATTGAAGACAACTTAAGATAATTCAATCACCGGTACCTGTCTCCGGTTGGTGTAGATTGACGTAGGTAGTCGTCAATGGAATTCACCAAAGTCAGCACCGGCAACAACCTATGTCACCTGGCGACAACCTACGTCAGCCTACGATTGTTGGCGTCAAGCTCAAGGGCGCCGACTGTCGCCGATAGGTTTTGAACATTTCAAAATCCAGCGGTGACCAGAAAAAAGGTACAACTCTTTGGGCGATTGAGGAGACCATACAGGCGACACCCCGGCGACCATGTGGCGACAGCCTAGTCACCTGTAGTCGCCTAAAAAAAATCGCCTAAGTGGGACAGGCCCACAAGTCTTTTAGATTTAAATGCAGGGGTGATACTTAAGTTTATGGTTGGTGGTGAGCGAAGATTTTCTAGCATGATATCAGTGGACTAGTGAGACAATGGGATTCAATTTAAAGTAGTATGAGGTAAAGTTTTTAAGCAAGGCAAACAAGACCAAGGGATTGACTGATGGTAGGATACTAAGTGTAAAGGAACAGAGAGAATCTGGCGTATTTTTAAAAAACATGCAGGATACTTGCCATTTTTGATCAAGACATAGAACACAAGAGCAAAGAATGCATTCCTGAGTTGCATAAATTAGGTTACAGCCTGAGTTCCATACATAATTCTCCTCTCTTTTCCGAAAACAATGAGAGCACTTGCTATGGCTATGAGGAGAGACTGTGAGACAGACTGTTTCCTTTAAGATGGAAGAAACTGAGGGTACCATTGACTGAGTCGCATAAAGTTATGAGAGGTATAGCTGGCGGCAAACAAAGACACCTGTTGCAGAAAGAACAAAGCTTGGGTGTGGCATCGATTTAAACGGGAAAAATTGGGAAGATTTGAGGTTTTTTTAAATCAATTGTTGAACATGTGGGGAGTCTCGAAATCATCATCTGAATGGGTGATTGTGGCAAACGGCTAGTTTTTCCATACCTGGAGAGATGCCTGACACCTTTGAAACAACTGTCTCTCTGCCTGCTTTGGCTGACCTGATCCAGAAATTCACTTGTGCCCAAGTGTGTTTTGACGTTAAGTTTTGATGTTGTAAAGGAGAACGTATGAAATGTTGATAATAGGATGCAGACATAAAGTGAAAATAGTGCAAAGTTTTAAAAAAGCACGTTGAGAAGAATCAGAAACAAAAACAAGGTACAAAACTGAGCGGGCAGAGAGTGAGTGAGAAGTACTGCACATAGAAGTAATAAAAGGATAAGAAGCAGAAAGCAGAGGCAATGGAAATTAAAGCAAGTGACTGGAACAGCATTTATTAGTTGTACCTTGGAACATGAGAAAAACGTTAGCTCAATCAATTTAAAACTTTACCAAAGAAAAAAATATGAATCTCACTTACAATTATAAATGTCACAAGCTTTGATCTTTCCCTCTCTAACCAGGGTTCCAATGGGCACGTTCCAGCCTGCAGTGCGCCCAACGGCTGTGTGGCATGACTTTTTCCCCTTCAGTTTTTCCCAGGTCAGGCTCGAATCCTTCACGACAGCCACAGCATAGTAAGAGGCTGCGTAATGAACACAAAAATACTTGGTAGTCCCAATGGAAAAATAAATAAATATTGAAGTAGAGCACTGTGCAGCCTTGGTGGGAAAGGCATTGAAATTAAGTTTGGATAATTCCAATGAAGAACAAATAAAGTCTTGATGGACTGGAAGATTTTGTTCTGTGCTGTTAACTTCTGTGGCTTAGGAATGTTAATGCCATTGATTTGACTGTTGACTTGATGTTGCAGATTTCATTTGCATGTTTTCGAGAATGGAACTGTGCTGTTTTGGACCATGTTATGAGGAGTCTAGTGGGGTGGCAGCCTGCAATTTAATCAATCAATTCAATAATTCACTCCAGCAAAACAAAATCAGTTTTCAGGGCACATGTTGATCATACAAACAAGTCTGACCCTCGGCTGCAATATTCAGAGGCAGTACTTAGTGCAGCTGTAGAATTGGAGTGCATCAATTTCCATGACTGCCATAAAGGTGCTATTGACCTTGGGTTAGTTAAAATTGTGTGCTCTGACTTGTTCAGTATCTCGTCGATAAACATATTATATCAAGCTGAAGAATAGGGTAGCTGACAAAATCTGAAGAAGCAGCCAGAGAATGGATTGCAGAACATGCCCTGCAGTTCCTGTTCTTACCAAACTGCTGGCCATTTGACTTCCATTGCTTGATGTTTGCTCAGTTATTCTGCTTTGGACCTACCATTAGTATACCTCTGAAAAGGAAAATAACTTTTCATCCTGTCATCCTTGCAATTTTACTTTACTCTCCTCACTCCAGGTATCCTCCTAATTATTTCCTCCATTTTTTGAGGAACTCTGTTTTTAGCAATTAGATTGCAGTCTTATCAAAGTCAAATATGATTAATTAGAGTTTGATGAAAATAATCATTTCTCACCCTTCAATGCCAGCCAGTGTTTTGACATGGCTGACCTCATCATATTTCTTCAATCATCCTACGATTTTGTCCACCTGGCTGGGACCACAGCTCCCCAGGCCCATCTTTCTTTGAACCAGTCATAACCACAGAAGCAACAGCAATGGCTTTTCATCTCATGCCGAACCTTTACTTATGGGTTTGGCATTGATCTATTCTTGGCTACCCCATCCAGCTTCTTGGCAACTCCATTCAAACAATGCTGAATGTCAGTATATGCTGACACCCAATCCCATCATACTGTAATTCCCTGTCTATCAGAAAGCTTGCCTAACATGGATTCATAGAGCCATACAGCATGAAAACATGGCCAACCTGTTCATGCCAACCATGATGCCCAATCTAAGCTGGTCCCATTTGCTGCTAAGCCTTTCCTATCCATATACCTATCCAAGTGTCTTTTAAATGCCGTTATAGTACCTGCCCCAACTACCCACAGTTTTTGATTACTCTATCCTGGGTAAAATACTTTGTGCATCAATCCTATCAATTTCCCACATGATTTTATACGTCTCTAAATAATCAATCCTCAGCCTCCTAAGCTCCAAGTATTAAAGTCCAAGCCTGCTCAACCTCTCCTGAAAGCTCTGGTCCTTGAGTCCTTGTAAAATTTTTGTACATCTTTTTTTGCACTCATTCCAGCTTAATGGCATCCTTCATCTCGTAGGGTAACCAAAACTGAACACAATAATTAATTGTTATCAACGTTTCACAACTGTAACATAACATTCCAACTTTATACTTGTAAACCGGCATCTGCGGTTCCTTATATCTCCTTCTATACTTTTACTTACTTTCTGTCTTATCTAAGTAGTAAATGATTTAACACTTACGTATATTTTCTGCATTTGCTACATGTTTGCATGGCTCATGATTTTCTGTAAGAAGAAGGGAAGAAGTATAATTTTCAATAATGATTACAAGATAATGGCTTGCAAAACTTTGCAGTTCTCACATTCACTTTTCCTAGTTATGACGAAATCCAAGGATCAACTCTGTTTCTCTGTATATAAGATGTAGGAGTACATAACTTTGGATCAAATCTACTAAGAATAACTTTTCAAAATTTGCACATACAAGTTTATTAGTTTAGTTGAATTTATTATTGTATTTGTGTATTCAATCGTTGTACAGCGAAACGCTTTCTGTTGTGTGCTGTCCAGTCAATGAAAAGACTATACATGATTACAATCAAGCCATCCACAGTGTGCAGATACAGGATAAAGGGTATAACATTTAGTGCAAGATAAAGTCCAATAAAGTCTGATTAAAGATAGTTTGAAGGTCTCCAATGAAATAGATGGAAGGTCAGGACTGTTCTCTAGTTGGTGATAGGAAAGTTCAGTTGCCTGATAATAGCTGGCAAGAAACTGTCCCTTAATCTGGAGGTATGCATTTTCAAACTTCTGTAGCTCTTGCCTGATGGGAGATGAAAGAGGGAGTGACCAGGGTGAGACTGGTCCTTGATTATGCTGGTGGGCTTGCCAAGATAGTGTAGATAGAGTAAATGGAAGGGAGGTAGGTTTGCGTGATGGTCTGGGGTACGTCCACAATAGACAACACGCATTGAGGGAAGAATGTTATTTAGCAGATGGGAGTATCTATAGATGTCATAGAGTCATAGAGTGATACAGTGTGGAAATATGCCCTTCGGCCCAACTCGCCCACTCCAGCCAACAATGTCCCAGCTACCCTAGTTCCACTTGCCTGCGCTTAGTCCATAACCCTCTACACCTGTCCTAACAATGTACCTGCCCAATTGTTTCTTAAACAATGGGATAGTTCCAGCCTCAACTACCTCCTCTGGCAGTTTGTTCCACACACCTCACCACCCTCTGTGTGAAAATGTTACCCCTTCGGATTCCTATTAAATCTTTTCCCCTTCACCTTGAACCTATGTCCTTTGGTCCTCGATTCCCCTTCTCTGGGTAAAAGACTGTGTGCATCTATCCGATCTAGTCCTCTCATGAATTTGTATACCTCGATAAGATCTCCCCTCATCTTCCTACGCTCCATGGAATAGAGACCCAGCCTACTCCACCTCTCCCTATAGATCACACCCTCTAGTCCTGGCAACATCCTCATAAACCTTTTCTGAACCCTCCACAAGCTTGACAATATCTTTCCTATAACATGGTACCCAGAACTGAACACAATACTCTAAATGCGGTCTCACCAATGTCTTATATAACTGTAACATGACATCCCAATTTCTATACTCAATACTCTGACTGATGAAGGCCAAAGTGCCAAAAGCCTTTTTTACCACCTTATCTATCTGTGACTCAACCTTCAAGGAACCATGCACCTGTACTCCTAGATCCTTCTGCTCTACAACACTCCCCAGAGGCCTACCCTTCACTGTGTAGGTCCTGCCCTTGTTCGACATCCCAAAATGCAACACCTCACAGTTCTCTGTCTTAAATTCCATCAACCATTCCTCCGCCCACCTGGCTAATCGATCCAGATCCTGTTGCAATCGTTCACAACCATCTTCACTATCTGCAAAACCACTAACTTTTGTATCATCAGCAAACTTGCTAATCTTGCCCTGTATGTTTCATCCAAATCATTGATGTAGATGACAAACAGTGACGGGCCTAGCACTGAACCCTGTGGCACACCACTGGTCACAGGCCTCCATTCTGAGAAGCAACCTTCTACCATCACCCTCTGCTTCCTTCCATGGAGCCAATTTACTATCCATTCAACTCTTTCTCCTTGGATTCCATGAGATCTAACTTTCCAGAGCAGCCTACTATAACGCCTTACTAAAGTCCATGTTCACAACATTTACAGCTCTGACCTCATCAACCTTTTTGGTCATGTCTTCAAAAAAATCAATCACGACCTCCCACGTACAAAACCTGTCATGACTATCCCTAATCAGCCCTTGCCCATCCAATGCCTGTATATCCTATCCCTCAGAATACTATCCAGTAACTTTCCAACTACAGAGATGTTAAGCTCACCGGCCTATAGTTCCCAGCATTTTCCCTGCAGACCTTCTTGAAAAGAGGCACACCATTTGCCAGCCTCTACTCCTCCGGCACCTCTCCTGCATTTAAGGACGACTCATAAATTTCAACCAGTGCTCCCGCAATTTCCACTCTAGTTTTCCGCAATGTTCTTGCATATATCTGATCAGCCCCGGAGATTTGTCTACCTTCAAACACGACAGTACCTTGAGTACTTCCTCGACGGTAACCCTGACTGCTCTCATGACACTTCCAATGACTGCTCAAATTTCCTCCATCCTTCTGTGTTTCCCTTCGGTAAATACAGAGGAGAAATACTCATTGAGGACCTTGTTCATCTCCTGTGGCTCCACACAGAGGAGACTGCTTTTATTCCTGAGAGGTCCCACTCTCTCTCTAGTTACCCTTTTCCCCCTTATGTATTTATAAAAATCTTTTAGATTGCCTTTTATGCTACCCGCCAGAACTATCTCCTGGCCCCTTTTTGCCCTTCTAATCTCCTTTTTTAGTATTAGAGGAATAAGCCCAAATTCACCAAACGGTGATACATAAAAAATCTTTGGTGACGCATATTCTTCCTAATCCAATAATCACCCCAGTACAACCATCTCCTTCTTAAAACAATCATTTCAATGGGAATGAGCTAGGACTGCATGAGCTGATGCATAGCCCTCCTCCATTCAATGATTTATGCAACGATTAAAGTTATTTAAGATCAAGTGAAGGTAATTATTTAAAACTTTATGCAATAAACTTACTTTTGTCATAATATTCAGACATAACTGCAACAAGACCGCACTTTTCTGCAAGGTAAATTTGGCCGCCATCGAGAGTAACTGCATCAGCGTTGCCAAACTGTAATCAAAGGAATAAATCATTTTTGTGCATGTCTCACACTCTCCCTCTCTCTGTTACACTCCCTCTGTCTCACTCTCTCTCTTTCCCACCTCCTCCCCTTCCCACTCACAACAAAATCTCTTAGGATTCTCTCCACATTTGTACATGATTAATGAAGTTAGTCATTCATTCTATGCAATCAAGATAAATTCTAGCTGTCTCACTCCCTGCTCCATAAATTCTGTTGCTCCATTATTGCCCGTAAATTATAACTGTTCTGTATTTTACTATTGGCTATTTGATTATCAGGATTATCATCAATTATCGCGTTTGAAACTTCACTGCCCCTCCCCAGAAGGGAAGTATTCAGGAACACAAGTAATGATTGAATAAGTTAAGATTATATGCAGTAGGCCCCCCTTGGTCATGACTGACCATGGGTGATGCACCATAGTTGTTGGCTGCTTGCTCCAAACCTCGGCTAGAGCAGTGTCGCTTGTGGTTGAAGAGAACAAGTCTCTGTGGCAAAGGTCACATTTGTGTGTGGTCTCTGGTTTGTTGATGCCGCTGCGCTCCTTTCTGCGTGTCCGCTTGTCTGTCGCTGCATTCATCAGTTTCTCTTCCCCCGTTTTGAGATATAGGTTCAAGGTACTTCTCCAGCTCGTGCGGTCAGCTGCAAGGCTCTCCCAGGACTCCACATCAATCTCGAGCACCTTCATATCTCTCTTGCAGACATCCTTGTAGCTGGGGGTGGCCGATGGTTCTCCTCCCAGATGTCAGCTCTCCATAGAAGATTTATTTTGGAATACGGCCATCATCCATGCAGTGGGCAGGGCCCAGCCACTGCAGTCTGCGCTGGCTGAGTAGAGTGTACACACAGGGAAGGCCAGCGCGAGACCGGATCTCAGAGTTGGACACTTTGGCGCTGGTGCCAAACTGTAATGGCCCTGCTGAAGAAAGGTTTCGGCCCAAATTGTTGCCTATTTCCTTGGCTCCAGCATTTTTGTGTACCTCTGATTTTCCAGCATCTGCAGTTCCTTCTTAAACACGGCTCTGCTGTTCCTTTGAATCGATCGGCGACGTGGAGAGGGGGGACGTGCTGCATGGGCAACAGCCTGTCCTCCATATGACATTGCCCAGGCTTGCATCCGACTACACATCGCCTGCAAACCTACACCTAAGATTATATATCATCTTGGAAATTATTCATGTAATGTAACTGAATATGACATCAAATTGGAAGGGATATTATAGGTTGTTACATTTTGGTGAGCAGAAATTGAAACGTTGTTAAAAAGTGTTTTTTTTTCCTTTGTTGAAATCACAACATTAATATTAAATATAAATGGAGACTATGTAATCAATGTGGTAAGTAAACTAGAAATAATAATCGAAAAGCTGAAAAATGGCAGATGTTGGAAATCTGAAATAGAAACACAACCCACCCATTATGGTGAATTTGGCTGTAATTGTGGATATGGGACCTCGGAAGATAACATTAGAAATGAAAACTGCAATTAAAATAGAGGATATTTGCATTTGTGCATTTTTAAAGTTTAAATGGAATAGTCAGTATTGAGTGTTGAGTAAATCCAGAATGATCAAAATATTGGCAAATTAATTTCAAGTGTGAAGTATTACATTTAGTAACAAACATAAACAGAATGCTTGATGCTACATTCCATAGAATTGCTGTTTCACAGCTACTGAGTTTGCAATCTTTCACTGTGACGGTGTGGGTATTCTTTGGGTATTCCAGCTTCCACCCACATCCCAAAGACTTACCAATTGGTAGACTGTAAATTGCCACTAATGTGTGGATGATTGGCGGAATCTGGAGGGGAGTTGATAGGAATGCGAGGAGAATAAATTACAGGAAAAGAAATATTTGGGGGATGGTGTATTGCGTGAGCTTGCACAAACTTGATGAATGGAAATGACCTCCTTATATGTCATGAGGAGGTAGGTAAACTTGCGCTTCCAGTACACTTGGAATTGTGAATAGATAGTTCTGGTTCAAATCATCACTCAAAGAATGTAGAGATTGAAAATGGTGCAAAAATGGGTTTGCAACGATGACAACAGAACTATGAAGTTTTACCTATTAGTAATTCCTAAAATGTCATGGCTGACCAGTTGCCATTGGACAGGCCTTTGTTATATATATGTATATATATATATATATATATATATATATATATATATATATATATATATATATATATATATATATATATATATATATATATATATATATATATTAGACCAAGTGCAGACCCATTGGGTCTGTGCCCCCAACGTGCGTTTGCAGCAGGGGGGGGGGGAGGCATCATGTGCATCACACACACTAACTACCTCCCCGCACAGAGAGAGAGAGGGGAGAGAGGGGGGAGAGAGAGCGCGGAGGGGGAGAGAGAGACAGGGGGAGGAAAGGGAGAGAGAGGGGGGGTGAGGGAGAGAGAGAGGGGGGGTAGGGAGCGAGAGAGTGGGGAGGGAAAGGGATGGAGGGGGAGAGAGAGAGAGGGGGGAGGGAGAGAGAGGGGGGGAGGGAGAGAGAGAGGGGGAGGGAGAGAGAGGGGGAGGGAGAGAGAGCGAGGGGGGAGGAGAGAGAGAGCGAGGGGGAGAGGAGGGAGAGAGAGAGGGGGAGGGAGGGGAGAGAGAGAGGAGAGAGAGGGGAGAGAGAGAGGGAGAGAGAGAGGAGGGAGAGAGAGAGAGAGGGGGGTAGAGAGTGAGAGCAGAGAGGGTAAGGGGAGAGATAAAGAGAAAGAGGCAGAGACAGAAGGCAAGAGAGAGAGGGGAGGGTGGGTGAGGGGGGTGAGGGTGGTGGGGGAGGAGGGGTGAGAGAGATGGAGGAGAGAGAGAGGGGAGAGAGAGGGAGGGAGCTGATAGGGGTGTGGGGGGAGAGAAGGGAAAGAGTGGGGAGTAGAGTGGGTGTGGGAGGGGGGAGGGGTAGGGCAGTCCATCTATTCCCCACTCCCTATCATCCCCAATCCTCACGTGCTTTGACACAGGCTGCGGGGGGGTGGGGGGGGGGGGGGCTGGGGCAAAGGCAGATGTAAATGAGATCCATTCCGATTGAACATCTGTGAGGGATGGCATTGTGACATCACACAATGGAACATGCTGGAACATCAGGCGGGGGAGGGGGGACTAGGGCTGGTGCAAGGGCAGATGTAAATGAGATCCATTCCGATTGGACATCTGTGAGCATTGGGCATTGTGACATCACACGATGGAATGTTTACCAACATTCTATGGGTGAGAGCAGTTTGATTTTTTTAAGATTTTGAAATATTGGGGGGGTGGGGGAAGGATTTTATTAAAAATGTGTACGTAAAAATGTCTAAATGTAATGAGGAGCGCATTAGTGAATGTAAAGGCGTAATCTCTAGCAAAATGGAAAAAATGGCGGCGTTTAAGGTCTAGTTTTGGTGGACCAGGGAATCACAGGGCGAAAATCTTACCTGAATAAAAAAAATGGAATGTGACATACACCCACAAGACACACACCCGGTCGGCAGACACACACACACACACACACACACACACAGAGTTTTAAAAAGTGTAATAGATAGATGGGTAGATATAGATATAGAAGTGTGTGTGTGTGTGTGTGTGTGTGTGTGTGTGTGGTGTGTGTGTGTGTGTGTGTGTGTGTGCGTGTGCGTGCGTGCGTATATATAAAAAAGTCAGTAGATATACCAGTATTATTTGAAGTATTTTGCCCACACCTCAGGATCTCTATTGATACTGTGCTATAATTAATGACACTGCTTTAGTGTGACTGGGTAGAGATTATGGTGCTCTGTACTTGATTGGAGAGCATAGGCAAATGGAAAACTGCCCTAATTGGTCATTTAAATCAACATTGAAAATACTGTGAAGAACTTTGTTGCCATTTACCATGATCTGCTTGATGCAGTCCTCAGCACTGGTACCTAACACACAATCGACTGCCGAGAACCATTTATCACATTTGCTTTTTTCCGCTTCACCAATTGTGCACCAACGAAGATTGGAACCAGACGAAACACCGCTCTCTGTAACACAAACATTTTGAAAAGATCGATAATCTTTTCCAATAAACTATAACTTACTTAGCTACATTTGAATCATTGCAATGCTACATAATCTGATTGATATACAAATTAACAACCTTAGGGGTTCATGCATCTAAATGCACGACAAAACAACAAGAAGCTGCCAGACGACTCTGGTGATAAAGGCCATTGGAAGTTAGTTACTCAATGTATACTGTCCCAGAGCCTGCTGCAGAAAGTGAACAGATGTCATCGCGGGCAGTAACGTTTCCCAAGTGCATTGGATTGGGCAGGTGAAAAATCAGAGATCCTTCCAAGTTCTTTGCCTCACGTTTAAACCCTGGCCACTAAGGTCATTATCATTGAAGATTTTCAAATCACCATGGGGATAAAGTCATGCAAGGGTCATCCTAATGGGCCTGTCTCACTTATGCGATTTAACGTGATTTTTTTCGGCAACTTGCCGGAACCCATCATAGTCACAGCAGGTTGCCAAAAATGTTTAACGTGTTGAAAATCCAGTGGCAATCAGAACAAGGTACGACTCTTTGTGCCACTACTCACGACCATACAGGCCACCACTCATTACCATACAGGCGTCTCCACGCGATCTGTCATGAGCAGGGGCCACGGAGCGTGTTTGAAAGTGGGGGGGCTGAGCACGGTAGAGACTTTTTGAAATTTGATGTTTTAGTGCATTGTAGAAGTATGATTTTAATGTTTTTAAGATAATGTAGGGCCGACATGAGAGATAGGAGCAGGTGATTATTAATTTTGTTTTGCTCAACCTCCAAAAACTGTGGGATAATAATACAGGCCATCCCCCACCTCAAAAAGTGGGTGGATATATCCCCCATCCCACCAGACCCCCCCCCCCCCCCCCCCCCCCCCCCCGATCAATGCCAGTGCCTTCCACAGTACAGAAAAATGAACAAAAACTTTTAAAGGTGTTATAATTTCAAGCGCAATTTTTTTTTGTTTGAAGCTGGAAAAAGGGACAAGAAATAATCGTAACATTTCCTGATTTTGCAAAGTCATATAAATTATGTTTTGCTCGGGGGGAAAAAAAATCAGAGTATTTTGAAAGTATGCGTTCTCCTTTTGACGTATATTTAATTTTGATGTGAATTTAGAATCATCAAGCCATGACATTAATAAAGGACGTATACGTTTGTGGAAACTTTACTTTTTTTAAAGTAAGACTCTCGAGAAATCTAAAATGCATTAGAAATATACATTTCAATGCCCAGAGTAGGTGAATCGAGGACCAGAGGACAGATTTAACCATATAGCCATATAACCATATAACAATTACAGCACGGAAACAGGCCCTCTCGGCCCTTCCAGTCCGTGCTGACCATTTGTTTTCCCCTAGTCCCATCTACCTGCACTCAGACCATACCCCTCCATTCCCTTCACGTCCATATACCTATCCACTTTGCTCTTAAATGTTAAAATCGATCCTGCCTCCACCACTTCTGCTGGAAGCTGATTCCACACAGCCACCACCCTCTGAGTAAAGAAGTTCCCCCTCACGTTACCCCGAAACCTCTGTCCCTTAATTCTCATGTCATGCCCTCTTGTTTGAAACTTCCCTACCCTCAATGGGAAAAACGTATCCACGTCAACGTCATTTAAGGTGAAGGGGAAAAGATTTCATAAGAATCTGAGGGGTAACTTGCTCCATACAAAGGGTGGTGGGTGTATGGAACAAGCTGCCAGAGGAGGTAGTTGAGGCAGGGACTATCCCAACATTTAAGAGACAGTTAGACTGACACATGGATAGGACAGGTTTGGAGGGATATGACCAAAAGCAGGTCGTTTAGCTGGGTCATGTTGGCAGGTGTGGGTAAGTTGGGCCGAAGAGCCTGTTTTCACGCTGTATCAGTCTATGATTACATTATACCTCCACCATGCATGAATGCTTCAAAATCAAGTGGTTGAGTTTTATTGCCATATACTCAAGCAAAGAAACATAGAAAAGAGGTACAGGAATAGGACATTCAGCCGTTTGAGCCAGCACTGCCATACAATATGATCATGGCTGTTCATCTAAAATCAGTACCCCTTTTCCGTTTTTTCCCCATATCCCTTTGTTATCCCCAAGAGCTAAAACTAACTCTCTCTTGAAAACATCCAGTGAATTGGCCTCCGCTGCTTTCGGTGGCAGAGAATCTCACAGATTCACAACTCTCTGGGTGAAGAAAGTTTGTCCTCATCTCAGTCCAAAATGGCCTACCCCTTATTCTTAAACTATGACTCCTGGTTCTGGACTCCCTCAACATCGGGAACATTTTTCCTGCAGTTACAGTAAGTGAAAATCTAGCAGGCAAGCAGGATGCTTTCTATAACTACCCCCATTTGAAGGCCACTATTTTCCACCGCTTCTACCCAGTGCTTGGTACCTACTTCCAGCAGCCATTGGTTGTCCTCCAGGATGCACCGAGCCGCAGCCTGGTCCATGCGAATTCAGCATCCCAGGGCGAATTCGGCGCAGAGACTCTCACGACAGCGGCGCAACGCTTCCAACACCTGCGACGGCACGGGACTCTTGCCAGAGCTGCAGCAAGCGATTCGCCAGCCCGGCAAACAATCGCCAGCCCCGGCTCCCCGTCCACATCTGCCCCCACCGCTGCTTCTGCTTCCATCCCATCCTCTGCCCCGGCTCTCCAACACCCACAACCAGGTTGTGTTGGGGGTTCCAGATACCACCCCCCCCCCAACCCGTTCTGCGGCCCATGATGAGTAGTGGTCTGTATGATCGTGAGTAGTGGCCCAATGAGTCGTACCTTTTTCTGGTCGCTGCTGGATTTTCAACATGTTGAACATTTTTGGAAACCTGCTACGACTATGACAAGTGCGGCAATCGCAGAAAAAAATCGGGTTAAATCGTCCATAAGAGGATAAATTGGACAGACCCATAAGAGGATAAATTGTGAGGCTGTTGGATCAGTTGCCTCCAGTATGATTATATAACATTTCAGAGAGGTGCAATCACACTGAGATGAGATGATGAATGAAAACACATGCTGTACTAAATAGGCAAAGCAGTTTAACAGATTCCTGGGAGTGATCGCAAGTGGCACCATATTCTACTGGATTCAACTAATGAATAATTTCTAACCATCACTTGCATTATAGAATATGATTATAAATGGCAGTTCTTCCAGCCATGCAGGCAGCCTTATCCAATAAATATCAGCACTACTTTTCTACTCATGTTTTATTTGCAGCATGTTGCCAACATATGGTGTAAGGTCACTGATCAGAAACCAGTCTGAAGAAGGGTCTCGACCCGAAACGTCACCCATTCCTTCTTTCCTGTCCCACTGAGTTACTCCAGCATTTTGTGTCTACCTTCGATTTAAACCAGCATCTGCAGTTCTTTCCTACACGATCAGACACCAGTAGCCATTATAATCCATTACACTCACAGCTATCTTGCCGATACCTCCATCCACACATTCCCTGTAAGGATTTTAGATTTGCTTCTTGTTACCCAGTGGCACTGTCAGAATCTATGTAAAGTAATATGATTTAAAAATCAAATACTTTAAATTCTCTTCAAATCAAGACTGACCTTTCCTGATAGCCTTCAGAGCATTGACGTAGCCAGGGCCCAGATAATGCTGATAGTCCATTCCAATTGGGAGATGAACCAGTTTTTGTGTTGAATCTTTAAACATCAAATTCTTCTGTCCTGCTCCCGACTGGAAGAGCTTAAAACTTCCAGTACTATTTTGCCCAAATCTTTCCTGTAAAACAAGGTATTTGGAAGCTTAGTAGATTTTATATAAATTGTACACAAAAACACATTAATGACAGCAAGTTCTGTTAATTCAGCACACTCAGGATTTGAATAGTGCAGATCTTCCAGAATACTCAATGCCATACCAATTAAAACTCCAACAAACTTCTATTTCACATTTTTTTTTAGGTTACACAATGGTGTGATAAATGTTCCATCAAATCCAGTACTTTTGAAGGGAGCATGGTAACTGGGTTCCTAGTGCGTTAAAAGAAGTATGGGAACCAGGATCCTGTATTATAATGGGAGTGTGAAAACAGGTTTCCAACAAAGGGATCTTCAAATAATTGGATAGCGTATTATCAGTGCTCCACTGCTTTATTAATCAGTTAACAACTTGGTTGGAACAAACGAAAAATGTTAAAAATGCTGGTTAGATCAGACAGTACTTTTGTGCAGACACAGTGAGTTAAATTTCAAGTCGATCACCATTCATCTAGTTATTTATCAATCGACAAAGACAATGTTCTCTCCTCAGATATTGCCTGCTTGCTGAATATTTCCAGAATGTTCTGTTTGTTTCTGTTTTCAACAGTTGCAGTATTTTACATATGAGTAAGATGGTTAGTACGTCTAACTATTAGTAGGAACTCTTTTTCTTGCCACTTATTCTGTATTTTAACATCAGCACTTTGGTGTTCTTGGGTCCTTTACAAACCAGACCTATGACTTGAGCTCCTAAACCAAAAGCAAAACAATATGTAGGAAGGAGCTGCAGATGCTGGTTTAAACCGAAGATAAACACAAAAAGCTGCAGTAACTCAGCGTGTCACGCAACATCTCTGGAGAAAACGAATAGATGAAGTTTCCGATCGAGTCCTTCTTCAGACTGAGAGTCAGGGGAAAGGGAAATGAGAGCTACAGACGGCACATAGAACAAATGAATGAAAGATATATAAAATGCAACAATGATCGAGGAAAGATGGAGCCCTCAATGGTCCATTGTAGGCTGTGCGGAATCCAGAATCCAGCCCGCTTGTGGAAACCATTTCAACAATAACTTTTAACGCATTCTCAGAAGCTTTTAGAGCAAGAGAGCATGAACTAATACTCCCAAGCCCGACAAGCTACTTTTGTATTGCTATTTCAGGTCATGTCATAAACAGTTTGCAAAAACCTGAATATAGTTGCCCAAATGTGTTCCATCAGTGCTCTAAGAATATAAGTGTAAAATTAAAAAAACTGTTAAGTGCCTTAGTTCCCCAACAGGAAATTAAGCGCAGATATGGCTTCTTGTCGCAGCTACAAGTGGACAAGCATCTCTGTGTTCAGGGATCATTGGAAAGGCCAGTGAATCAGAGTATTCTGGGAATTTTGGGCTTCACGATCTAACATGATATAAATAAATTCTGAAAGATATCTGATCTATGAAATATTGGATTGCATTTGATTCAATATACACACATACAAACTAGGTAATTAAATAGTCATTGCTGTAGGTTATTCTGAAAAAGATGAGTTTGTAATATGTTTAATCCAAGAGTTTATGTACTGGGAAAGTATGATGTGAAAAGATGGCAGCATAGTGAAAGGAACAATAAAGATGTTGAACAAGGTGCTAAATAGATTTATCAGGTGTAAATTCTACATATAATGGGAAAGAGAGGTGTCCTTTATTGTTAGGTAAGTGGAGGAATGGTTTCCTAATGACGGAAAACAGGAGGTTGAATGTTGATCAATGTGAATTCGGCATAGGATTTGCACCCATTTATTGTATAAATAAAGGAATTGTTTTCTAATGACCGGAAACAGGAGGTCGAATGTTGATCAATGATAAATCGGGCATAGGATTTGTACCCACTTGTTACAAAAATGGAGGGATTGTTTCGTAATGACAGAAAACTTGAGATTGGCCATTGATCAATGGTGAATTGGGTGTAGGATGTGTGGCCTCTATTGCACCCATTTGTTAGGTAATGGAGGAATTGTTTTCAAATGATAAGGAACAGAAGGTTAAACATTGGTCAGTGGAGAATTGTTTTGAAGGTGTAAAATCCATATGTAAGCATTGTGTTGTGGGTATATAAAAATGCTGTGGGTGCTGTGAATCTTAGAATCATTTTGGGTACTCTCAGAGTGTTTCTCAGTGCACACTGTTAAGGCCTTGAATAAACCAACACTTTTGAGAAACTCACCACTAATATAAGACATGCACTTTGTGTCTGTTCCTATCCGAGCTGTAATTAAGAGGGCGACTGGGCCCATATGAAGGCCAGATACTGGGTGCAGGTTAAACACAAAATTCCATGCAAGAGTCGTATTTCATGATGGCTTACAGTCAGAGTATCGAGTTCTACGTTGGCAACTCTGAGGCAAAATCAATATAGTATGCTGACTGATGCCCCAATCTGCTTGCTCTGTCTACTTCCAGAGGGCAGCAGAAGACACGTACACCGGGAGAAAGGACCATCTCCCATGCTATTCAAAGAAATCATCAACAAATTAGAAGCACTTGAAGTTAACCACAGTCCAGCAAACAGTAATACCATTGCTTTGTAATAGTAATCCTAATCTCTATTGATTTAGTTCATTGGTCATATCCTCAACTGCCTCAGATGACTACCACAATGATCCAAGAGCTGGAAGTACCGTTTGTTGTACTGAATTTAAAACTCTTTGCTTCAGTAATTGACAAAGATTACCAGGGCTGTGGAGACTTTGGAATGCTCTAGATCACTGTAAGCAAAAAGGAGTGCCAGACCTGCAGCTGCACATCAAATCATGCCAGCTCCAATGCATCTGATAAAAGGACTCAAGGCACAGGGTTCAACTGGTGCATGCATACAGTATCTGACATCCGTTTTGACGTGCCGATTGGAGACTGTGCCTTCTGGCCTGTAAGGTCAGAGTTAAGTCACTATATGTTCACAGTTATTAAGTAAGGCTTCATTTAAACATGTACCTGAGCTCTTGAGAGGAATTTCCAGATCTTTTCATTCTTGGCATCGTCAGCTTGCTGACTTCTCACCACCACTGCGTGAGCGGGAACTCTTGCCAAGTAACAGCTCTTGTATTCATCAATGTTCTTTTTGGTACCATCCTTGCAAAGAAGTTTGTAGTTTTGCTTCTGAGCAGCTACAAAATACCATACAAACGTATATTACCAGATGGGTTTTTGGATTGCTCCCAATTCCTCAATCAAGTCCCAGTTCGCACAACAACAATTATATCCTGGGCATTTATAATCATAAGCTCATTATATCAATATGTCAGCTGGCTCTTCTTCGCAGACAAATAAATTACAAAAGAAATAGCCTTAGCGATGGCATTTGGATTTATCTTATTGTTTTCAATGTAGAGAAAAGCTAATAAGTAGAAGCTACTGCTAGTTAAAGAGGAAAACTTTGTCAGTACATTTTATCCAAAAAAATAGGCACACTGTACAGTCCATATGCAGTTCACAATATCACAGTTCTGGCAAAGATATTAAGACAGAGCTGTTAAAGAAGGAACTGCAGATGCTGGAGAATCGAGGGTACACAAAAAGCTGGAGAAACTCAGCGGGTGCAGCAGCATCTAAGGAGCGAAGGAGATAGGCGACGTTTCGGGTCGAGACCCTTCTTCAGACGGGTCTCGACCCGAAACGTCGCCTATCTCCTTCGCTCCTTAGATGCTGCTGCACCCGCTGAGTTTCTCCAGCTTTTTGTGTACCCTTAAGACAGAGCTGAATGTTTTCAATGAGACGAAGGATTTCATGCAAAAAGAATATGAAGCCATTAAAGGCACAGAAAAACATATGAAGAAACAATACTTTTTTCGCTTAGAAAAGTAATTATTTAAATCTTATATTGGATGTTAGAAATTACCGTTAGAGAAAATGTTAGCTCAGATGATAAATGTTCAGAAATAAATTCAAATCACCCAACTGCTAGACTCTGGAAGAGATGGTGGTGAATTTAGCCTAGGACAAACTATTGAAAAACATGGCCAAAGTTGACAAAGAAGTGAGATAAATGTGTTATATGAAAGTAAGGATTTGAAGACAGTATGCTGTGCATAACTCAGAATTATAATGCGATGCAGATAACTTCAATAGATTTACCTACCCGGGACTGTGGTGTGTTTCACAAAGGCCACATCTCCAGCACCTTCTGCCAAGCAGCTTGAAAAGAGTACCAGTCCAATTAGTTTTTATGAATCAATTGGGTCCCTCTATCTAGCATGTCACTTTATAATCTACTTTATAACCTACTAAATCTTTCACAAATCTCTCCAGCCAGCTTGGGTATGGAGAAATGCAGAGTTCAATCCTTTTATAGCCTTGAAGTGCAACATCCCATGAATCCTGGGAATTTCCAAGCATGATTCTCAAAGTGGGGAAGGAGCATTAAGGATGGTATTGGGAACCTCACAGGCGTACATTGGAATCACACAGAGGCCCTGCCTCGGTGAAATGTAAGCTTCACTCCAACTTTGCTTGCTCATCTCATTGGGCACCTCCTGTCCACATCTGTGGAATAGTACATAGTTCCCATATTGGTTTCTTCAGCTACCTCAAGAACTCAAAAACTGGAATGGGAACACATCATTCTCAATCCCAAGGGATTGTCTGATACAATTCCAATATTGAATCTCCTAGAAATAACGAAAATAAAAATCCTGCAAAACCACATACTAGCAGATGGTGTCAAATGGTACTCAGATGAAATGGTAATATTGATACTTCTGTTAAGATGATATTAAAGCGAGACTGCTACAGTTGTGCTATGTGACTATCTGGTCAACACAGCATGTTAATGACATTCAGGAAACTAGTTGTTTAACTTTAGGATACATCCCTGCACATGAACCCATTCCGATCCCTCCGCCGCCATCATTGCTGTCCCTATTCCATCACCATCCCCACTCCCACCCCACTCAAGAAGATCTTCAATGTCTTGCAAGAGATTAAATAGAGATAAATTTGGTCAGTAATTATAATGGTTGGGATTTTCTGAATAGGATGTCCTGTGGTGAATGATATGGCTTTAAAATGGTGGGTGGGGGGTGAAGGGGAGGAGGGTTGGCGGGGTTCCATGATCCCTCTCTGATGAAGAAATGGTGCTTCAATGGCATTGTGCCTTGAGGATAGCAAAAAGAAAGAGGAATGGGCCAAAGGTCAGATTGCTGGAAAGAGGGAGGGAGATCTTGATGGGACATGCCATCTTCAGAAGGATTCGGTGGGCACAGATTCTACTTCTATCTTTTGAAAGAGTATCAACAAGGCATGGTTGAATGATTCAATTCCAGAATTATCACAAGACTCTGGTTGGAGAAATGCAGTTTTCTTGAGTAGATTAGAGAAGGGGGGGGGGGGGGGGGGGGGGGGGGGGGGGGGGGGTGGGGGGAGCTTTGAAAACAAGGATAAGATTGAGATAGGGAATGAGGTTCATGATTATTTGAAAAAAAAACTTTTGCTTCCTCCTGAAATTGAATGTTAGAAACAAATTAACAATTTGAACAAAGAGTCAAGAATGCCTTTGGTGAAGTAAAACTAGATATATCAATGTTCATGTGGAGACTGATGTTGAGCATTCTGGTAACACACTGAACAATGGATTGCTGCAGTGCTGTTACATCTCCAAAGCCATTTTAAGTGTTGGTATCTGGAACCATCAGTTGACCAATTGAGTTTGCATGACAGTAAACTGAGCTCTCATGACAGAAGTCTAGAGTGAAGTGAAGTGCCACTGTCTAAGTTGATGATTCTCTGCATTAGATTCAGTGACAGGACATAAGCTCCTCAGGCCTCTTGGTATGTAGTACTAGGGGGTCTGACCATGTGGGAAGTTGTTGGCAATCTGAATCAGAACAAATTATAAAATGAGAAAGGGGAGTGTATAACATTAAATGCAATTATACCATTGTCTTCTACTGAAAATATGATTAATAGAGAAGAACAGCTGATAGTGTGTCAACAGTGAGGTGTGGTTATCAGTTTTGTAGTAGTGGTAGGGTTGGGTTGGATTAGAGTAGGGTTTTAGAGGAAAAGCAAAATGTAATTTCACTGGTAAATATCAGTTGTGACTGATGGCAATTTGTGTTAGATGTGATTTGAGTGTTTATTGTATGGACCAGTGTGTGTTTGGTTGCAGATTGGGGAGGAGCATTAATCTTGAATATCCAAATCACTTTGATGAACTTTTCCTACACTCCATCCAAATCCTGGACGTTCAGCTCTTGCAAGTTCATTGACAGGTTCCTCCCACTTCTGATCCAATATAGACCTGAAAAACTTTCCAAGCCTCTAGACACTAAGATTTTTTCACCTCTACACCACATAGACAAATGTGTTATTTTTCCTGTTCCGCCATGGCTTCCAGCAACCTTTTTTAGCATGACTTAAATTGCTCAGAAGAGGCATGAGTACATGTCCTGCAAGTGATGCAGGTCAGGCTTCATTTAGCACTATCCTATCTCAACTAGTGTTAGCCACTCATGATTTTGCACAACACAAATAAATACTAACAAAAGAAAGCAACTGGCTCTGCATGAATACTTTCATCATAAAAGGAAGACTTTTTTTTTTTATGCATGACCTGTACAAGTTATTAGTGCATCACAATTCCATCAGACATTTTCTAGCACTGTTCAACTCCTCCATGAACTGAGATGTTGAGATGAACTTGATGTACAATACTGCTTTGGTACTACAAATTGGTAAAACAGACTTATTGAATGGCCTCATCATCTTCCTAATTTCCTATTGCACTCCAGTATGGTACTGAAGATGTTCATCAATGCTAAAGATGTATTTTTTGCAGCTGAAACATTTAAACCAAGTCCTCCCACATGAGTATGAACCATCACAAAGATATTTTGTTCTTACAGAGCAGGTTGATTTTCATTCTCCAGGTCAACGCTCACCTGGCAGCCAACATCAGAAAAAGCAAATGATTTAGTTATTTATGGATTTCACTCTGTGCCCATGGACAGTCATCTTTCAAATCATAAATATGTGTCAAAATAATGTGGCTGTAATACACTTTGGACATCAGGTAAAGTACAGTACATGTGCATTGTTTCTCTTGACAATTGTGCTTAAAACAGCTGAAATTATAGGATGGAATGCCTATCATTGGGTTCAAACATCCTAAAATAGAAGATAAACGTTCCCCTGATTATTTCACAAACAACCTAAGTTTCAAGAAGAACAATCCCCCTTCATTTTAAGGAATTGTGGGGGACTAGTTTGTAACATGGTTCCAAAAAAAATCTGCAAGGATTGGCTGGATTACATTAATTCCGTAAACTCAATTATACATTTTACTGGCTATAGTGTTAGCATCACCAACTTGATGGATAGATTCCAATGTATTCCTAACTAAACTGTCCCATAACAGAAGAGCAGAAGATATTCTCCTATGAAAATATTTGATTATTTTAATTTGCAGAAAAAAATGGAATACCCACTTGAATGCTCCAGTGTAGTCATAGTAGGGTTCATCGTGTGATCGCTTGCATTTAGATTCTTTACTTCCTTTGCAGTTCTTACACAGCTTTGGGAATACATTTTTATCTGCACCAGGGACACAACTGGAAGAAAAAAAGTCTGACGCAACTGGAAAAAAATAGAATTAACTTGTAGTGCGAAGAATAAATTCTATAAGACGAATTTCAAAAAGTTCATTATCTGTAAATACTAAATTAGCCACTGAAAGGCTGTAGATTTATCTCATTCATTTGAATGAGGCTGTCAGGTGAATGAAACTGACACACTTGCACCAGGCCAATCCCACACGGGCTCCATGAGCAGGTTCTTACCCTGAGAACTGGGAAGTGTGTGGAAATTTGCTGTGAACTCCACAAGGAATGCGTGAAGTTATCAGCTTGCACCTGAGGCTGATGCTAATTTTGAAATGTGGTGAGTCCCTGAATGAGCATTAGCAACAGAGCAGCTTTATCCCATTAGAACAGAAGGTCAAATGCTTTGTCAAAAAGATAGGTTTTAAGATATGGCAGAGGGGAAATAACCAACAAATGCAGAGAACCGGAGCGATTTAGGGAGCAAATTTAAGAGCTTAAAGTGTTAGCAGCTGAACTCCTGGTAAGTTAATGGTGAGGCAGGTAAATTCAGTGATTCTCAACAGGCCAGATCTGGTTTAGCACAAATGTCTCAAAGGTTTTAGGGCTGGAGATAATTATAGAATAAGGTGACACACAGCTGTAGAGGAAACAAAGGGGAGGATCTTAAAGCTGAGATTTTGTTTGATATATAACCAATGATGATCAGCAAACACGGGGAAATAGGTCTCGGATATAGGGGGGAGAGCACCGGATCATTCATTAAAAGGAAAGTACAATGTTAAAGGCCGTCTGGGAATGCATCAAAATAGCCTTTTTAAGAAGAAATGGCAGACTTACAGTAGTTGAAAGGTTCACCAGCAGAGAACAATGATTAATGTTCTGAACAATGGGACTTCACCTGGGGACTTTGTCAAAGTAGAAATATGCACCGAATGAGTGTAATATTCAAAACTCAATATGGAAACAAACAGTCTGCTTCAGTTTTGGACAGCTGAAAAGGATTTTGAGAATACGCAACAATATTTATGATGGGGTTTGAAAATGGTGGTTTAGATCTTTCCAATATCATAGTTGGATGAAATTCTAACTCGTCCAGTTCTTTGCTTTGATCAGACCATCAACTATTTAGACATAGCAGAGGGATTTAGAGCAGTGGAAGCGAGATAAAGCTGAAGCCCATCACCCAACATATTCTAGCCAACAGCCAGTCTATTCACACATCATCCCCCTCACCATCCAACCTCTCTACCTTCATCCTTCCCATTCACTCAATACATCTGATTTACTTGGCATGTCCAATTTTTTTCCACTTATTCCATTTGCTGCTTTCACTCATCTAATTTAAGTACAAACATTGAAAATATTCTGAAACAGAAACATACATTTTTCAATTTTGTCTTCTCTATTCCATTTTCCTGGATATTTGCTCAGAAGAGTTCCAATGGGGATGATCCAGCCAGCAGATTTCCCTAGACCAGTGTGGCAGGATTTCTTGCCTTCCAACTGATTGAAATTAAACGTGCTGTTTGATTTTACCACTGCTACAGCATAGTAACATGTCTCCCCTGTAACAATAAAACATTCAGTTAGTCAGGTCACAGCCATTAGAACCTACAGAAATCTAATTTCCAGCTTACATCCAACAAATTCAATTCCTCACCTTACATCTATTCTGGTGATGGAATGTAGTTGAAATATTTTGTAATTTCTACAGAATATTTAAATAATTATACTTCTTAAAAACCTTAAACAAAGGAAAATAAAATTCAAAGTGGATTGTTGAAAGAACCTTGTAGTGAGGCCCATCACATGTACTGAGCGTTTTGTGGAAAGAGGACCATTGGAGTCTAGAAGTTGCTGGGCAATCCAAGGTATTGAGATTGATGTAGAGAGAGTCTGTCATAGGTTATAAAAATAGGGAAACGCTGCATCATCACTTTTAAGTTTCCCACGGCATCTTGACTTGGAAATATATTGTTGCACATTTATTGTCGTTAAACAAAAATTTGGGAACTCCTAACGAAAACACTGTTGAAAAACCATTACCCGGAGGACCAGAATGGTTCATGCTTCATCAAAAATGTAGGCTGCATCATGGCCTGATATGGCCATTGCAACACATAGGGACGCGAGAGGTTGCAGAGAGTGGTAGACTCAGCCTGGTCCATCATGGGCACCGCCCTCCCCTCCATCAAAAGCATCTACGAGATGTTGCTTCAAGATGGCATCTTTCATCAAGGATTCCCACCATCTGGGCCATATCCTCTTCTTACTGCTACCATCGGGCAGGAGACACCTTAGGTCCCACACCACCAGATTCAGAAACAGCCACTTCACTACAACTATCAGGTTCTTGAACCAACTGACACAACCCTACCCCTATCTCTGTGGATTTGCTTTTTTTCCCAATTATGATTTTTCACTGTGGCCATCTTTTTTTTGCATGGTCTTCTTTCCTTCAGAATTTTAAATGTAACTTATATAAACTGTTGTGTGTTTGTCCGAGTTCATATGCCTGTAATGCTGCTGTGAGCAAGATATTTCTTTGCACCTGTGTCTTACTGTTCTGGTGCACGTGACAATATGCTTGAACTATTTGAACTTAAGTTTAATTTACTGACAGGTAAACAATTTACTAAGTATTTGCTCTGCCCTATTAATGTTCTAACCAATGTTTTAAATATTAGCAAAGAAACACCTATTATGTTGCTGCAGACCTCCACACTTTTCTTAAAAAAAATTACCTATGCAGAGACTTTCAAAGAAATATGCTTTTCACACAATAGACAATAGGTGCAGTAGGCCAATCAGCCCTTCGATCCAGCACCGCATGTCAGCATGTGTTTTGTTATATATACAGATGGCTGTGTATGACAAAGTAATTGTATTCCTAGAAGATTGGCTGAATCACAATTTTTCATGAAGCTAAGCCTTTTTTTCATTACATTCCATGTTAGAAATTGAGATACATTTCTATGGGATGTCTTTCTCTCAACAGTAATAAACCTGCCGGTGCACTGTCAATGGGAGAGATAATTCTGATTGTACAGTTTACCTTCATTATTACGGACCTCTTTATAATGGATTTCTGTTATAGCGGACAAAATCTCACGAGTTCATGTTCATAAGTTATAGGAGCAGAATTAGGATATTCGGCCCAACAAATCTACTCCCCCATTCAATCATGGCTGATCTATCTTTCCCTCTCAACTAGTCTCCTGCCATCTTCCCAAAACCCCTGACATACATACAAATCAAGAATCTATCATTCTGCACCTTAAAGCAATCTGTCGTAAATGAGGTGACCATTCGTATCAGGAACAAAGAAGTGGGTTTGTTGTTTCACGGAGTGACTGCTTGTGGTTAGAGCGAATCTTGTCTCAGTCAGTGTTTCCTGGTTATAGTGTGCCTTGTTTAATGTATGGTTATTGGCTGTTTTTTCTAATGCTGCACATATTTACTCCCCTTACTCAGTTATAGCAGGCGTTCGGCAATAACGGACCCCACTCACCACCTCCCATGGTCTGTTATAATGGGGGTTAAATTGTATTGTAGCAGAAGAAAAAGGCTGTTGTTTTAATTAATTAGAAAGTATCAAAATAAGTGATTGTCTTGGGGGGTTACACAAAAAGCTGGAGACACTCAGCGGGTGCAGCAGCATCTAAGGAGCGAAGGAGATAGGCGACGTTTCGGGTCGAGACCCTTCTTCAGACTGGTCAGGGATCAGGGAAACGAAAGATATAGACGGTGATGTGGAGAGATAAAGAACAATGAATGAAAGATATGCAGAAAAGTATCGATGATAAAGGGAACAAGCCATTGTAAGCTGTTTGTGGTGTGAAAATGAGAAGCTAGTGTGACTAGGGTGGGGGAGGGAGATAGAGATAGAGGGAATGCCAGGGCCCGAGGGCTGAGGGAGAGCTGGGAAGGGGAGGAGACAGCAGGGGTTAACAGAATTGAGAAAATTCAATGTTCAAGCCCAAAGGATGCAGACTCCCCAAGCGGAATATGAGGTGCTGTTCCTCCAACTTGCGGTGTTGCTCACTCTGGCCATGGAGGAGGCCCAGGACCGAGAGGTCGGATACGGAATGGGAGGGGGAGTTGAAGTGCTGAGCGACCGGGAGGTCGGGTTGGTTTTTGCGGACCGAGCGGAGGTGTTCGGCGAAACGATCGGCAAGCCTCCGCTTGGTCTCACCGATATAGATCATCTGGCATCTGGAGCAGCGGATGCAGTAGATGAGGTTGGAGGAGGTGCAGGTGAACCTCTGTCGGACCTGGAAGGACTGCTTGGGTCCCTGAAAGGAGTGGAGGGGGAAGGTGAAGGGACAAGTGTTGCATTTCTTGCGGTTGCAAGGGAAAGTGCCCGGGGAAGGAGTAGAGCGGGAGGGGAGGGAAGAATTGACAAGGGAGTCGCGGAGGGAGCGGTCTTTGCGGAAGGCAGACAGGGAGGGAGATGGGAAGATGTGGCGGGTGGAGGGGTCACGTTGGAGGTGGTGAAACTGGCGGAGGACTATCTGTTGTATTTGCCGGCTGGTGGGGTGAAAGGTGAGGACCAGGGGGACTCTGCCCTGTTTGCGAGTGGGGGAATGGGGAGAGAGGGCAGTGTTGCGGGGTATGGAGGAGACCCTGGTGCGAGCCTCATCAATAGTGGGGGAGGGGAATCCCCGTTCTCTGAAGAATGAGGCCATTTGTGATGACCTGGTGTGAAACACCTCATCCTGGGAGCAGATGCGGTGTAGACGAAGGAATTGGGAATAGGGGATGGAGTCCTTACAGGAAGCAGGGTGGGAGGAAGAGTAGTCCAGGTAGCTGTGGGAGTCAGTGGGTTTGTAGTGGATGTCGGTCAGGAGTGTATCACCTGCAATAGAGATGGTGAGGTCAAGGAATGGTAGGGAAATGTCGGAAATGGTCCAAGTGTATTTGAGTGCCGGATGGAAGTTGGTGGTGAAATGAATGAAGTCAGTCAGTTGTGTGTGGGTGCAGGAGGTGACACCAAAGCAGTCATCGATGTAACGGAGGTAGAGGTCGGGGATGGGGCCCTGGTACGTCGAGAACAAGGATTGTTCGACGTACCCAACAAAGAGGCAAGCGTAGCTAGGGCCCATGTGTGTGCCCATAGCTACGCCTTGTGTTTGGAGGAAATGGGAGGAATCAAAAGAGAAGTTATTGAGGGTAAGGACCAACTCCGCTAGGCGGAGGAGGGTGTCAGTGGACGGGTATGGGTTGCTCCTCTGGTCGAGGAAGAACCGGAGGGCTTTGAGACCGTCCTGGTGGGGGATGGAGGTGTAGAGTGACTGGACGTCCATGGTAAAGATGAGAGGATGGGGGCCTGGAGAATGGAATGCACGGAGCCGATGGAGAGTGTCTGAGGTGTCTTGAACATAGGTGGGGAGGGATTTAACAAAGGGGGATAGGATGGCGTCAAGATATGTAGAAATGTGTTCGGTGGGGCACGAACAGGCAGAGACAATGGGTCTGCCAGGGCAGTCGGGTTTGTGGATTTTGGGGAGAAGGTAAAATCGGGCCGTGCAGTTTCCAAATCAAACCTCTTCACTGCCAAAATAAATAATGCACTGCTGCTACATGGTGGAGGTTCATTTTAAGAGATTGCCATGTCAGTTTCCAAAGCAAATCTCTTAACTTGCTAGAAGCTGCAATATGTTAAGATTGTGGTTGTTTCAACACTGCTGGAAAGTTATGTATACATTTTGTGTTTGGAGACAAAGGCGACTGCAAATGCTATAATCTAGAGCAATAAACAACTGAAGGTGAAAATGATAGATGATGTCAGGCAGAGGGAGAGAAGGGTGGCAGTCTTTTGTGTGTCCACCCTGACCAACCAAAGTACGTGATCTGTGCCAGAGTTTCAATAACCATTGGGTTTCTTTAAGAAACTGCAGGCATCAAACCCATTACAAATTCAGTAACACTGATAATCTGGCATGCCCAAGACTTTGATTGCATTCAATTAGCACATTTTATGGATTGTTGAGTTATTTTTGTTAATAACCCAACACATTTTTAATTTATGTTCTTTTATTTGTTACACGGCATTATAACAAATAACAAACCAGTGAAGCAACAAATTTAGAGGGAATGTGAGAAACAGGACGCTGGTCCGTTGAAAGTTCAGGAACAATAGCCCAAGTGAGTTGGATGAAAGCACAAGTGCTGGAACTCCAGCGAGTTGGATGGGAGCGTGGTAACTGAGGCTGGGGAGAGTTGAAAGGAGTGGAAGGCAACCAGGGGCCAATGAGTGGAAGGGAACATGAAAACTTGAGCCACGGTGAGTGGAATGTAGTATGAGAACCAGTGCCCCAGTGAGTGCAAAGGGAACATTGGAACTGATACATATCAGAGGGCGTGCGGAAACTGCGGATGAAAGGAATGTGGCTAACATTACCCAGTGAGCCACTGGGATTTCTAGGTGGTGGGCTGGTGAATTATTTTTTGGAGTTTTACCTCAAGTAATTTTTCTCCATTTATCGTATGTTAATAAATTTTGTATCCAGTGCTTATGTTTGGCACTTACCTGTAGTTTGTTCAGCTGCAATTGGCTTTAGGCGTCCATGAGTCAAGAGACCTCCCTCATAAATATCTCCACCATCCACTGTTATAGCATCCGCCGCATTATTCTGCAAATAAGAAGCACGTATTTTTTTTAATAAGAATGCAGGTGCCTTCTTTTCAATTTTGGAATATACTGAAGGCATCAAATTTTCATTCCAATTATATCCTCTTCTTCTGAAACCATCAAGGTAACGTCTCAATGAAGAATCATAGAATTGCTATGCCTGTCCCACTTCGGCGATTTTTCAGCGGAAAAACCCGCCTGAAAAACCGGGAACTGGAACGGGGACTGTGAGAGTGGAACACACACACACACACACAAACACATCACAAAGACGGGGGCCAGGGCAAGCAGGGGAGCGCTGCCTGAAATTCACATGGTACAAAGCCAAGGTGTACACACAATATGATGAACAGGAAGATGGGCGCTGTAATTAAGACGGCTAGCACAGTGTACGGTAAGTCCTTTAAAAGAGGGGAGAGGGGGGTAGAGAAAACTTTTAAGAAGCCAGACAACTTTTAATAAGCCAGAGATACACAGCTGTGAAGTTCGGCGGACATTTAACATTGCCGGTCGGTTATCCTTGGTTCTGAAAACTCCTGCTTACGTTTTTTTTCCGCAATGAGCCAATGAAAATGATTGGTCAGCAAAGGCGATTAACTAAAACTACCTACGACTACTTTGACTACCCATAACTACATGGCAACCCCGCTACAACTGCCCCTATGTCTATAGGATTATCAATTTTCTCCATGGCGACCAATTTTTTGGTTGCAGAAAATGTTTCAACATGTTGAAAAATTTGCGGTGACCATACTGAGGCCGTGATTAGTTCCCAGAATGCAGGAACTCCTCGCGACCATGAAGGAGACTCACCAGAGACCATCAGCGAACATGTGGCGACCATGTGGTCAGTCTCCTGCACTCACCTGCAGAATCTCCTGCACTTGCCTAAAAAGTCGCCTAAGTGGGACAGGCCCATCAAGAGACTATTGGTCCATTGAGTCTGTGCTACTTGTAGTATAGCAGTTTCTTCCTTCTCCATAAACATGCAAATTATCCACCCTGCAATGTGGTTATCCAATACCCTTTTGGAAGATTCTGTTTCCACCAGTCTTAAATAATTTTCAATTCACAACTACTTCTTGCAGAAAAAAGGTTTCTCCTCATATTACTCTTGTTTTTGTTGCTCAAAATTAAAAATCTATGTTCCCTGACCTTTATACCATCTGCTATTGGGAATAGCTTCCTAAAATCCATCTGAACCAATCATGATCACATTTTTCTTTAAATCTTCCCCAACCTCCTTTGCTCAAAGGAGAACAATCCACTTCACTAGTCTAAACTTGCAGATAAAAATCAACAACCATTGAAGCATTTCAGCAAATATTTTTGCACCCCCACTATGACCTTTCATTCTTTCTAGAGTCATAGAATCACAGAACATGGATAAAGGCCCTTTGGCCCAACTTGCCCATGCCGACCAACATGCCCTGTCTTCACTAGTCCTACTAGCCTATGGATCATATTCCTCTAAACCTATCCAATCCATGTACCTGTCTAAATGTTAATTAAACTTTATGATAGTACGTGCCTCAACGACTTCCACCAGCAGCGTGTTCCATACACCTGTTGTTCCTCAGTTTCCCATTAAATCTTTCAGCCCCTCACATTAAACGTACATCCTCTGCTTGCCTATTCCCCCAATCTGGGCAAATGACTCTGTGCATTCACCCCATCTATTCTTCTCATGATCTTGTACAACTCTAAAAGATCACCTCTTACTTGCCTGCGCTCCAAGTCCTCCCACTTATTTTCATGTTACCACCAGTCTCAACAATCTCTCTGGATGTCTCTTTGCCTTTTCCTTTCCACTTCCACTCTTAGATTAATTTATTCAGCCTGGTTCATCGTGAGCTAGTCATCTGATGTGTGCCCTAAGTCCTAATTTTTCATTTTCTTTTCCTTCTTTGTCATCAAAAGAAAAATAACGACCTTTATCATCAACCCCCCCCCCCCCCCCCCCCCCCCCCCCCCCCCCGCATTCCCAATCTGACCTTTCTGTCCTAGACCTCCTCCATTGTCATAGTGAGGCCCAGTGCAAATTGGAGGAACAGTACCTCATATTTTGCTTGGGTAGTTTACACCCCAGCGGTATGAACATTGACTTCTCTACCTTCAGATAGCCCTTGCTTTCTCTCTCATTCCCCTCCCCCTGCCCAGTTCTCCCACTAGTCTTACTGTCTCCGACTAAATTCTATCTTTGTCTTGCCCCCTCCCCTGACATCAGTCTGAAGAAGGGTCTCAACCCAAAACGTCACCCATTCCTTCTCTCCAGAGATGCTGCCTGACCCGCTGAGTTACTCCAGCATTTTGTGTCTACCTTCAATTTAAACCAGCATCTGCAGTTTGTTCCTACACAATCTTTATGTGCCAACTGTGTTAGTGTGAGGTGATTCGTTGTTTTCTGCTACTACCTAAAGTATGGCTGCCATGAGTTTATCTAGTCAAATTAGAAAGCAGGACCTCCATAACAAAATTTGTCAAGTTACATGTTGAAAGCCTAATGATTACTATTAATACATCTATTTACTTAGACATGTCTAGTTTGTTGTCTAGTACAGCTTGACAACTCAGTTATGAAATAATTGGATCAAAACAGAATGAAAAAAGTTCCCACCTTGATGGCTGTCATACACTCTTTAACATCTTTCTTCTTTACACATTCAAATGAGAAACCTTCTGTTTCCATTGCTTTTTTCAATCTGTTGCATTTTGCCAATTCCGCACTACTAATGACACACCACTTGATAGGAACTTCAGCAGCAAATGAAAGTGCTAAAGAGAAGAAATGAAGGTTGGTCATACATCAATTATACATAAAAGTCTATCGATCCTTGGATTGGAAATATTATGGGGGGGGGGGGGGGGGGGGGGGGGGGTTATGCTGTTATTTCAGCCTGCAACATGTTAGACGACATTAGCTTTTCTAGGAACTAAGCCTGCCTGAGGCCACTATGGTAATATAAGACTAACCCAGTTCTTCACATGTTAAGACATTAATTTGTGTTGGAAAGTTTTATTTAGCTATATGAAAAAGAATATCATATTCAGCAGTAACTGTTCATCTACCGAGCCAATCTTGTTGGTATTTTGCAAAAATGATGTGTTTTCAATATCAATTTTAGATCAGTCTGATTTGGAAATGTAGTTCCTGTACCAGCTCTGCATCATCATGTCAACTGAAAGCTCTTGGTATTTATCCAGAGTCCAGTATCCCTTTAGTAGTGGCTCAGATAGGATATTTTTACAGCTTCTGTAAATGGACTATAAATATTAAGTTATAATGTAAATTCACTTGGTTGCTATGCAACAATCGGTGGCTCGGAGTCTTGTAACAAATTAAATAAACTCCTTCAGAAGTTGAGACCTGATAAAAGGCCAAAACTATTTTCCGAAAAATAAATAATTTTAATATATTGGTTTGTATTCCATTCTTTTTTCAGAAAATATGCAGAAACTGGTGTTAGCTGAGAATTACTTATAATTCATGGCACAAAATAATTAATTCAATTCAGTTGGTGTTTATGATTCATAGGATCTTCCTCCAATCTTCCCATGTCTCCTCATAACCTACTATCCAGTGTTTCCTCACACACCTCCTAATTTTCCATGAAATATATCTGTTCTACTTGGCCACACTATTATTTATAGCTTTGGTTTAAACCAGCATCTGCAGTTCCATCCTATACATTATTTATGGCAAGATCTGTTATCTAACCAACTTCTGATTCACACAAGATTACTTCTTATTTGCTGCAGTGCAAATGAGGGATTACTTATTTTTATTCTTAGGTCATAGGTCCTCACTATGAGATGGCAAATGTCAAGTAGCAATGAAACACAGCAAATTGTGGCAGCTGAAAGTCTCCTGTGACAGCAACTGCAACAAAAAGGCAGTTTTACAATTATTATGAAATAATATCAATTTTGTCCATCAATGTGTCTTGGGTGTATTCAACATTTTTTGCTGAGAATGAGAAGATATTGGCACTGAATAAAGGGTACACAAAAGGCTGGAGAAACTCAGCGGGTGCAGCAGCATCTAAGGAGCGAAGGAGATAGGCGACGTTTCGGGTCGAGACCCTTCTTCAGACCGTCTAAAGAAGAGTCTTGACCCGAAACGTCGCCTATCTTCTTTGCTCCTTAGATGCTGCTGCACCCGCTGAGTTTCTCCAGCCTTTTGTGTACTCTCGATTCTCCAGCATCTGCAATTCCTTCTTTAACACGGCACTGAATAAATATCAGTTTCTGATTATGTCACTGCATTAAGATTAACACGATCAGTCAAAGTTATATAAGGGAATTAAAGCCTATTTTACACCTATAGAAAAAAGGCCATGATTTAATTATTGTATTTTTTCCATCATTCATCTTTCTGATACACTTTTGATTTGTCAATTTATAGTTAATGCTATTTCTAAAATTCCCACAACATTTTCAATAAATCTTCTATAATCAAAAAGAAAATCCTACACATTTTTGATTCTATGCTACTTGAAACAAAAGTTTGTTTAAAAAGATGATTTTTTTTTTAAAACATGTCCAACAAAGAACGATATAATTGAATAATACTTTCAGATTAATTCCTTCAAAACCAATGTTTAATACTCACAAATAAGTCCAGAGACTACAACAGTGAAGAGCAAATTCATCTTGCCACACTTTAGATGGACGGAATAGAGGAGTTGTGTGACTTTTTCACAAACCTGCTGTGAGCAGTTTGAGACAGAACGTTTGTGCTCCCTCCCCACCTTTTATAGTGCCTAAAAATTGCTATGTGTGCAGAATGAGAGATAAGGCCCATGTTGACTTGTTTGGATTATATTTCACCAGAGGATCTATCTAAACTCACCCCACATCTAATTAAATTAACTAATCTTTGTTTGATGCAGAAGGATTACAGAAATGGGAACAGAGTCCAAACTCAGAGAAGCCCAAAAAGTATTTGACCTCCTCTTGAAGGTAGCAAGGTCACAATAACAGCATTGTCCAAGAAATCAGAAAAGTTATTTTGCATCAGTTGGTTTGCAGTATTCCATCCATCTTGTAGTATAAATTATTTTCATGGCACTGAGAGGTTTTTATTTGTTTAATTTTACCAGCTTTTCTCAAAGTTACAGGTTTCCATATTTACCTGTTTCATTAGTTACTTAATTGAGGTATTCACTGAATTTTAACTTTAGATTTGGATGTGCAAACCAAAATCACATTTTTACAATATCAGAGTTTTCACAGTTTCTTCATCTTGTAAAATACATATCTTGTAAAATAAGCATCATGACTCCACCATTAAATAAAAAAGTTATATAATTTCTGTGCTCTGATGTTATGAATTGTGATGGGACAATGTTCTTTAAATATACCACATAAAGGTATTTCTAATATTATTTTGTGGGGATTGGTTCTATCACTGTACTGTTTTGTTACCTATCATGTAGCTAAACGTTGCTATTTTTCTGTTTTGTTTGTTGATTTTCATCTTTATCTTCCTCATTTAATCTAAATATTTCTGGTAAATTATTTATTTAATTATTTCTATTTAAAAAAAATTCTGTCAGATATAATAATTTGATTTTTCGCACTCTCTTCTTGTTGGTTTCTTCCTCACTTATTTTTGTTGCCATCTCGTGTTCCTCTTCTCTGTACTCACATTTCTTGGCTTTCTCATTTGTAAATGGTGGGGACACCCCTTCCCATCCCCATAATGACCTTTCTGACCTGGCCCTCCTCCGTTGTCAGAGTGAGGGCACACACAAACTAAAAGAGCAGCACCTCATATTCCACATGGGTAGCTTACAACCCAACCGTATGAACATTGAATTCTCCAATTTTAAACAACACCCTCCTTCTCCCACCCCCACCCTGAGCACACTTGTTTCTCCCATTATCCCACCCTTCTTAGCCCTCCATCTCCTCCCACATATATCCCTCCCTCTGTCTTTACATTTCACTCATATTCACTCCTGATCTGATACCCTTTTTTTTCTCTTTTTCGTCTCTAGCCTTTGTCCATTCATCTACCACTCAAATATCCCCTTCACCTGTATTCATCTATCAGTTGATAGACACAAAAAGCTTGAGTAACTCACCGGGACAGGAAGCATCTCTGGGTAGAAGGAATGGGTGATGTTTTGGGTCAAAACCCCATCTATCACTTGCCTGTCTATGTCCCGCCCTGGACTTTTGTCCAGCTTTCTCCACTACTACTATCAGTCTGAAGAACGGTCCTGACCCGAAATGTTGCCTATCTGTTCCTTTCATAGATGCTGCCTAACCCATTGAGTTCTCCCGCACTTTGTGTTTGGCTCACAATTCCAACATCTGCAGCTCCTGCTTTCTTCTTCTCTATCTTATCCCTAAGTGGGATTCTCAGGAATGTCCATGGAACACATAATTTATAAGTGCGAACCTGGTGTCTTTTGATAAGTGCTACAATAATAGAATTTGTAATGAATTTTTAAAAGCACTTTTTAAAAAAATATTCATGAATCTCCTACCAATGGCAGCTAAAAGGTTTATCCATCAGAAATTATAGTTTATATTAAAATGATTAACTGAATAGAAAAAAAATCCTTGTCTGCCTCTTCAAGCAATTACAAAATTAGGTCATTCCTATATCTTACTTCTAAAATTATGCTAATTTGAACTGGAAACTTATTACATTACTAAAAAACTTGATTCACCTTCCACCATTGTCAGAAACTAAATAAAAAATCACTTTGTGAAAGAAAATTCTAAAACTTTAATCAACATATGGGGCAAAGTGAATCATGGTTTCAGTCGATTATTAAATATTTACATTGCAGCTTCCATGGTGTCTGGTTTTGCAATATTTATTGAGAATATATTGACCTTGTGGCAACTAGAAAGTTGCAGCAACCTGTGATAAAAGCTTTTTTTGATTTTATTTTTTGTTCTTTTGCAAGGCTTGTCACAGTCATGTTAATTATTTATTTTCTTATTATAGTGAGGATCTTTTAAGTATTATTTATATTATAAAGTGTGTAACTGGAAGTATTCAAGTTTGGATCTGAAAGTTGACGTCTGGTCCTGAGAGTTCACACATATATGATGGTGATCATTTTCCAATATTTTACAGATACTGGTTCAGATCCTGTGGATTGGAGCGCAGCTAATGTTATCCCACTTTTTAAGAAAGGAGGGAGAGAGAAAGCAGGGAATTATAGACCAGTTAGCCTGACCTCGGTGGTGGGGAAGATGCTGGAGACAATTATTAAAGATGTAATAGCAGCACATTTGGAGTGCAGTAAGAGGATTGGTCCGAGTCAGCTTATGTTGCCACTTTCAGGGAGTTATGGATTTGGACCCCAAGTTCCCTCTGTACATCAAAGCTGGGAGTGTCATGCCATTAATTGGATATTTTCTCCTTACATTTTAACTCCCAAAGTGGAATACCTGCCTGCTCGGATTAAACTCCATCAGCCATTTATCTGCTCATTTTGGAAGCGGAACTATGTCCCATTGTATATTTTCACAGCCGTCCTCACAGTTTACAACCCCAGCATTCTTGGTGTTATCTTCAAACTTACTAACGAACCCATTTTTGTTTACTTCCAAGACATTTATATATATCTCAAACAGTAGAGGTCCCGCACATATTCCTACGAAACTCCACTGGTTACAGACTTCCAGCCTGAATATCATCCTTCTACCACAATCTACCTAAGCCCTCTGGCCTTTGACATCTATTGTGGGGAAAAGATTCCCATTCTCCACCCTATCAATGATCATTATTTTGTATTAGGTCACCCTTCAGCTTCTCTCCACTCCAAGGTAAACAAACCAGCCTCTTCAGTCTATCTCATAATTGTAAGCTTCATCCCAAACTCCTGACAAATCTCCTCAGTCCTCTTTCCAGTTCAATAATTTCCTTCCCAAATACAGCAGCTAGAAATGCACACAATTAGTTGGGGCCTGAAGCAGCATTAATACTGACCTATGACTTATCCAAAGTATGACAATTAATTATTTGCCTGGAAGTCAATTCCATTCATTATTTCCTTTATAAAGAACCTGCAAAACTGAAAGGGTGTAAGGGTAGCAAATAAAATGTCTCTGATAGGATGTAGACCATAAGAAAATATATAGCACAGATTGATGATAGCTGAGAGAGCTTGGTGAGAACTTGTTAATGGCAGCTGACGTGTCTGGAGATTGTACAAGGAGAGGGAGTACAGAAAAACAAAACAAGTAAACACTCCTGAAATTGTGAAATACAGAACACAATTACTGGAAATCAGAAGTAAAGAAGAATGGTAGGAAAGCCTGGCAGATGAAGCAATGGAGAAAGTGGAGTCAGTGGAGAAAGAAACCTCAGAAATGGCTGGGTACTGACAAGCAAAACATTGAAGATGCTAGAATTCTGAAACAAAAACTGAAAATACTGGAAGTGTTTAACAGACTGGGAGGTACTGTATCTGTATGGAGAGAAATTACCCACATCGTGGAACCTTCCCCAGCATGCACCATCCATTCCTCATCGCCATAGGTACCACATGATCTGCTGAGTACCTCCAGTATTCCCCACCCTCAGAAATGGCTTGTTGTGACATGAGTAGAGGATGCTGGGGTTGCTCAACAGGTTTCACATCATGTTATGAGAAAGATTATTCTGTATAATTGACAAGTGGTGTCTATCTTTTCTCTGCACTGAGGAGACCTTAAAGAATCCAAGGGTAGGGGTGGCATGGTGGCGCAGAAGTAGAGTTGCTGCCTTACAGCGCCAGAGACCCAGATTCGATCCTGACTGCGAGTGCAGTCTGTGCAGAGTTTGTACGTTCTCCCCGTGACCGTGTATGTTTTCTCCAGCTGCTCCAGCTTCCTCCCACATTCCAAAGGTGTGCAGGTTTGTAGGTTAATTGCTTCGGTAAATTGTTCCTAGTTTGCATGGTAGAACGAGTGTATGGATGATATGGATGATCATTGGTCACTGTGGACTCGGTGGGCCGAAGAGCCTGTTTCCACGCTAAACTAAACTAAACCAAACTAATCTCAACTAAACGACAGAAAATGTGCAGCAGATTGATTTCAAATATGATTTTAGTTTTAATGACATAGAGAAAGGAAAGTGCATTAGTCACCAACTCAGTGCTCTTTATATGGAACTTCTGAAAGACCATGCATCAGTAGAATGTGATGCAGAGATTCATGTGGCTCATCAAGCAACTCATGAGGTTCATTGTCAAAACCTGTCAAAGGGTGGATGAGCTCCTAGCGAGCCAACGGTCATCTACACTTCAGTAGAAGTTGCGCCCACTGGCCTACATAGCATTGTAAGGCGCAACAATGATGATGATCGACATGCTCAGACTCATGAGGAGCCAGGTGCAGAAGCTGGCATCTGCCAAGAGGTCTGCCACCAGGGCAGATGCGATTCAGTTAACATAAGTGTACAAAGTGTTGATAAAATAAATATTAGGATTGTTTTCTGTTGCCGTTGCACAACATTTTCCATTTGTTGCATTACAACATACTTGCTGATACTCATACTCAGTAAGGTACACAAAAATGCTGGAGAAACTCAGCAGGTGCAGCAGCATTTATGAAACAAAGGAAATATACAACGTTTCGGGCCGAAACCCTTCTTCAGTCTGAAGAAGGGTTTCGGCACGAAACGTTGCCTATTTCTTTCGCTCCATAGATGCTGCTGCACCCGCTGAGTTTCTCCAGCATTTTTGTGTACCTTCGATTTTCCTGTATCTGCAGTTCCTTCTTAAACACTCATACTCAGTAAAGCAGACTATTGGGGCAAATCAAGTAAGCACCCTTCCTGTCCCATACTTTATGTTATTTACTTCCAAGACTTCTAGTCATCAGCAAGGCTGAGGGTCAGTTAATCCATGATTTTAAGTTAAACATAAACTGAAAATCTGTTTTCAGTCCACTGTGACTCTTTTGGATTGTTTGCACTTCTTAAGCCTTATAAAATGGTGGTGACCGAGGACCAATTTGCTTAATTGTTTGTGTGTGGCACAATTTTTACTGCTGATTCCATTTCTTACTAATTATTAATAAGATAATCACACTTTGCATATTTCCTGTTAAATGACAGGGATAGTCTGAGGATGAGGCCTCTACAGTTTGTTGTCATGTTCAGTTGTAGATCAGAACTCTTGATAGACCAGGTCACTTTGAGATCAGCCCTCTGCATCCAGCCCTGGTAAGTGTGGGTGTGCTGGCATTCTGTTGATGATTCCAGATGAGGTGTGTGGTTGGTGAAGTTGGGTGTGGGATGGGGGAGAGAAGTGGAACCATGAAAAGGGGAGGTGCAACAAGACTTCGGTATCTTTGTACATCAGTCACTGAAAGTAAGCATGCACTCCTCTTCTATTTTCTTGTTGAGAAATAACATAAAGATATGTTATTAACTGAGATTTGTAAAAGTGAAAATGATTATATTGCCATCCAGCAAACCTAAGCAGACACTATGGTGCACATCGTCAGCTTAAAAATGAACAGACTTGGTTGAATGCAAGCTTTCATTTATGTAGCCGAATCAAACTAGATATAAAGGAATATGTGCCTTGAACTGAGGAGATGGTCAATAATATAAACTGGAATGAAAAAGGGAGCCACGTCGATCTAACATGCCCAGATTTTAGATTGAACAGCGTTGGTTTTTCAGTAACTCTTTTTGGATCCCTTCATATCAATTGTGAAATTAGATTCTGCACTTTTGAACAAGACCCAAGCTAACACATTTTTAACATGAGATACACACTTAACAATGTAAATCATCATGCAATATCATCTTCCTGTAATGTCAACATAAATTACCACTCCTTGTTCTGGTAAAAGGTTGTCATTTTACTTCGGAGTCACGTGAGTGACTACGTGAAGAACCCATACAGCCGTTCATGCTTCTCATTGCGTCAGACATTTTCGTGCAGACGACTGTGGAGCTGCGCAGCTCCACCAACGGTAAGTCTAAAACCTCAGGTAAGTGCTATTCCTTACCTGTTGCAGGTCTCCTGTAGGAACCTCCGAGGTTTTTGCGGGATGTTCGTGATGGCCGACGAGGGAACCAGCCTAGGGTTTTTGTGGAAAACCCTGGTCCAACCACGGAAGCAGAGAGCTGGGAATGTCGGGTTCGTGATCGGAGACACTGATAACGCGGTCAGTGATTCCACACGTTGGGTTCCCGGGGAGGGGATACCCGAGAATAGTGTGGTTCCAGACCGCAGTAGTCCCTAGGGTATGGGGCTAAACTGACCTGAACGGTCAGCCTGGGTTCCCAGTGGAGGGGAAACCCAAGTATATGTGGTTCTAGACCGCAGTAGTCCCTAGGACATGGGGTTAAAACTAACCTAAACGGTTAGGCTGGGTTCCGGTGGAGGGGAAACCCAAGTATATGCGGTTCCCAGAACGCAGTAGTTCGCAGGAAATGGGGTTAAACTCACATATGTATATATATATATATTGATATTGATTCCTGGGGAGGGGAAATTCACCTATGGGGTTCCCAAACCATAATAATCCCTAGGATATGGGGACAACTGACAAAAAATAGTCAGTACAATTAGGAAAGATGTTGGGAGGTTTCCTCTCTGGGAATGAAGTTAGAGACAATCCTTCAGCAGGAATTGGGTCAGTGTGGCTTAATGTGAGAGCCGTGTCAACAGTAAAGTTTATGCCAACAGCACCTTTGGGTAGGGCTGCTTCATGGGGATGCCAAGTTATGGCAGTGCCAGCCTATGGGAAAGGTTGTGCCAGCAGTACCTATGCTCAGGACTGCTCATGGGGGTGCCAAGCTATGACAGGCTTGCCTATTGGAGAGGCTGTGCCAGCAGCACTTTTGCTCAGGGCTGCTAATGGGGATGCCAAGCTATGGCAGGCACGCCTATTGCTGAGGCGGTGCCAGAACCTTTGCTCAGGACTGCTCCAGGGGAATGCCAAGTTATGGCAGGCTAGCCTATTGGAGAGGTTATGCCAGCAGCACCTTTGCTCAGGGCTGCTTCATGAGAACGCCAAATCTATGGCAAATACTGGCCTATGGGAAAGGCCGCGCAAGTAGCACCTTTGTTCAGGGCTGCTTCATGGGCGCCAGTGGTACCTTGTTCAGGGCTGCTTTATGGGAATAGCTGTTTAGTAGGATATTCCCATTTACAGTGATCATGGGGGATGAGGAGGCATTGCTATGATAAGGCAATATAACAGAATGATGACAAAAAAGCACTCAAAGAGAACTATTCACAGTTCAAAAACACTGGTTATGTATGTGCTAAAATCCGCTGTTAAGTCTCAAACTATATTTGAGAAATTGGGCTCCTCTATCCAGTTAGATTAAGTTTCTATTAAATAGACTTGTAGGACATTGGGATTCACTTTTAGGTATTCAATTGGCCGTGACACCGGCCTGGGCAACAGATTGCAGTCAATAGACTCTGGTAACAGTTTTGTTGTTATAAAACAGCTTTTCTAGTCATTAGATTAATTGTTAATAGTATAGATGCGATTCAGCTGTGCAAGTAGGACAACTGTTATCTTGTTAAATGGTTAACTATTAAGTGCCATATAGGGCATTGTTAACACACCTTGTTTCTCCAGCTGAAGTTAATAAAGTCACAATGATGGACACACAGTATTCATTAGTGCTCCAGTAGTTGTTAAGTAAATCTTTAATTATATTGCAAAATGGTGCTAATGGCCCTAAATGGGAAATAGTCTGACGCTGGGGCCATGGCAAAATCGGCGTATTGCTGAAGCTGCGCCAGCAGCACCTTGTAACCGTGCTGCTTAATGGCTCCCTCATGTAAGAGGAGAGCATGCGGGATTGGTTGACGCCGAGTCTGAGGGTATAGCCGTAGAGCATGCCCAAGGGATGTAGGGCATGTGTTAGAGGTCTATGCCTGGCAGAAAAGTTGCCATCCCAAACACATATGCAGTGAACACCACCCTCAGGGGGACATTACAGTTGGCTGCCGAATCTTCTATTCAGGTAAGATGTTTCCATAGGTGAAACCTGGAGGACGGAGCACTAGCTATTGGAACGAGCAAGGTTTTATTGTTTCGGCGACAATGCACCCCACGTCTTCTTCGGCAGCGGTTCACTGAAGTTGGTGGCAGCATGAAAGCTGGCCAGAGGTTCCACGCACTGTACCTGTGCTACTCTGCAATTAAGGGACCACTTACAGCTTGGTAAGGTGTACACTTAGTTATACATTACAAATGATTGAGACAATATCAGCTACTTTGAGGGGTCTAACCATGTAAAATGGACAATACTAGCTTTCCAAGCAGGTTAGAATTGGGCAGGTTCAGTAGAAGGACCAAGATTGTCTTGCAAGAATGGCTCGGAAATCGGGCCACAGTTGCTGTTTACGGTAGATACCAACTTGCAAATACCCTCCGCTCCCACCCTCATAGATCTCATCTGGTAGTTCTAGTTTTATCATCTTACCATTATACTTCAGTCATTGTTAGCTGTGAATTCATTCCGCTGCTTTGAAGATTGACGCACCAACGGCTGTACGGGCTTCTATTCACGTAGTCCCTCAACTCGACTCCTCATAAAATAAAGATCAAACTTCAAACTGATAAGTTCTCGTTTAATCTTACTATTCATGCAGCACAATGTCTCAGCAAAATGTTCCACTCTTGAAGTAATTGGATAGCCTTCAACAACAGCAATACAGGTAGCGTTACCCTGAGCTAGCATGGCTGGATAGTACAATGATGGAATCCAAATCCAGGAATTCTACTCATCCTATCTCATCCAGAAAATGAATTGTTACTGTTTCCAGCTAATTACTAGATTAAAATTTCCATTATATTCCAATGACAACTGATCTTTCATTGGGTTGTGTAGATGGTTTATATGCAACCAATAATATAGTTACCTCACTCCCATTAACCCCGCCCAGTTAACATCAATCATAACGCCTTCCCCTCAGTAGAAAAATGTAGCCGGTGCTTGAAGGTGTATGTAATACCCAGTGCTATCATTAAAAGATGTTGTACACTTAAGAGCTTGTAAAGTTTTCATTTACATGGTGTCGAAGCTGGAAGATACTTGCGTCTCCTGTTTATCGGTTTTTATTTCTTTTTTTTGATTTGTGTTTTTTGTGCTTTGATCTCTTTGGCCATGGCGTCCTCTTGCAGAAAGCCCGAGCAGCTTGTCTTTGATGCTGACATCTCTGAGCGCTGGGCCACGTTTGAATTTGATTTCACACACTTTGTCAACGTCGCACACCGCGCTGATCCTGACTCCCTTAAAGCTTCCCTCCTCCTCAACCTTGTCGGACCTGATGCCATGAAAAAGATGCCCGAACTGTAATTACATACACCTTCATACAAGCTTCTGATGGAACAGGCGCGACTATCCAATTCTGATTTGTATTTGGATCTCCTGAACCTCAGGAATGTTTCCAGGGATCCGGCCATGGGGTCCCCTGCTCAGCGTCTGATGTCCAGAACTACCAGATCCACCGTCCCGATTGCCCAGCGCCAGCTGAAACCTCGGGTGCTGGAGCCCGCCTCCGTGCAGCGGCGAATTCAAGAGAAACATGACAGCCAGCGGCGTTCCCACGATCGGTCGTGCAGACCACTCGATCCTCTGTTGCCCGGACAGGTTGTTCGTTTGCAGACCGCCAGTGGGCACTACCGTCTGGCCACCGTGGTTGGGGTGGCCGACTCACCTCGTTCGTATCTGGTCGACTGTGAGGGTTCCATCTACCGAAGAAGCCGACAACACCTGCTTGCGGTTAATGAGCCACAGCCGCAGCCCCCTGGGCCACTCTCCTATCAGCAGCCGGCTGCCGCCCCGGCTGGTGTTCCCTGCATGCCTCGGTCCCCGTCGCGGGCGCCTGGTTCCCCTCTGCGCGGGTCCCCTGTTGCCGATCGCGGTTCTCCCTCTCCTGTTTCTCCCACCCCAATGCCATTCCCTGGTTCCCCGGCTGCCTTGCGTCCTCCTGCTTCTTCTGCTCTTTCGGGGGGAGGGGGAGACATCCGTACGCGCTCGGGCAGGATCAGTAAGCCGCCTGTTCGCTACGGCGATTTCGTTTAATTCTGCTGTTTAATTCGGTTGTCGTGACAACAATCTGTTTTTTTGATTTCTAAGGGGAAGGATGTAGATGGTTTATATGCAACCAATAATATAGTTACCTCACTCCCATTAACCCCGCCCAGTTAACATCAATCATAACGCCTTCCCCTCAGTAGAAAAATGTAGCCGGTGCTTGAAGGTGTATGTAATACCCAGTGCTATCATTAAAAGATGTTGTACACTTAAGAGCTTGTAAAGTTTTCATTTACAGGTTGGATCACCTGCAAGATCCCAACAACTAGAACTGCATAAGTTCTGAAAACTGCATAAAGCTGAAGGGTGGCATCTCCAAACACATTGATGAATTTCAAAAAATCCTCATGAAGCCTTGTAAACAGTCGAGTTTCTCAGATGACAACTTCATGGAGAAATAAACATATCACTTAGTGCAATGTTTAACATGGAAAAGAGGTTTCTGTAGAATGTCACAATATCAATAAGAATTTACTTGCTTGGATATGTTATCATGTGGGTCTCTTCTCTGAAGTATTACCTCCCTTATCAGGGGATATATTAATCTTTTAGTGATCTGTGACATTCAGGAATTCATGCACATTAAACGTGATATTGCTTGCTAAAGAGAAGCTGTATTCAACAATTACTGCATATTTATTGAATAGTTTTAATAGATACTGCAGTCACTGTTCATCAGCACCTACCTGCAATATGAATGGGCACAATTGGAGTTGGTGAGTCCAGCATATCATCAAGTGATCACAAAGATACAGAAACTGAACTGCATCAGTGATTTATTCAGGAAAAGTATTATGTTGAATGACTTTGTGTGATTTTTCCAATACATGTTGTGATGACACGTCCTCCCTTAGGGCCCCCTCCAAACCCCATCACTCGTGGACGGGCCAGAGGAAGCCTACGATAAGCACCGCAAACAATGCTTGGCTACTGGAAAGCACCAGCAACCTGGAGTAAACTGAGGACACGGGCAAACGAACCACAGCATGTTCCAGTTTGTGGCTATCAGATCAAATCACGTGCACCTTGTCTGTCCTGCTCCTTATAAACCTACAAGCTCCAGCCAGAGGGAAAAGGAGGTCAGTAAAAAGAGAGAGTGGAAAATCCACTGTTAACCGTGCTTCCGTTTTTCCTGGCTCAGAACAAAACCATCCAGACAAACCTGAGACTGCCGGCACTTCCTCTTAAGGTCAGGGGAAGCTGTTGGGATTAATCCAAGTTACCTGTATCTCCTCGCTGACAATGAGGGAATGCACCCTCGAATGGGCCTGGACCTTATAAATACTATTGTTTGACATTGGAAAAAAAAGCCTATCATGTAAGTTAATCTTCCTACGATTGCCAGTATAGTTATTGCTGATCTGGTGGTATCCCTAATGCCACAATGTATAATGCTATCCTTTCTGATTAGGAATAATCCAAATAACTACACTATCTTAAAACCAAGGGCTAAATGGATTAGTTTTTATTTTGGATCATCATTTCCTACACAAACAGTAAATAAGAACTGATATGATGAAATAAATTTGTTGGTAGACTCCTTTTGCGAGATGTTAATAATAAGGTAACTGGCTTTTCTTCTTTCCTTCTCTTTCTTTCCCTTTTTCTTTTATTTCCACTCCAGGGTCTATCTCTTAATCTCTGGTCCCTAACTCTTCAAGGGTTTCCTTTCCCTCATGCTTTTTCACTTTCACATCTCTTTTTCACTCTTCTCTTTCTTTGCTGTTATTTATCTTATTTTCTCTCTTCCCCTGACCTTAAAAAAAATTAAGGGGTACAATGATTGTAATACTATATAAGGGATGTACACTGACGTAACTTACGGTATCTCTAATAAATAAAGATATTTAAAAAATTAAATGTTTTTTAATAAATCTTTCAACAGTGATATTAAATGGTCAAATGAAACATAATGTTATCAGCTATGTAGTGACATTCTTTACTGGGAGGTTTGGAACGTCCACTGGGAGGATTGGGAAGAACACCTGCTCTACCTCTGGGGTGTACGACAGGCTTTACTGCAGGCCAGGCTCATAATCAACCCAAAAATGTGCAGCATCGGACAGTCGGAGGTACAGTACCTAGAATATCGCATCAGCCAAGGCCTACTTGAACCACAAGAGCATTTCATCGTTGCTGGGACATTCCCCGGCCCACCAGCAAGACGCAGATACATGCCACCTTGGGGTTAGCTGGCTATTATCGTTGTTTTATCCCTCTTTTTTCACTGGCTGTCCCACTCTCAGAGCTAACCAGGAAGGGCCAACCGGAGAAAATACAGTGAACAGAGGCAGAAGAGCCTTCCAGAAGTTAAAAACGGCCCACACCAGTGAGCCCGTGCGGCACAACCCTGACCTCAATAGATCTTTCATTGTGTGGATGGATCCTTCTGAGACGGGGCTATGAGCCGTCCTCTCTCAGGACTTTGGAGAAGAGCACCTGGTGGTTTTCATCAGTCAGAAATTAACTTTGCCTGAGATGAGGTATGCTGTCGCAGAGAGGGAGGCCCTTACCATCGTGGGCCCGACAGGAGTTACAGTATTATCTGACTTAATGACATCTCATTGCGTTTAATGTGGGATCGTCCGGCTGGTACTATGGCACATTTCCCTCGCACTTGAGGCTGCAGTGGAGCTGCCTGAAGCCTGCACCCTTTCATGAACGGTTTACACATATTTGAGCAGAATCACACTGAGAAGCTCTTTCCCATGATGGAGCAGATTTAGACCCATTCTTTTTATTACTACATAGTTTGTGATGGCTGGTGCTTGTAAATGTTAGCATGTTACTTGGCTGTCCCAAAGTTGTAACCAGACAAACCCGATACCATTGGTATTGGTTCCTTGGCTTTCTCTATTTCCTTCTTGTGAATTTTACCTACCCTGTGATGAAATGTTCCCTTAAGGGTCTCCCATTGTTCTGTTTAAGATTTTCCTGTCAACCGTTGGATCCCAGTTTCTCCTGAAATATAAGATTGTTGAGGGTTTGGACACGCTAGAGGCAGGAAACATGCTCCCGATGTTGGGAAGAGTCCAGAACCAGAGGCCACAGTTTAAGAATAAGGAGTACGCCATTTAGAACGGAGCTGAGGAAACACTTTTTCTCACAAAGAGTCTGTGGAATTCTCTGCCTCAGAGGGTGGTGGAGGCAGGTTATCTGGATGATTTCAAGAGAGAGCTAGATAGGGCTCTTAAATATAGCGGAGTCAGGGGATATGGGGAGAAGGCAGGAACGGGGTACTTATTGGGGATGATCAGCCATGTTCACGTTGAATGGCAGTGCTGGCTCTAAACGCCGAATGGCCTACTCCTGCACCTATTGTCTATTGTCTCAGTCCTCTCTCATTACACTGAAGTTAACTCTCTTCCAGTTTGTGTTCTGATTTAAATTGTCACTTGCTCCTCTTTATTACTAACTTAAACCTTTATATTATGACCAGTTACACTGAAGTGATTTCATATGACACCTTAATTTTCTAGTACCAGATAGAGCTACGCATCCTTCCTATGCTGGTCAAGGATGTTCTGAACTCATTTTGCGAATTACTTCCCCTCCATTTCCTTTAATACTATCCCAGTAGATATTTGGGTTATAGGAATCTCCCAATATCATCACTCTATGGTTCATTTATACAACCACAGAGATAGTTGTGGTAAGAAAAAAAAGGACTTTCTTAAAAGTCCTCAAATGTAAGGTTCCACCATGTCAGTGGTCCTCTCTGGTACTGGATAGAAAATGGTGTCACAATTTCCTTTGATCCATGGTGCACTTCAATCCCCAAATTAAGATATCACAAATCATAACTGCCTCCTAATGCTTTCTTCATGTATCCATGTAATCAGCTCTCACCAACTCTGCTCTTGATACAGATTTATCTGTCGTTGTGGGCGATCTATGTTGGATAAGATACAATGTCATGAATGGATATTCTCTGTCCCCTGTTGTATTTTAAACACTGTAAATAGTCAGGTGTGTGAAATAAAAGCAGTTATTACATTATGACAAAGCTTGAGCGTTTATTCGACATAATAGTTTGTGTTAAAGCAAATATTATTAAGTTTGAACATTCAATGTATTTGTAAAGGTTAGTCAAACTTGTTGCTAAGATGTTTTAATCAACTTAAGCTTCAAAATTGTACTATACTGCTTGAGTGGGTAACAATATAATCTTTCGAACAAATTAAATTAAAGCTGTTGCAAAAGATGAAATATTACTACATATGATTTGGAAAAGGATAGTCAAATAAGAACCTGGTCATTTCTGCTCAATATGGTCAAAGATCATTTGAACTTGGAGGTACTTATTAACAAAAAATGATTCAAGTTCATGTTTAACTAGAGGAGCAAATAAATGATGAAAGTCTTTCCCCATTTATGATTGATTGATGAAATTGCCCGGAACATGTGGTTTCAATAGATTTCCCAACAAGTGTAAATTTCTACTTTATATATAATCTGAGAAAAATATTAATGCAGTGAAAAAACTGACTGCTAGAGTTCTTAAAATATTTTTTGAAGGAATTACAAGCCACCTAATCTAACCTCTCCTCAATTAAGTACACAATCATGCTGAAGATGCAGTAGCAATAGTGATCTAAACCAAGGTTTCTTTAAGCACAGATGCAGTAAACACAAATTCAAACTAAAGTTTAAACTGGAAATGGCTACTTGAAATTAACTAGAGTCAGAGCAGTGAGTGGCACACAGGACAAAGATGTGAACATTCAGGACAAATAGATCCCATGAAAAGAGGGAACTCCTGCTTCTCTTCACCCAAAAATGTCAAGGACTATACAGAGGAGAATAATGCAAAAATGTATGACAAATACAAGGAATTCAACACTGCAAAATCACACGTATATAGAATGAGAAGTGAAATAATTAGAAAATATGGTACATTAAATAAAATAGAGAGGATCAAGGAAATCTCCAACATACTCTGTAAATGTGAAAAGAAAAGAGCACCTCCTCTTAGAGATTGAAATGGTAATTTAAAATTCAAGACAGAGGATATGTAAATTTCCAAATGAGGAGCAAGATATTGCTATTATAATTAAGGTTATGGTGATAAACATTCTAAAGTTGAATTAAAGGATCTAACATCTTTGAAAGTAGATGGATATCCAGGCTTTGATAAAATGCAAGAGGATGGTGGAGATGCCATAGGCTCCATCATTTTGTGATGCTCTTTGGCTACAGTTGTGATGTTTCTATTATGGTACAATTGTTTATAAATGGAGAAAAGGAGAACTGCAAAAAAAACAACCTTAAAACAGTGATGGGGAAGCTGTTGCAAGATAATCAAAGGGAGGGCATCAATCAGTATTCATAGAGGCACAGGTTAATCAAAGGAAATTAATTTTGGATTTGCTCAATTCAATTTACGTCCAACTAACAATTTAAATTTTTGAGGACGTGGTGTGGAAGCCTAAACTGTCTCCTCTTACCATGTAAATTACTACAATTCTAACAGTTGCGTGGCATGGGTGGAAACCCCTGGGGGGGGGGGGGGCGGGGGTGGTGCGCGCCTCCATGTTTTGAGGGGTGGGGGATAATCCTCCCCATGTTTTGTCAAACATGTATTTTTACCTTAGCCAGCAACAGACATTAGCAAGCCGCAATCAGTTCCCATCCGACCACGCACAGTGGAGTCACAGCCGCATGCATGGTCAGCTCACTCAGACTCTGAAAATAATTAATTGATGATGCAATCTTCAGGAAGAGCTAGAGGTGTCCGGAGTCGGAGAAATCCCGTTTCAGCTTTTGAGTATGAGTAGGCCTAGTAGCAGGCACCTCTAGGTTCTAGACCAGAGTTTCTCAACCGACTGGGATTCTCCGGAACACTAGGGTTCTCTAGGGGTTCCGCAAGAAATAGTGCTAAATAGGCTAATCATGTGTAAATGTATTTTTGTGTCAGCAAAATCTCGTGATGTTAACAGGGCTTATGTCATCCTTTGGTAATGATAAACGGTAGCAAGGCACTCATCCATTCCACATACAATACACGAAACAGATTGCAACAAACCGCCTTGGAATTTTACGTTTTTAAAATGCTTGCTGGTTTAATAGTAAGATTAAATGAGAACTTACCAGTTCGAAGTTTGATCCTTATTTTATGAGGAGTGACGTTGAAGGATTACGTGAAGAAGACCCGCCAGGCGCATGCGCGTCATACTTCAAAGCAGCGGCGTGAAAACACAGAAAACAAATAGCCAAAATAACATAGTAAGGCTCGTAGAAGACTAGAACTACCAGATGATCTCTTAGATTATGAGGGTGGGAGCGGAGGGCACGTAATCCCTCAACGTCATTCCTCATAAAATAAGGATCAAACTTCGAACTGGTAAGTTCTCGTTTAATCTTACTATTTTACTTCGGAGTCACGTGAGTGACTACGTGAAGATTTCAAAGCTCTGTATTTTCATGCCGTCGATGCACACCATACGACAATCTGCTTCGGTTGACACAGTAGGGAATAAATAATATATTGAACATTGCTTCGAATTATTCAATAACTATTGTTAATAATACTAAAGCAGGAATAACCCCTCTGTCTCAGGGAAAATTACAAACAATGATAGAAAATAAAGCAAATGAATTAAATGTGACCCAAAACAGCATGCCCAAACCGTGGCACGGTCTGTACAGGTTTGTTAGAAAATTGAGAAAATGTTGCTTCTCGAGACCATCCTGCGGCCTCGAAGATTTAGTCTAGCGGCACGTCCTGAGCCTTCGCCGTGGAGATTGATGCCGCCCTGGTGGAGTGAAAGTTAAAGACAGAAATGTCGACTCCAGCATAATTGAAAACCTGTTTCAAGCATGTAGAAATAGTTTGTGCTGACACTCTTGTATATGTCTTTTTGTGACTAATGATCAGTCCTGTCTCAGAACGTCTGAGACTCCTTGTTACCTTAATATATTGGCTTAAGTTATATGGCGTAACTACATATAACATTTGGTCAACAAGATAGGCTTTAAACGTCACCTTGATTCCAGCCAGACCGGGCCTGCTTTGTTTGATTAAATCATAAACATAGAAGGTAATGTCATTTCCAGACAAATGCATGCATGGTATTTGTAAGAATTGTAATGTTTGTACACGTTGTGCTGAAACCAGCGCTATTAGCATAACCACAGCAAGAGTTAATCTCTGCATAAATAATGAAATAATTGGAGCCCATTGCCGAAGCATTGTGAGAACAGGAGTGATGTCCCAGATTTCTGTATAGCGAGGTTTCGGAGGATTTTTATTAAAATTCCTCATAAATCGGGATACTAACGGATGAGACCCTATAGGATGTTGTTCTGAAGACTACATCCAATAAGAGGACAACACACTCCGAGCGCTGGTAATGTCACTATAACGCAGGTGCTCATCAAAATGCAACTTAGCAAGGAACTCCAACACATCACATATGCTTGCATATTGATATGACATATTGGATTGTTCATAGAAACAGTTCCCATTTCTTTATGCGAACCATATAGTGTGTTTTGAGTGCTATTTCGCCAAGCTGCAGTGAGAACCGCCATGGCCCTGTTCAACAATCCAAGACCTTGGAATTGTCTGGTCAGAACCTGCAGACCAACAATTAATACGGTCATGTAAAGGGTGACTTTCTCCTGTAACCGGCTGCACCAAGAATTACTGCAGCTGGGAATTATCATGAATGACTGAACCATCATTGAAAACACGAAGGGGAACCATGGTTGTGTTGGGTAATCTGCGAACCACCAAAACACCTGTGGCGGAGACTCGCTCAATTGTGGTGAGACAGTTCAGGATGAAAAAAGTGGAGAAATTGCATAAGATTTTAGTGCCCCCAATGTAACGAGACTGCATCCACGGCAACTTCACCTGGATCTGGCTCCCATGAAACATATTTAGGCAACTGGTGATGTAATCTGGATGGAACAGATCAATGGCTGGCAACCCAAATCGAGTGACAACTGTGTGACAAAGTTTAGAATTGAACATCCACTCTATATTGGCATGAAACATACTCGACCTATGGTCGGCCACCACATTAGCTATAGGTGGTGAATAAATGGCTGAAACGCAGATATGCCTTGACATACACCAATGCCACATGACGGTACCCAGTTAACACATGATAATGACCGTACTCCTCCCATATGATTAATATATGCCACTGCTGTGGTGTTATCAATCTGGAGTTGAATGTGTAAATCCTTCATTGAGGAGCAATATGCCTTTACCCATAAAATGCCCTCAATAATGCGAAAGAATTTATCCCATGTGTTAGGCGAATCATCCCTTCGTGTTCATGAAGTGACCCCCCTACAGCTATACTCGGTGTCCGTAGCCCCCACCCCCCCCCCCCCCCCCCCCCCCCCCCCCCCCCCATCCGAGAGCGCTGACATCAGTCTGGAAGATTAGTGAAGGGTCTAGTACCCTAAATGTTATTGGTAGCTAGATTAACATTAACAACGCACCACTGGATTCTGCGAGAGCTGTGGTTGGTAACCGGTGAACCCGATGAAAATAGCCTGCATTCGATTTTAGTGCTAGTTCACGTGCTCTCTGCAAATGTTGATAATGCAAAGGCTCGAATGTACTGCACGAACCTGCTCCCCATTTATCAATGTCCTTAGCGTCTTCTCAGATGGAGGGATAAAGATTTGTGGGAGGCAAGTACAGACATCATCATCATCGACAACCTTGGCTGTTGGTAATGTTACTGTTATAGCAACGGAATTAATAAGAAACCCCAAATACTCAATATTTTGGGCTGGCTGTAACTTGAACTTAGTTGGATGGAGCAACCCCTAATGCCTCAAGCACCGATTCGTCAGCTGACTCATTAGTGTTGTTGATAATTAAGATATCAGCTAAATAACCCATTACAATGTGATGATGGGCTGAATAGCACCAGCACAGGTTTTAACAATTTAATAAATAGCCTGGGTGCTGAACTTAATCCAAGAGTCAATGCTTTGTATTGCCACAGCTGTGCCATCCAATTAAATTTCAAGTACCTGCGATAATGAGCATGAATTGGCAGTGAATAATACACATGTTGCAAACAAATAGTTGCCACATAACAGCCCTGTGATAGCAGGTGTTAAGCAGTAACGAATTTAAGTAATTGAGGACGAAAATTACTCTACAACACCCATCTTTTTGAGATCTGGGGAAATATTAGAAACAATTGTGGAGGATGATTAATGGCTTTATCAATGACCATTATCTATATGTTCAGGCTCTGGAGCAGAAAACACCCACATTTTATTAGGCTTGTGCTGTTGAGGTGGATCTATCCCTGAGATAAACTCAATGGGAGACTTGAGACAGTATTTAGTATAAACATATCATACATTATACAGCACCATTCATTAGAAAACATTTGTAATCAACCTCCAATAGGAGATTGGCCACCAGAACTTTATCGTTAAGAAAAGTCCCTGTACCTCTACAGTTGACCTGTAAAGCTGTTGTCTACTCATATTGGGATTGTAGCCGGTCTGTCTCGGTGGGTACCCTCGTTGCCCCACTGGCCTGCCCCTGCTGAACTCAGCCCCTGGATCTGACTTGCATTATTAACCCAGGGTTGCGAATAGGTAGCCTCGAAATGCTTGACTACATGAAGCCAATTGCTTTGGCCTCATCATGAATTTCACAAATGTTCATGACAAAGTCCGTTCTAAACTATATTTCAGGCATTTGAACAGCAGTCGCCCTACATAGAGTAACAAATTTTTGGTTTAGTGTCGGCCTGATGGCGATATTCCCTGATGCAATTTCCTGAAAAATGCATTGCATAAAATACCCAACATATCTGTGTGAGTTTGAGGAATGATTGTCCCTTGGACCATAGTGCCAAATGCAGTAATTGCTGCAGCCATCAGTTGGAGGACGTGTTAACACCGAACCTCCTGTCCCATCAAAGAAGGAATCATGGGTGCCCAGAACATGGGTCACCATAGGCACTTTCAGTAATGCACATTAAACAGATGTCTCATATTTGTTTGCAGTCACTTGCATCATATCTTGCTGGAGCTGGTGAGGTACTACATAATTGATACTCCATTGACTCACCAGTCCCCTCCGGAATAGCAACTCCGTGCCATTTCCGAGACACCCAGAGCGTGGCTCTTGTGCTCGCTGGTGTTTGCACATAAGCAGGGACACCAGCATCAGGGTCAGCTGCAATCTGCCCGCTTCTCCCATCATATAGTAGGGAGGCATCGTCCAGTCCTAAACAAGGCGCTGGAAGGAACCCCAATAATTGACCCTCCATATGTTGGTCTTGGTATGGCCCTCTTGGACATTACTGGCCCTTGGACCCTTATGTAATGAAGGTTGGAGCGTCAGCTGCATGTTCCCAACCTCCCCCACAGTCTTGTATGATCAGGGGAAGAGCAACTATTGGTCAGAGAACCCAGGTCTGTGACTTTATATTTGCCTTTTCATGACTAGGAGCAGCCTCAGTCTGCTTAGTACCCTTGGATATAAATAGATGAACCAGGCTCATTCTGAATCAAATTCCAGTTGGCCTGCCTTTTGTGAATGGAGCTAGTGTGGAAATTTAGCACACTATTTGAACTGCTGCCGGTAAAACGGCACCCGGCATCGGATCCGGCGTTGCCGCTCTTATCTCCCGACCCGATCAATTTGGTGAATCCCTGGACCCACGCTAAAACGGATCTTCCGAAATGACAGCTCCAACTGCCCACGCCTACTGACTGCTCGAGCCAGCTTTACGGAATGGAAATACCTCTAAGGAAAGTTTGTAAAAACACTTACCTTAGAAGTTCCTACTTACCCACTGGCGGAGCTGTGCCCTCCAGCCCGTTCAGTGCGACATGCGCGGACGTAACGACGCGCATGCGCCTGGCGGGTCTTCTTCACGTAGTCACTCACGTGACTCCGAAGTAAAATAAGTACTGCGGAACGATCGGAGTCGGTTATCACTTGAATCCTCTGAGACAAAACCTATTTGTTAACTGCCACGGTTAAGGCTTGTTAACTGCCATGGTTAACATCGTATTATCACTCAGTAAATATAAATATAATTGTGTTTTGACCTTCAAGTATTACTGACGCGTTCCTTTGAATAAAATTTACGGGTGAATTTCTTAAAACTGTCTGATGTGGGTACAATTACCATTAGATTGAATTGAGTGAATTGAATTGAATTTCCTTTATTGTCATCCAAAAAAGTTCGTACCATGCAGTCATGTCAGTAAAAATAACAAAAAAACACACAATTAACACAATTTAACACAAATATCCATCACAGAGAATCTCCTCCAGACACCTCCTCAATGTGATGGAAGGCAAAAAGTCTTATCTCTTGGGTAGACAAAAGTGCTGGAGAAACTCAGCAGGTGCAGCAGCATCTATGGAGCAAAGGAAATAGGCAACGTTTCGGGCTGAAACCCTTCTTTATTTCCATCGCTCCATAGATGCTGCTGCACCCGCTGAGTTTCTCCAGCACTGTTGTCTACCTTTGATTTTCCAGCATCTGCAGTTCCTTCTTAAACAAAAGTCTTATTTCTTCCCTGCTTCTTCGCCCGCGGTCAGGCAGTCAAACTGCTACATCGAGATGATTGAGGCTCTCGATGTTAAAGCCCCCGCCGAGCGATTAAAGACCCCGCGAATGGGCCGATTCAAGCCCCACGATTCAGTGCAGATGCTGCTGTTGCTAGAGCTCCCGAAAGCCGGTCACCGACCAGGGACCTGCGAGCTCCCGATGTTGCAGTCCACAGGGCCCGCGGCCGAAGCCTCCAAAGTCGAGTCGCAGCCACGACGCCACCACAGTCTCCGAAGTCAGCCAGCTCCGTGATGGTAAGACAACAGGCTCTGCGACCAGAGCCCTCAAGGTCAATTCCAGTTAGAGGCCAGCAACTCCTTGATGTTAGGCCTCATTGCAAATATATTTCTATTTTAATTTACACCACTTTTGGCCATCTTTCACTGTCTCTCAAGTCTTCCCCAGGCCCCTGGATTGTTTTAGTAAGATGCGTGTAAAATGTCTGTAAGATATGTGTGTGCGTGTGTGTGTGTGTGTGTAGGGGGCAGAATGTGGGGGGGAGGAATAACATTGTTAGTTGTCATGTACACTTGTCATCAGGCCACCAAGAAATTGTGTCGTCATCCCCCCCCCCATGTTTTAAATGCAATTTCCATCCATGTCTTGCGTAAGTGTTAAGTGCCGCTGGATTAGAGCAGGGAGCAGAAAATGAACGTCCCAAGCCATCTGAAAAAAGATGAGGGAGTTTTGTTTTAATTCGGTAAGCAACCAGAGGAATAAACTATTGCAGAAAGTGATATGGAAAGATACATGAAACATGAAATGAAAGTAACGAGTGGAAAGTCCAGGATTGGGGATGTGGAAGATTGGGAAGGGGAGTCAGTCTATCCCATGATAGAAGGGGAGAAGTTGTACAGTTTGATAGCCACATGGTAAACGGATCTCCAGTGGCGTTCTGTGCTGCATCTTGATGGAACCAGTCTGTTGCTGAAGGTGCTCCTCGGGTTGACCAGTGTGTCATGGAGGGGGTGAGCAGTTTGAGGAGCATCCTCCCCTCCAAGACCATCCCCAGTGAATCCAACTCCAACCCCAGGAGAGAGTCAGCCTTCCTGATGAGCTTGTTAATTCAGTTGGTATCCACGGCCTTCGCCCTACCCCAGCACACGACAGCAAAGAAGATGGCATTGGCCACCACCGATTGATAGAATCTAGACTGTGAGGGATAAAGTGATTAAACCCCACTATTGTAAGGTGCTTTAAAGAGGATTCAAACCGATAGGGGCCAGGGAGAGGGTTCTGACACAGCTGTGTATAAACGTTACCAGACCCATCCTTGAGAAAGAAGTAATAGCATTGTATAGCGGTAGAAGGGAGTGATGTAGATAGCTCCCTATCAGTAGAAGGGGGTGATAGATGGGACCCTTGTCACTATAGCTCAGCTTTAGTGCTGATATAGGAGGACTGAGAGAGTTCACTTGGAGGTGAATAAAACTAGGATAGGTCATGAACAACTGAGCATGCTTAATAAAATAAATGAATATTACAACACACCCCTGGTCAAGAAACTGCTCATTACCATGAACATGCTATGTATGATGTGGGAGCTACTGGGGGAAGTACCTACAGGTTGTCCACCTCAGTGTCTGATTGGAGCGGGTCCAAGGAGAGGAGGTTGAATGTAGAATTGTGTGTATAAAGGGGGATGACTTTCCTGACTTTGGTGTGTCTCAACTTGGAGAGGCACCCGATTCTGCAGACTCGTAAATATAATAAAGAATCTCTTGCTTCCAAGATTTAGTCTTTGAGTTGTGATTGTGAGCACATTGCATATCTCACATAGACTGTTATCTGTGTAATCTATGTGATATGAAGTCAACATAACTCAGAATATTTTTCAACTATTTGTAGATCAAATCTTGCCCACCAGGATATTTGACTGGCCTTGCAACCCAAAAGCAACCTTCAAGTAGGGAAAAATCAAAAGTAGACAAAAATGCTGGAGAAACTCAGCGGGTGAGGCAGCATCAATGGAGCGAATAGGCGACATTTCGGGTCGAGAAGGATCTTTTTGTCTACCTTCAAGTAGGGTAAAGATGAGATATCATTGTCAGGCTGTGACCAATGAAACACTGCATGGATCAATGCTAATGTTCCAATTATTCAATAAATTAAATGTCACCTTGCTAAGTTTGCTGATGGTAAAACACTTGGTGAAATTGTAAGTGCAGAGGAGGATGTAAAGATGCCTCATGTGGATATTGTTAAGCTAAGAGAATGGGCCAGAAAGTGACAAGATAGTACATAATATGAAAAAAAACAGTATTATTTTAAATTGTGACAAGTTTAAAATGTTGATCATTATTAGAGGGACCAAGGTGCACATCTCTTATGAATGCTAAGATGGAGGAGTATACTGGCTTATATTTGGAAGGATTTAAGTACAGGGGTAAACAGGATTTACTGCGGTCATAGTGATGTCTGGAAGGCTTGCGAATCTGGTATTCTTACCTAAAATATGGTTATACTTAAGGGCGAGGTAAAGATTCATCAGACTGGTTTCTGGGTCGGTCTCCGGGTCGCGCACATATCTTTGGTCGTGGCCGGGTGCGGCGACGTCGGTCTCGGGGACGCGCACAATTCGTGGGCGGGTGCGGCGACGTCGCTCGGGGACGCGCACAGGTCATGGGCGGGTGCGGCGACGACGGTCTCGGGGACGCGCACGACCGTTGCGCGGAGGTTGTGGCCACGTGACTCGCTGTGTGACGTGCTCCGGTGGTGGGGGGGGGGGGGGGGGGGAGAGGAGGTGACGGCGCAGCCGAGGTTGGTTCGACAGCTGAGGCAGGCCGACTGGTCAAACTACCGGGTGCGGCCATGGGCCATAGATACTAGCACTGGAGCACAGAGAGGCAAAGATCCTATAGCTAGCTGTAGGACCTTTGGCGAGAGGGGCCGCAGAAGTTAGAGGAGGCGGAGGGTGCGGAGTTGTGATGGGAGTGGAGGCATGGAGTGGATGAGGGGAGAGATGAAGGACGGAGGAAGGGTTGGTTGTGGTCGGGAGTGAGGGAGGTTAGTTCGGATTGGTAATGGTATATTGTTACAATTTAACAGGAACGCGAGGAGTAGCATTTTCACGCATAAGCTGCCAGAATTGGTAGTTGAGACAGGGCCTTTTTTTTAAATGTTTAAGAAACATTTAGACCGATGCATGGATAGGAAAGGTTTAGCGGGATATGGGCCAAATGCAGGCAGGTGGGCCCAGTGTAGATGGGACATGTGGGCAAGTGGGCCATGTTTCCACGTTGTAACACTGTGACCAATAGGGAGGGAAAAGAAACGGGGAGGTGGTCGGAGAGGAGAGAGGGGGCGTTGGGAGAAGCAATGACGTGGTAGGTGGGAGCAAAGCAGGGAGGAGTAAATTAGGAGGGAGGGTGGATCAGGAGGGATGTGGGTCAGGAGAGATGGGGTGGTGGGTAGAGGGATAGGGAGGGGTTGATGGAAGGATGGGAAGGGAAGAGGTGATGCAGAGAGGAGAGGGGTGATCATAGAAAATATAGTGTACTAGCCCTAGTGAGCAAAATGCATTGAGTGTATGATTGTGAATTAACCATGGCAAATTGGTCATTTCCTGCTGTCATTCATTATCCTAACTTGTATTTTGTGAGAGGAAACTTTGACCATATGTTATTTTGCACTTTTTTTTAGACATGGCCACCAAGTGGACTGCAGGTGATTCCCCGGTGCTGTGCCTAGATGTCAGCCAAGAAGGTCTTGTGGCATCAGGGGCTGAGAAAGGAGGCCTTAAAGTCTGGAATATACAGGGTTCCGCCATTGATCATCTGAATCTAGAGGGTGATGATGTGACTTGCATATCATTCTCGCACACTTGTGAAAGTATAGTCTATGCATCGCATGGTGAAGCAATAAGTGCACTAGATATCCGGTCACTTAAGGAGCCCATTGAGCGCTTCCATGTGAATGAGGATGAAATAAATTGCATTTCAATCAATGAAACAGACAGTTATCTTGCAGCTGCAGATGATTCTGGATCAATAAAAATCATAGACTTGTCTAGCAAGCAGGTCACCCGCTGTCTCCAAAAACACTCAAATATTTGCTCTTGTGTAACGTTTCGACCCCATTGGCCACAGAGTTTGGTCTCCTGTGGACTAGATATGCAGGTATGTATCATCGATGTGTGGTAATATAACTGATTATCAAAAGGAATTGGGGGCGTGGGGCATTTGAAATAGTTCTCATAGTCATGGTACCATAATGAGAAGAAACCATTCACTTTGGGTTTTTGTGGCCCAACAAAGTTAGAAAAGAATGAGTTCCATGTCCAGGGACAATTATGCATGATTCCAGCTGATAATCAGACAAATTTACTTTTAGTTTGGATATGCCAAATGCAGATGGTTTAAGTGTACAGAGTAACAATGTGTTAAGGGAAAAAGTTGGTTTATTTAAGGAGGAGATGTTTTTCAGCTGAACTAATTGTCACATTTGCAGCATAATTTATTGTGTAGAGTTTAGAGGATTGAAACTTCTATGAGATGGGTAATAGCCCCTTTGTTTGTTAGTCAGCTTAGGGGGCTGAACACCCCTGTAATAGATCAGGCTGCTTGTTGCTGTGGTTTGATCCAGATTCTCAAAAACCACCAACAAAAAATTATACCACAGTAGACTGAGGAGGCTAAGTGTCGGCTTCAAGATTACCGTGTGTCAGTGGATTGGAACATATTGAGGACTACCTCATCCAGCTTGAATTAGTATACCTCGGTCATCATTTTTTTTTCATGAAATATATTGACAACTTCATTCCAACAAAGAAAATTGGGGTCTATCCTAATCAATCGACAATAGGTGCAGGTGTACCATTTGACCCTTCAAGCCAGCACCGCCATTCAATGTGATCATGGCTGATCATCCCCAATCAGTATCCCGTTCCTGCCTTCTCCCCATATCCCCTGACTCCGCTATTTTTAAGAGCCATATCTAGCTCTCTCTTGAAAGCATCAAGAGAACCTGCCTCCACCGCCCTCTGAGGCAGAGAATTCCACAGACTCACCACTCTCTGTGAGAAAAAGTGTTTCCTCGTCTCCATTCTAAATGGCTTACTCCTTATTCTTAAACTGTGGTCCGTGGTCCTGGACTCCCCCAACATTGAGAACATGTTTCCGGCCTCTAGCGTGTCCAAGCCCTTAACAATCTTATATGTTTCAATGAGATATCCTCTCATCCTTCTAAACTCCAGAGTGTACAAGCCCAGCTGCTCCATTCTCTCAGTATATGACAGTCCCACCATCCCGGGAAGTAAACCTACGCTGCACTCCCTCAATAGCAAGAATGTCCTTCCTCAAGTTAGGGGACCAGAACTGCACACAATACTCCAGGTGTGTTCTCACTAGGGCTCTGTACAACTGCAGAAGGACCTCTTTGCTCCTATATTCGATTCCTCTTGTTATAAAGGCCAACATGCCAAGCTTGGATGAATAAAGAGACACAATCTTTACTAATGTTGAGATCCAAGACTTTCAAGAAGGATGACCCCTGCACTACAAGAAAGCCAACTTTGATCTCAGTAATCGTTTCAGGGATGCCAAGAGAGAATTCCAAAACAAGCTGGAGGTTCAATTCAATCAATCAGATGCCAGGTGACTGGTTCAGCCTGAAAACCACCTTAGGCTGTGAGCCAATGTTTGGGCTGACCTTTTCCAACAACATACTTCTTTCTCTGAATTCAATGGCTTTTACATCTGTTTGAAATGGGTAAACAATACCTGGATGCAGTTCTAATAACCTTAATGCAACACCAAGACAAAGTAGCCTCTTGGCATGTAATTCACCACCAGAAACACTTGTTTTCCATCTGCTAATGGCACACAGTTGTAGTATACATCAATACCAAAAATGCATTGTAACAAGTCTCCAGAGTTTCTTCAGAATCTCTCAATTCTGTGATCTCTGTCACTGAAAAATACTGGGAAACACCTCAATTTTCAAGTTCCCCAGGAAGTTGAATCATTCTGACTTGCTAGGTAATATACGTTGTTCCATCATAGAAACATAGAAAATAGGTGCAGGAGTAGGCCATTCGGCCCTTCGAGCTTACATCGCCATTCAATATGATCATGGCTGATCATCCAACTCAGAATCCTGTACCTGCCTTCTCTCCATACCCCCTCATCACCATGGTGTTTAATTACTGGAGTTCCCTATCAAACATCACTATATGATACTTGGACAAAGGATGATAGTGATTCAAGGTGATTCATCATCATCATAACGGGCAATTCAGTAATTGCAGCACTCGCAGGGACCATCACATTTCATTATGCTTTTTTTTAAATACTGAAACATTTTCTGACCAATCCAGTAAATATACATTTTTCCAAACAGATATGTTGCATTAGACATCAGCCTTAGTGCCAATTCTCTCAGTGCTGGGTTAGATCTTTATAGACTAAAATATCATACTGACTGAATGCCTTTGTTTCAGATTCTAAACTCGTGTGTGCTAGTCAAAATTTCACCTTCCACCTCGTCTTCTTTTCAGTGATCAAGGATATGCAACAGTGCAAGTCACCTTTAAATAGCTACTGTTTTTGTTACTGTATATCTGAATATTGAAAAGCTCTGTATGAAGTTTTAAGCCATTTGATGCTATGATACATTTATCCTTAAATAAGAGGATTTTTCCTATCTTACCAAACGGGTATGAAATTATTTCCGCCTTTTATTCTGTTGTTTATCAGACAGCATTACTGCTGGAAATCTCGGAGTTGATTTCTCTGTATTTAGACGCCATAATTTGAACAAAACCACAATATACATGCCAAGTGCAATCGTCATTGTGTATTGCAATGACAATTATTTCAGCACCAGAAGGTTTTTTTGATGCTAATCAATTTCTAAAAAAATTAAATGAACTGTGGCTTGAACTTTTCCTGCACTTTTGGGTACACAATAGATAAGCTTAGTTTCACCATGCCAAAGTTTAAACTAGGAGCTTGGGTCAACAGTACGTGTAAGATAGTAATACATTTCACACGTGCTGCATGTAAAAGAGCACCTCGTTATTCAACAATTTAATAACATTTGAGGAAAATACTTCAATTAGTGCTTCATAACATATTGTTATGTAGGGTGTTCTTTTCAAAAATGGTCGAAAAATCTGTAATCCATTTGCTCAGGCTGAATTTATTAAACATTTGATCAAAGTAATATTACCATAATGGCATGCACAATGTGCATTGCTGTACTCCTTGCAAAAAGTGCCCAACCACATCAAGTGAATATTTAGCTACAGATTTGCATTTGAACGTCATTTATCACTTTGAATGTTCATTGTATTATTATGCTGTGTTTCCCAGTATTAGTAAATAAATTCGGAGGGGGGGTGGAAGAGGTCATTTGGTTCATTATTAAAATGTTCTTTGAGTTAAAAGTAAAAGGATGAGAGTTTTGGTAAATCAAAAATACAAAATGTATCAATTTTGCATCTGAATGTCATTGTAAATAGAATGGCTATTATAGAAAGTATAATTTCAAAATATATACAAATCTGAGCTCTAGTGCAGTAGTTTTTTTAATTTATTAATGGGATGGGGGCTTTCTTGAACTACTGCAGGCTTTGAGGTGCGGATATTCTCACAAGTGAGAAAATTATAGGATTTAGACCCAGTGATGGCAAAGGAATGGCGATTATATTTCCAAGTCAGGATGGTATGTGGCTTGAAGGGCAACGTCCAGGTAGTGTGTTCCCATGTTTTTGCTTCCCATGCATTCTGTGCTACTTATAGGCTTTAATGGGTGCTGCCTAAGAAGTCTTGGTGAGATGTTGCAGTGTATCGTTAAATAGTACAAACTGCTGCTGCTAAGTGATGGAGTGAATTACTATTGTCGATGAGGTGCCTATCAAGCAAGCTGCTGTCCTGTTCGGTGTTGAACATGAGTGCTGCTGAAGCTGCCCTCATCCAGGCAAGGGGAGAGCATTCCACACGCCTGATACGAGCCTTGTACATGAAGTGGTGTTGATGGTGTAAACAGTGTACCTTAATCAGACTGGCCGGATATATCACAATCTTAAACTTTGGTTAGCTCCAATATTTTTGCATTCATTGTTACTAAACCAGTAGTGGACTCCTGAGCCTTGGAAATCAGAATCCTTTTAAATTTTGTTTCTGCTTTGAACTACATGCTTCCATGAAAATGCTATAAATTGTGATGTGTGAACAAAATGCTGAAAATGGGACATCCAATCTAGGCAGATTTGGATCTTACAACATATGAGCCTTTATTTATCAGGGATTTCTTGATAAGACGGTCTGTAAAGCATGTCTGTCTTTTCCTGCAATTCCTTATGGGTTTTAGGCAATTACAACACTGTATCTCTTTCCCAGACTGGAAAAATCCAGATTGCAACAGACAAGGCATTTGCCTTGTAATCTATTGACTGTGCAACTTGATAACAACTGAGTGGACAGTGCAGACATGAAAATCCCCTAATACATTTGTACATCAACCAATTAGAGAGGATCGATAAAGATCAATAGTCAGTATACAGAATTAAGGGGCAAGTGTTAACCAGAAAATTGTGTTGAAACTTTTCTCTTGTATTTAATTTCTACTTGATATGTCAAAAATGATTAATTGAACCATTTTCAACCATAAATTTCAACCATTTTCTTTTGAATTTATTTTGCTTTCCAATTTCCCTGGGAAGGTGATGCTGTGGAACTTGCAGAAAATTCACGCAGTATGGACTGTGAACCTTCAAGATCTTGCACAAGAGGAAGAAGATAATCAGCAAATGGCTGGGTGTCAGCTTTTTAATCCACCATTGGCTCACTTCACTACAGTTGCCAGTTGCGGTAATGTATTTGCCTGTGGTGCTGAAGATGGCAAGATACGTTTATTCAGAGTAAGAGGAACAAGGTTTGAGTTCGAACGTCGATTCTGCGGTCACAATATGGGTGTTTCTCAGGTTCATTTTCTGAACTCTCTTTCGCATCCTTACTGGTTGATTTCTGGAGGGAATGATGCAAAAATTCTGCTGTGGGACCTGAGTGAACAAATCCTGACTAATGACAAACGACCATCAACGTCATCTAGGCAAAAATCAAAAGTTGGATGCACTACTAAAAAAGCACGCGGGCGTAAAGGAATTGCCCATAGTGCAAAAGACAACAACAAAAATAAAAATGATCATGTTTTGCCAAAGCTCAGTATTGATCATGGAGACAAAGTGAATTGGATTTCTGGTGTGGATATAAAGGGTTCCAAAAGAATATTCATTGCTGACCAGAGCTGTCAGATATCAATGTACACTCTAGATGATGTGTAGGTATGCAGTGGTGAAAGTATTTGGATGAAAGTGACAATGGCTTGGTAAAGGAGATGGAAAGAATCAAATTGATAGACTTTCCACAAATTCTGAGGTAAATATGAGGGCCATCTGCATGTCTTGATAGGAGCACATAGAATATCAAATGACTAATGGGCCTGTCTCACTTAGGTGACTACAGGCGACTAGGCTGTCACCACATGGTCGCTGGGGTGACGGCTGTATGGTCGTGAGTAGTCTGTCGCCCAAAGAGTTGTCGCGTTTTTCTGGTCGCCGCTGGATATTGAAATGTTCAAAAATTGTCGACGACAGTGGGCTTGACGCCAATGAGCGCAGCTTGACTTCTGACATCGGTGCTGTCGTAGGTTCTCGCCAGGATGACGTAGGTTGTCGCCGGTGCTGACTTCGGTGAATTCCATTGGCGACTACCCAGGTCAACCTACGTCAACCGGCGACTGAATTGTCTTCAGTTGTCGCCGACAGGGTCGTAGCTTGTCGCGGGTGGACATAGGTTGACCGGTTGTCGTAGGTTGTCACCTGTGGTCGTAGGTGGACGTCCTAATGCGTCGCCGGTTGTCGGTAGCTTGCCTTAGCTTAACATCGACTAAGTGGTAGGTTGTTGTAGCTTGTCCTAGAGCGGGTACAGTCGCCGGTTTTTCGGCGACCTACTACGACAATGACAGTCGCCTAAAAAAATCACCTGTGGGACAGGCCCTTTAGAATAATCAAATAAGCAACAGCTGCTGAACCTTAAAGCACTTAACATTTTGTGAAATTCCACACACAAACATCATATTCTGTACAGATTTTCACTGAGAATCTAAACAGCAAACAAAGAGTTTGGCAGAATATTACCAGGTTGCTTTGAGTGCATGGGAGGAGGCTGCTGTAATTTGGGCATATCAGGAATGATGTTGGATCATTAGTGTGATTCCCTGGAGTGAATTAATTGATGGCAATTCTGAGAAACATGCCCACTGGAAGTACGAATGTAATGTTTACAGATAAACAGCAAGTAGATCTGCAAGGTTCCTGGACTGCAGTAGGATTCATTAGTGTTGCTTTGAATATTGCTAGTATTTGTGTTTTCAAGATGTTTTCCATATCATTGATCCTGAAAAATGTTTCAGAAGATATTTTTGAAATTGAATTTAAAACAGCAATGTGACTGAAAAGCCCTTTCTTGATAAATCACACTCTTAATTTTTTTTTAAATCCCTCAATAAATTGTTATTGATTGTCATGGTGTTTTAAGTTTAAACAGGTTATTAATAAAGACTGATGTTGAAATAAGACATTGAGAATTCATTCCCACTTTCTCTGTCAGAGGAGAAAAACTGTCAAATGTTTATTGTATTGTATACTTTTGCTGTGTTGCATCGTGTGTTCTTGTAAAGCTGAAGCAAGTAAACCGCCATTGTTCTGGCACATATCTGGTGCATATGACAAATACGCACAGTTAATTCTTGAAATGGCAGAACAGACCCAAAGAGCCAGATAACCTACTCCTATTTCTTATCTGTATATTCTGCAGAGAACACTTTGTAATGTAGAAAGATAAAGTAGCCACTTTGCATTTCAAAATATTACTGACAGTATTGATATAAATCACCAGAGATTTTGGTCTTGGTGGCGCCTGTCTTCCTCATCAAATAGTCATAAATTATTTTGCTGGTTGGACAATTCCTTTGTTCTTCAAAAAGTTCCATGGGATGACATCAGGGATCCTATCTCAAAGCCAAAACCGCCAATGGTTCCAAACTGAAATTTTACACCAGAAATATTCTTAAAACCTTAGAGCAGAGTTTGAACCTTGAACAGCCAATCAAGGTAAGAGTACTAATACTGAGCCAAAGACATTTGACACCCAAAATCTTTAATCAAAGGAGTTTTGCATAATTACCTCCTCAGATATCAGGGCCAGACACCATTTTCTTTTCACACAGACGTCAGAGATCTCATTGCTGAATGGAAGATGGGGGTTTTCCAAGTGTCCTGATGGGCATTTCTTCAATTACCACATTAATGACAGAAAAATAGCTGCCACATTTTCTCAGATTATAACATAAATGCGTAAATTAGACGATGTGAAACATTCGGTATACTTTGTATCAAAATGTTCTTTCTTTGCAAATCTGTATACTTAAAAGTTTGATCTTGGATGTGTGTGTGTGTGCATTTGTTGTTTGTGTATAATCATATCTCGAAAAAAACGACACGCTAACGGTAAAATGTAAACATTCCAGTAGAGATTTTTCCTGTGGAGTCCGAAATCACATAATCTGAAAATTTGATGCTTTATTTCTCGAGTTATTACTGAAAATGTTCAAAAATCTGACAAAACTTTAGATTTATAAACGACTGTCTTTTGCTGATGATGTCACAATGGGGCTGCTGTGCGTGCCGACTCCTTCGCCCCCCCCCCCGATTACTCAAAAGACGCAGAAAGAACGAGCAAGTCGGGCCCTGTACTTGCCCCAGGTTGGCGCACGGTGGGGAGGTTGCTGCCGCAGGCCGAGCCCGGTGACTAGACCTGGGCAGAAACAGCCTGGAGCTGGAATGAGGGGAGTGTTTCATTCGGGAACCAGCCCTCCCCTGTGAAGCTGCGCCCCCCCACCCCTCAAACTCTACCCCCGCTCCCCCTCTGCCCCCCCGCTCCCCCTCTGCTCCCTCTCTGCCTTCCCCCCGCCCCCTCTGTCTCTGCACTCCTCCCTCTCGAGCCGCGCCTGCGAGTTGGGGCCTATGTGTGAGTGGATAGCGCGGGGGATGGGTAAAAGGAATGAATGAATAATATTAATATAATATCAAGGTGGTTAGGGTGTGGTGGGTGGGTAGTGTGTGTGACGCCGCAGCCCCTCCACCACCCGGTTGAGGGGACGGGACCCAACGGATCCCACTTGGTCTAGTATAAAAATTCATTTTGTAGTAACTTATCAATTAGCACTAATCAAAAAATGATCTGGATATAAATAATCCAGCTAAAAAAATGGCAATGATATGTACTCAGAGAAAGGAAAGGTTTAATCTGTTGCCATATTAACTAAACCAAATTTAAAATCATTCATTCACTACTTTAAACATTCTTAAAAAACAATTAGCCAATCAATCAATGTTTTTTGATACGAACAATAAACTCAAGTTGATGTAGTGCTTAAATTTTCATCTGAAGTAACAGAAACAAAAAAAGTTTCCACAAATAGTTCAGGACAGAGATGATGTAGATTAGTTGACTTCTGGCTTTCAGCTCTCAAGTGCCAGCGCTTAAAGTTATGGATATTTTAACTTGTTAACTAATCTATTTATTAGATAATCAAGACAATAATAACATTTTTCTGAAATTAGTGAATATTGACATTTGAGCAAGGGCATTGTTTCCCAAAGTTTTTATTTGCAAGCTCCACACAGATTTCACCTGAGATCAGGGGCACCGACTCAATCAGCTGTGCCACTGCTGCCTAAAACTTGTTTGAGGTCTTGTCATGACAAAACAGGTCTTCTCAGAGAACACATCTAGAATAGTGAAAAGGAGAATGATAATTTTCCAGTACTGAAAGTGAATTAAAGTAATGCTTTACTTGAAGAATTTGTACTCAATAATGGCCCTCAGGATCCAGCTGTCCGAATACTTTATGAAACGTGATGGTATCACACACGCTCTTCTTTCTTTATATCACCCAGTTTCAAATGGAGTTGATGAGAGGTCAGAAGAGATGAACATCAAGAACAAGAGTTGCAGAGAATTTCTAACCTCAGAATGCGCCCAATTTCTTGCTCAAAGGTATAATTTGCATCCTATCATGAGGAATATATCTGCAGAACTCTGTGAAAAGAGGATTGAGATCACATCAGAGGTTGTTCAACCAAATGTGTCTCCAAGAGTTAAACAGGTATAGTTGAGGCAGGAACCAATCTGGAGGTCAATCAAATGATCTCCACTGAAAAATAAACCAAGCATGAACGTTGAACCACTGCCTGAGATGGTTGTAATACAGGGTCAAAATAGTGGATTATTAATTCCAAATATATCTGAAGATACAAAACCTACTTTGAGTTCAAATCCATGATCAAGCAGTCCAGAGGTTGATTTCAACGCTTGGAAGGGGACCAGGAAAACTCTAAAAGCCAATTATTAGACTACATTATACTTATGGTCTATAATGGTAGGCTTGTATTTCACTGTGTTTAGGGTATCCCTATATGTTTGTATTGTGATCCTAATGGATGACCCAAGTCATGCAGTGTACCTGCTTTACAAGTTTTGATTATAACCTTATTGGGTGGGTCATAATATCAATGTCTATTTTCATTTATAGCAGACTCATGGGGTCTGCTGCAGACTTAGTTTAGATTTAGACTTAGACATCCCTTAGACTTGTGTCATGGGGTATCTAAGGATCTAAAGATCCAATATATATATATATATAAATAATACTTTGCCTTAAATAAATCTAGTCCCTTTGGATATATTTACTGTGCCTCAATGGAGTCTGATGTAAGATCAGGGAAACGAGAGATATAGAGAAATAAACGAGAGATCTATATCTCTCGTTTCCCTGATCCCTGACCAGTCTGAAGAAGGGCCTCGACCCGAAATGTCGCCTATCTCCTTCGCTCCTTAGATGCTGCTGCACCCGCTGAGTTTCTCCAGCCTTTTGTGTACGATAGATTACAGCAATTGACCCAAGAAAAAAAATTGCCATCCCTACTTATGATTGCCAAGTCGATATCTTTACAAAAAGATATGTTTATTTCTTGAAAACTATATCAAAAATCATTGTGACATTTAGATGAGAGGTCCCGAACTACCATCTACCTCATTGAAGACCCTTAGACTATCTTTAATCAGACTTTACTAGACATTATAGTCCACGAAACACTATTCCCTTTATTCTGTATTTGTGCATTCTGGACGGCTTGATTGTAATCATGTATAGTTTTTCCGCTGACAGGATAACATGTAATATACCTCAGTACACGTAACACTAAACTAAATGATCACACAGTTTATTAATATCCAACATTTAAGCTTGCAGGCACATATTTGGGCAAAGCAACTGCCAAATTATTCTTCAGCCAGAAGATTCAGGGGGGATCTTATAGAAACTTACAAAATTCTTAAGGGGTTGTACAGGCTAGATGCAGGAAGATTGTTCCCGATGTTAGGGAAGTCTAGAACAAGGGGTCACAGTCTAAGGATATGGGGGAATTCCTTTAGGACCGAGATGAGGAAAACATTTTTCACACAGAGTGGTGAGTCTCAGGAATTCTCTGCCACAGAAGGTAGTTGAGGCCAGTTCATTAGCTATATTTAAGAGGGAGTTAGATGTGGCCCTTGTGGCTAAGGGGATCAGGGGGCATGGAGAGAAGGCAGGTACAGGATACTGAGTTGGATGATCAGCCATGATCATATTGAATGGTGGTGCAGGCTCGAAGGGCCGAATGGCCTACTCCTGCACCTATTTTCTATGTATCTATGTCTCCTGGAATGGAGGACATGAAAGTTAAAATATTACAGAACAAAATCAAATGCTTGGAATGTTGTTTTCTCTATTATTTGTCATCTCTACCACAATAAATATGGGTCACTTTAGAGTTGATTCACACGCAACCCTTGCATTCCAAACTGGAAATATTATCAGTCTGTGTATCATTATAACCTGAAAATATTTAAAAAAACACCCTGGGCTTTTTTACCTTAGTCATTCAATATTTCCCAAACTATTATCATTACAATAACATTCTGTTTTTCCAATTGAAGTAGATGGCCTCTCATTATCTACATTATACCACATCTGCCATGTGTTTGACAAGTATCTCAACTTGACTAAATTCCTATGAGGCCTCTTTGCAACCTCCTCACAGTCTTGTATGACCAAATCACTGTCAACCAATTTTTCACCTTTTAAGAACTACACTGATTTCTTTGTTCCTTTACTACTTTTAGAATAATTCACGCAAGTTTATATTGTTCCTCCCCGTTCATTTAACCAAATTATAATACTTTGCATTTCTCTTGGCAGTGTTTTGCAGCTAAATTCACTGCAAATGCAAAGTCTGGGCACATGCAAAGCCAAAAAGAATAAAAACATTGGACGGAAATGAAGAGACAAGGCAAAAACAAATGACATGAAAGTGACACTGAATAAGATTGATCAGGTGCATTAAGAGAGAATAGATAATAAAATAAAGAATAGGAAGGGCAAGTCGAAAGAGACTGGAAGGAAGAATAGACAAAAGTGTATCATGATTTGCACAAGAGAACGGAGAAAGCGAAAGAGGCAAAATCTGGGATCAGTTAGATGGAGAGGAATAGAGGCAACCTTGGAAGCAGACTTTTAAAGTAATGGTGATTGGAGGATGCCTTCATTTAGCTGGAGTGAGTAGACAGGAAGACTGCCAACATCTGATGATTTTAATTTTTAACAATAAGAAAGTAGCAGTTCATCTGAATTGGAACAAGTTTGCCAGTTTAAATTGGAGTAAAGAAAAAAGTGCCAGTTTGAAATAGGAGAATGAATGGGGAAGGACAAGGAGCTGGCTAGTTTTCAGTGCTCTGTAACTGGGAATGGAAAGTGTTGAATATCTGTGAATTTAACGGGGTAATGGATCTGAGACGATAATATTTCTGTTAACACAAGACTAAGAGATGACCCCATGAGTCTGCCGTTAAAGAAAATAGACATTCATATCATGACCCACCCAATAAGGTTATAATTGCCCACTGCCTCTCCAAATCCTACATACGTCCCTAACAGTTCTTTTCTGTTTTAAAAGTTTCAATTGTAAAGTGTTTATGTACTTAATCAGTAACAATGTGTGGGGAAAAAATGATTGCATACCCTTGGATTTCTATGGAAATGCTAATTCTGGAATTTCTAATTTTGTCCCCTTCAACATTTAGATTTACACTACAAACTCTTGTTTCCTTTTAGTACAATAAAAATGACAGACATTCATTGTACTGCAGATTAATTTTCAAAGCCCATATCATTTAGTTTCAAGTCTAGCATTATAAAGTTTCATTCTCGATTTGTCAGCTTTTTGGCAGTGTCAGCTTTTCAAAGTTCCTGCTGAGCTGCTCCTAGCTTGAAGCATTGTGTGACTGATGGTGGATTGGTTATTTCTCAATACCATAACCGAGCCATAGTCTGCTGCAAAGAAAGTCTTGTTAAATTATTGAGTTACCTAATCTGATGTTCTGCAATTGTTCATTTTTCAGTGGCACTTTATTCTTGAGCAGCCTACCGGAAAGCCTCAGTTGGTTCATTGTCATTTGTTATTTGTTCCAAGTCCAGGGTATTAAAATTGACCTAACATTTGAGTACGGGAAAGTCACACCTTGGTATTCATTACTCGCCTGAATGAATAACTTCAGTCAGAGCGTTTGGGCTTTTGAGAAGAAAGCAAAGATCTTTGGTAGAAAGGGCTTGCAGCTTGCTTTAAAAGGCAGGAAATAAAATAAGTCTACATTGCGGCTTAATTGAATCAGCATTGCCCATAAACATAAAATAGATTCATGTCTGTAAACACTGTGCATTCACCATATCATCACCCCTCCCTCTTGTACAGTCATCTCTACTCCAGAAGAGATCCCTATGGTTAAACATCTGAATCCCTGTCTGCCTGCACTGGCTTCTGAACTATCCATTCTTCCTATTCCTATTGTTGCTAGCATGTTGCACTGTGAGTAATCCGGAGATTACTGCACTTGGGATACTGCTTTTTAATCCGTGTAATTCACTATATTCGCTTCACAGGACCTCATCCCTGTTCCTACCTGCCATTTGTGCCGTTGTGCACAACAACTTCTGGCTGCTTGCTCTCCCCTCGAGAATGTTCTGCAACAACATCCTGGAACCTGGCACCAGGGAGAAAACACACCATGCCAGAGTCCCATTTGCTGCCACATAATCTCCTGTCTGCCCCCCCTAACTAATGAGTCTCCAATCACCTATGGCTCTGTCTGACTTTTCCCTCCCTGGCTGCGCCTCCCAGCCAGGCCTGACATTGCAGACAGGACCACTGCTGCCGCTGTTCTCCCAACCAGTCCTCCCCTACAACAATATCCAAAGAAGAATACATATTGTCAAAGGGAATGACCCCAGGGGATTCCTGCATCCTGCCTATTCCCTTTCCTGATGGTGACCCATCTACTTCCTACATGTACCTTAGGCATGACTACTTCATTGTAATTCCTATGACATTCCGACACCTCTGGTTAATCCTGAAGTCATCCAGATGCAGGTCTAGTTCCTTAACACGGTCCGTAAGGAGCTGCAGCTGAACACACTGCAGGTGTTATCCTCAGCGGCACTGGAAATCCCCGACTTCCAACATCCCGCAGGAGGAGCATTCCACTATCCCACCTTCCATCTTTCCAACACCAAAAACCTAGGAAGAATTACACAGAAAAACAGACCATACTTTGTTGCCCAATACCCTAGCCAACCCCTCTTGAGCCCCAACACTGCACTCCCACTCATCATAGCACTTCAAGTCAACACAACCCCTCTCCCAACACGGCCACCCTGCTAAGCCTTTCCTTCCTTCTACTGGCTGCCATAACAGCTGTGCATTGCCCAAAGGACTGTGATCTGCGAGCAATTCACAAGAGGCAGTAGTAAGCATTTTGCACTGGTTACATTGGATGTACAAGCCTATTCCACAGGGATCTGCACAAACAAAGCAAGGATTAGTCTCATCCACTTTTATCAAGAAATTGCATCATTTGCCTGATCTGTGGCAACCATTTGGAAAATATTTAATCATTTTCTTGCTTGGGATTACAAATACCTTTAGTTAAGGAATCAAGGAGTCCAAACAATGGAACAAAAATAAATCACAGTAACAGGAACCTGAAAACAGATTACGGTTTGTTTAACTTGAAGTTAGTAATTAATTAACAGGTTGCCTCTGATGATCCTTCGTGATAATTCCTAGGGAATGGCAATTCTGCAGTTTCTGTCAGCACATGCATTTCTGATGATAAAACCATTTTGGGACAAACCTTTTGATGGGTCAATAGGCTTCGGTCACTGAAGTCAACAGCCTTTGGGAGACTGGAATATGCATGACCGGGTCATGCAGGGGATTCCAGATTTCCAGGGATATTTAAAAAGAGTAGCATTTCACATATTTAGCTCTGCTATTTGACTGACCATAACCATGATTGGAGAATTGGATTTTCAACATATTTACAACAAATTCTATTAATAATATTCACATTGGCTGAAAGCGTTTAAAATGAGGGTAACAATTCTCATTCCCTTCCCATTGTACCCCAATTTCCATCTGCTGTAAGCCAGTGAGCAGAACACTCAACCTCAAGGGCGCAATCAGATATGGAGAACAAATCCACTGATGTCTTGAGAAGCCAGCTTACATTTTTAGTTCAAAGAGAAGAACAGGGGCAGTTTTCCAAAATCAGTCCAAACTGACTGCTGGAAGATCTGAATCAATCTTTCAGATTGTTTATTTTTGGTGTTCCAGGAGGAATCCTTTGCCCTCCCCACATCTCACCGTCTCCTCAATGATACAACCACAGCCTAACCTCCAAGTGTCCAAAATCCCAAATCCCAAATCTCATCCATTAGCTGAGTTCTTGCATGAGAAAACATTGAAATGAAAACTGGCTGTTAAAATGTGGGCAAAAAGCATTCTGAAGAAACTCCGCAATGGATTTGTGGAGAGAAATGGACAGAAGTGTGGGGTTGGGACCCTTGGATTTGAAGCAGTTTCAAAACGCATGGCTAATTTTTAACCTGTGAGGCTAGGCGGGCAATAATTAACACTGTTGATGCCAACATTGAGTGGGAAAGCATTTGGTCTGGAGATGTAGTCAAACACAGGATGATCAAATAATGGAATAATTTACTGGAAATTGGTATGGCACTGTTTCAATGTTAATATATTACACAATATGACAATGTAACAACTCACTAACATCTTACAAAACTCCTTCCATATGGTAAGGATGCAACAACAGGCCTGTACAGTGAGGAAACATATTTTTGACCATTGCTGCAAGAATATTAAAACAGCTCCATAGTTTCCCTTTTTAAGATGTTGCCAATCTCAGGCTTCATCTGAGATTGGCAACATCTCAGTTCATTGCACCTGGTTCTTACTATGTACCAACTGTGAGTAAACACCACCCCAGCAACTGAAGCTTGTGGGGTTATAATTTTGAAGATTCTGCTTGCATACAAGTTCAGCAAAGGGATTGTAACAAGCTTATCTATTCCGACCTCCCCTGCTGTGTGATTAAAAGATAAAGCATGGAAACAGGCCCTTAGGCCCAAAGATACTAGAGCATAACATGATCTTTGCTTAGGCCCACTTAGTCCACACCAACAATCAATCACCCATTCGCACCAGTTCTGTCATCCTACTTTCACCTCCACTCTCTACACATTAGGGGCTATTTTACAGAAGCAAATTAAACCCACTGGTCTTTGCAATGTGAGAGGAAACTGGAGCATTCGGAGGAAACCCACACGGTTACAGGGGGAACATGCAAACACTTTACAGACAACACCCAAGGTCAGGATCAAACCCGTCTCTGGCATTGTGAGGTAGCAGCTGTACCAACTTTGCCAGTGTAGGAGAATGTGCATGGTATCATTGTGACTGCATGGGTTTCCTTCACCATTGATCCCTAAATGTGGCAGCATAGGCAGGTAGGGCAGTGAAGGTAGCATGCAGGATTCATTAGCCAGAGCATCAAATTCTAAAAGCATGGAGATCATGATATAACATTATAAAACTTTGCCACAAGCTAATTTTTAATGTACAGTTTTAGTCACCAAGTTATAGGAAGGACCTGTCTGCACTGGGGGAACATGCAGACGTGATTTACCAGGTTGTTGCCTGGGATGGAATATATTAATAAGGTGAGACTGTAGACTGGGTTTATTTCCTTTGGAGTGCAGGAGGCTAAGGGAGGACTTGATAGAAAGGTGCAAAATATAAGGGACATAAATCCATCTAAAATAATAAGATGGATAGTAAGACAATTTTCTCCATAATTAAGACATCTAAAGGGAAGAGGTTTAACTTGAGGACTAAGAGGGCTAGAGAAGAAGAGGCCAATGATTTCTACTTAGAGGGTGGTTGCAATCTGAAACACATTGCCTGGGGTGGTAGCATGGACGGGAGGGCAGAAGGACTTATTTATGTGCTCTATGTCTCTACACCAAAGCTGTGTGCTACTTATCAGGTTAAATGGCAAATATAAACTATCTCTATTGTAGGCAGTTGCTGAAATAATTAGGATTTTAAAGGGTGGGAGAAGGACATTTCTTCAAGAGCCAGCACGGATCAATGGGTCGCATTGGTGCCTTCTATGAAATAAGGAATGATAGGAAAAATGAAAATCTGGGACCTATTTTATTTGTAGGTGGCTGGCACACTTTGTACTACATAACCATAAACCAAATAAAAAATAATCTAGTCATACATTGGGAACAACATTTTAATCAAAATGGTTAATCAAATGCAATTGATTTGCTTCTTCTGTATCCCTCTGTATTGCCTTGGTCTGAGTACACCTTAGCTATTAATCTTGTTTGATACTAACGAATGGTCAGAGTAAGAATTTGCATTAAAAACTATATCAAGAGGTATTGCATTTAATCAATGCTACAAACTTCAAATTGGCTTGATCGGGTAAGTGTATAGACCGAGACGAATCACACTATGAGAATGACAAAAAGAATGAGTAATTTACATGAAATTAGCATTGAACAGTTCCATTTCAAAATAAATTGCACAATATGACCATGCAGCACTTCACTAAACTCTTACAAAACCTCTTTCATACGGAAATAGTGTGTAATCACAAGGTTTATGCTGGGAGGAAATGTATATTGGATAATTATTGAGAGCACAGTAAAACTAATGCCCCTGTCACACTTAGGAAACCTGAACGGAAACCTCTGGATACTTAAAAATTATGACTTTTTAAAACGGAAACCACTTTAGGGAGACTGACAAAAACCTCTGGGAACCGCACGGAAACCTTGGGTGGGGCGCAGTCTCCAGAGGTTCCTGTTCAGGTTTCCTAAGTGGGACAGGGGCATAAGGAGCTCCATGGAAGCTCTGTGATGGAAGAAAGCAGATTTTCCCAGTTTAAGACGTTGCCCATCGCAATCTTCATCTGGTGACAGATTTTATTCGCTGTTCTCAGTATCCCAACTGTAAGCAAGCACCCTAGCAATTGATGCAGACATTCCTGGGTTCAAGTAGCACATGTAGTCTTCTTCACGTAATCTAGACAAAGACTTGACTCCAGAAACATTGGATGTATAAAGATTCAGAAGGACATTAAACAGAGAATTGGGCAATCTATTCAGGTGGACACGAAATACCCAGCAGCACAATCTGAAGAGCTAACCCAGTACCTTCTATATTTGTCCCAGAGACCAACAATCAATTCAACCATGTCTGTTGCTTGCTGAACTGTGCTGTACACAAAAAGGCATCTGCAATGAGTAAGCACTTTATAAGTGATCCATTGTTGAGGTGCTTTGGTTGATTGAGTGAAGTGCGATCTAATTGTCATTTTGTTTTGCCTCCAGTTATGGGTCATTGTCAGGTCGGCACGATAATCAGAATCATGAAAGGCGGTAAACTTCCCTTGCCAGACCATAAACTGATGGAAACACAATGCCGGTAAGAATTACAAATTCCAGAACTTGAATTCCAAATCCTGTAAACAACTCTGGCTTGCATCTTCTTTCCAAAAATGAAAAGTGAATACCTATCATTTTATTTTAACTATCAGGTCATGTTATGTAACTGAATGTGTGCTTCCCCATCAATGTTCTTTCAGAAACACCTATGCAACTTGTATTCATTTACGTGAATTACATTAATTGTGAAAATTCAATGAAGTGACAAAAGCTCATAGCTCACTGAAAGTTGTGACATGCATTAAAAATACTTTTGTACGGAACATGCTCTTATAAACCTGAAAAGCAGCCGTTTTTTTTATTTAGCAAAATTAAAAATGCTGGAGAAACTCAACAGGTCAGGCAGCATCTGGAAAAGGAATATGCAGGCAATGTTTCGGGAAGGCCCTTTCTTCAGACCCAACCCGAAATATAACCTGTCCATTCCATCTCTGGATGCTGCTTGACCTGCTAAGTTCCTCCAGCACTTGAGTTTTGCTCAATATTCCAGCATCTGCAGTCTCTTGCATCTGTTTTGTTTTTATTTTCTTTCTCAGCAGACTGCACAAGAAGACATTGCAAATAAAACAGTGATGACAGTAAAGCTTCCAACTGGTGGTCACTTAACATTGATGTGACTAGTGCATATAACTCACTACAGCATTGAAAGCCTAAAAGCATATGGTGGGTGTTATTGAGCTGTTCTGTCTTGACTGCATTCTTTCTTGCATTTCAGGTCCTCACCTATGTTACAAAAGCCCATCCATACGAATGAGCATCTGAGAGTTCAGTGAGATGGATTTGCTGCCTGCCGCAGGCATCTTCTCCTGTGGGGACTGTTTTTTGACAATATCTGAATGTTGTGTTAAACAGTCTGGTCTAACTACCTGTTGTCCTTGGATGGCCTATGTTTTAATTTAAATATATTGCTGAACAGCCACATTTCCGACTTGCAAAAATGTTCAGATTACAAAGAGTTCTCAGGAATGGTACACTATTGTAACTCAAATGTGATTTAGACAGTTGAGCTTTGGGACAGAGTAGCCAATTTTCTGAGTAGTATAAATGGAGAGGGGTGACCTCAATCGTAATAAGGTGGCAATCTATAAGCCATAATATTCAAATATTACATTCTCAACACAGGTATTATGTGGAAAATCTTATTTGCATTACAAAGTTAAATCTATAGATTATGAATCGAGGCTGACTAATAAGTTCAAAGTATGTGAGTGGCTACTAAAAATTCCCATTTGACTCCAGAAAAATGCTAGCCGAGGGCCTAATAGGGGGAGCGGACCCAGCTGGACAAGAGCAAGGTGTTCATGGCTGCTGGTAAATTGCAAGGACGTAGCTGGTTAATCTTCCTTCAGCAGTTTTCATTGCGCACATTCTGAGCTTGTTTCGTCAGCATTTCCAGTTTTGAGTAACTCTGTAAACATGCGCCCTGTACGAGACAAATAAAACACTTCAACTCTGTACACTATGAAGACTATACCGTGATAATGGATTTTAAGCATGACAGGTAAATTTGGCTGACACCATTTTTGTTTTGGTGATTCGTCCTTCAGATAGGAGGTAGTGTGAAAGGTGGAGGTGTTTGAAAAAGTTTAAATAAGTCGGCTTCAAACTGCTGAAAATTTAGATTTCAATTTTTGAGGCTGCTAAATGTCTGCCCAATGCTACCATTTTGAAATGCTCCTCTTCATTCCTAACCAGGCAGTTCTGTAGTCTGATTTCAGTTTACAATTCACAGTACTTTGCAGTTTTGTACAAATTCAGGGTCTTGGTGTAAATTCTTCCTTCTCCTGAGCACAGTTATTGCTTCAGTCCTTGTTCCTCTTAATCCATTCGGGAATCTTTGAAAATAAATGCAGCTTCTTCCCTATGAGGGTCCATTTCCTCCAGTTCCAGGGCCCTTATTCCTTAGATCATGCCACACCTTCACCAGAGGCTCCCTGTTCTTCCAGATCAGCTCGTGGCCATGAAAGATATACCAACTGGAAGAAAAAGTTACTTTTTTTTAAAGCAAGTGCCAATGCTACAAATGACAATGCCACTTCAAACAATTTACTTAGTTCAAATATTAAACTGAAATACATACTCCTTGCTTTGTTACATGTCTCTTCAGGAATTTATTCCGCTACCAAAAATACATTTGAACTTTGACTAATTTGCATAGATTTCATTTTAAGGCTGTATTTTAATCACATTCTATTTTATGGACAGATCAATCTCATTTATTAATTTCTGAACTGTCTCAGGATCTGTATGTGAAGAAATTTAATGGAACAATATTTGATATTTTTTTAGCAAAACTCAATTTTTTTTAGCAAAACGCGACAGCTCAGGCAGCAACTGTGAAAGGAAAGGACACACACCACGTTTTGGGCCGAGATCCTTCTTCAGATTGGGCCTGAAGAAAGGTCCCAACCCGATACATTGTGTCTCCATTCCTTTCATAGATACGATACAACTTTATTTATCCCAGGAGGGAAATTGATCTGCCAACAATCATAAAACACAAAATACATGAAATATGAAATTAAAGTGATGAGTGGAAAGGGTTGGGGATGTGCATACATTGGGGCAGGGAGTCAGTCTAACTCACGACAGAAGGGGGAGGAGTTGTACAATTGCCACAGGGAAGAAGGATCTCCTGTGGTGTTCTGTATTGCATCTTGGTGGAACTAGTCTGTTGTTGAAGGTACTCCTCAGGTTGACCAGTATGTCATCCTGAGCTACTGAGTTCCTGCAGCACTTTATGTTTTGCTAGAGATTCCAGCATCTGCAGTATCTTGCATCTCCTGTGTTATATTTTTGTTGTATGTACCATAGTAATTTCAACAATAATAATCAATATATATATGATTTGAAAGCATACCAGCTAGAACAGGGCTATGAATCATATAGTATCCTGCCGGGCTGAGTCACAAGTACAGCATTGTATCATGTAAATCACAGGCCTACAGCATGGACATGCACTTTGGCCAAATTCCTCCATGCCGATCAAGGAGCCTACCCGAGCTTGTCCCATTTGCCTGTATTTGGCCTATATGACCCGTCTTAAGTCCTTTGCCATGTATAAAATGCAGCTGAGCTAAGCGTAGGAGATATGAGTGCACTTCTCGGGAGGTAAGTAGGTTGCCCGGAGAGTTTGCATCTTTTCCCTAATAACCTTGGGGCAGTACTGTGGTGCAGCGCCAGACACCTGGGTTTTATCCTGACTACGGGTGTTGTGTGTACGAATTTTGTACGTTCTCACTTTGACCGTGGGGTTTCGCCAGGTGCTCCGGTTTCCTCCCACACTCCAAAGACATACACACGGTTTGTAGGCTTTGGTGAAGATTGTAAATTGTCCCTAGTGTGTAGGATAGTACTGGTGTATGGAGCTGGTTGGTGCGGAATCAGTGGGCGGAAGGGCCTAATTCTGCGCTGTATCTCCAAACTAAATTAAACCAATGGAATGTGGTTGCAGCACCCCATTTTTATTCAACTGGAAATTTACTAATTACCTTTAATAGTTTAGTCTGATATCCACCATTTTATTTTACAACCAATATATATTGAACCCATTTGAAAAGCTTTATTTTTATATGTCATAGAAGAAACTGCTGACTGGATTTAAAATAAATTAAAATGAAATCATTTGAGACTCACATTCCAAAAAGTGCACCACCCAAGTGAGCTGCATGGTCAAAAAATCTCCATCCCAAAATTAGGCCTGCTGTATCCATGGCAATAATTGCTTTCAGAGCCTACAAAAGAGGGATAAAAGACAGCTGAAACCACTTCTGCAAAAAACTACAGCTGCCCACCTTTGGAAAAACTGGGATTTTGTTCTTAAACAATAACAATCACAATCGTTCAACTCTAAAAATCAGTGCTTAATCAAGTTATTCTTTGCTCTGCGTCTTATACTTAAGGCGAACATCACAAGAAATGCAATGTCAGTCACATGTCATGAGATGATGATTAAAGGGTAAGAATTACATCAAATTACTTATTTTCTAATTGACAGAAGAGTTTTGTTTTCATTGTTATGAGATTACGCACTGCTGTGCACAGCAATTGCACTGAAGCCAATCTTAATTTAAATAACTGTCATTATAAAGATCCTCCCACTTCACAATCATCCGACTTATGTGCACCTTGTACATATGAACAAGTACATGGGAGACCGGCGGGATCGGTTTGCTAGCCGTTGCAAGACTACCGTCGTGTCATGCCATGTGAGAACTCGATTCACAACCAAATTTCTGACTTGTGATCTGCTTGGTTTATGAACAGTATTTCACAATGGAACCCTGTCGTAATTTGGGGATGACCTGGTCATACCGTCTATGAAATGGTGTTTACCGCATAAATATACGACGTCAAGTAGTTAGGGTGCTTGACCAACAGCCCAGACTTAGAATCCCACCCTGTCAAGCTGAGATAGTGAATCATTAAAATGGCAAGATCTGACAGATTATGCCACAGCTGCACAAATATTTTTCGGTGAACGAATGCCAGCACTTTGCTGACATAGACCTGATCGGACTCAATGCTACTGGGCCACTATTCCTTTAGTGCAGGGGCCTCCAAACCTTTCAGCATGAGGGCCACATTATATATTAGGCACATTTTTGCGGGCCGTAGGAAAAAATAAAGAAATGTGACACACACGCGCACACACACACCCTGCCACACACACACCCGACAACACACACTGACATACATACAGTGACATACATACAGTGACACACACACACAGTGACATAGAAACGCACCCGCAAAACGTGGACTCCCACATACCGAAACACACACAGACCCGCAGGGAGAGGGAGAGGGGAGGGGGAGAGGGGGATATCCCCTGGCCGCGCCGGCCCACGTCGGTGGAGACCCGGTCAAAGGGTCCAGGTCAGTGTGGCGCCCCGGTGCGGGAGCTGTTCACGGGTCACCCTCACGGGGGGAGACCGCTACACACCGATCCCTGCCTACCCTGCCGCCAACAAGCTCCCCCTCGCTCCAATCCCCACCCCACGCTATCATCCCGCACAACTTGCCTTTGCAACATGGGAGCAGTGGCACGGTGGCGCAGCATGAGTCGCTGCCTCACAGCGCCAGAGACACGGGTTCCATCCTGATTACGGGTGCTGTCTGTACGGAGTTTCTTCAGGTGCTCTGGTTTCCTCTCACACTGCACGTTTGCAGGTTAATTGAATTTGTCTCGAGTGTGTGTAGGATATTGCTAGTGCATGCGGGCATCACTTCGATGTTTCTGCGCCGCATCTCTAGAACTGCGCTACCACAGAACCTACCGCTACCTACCGCTTGCTGCGGGCCAGATAAAATCTCGTGGCGGACCGGATGTAGGCCATAGAGTAGAGACCCCTGTCTTAGTGTATAGCAGCAAACAAACTGCGACTAGATGCCAAACAAAAAGTTAATTGCACTAAATTTATAAAGTTCAGCCAACACTTACGCTGCTGGCTGTAAAGGTGAACATAGGCAGTAGGATTATAGCCAGCTTTGCTTCAGGCATTTTGGAGCAGACTGCAGCAAGTACAGCCATTATTGCACCAGACTGGAAAGAGAAGACAAAACAGTAGCTTAAAAACGTTTGACCGATATTAAGGTAGCAAAATAGTAATTTCTGGTAATAAAAAACACACTAGAGGTTTTCTGATTCCACGCAGCACCAGAAGATGTTACTCAAAGATTTTTATTTTTATTTCCTCAAACATTATTATTTTTAAAAATAATTTGATTTATTTTAAAAGTTTTTGAATGTCAAAGACATTTAGAAACATCATTGATTTCTTCATAGTTGACAGTCAGGGAGTATGGCTGAGTCTCTTTAAAAAAATGTTTTTGAGTATTTCTATGGGCAGTAGGTATTCTGGCATCTCCGAACAGTGTGATTTAGGCAACGCCCTTATAACAGGGACCAGGTGAGCATGACATTGAAATATTCTCTAAGAGGTCTGCTCAAGACATGCATGGACTTAGACCAATCAGTCACTGACAGATGAATATTTCAAAATCAACCAGATAACAGTTTCATGGAACTGGAACGTTGGGTACGTTAAAAGATTGGGGAGAGCAGGATAACATGGTTAATGTAATCAGATAAATAAGTAAAGGATCAGTTGGGAGTATTTAGTTTATAACAGATAGATAAACGATGAGTCCAGCTGGAAAACTGGGAAAAAACAAAATGTAACTTGCAGGACACATTAAACCTTTACTTCCATGAGGTTATTTTCCAGATTAGTTCACAAAGGCTGTTGATGCAATGATGTTCAATTGTTCATGGTGAAACTACACAAATATCTTGATGAGCAGCACATTGTTAATTAATTCAAATTACAAGTATACTCACAGCTCCAAGGGATGCGCCCAATCGACCAGTGCCCGTTTTATATAAATAACTTGTAAATGTAGAAATAACCCCTAGAAAGAGAAAAAAAGACATATGGCAATGAACATATGGACTAGCTAATGTACAGAGAATGCCAGTTAAGAGATGAAAGGTATATTGGAATAAACGAGACAAATAAAAATATCAGGGCAAAAGTTAAGAGAAATAAAAAATTCACAAAAGTAACTCTGCCATTCCTCTAATTCAGTAAATAAACAATATGGGGATCGGTCATGAAAAAAACATTATTCAATTCAATTCAACTTTAATGTCATTGCACAGATACAAGTATGGGTACAACGAAATGCAGTTTAGTGACAGTACGAAGTGATAGCAATATATAGGTAAATACAGATAAATAAATACAGGTGTGGAAATCTATCGGCAGGACTTTGAATTCAGCTGTGCGTTGGTGTTATTATAGAAGCTACTCCTCATCCTGCTGGTGCGGGACCTGAGGCTCCTGTACCGCCTCCCCGATGGTAGGAGGACAAACAGTCCATGGTTAGGGTGGGAGGGGTCCTTGATGATCTTCCCAGCCCGTCTCAGACACCGCTTTCGGTGGAGGGCATCCATGCAGGGAGCGGGGCACCGATGATGTGCTGGGCGGTTTTCATCACCCGTTGTAGTGCCTTCCTGTCTGCTATGGTGCAACTGCTGTACCATACCGTAAAGCAGGTGGTCAGGATGCTTTCAATGGTGCATCGGTAGAAGTTGGTCAGGATCAGGGGGGACAGGTGGGCTTTTTTGAGCCTCCTCAGGAAGTAAAGGCGCTGCTGCGCCTTTTTGATCAGCTTGGAGGTGTTGAGGGACCAGGACAGATCCTCCGAGATGTGTACTCCGAGGAATTTGTAGTTGGAGACCCGCTCCACCTCAGTCCCGTTTATATGGATGGGGGTGTGTCTGCCCCCTCTGTTCTTCCTGAAGTCGACAATGATTTCCTTCGTCTTCTGGGAGTTGAGGACGAGGTTATTATCGGCACACCAGGTTGTCAGGTGCTGGACCTCCTCCCTGTAGGCTGACTCGTCGTTGTCGCTGATCAGTCCTACCACCGTGGTGGCGTCGGCAAATTTTATGATGGCGTTGGAGCCATACGTAGGGATGCAGTCATGGGTGAAGAGAGAGTAGAGGAGAGGACTGAGCACACAGCCCTGTGGCACGCCAGTGTTCAGTGTTATAGTGGAGGAGGTGAGGTTGTTGATCCTAACAGACTGTGGTCTGTTAGTGAAGAAGTCCAGTATCCAGTTGCAGAGGGAAGTGGAGATGCCAAGACCACTGAGTTTGGTGATCAAGCTAGCGGGTATGACAGTGTTAAAGGCGGAGCTGAAGTCAATGAACAGCAGCCTGATGTAGGTGTTATTGCTGTCCAGGTGGGTCAGGGCAGAGTGTAGGGCCGCCGATATGGCGTCCTCTGTAGACCTGTCGGACCGGTAGGCAAACTGATGGGGGTCCAGTGTGGGGGGGAGGCTGGCTTTGAGGTGAGCCAAGATCAACCGCTCGAAGCACTTGGCTATGACAGGGGTGAGTGCCACTGGCCGGAAATCGTTGAGACTCCCTGTCGCTGATTGTTTGGGCACTGGCACAATGGTAGATGTCTTGAGGCAAGTGGGGATGACACCCTGGGCCAGTGACAGATTGAAAATGTCAGTGAGGACCGGGGATAGTTGTCCAGCACATGCCCTGAGCACCCGCCCGGGGATGCCATCGGGGCCAGCAGCTTTGTGCTCATTCACCTTGCTCAGTGCATCTTGTACAGCAGAGGTGGAGAGACTGAGGGGTTGTTCACATGGGGGTGGAGCAACTTTGATGGCTGGAGTTTTGTTGTCCCGGTCAAAGCGGGCGTAGAAATGGTTTAGCTCGTCAGGAAGGGAGGCATTGTCTGGGGGGGTGTTGACTTTATGGTAATCGGCAATGGATTTTATTCCTTGCCACATACGCCTGGGGTCAGAGTTGTTTCGGAAATGCTCCTCGATCCGCCGTTTGTGATTGAGTTTAGCATTCCTAATTCCCTTTTTCAGATTGGCCCTGGATGAGCTGTATCCCTCAGCGTCGCCAGATTTAAAAGCGGCGTCGCGAGCCTTCAGCAGGAATCTGACCTCCCTGCTCAGCCACGGCTTCTGGTTAGGGAAGGTCTTTGTGGGTAGTGACGTTGTCCGTGCAGAATTTTATATAGTCCAGAACGGTTGAGGTGTATGAGTTGATATTCACTTGCGAGTTGAAGGTGGCCTGAGTGGCGAACAGACTCCAGTCTGTTTGCTGAAACTGTTCCTGTAAGACAGAGACAGCCCCCTCAGGCCAGACCTTCACTGTCCTCACTGCAGGTTTCACGCGTCTGATCAGAGGTGTGTATTTGGGGAGCAGGAACAGAGAGAGGTGGTCAGACTGTCCCAGGTGGGGGAGGGGGAGGGCTTTGTAAGCTTCAGTAATATTGGTGTATACTAGGTCCAGAGTCTTGTTTCCTCTGGTTGGGCAGGAGACATGTTGGTAGAATCTGGGGAGTACAGTTTTAAGGTTGGAGTGGTTAAAATCACCTGCAACAATAAAAGCCTCCTCTGGGTGTGCAGCTAGTTGTTTGCTTATAGCATCTTGCAGCTCCTCCATTGCTAGCCTGGCATTAGCGTCTGGGGGTACATATACTGCAGTGATAACAATCAATGTAAATTCCCTGGGCAAATAGAAGGGCCTGCACTTTATCATCAGGTATTCCAGGTCAGCAGAGCAGTGACTACCAATCCTGACAGCATCTGTACACCATGAGTTGTTCACATAAATGCACAGTAAATTGCCCTAACCCTAATTAGGGCAATTTACAGAGACCAATTAACTCACAAACATGAACATCTGTCAGAAGTGGGAGGAAACCTGAGCATCCAGAGGAAAGCCACGCAGTCACAGGGAGAACGTGCAAACTCCAGACAGACAGCACCCAGGATCAGGATCCAACCAGGTTTCCAACTCCTTGAGCCGACATTATCAGCTGCGCCATTGTGCAGTCCCTAAAATGTCTTCCTGATGTGAAGAAATTGATTCTATCTGATGTGCTAAACACTTTATGCTGTACAAAATGCAATGTTATGATGTTAATCCAAAGGTCGGATCTGCTCCCATATCCTGGGAGGCTCCTCTGGTACCTCACTCTCCTGAATAGGTTGCAGGGAAAATCCAACAGGTAGCATTGGTCTCTTTCAACGTTATATTTTCTGTGTGGAAGTTTCCTTAAGATCCAAATACACTGCCATAGATATTACATTTCAAAATGAAAGTGTGCTACCTGCTGATAGGTAAACGGCCATGAACTGCTCCTGCCCGAGAAGTGATACGATGCTGGAGGAGAAACTCCATAACACGTACATGTTTGCTGCCATGTGAAAGAACGAATAGTGGCTGAAAGTTGACAGGACCATAGGTAGACACAGGGTTTCTAAAAGTAAAAAATAAAATTCCGCATGAGTTACATTCCCGTGCAGTAGAACATAGAACAGTTCAGCACAGGAACGGGCCCTTTGGTCCGCTATGTTTGTGTGAACATGATGCCTAGTTAAGCTGATCTCATGATCCATATTCCTCTATTTCCTGTACTTCATGTGATTATCTAAAAGCCTCCTAAAGGCCACAATTGTATCTGCCTTCACCAGCACCCTTGGCAATGTGTTCCAGGCCCCCGCCACTGTAAAAAAAATTGTCCCATACATCTCCATTAAACTTTCCCCCTCTGACCTTATCGCAATGGACATTCCCACCATGCGGAAAAGGTTCTGACTGTCTACATTAACAATTTCTCTTATATTTTTATATAGTTCTATCAAGTCTCCCCTTAACTTCCGATGCTCCAGAGAAATCAATCCAAGTCTATGCAACCGATCTCTGTAGCTGAAACCCTCTAATTCAGGCCGCATTCTACCTTCCACCATAACCCTCTATCGTCTAAGACTAAGCCAGTTCTGAATCCATACGACCAAGTCATCATGAATCTTGTACATCTTAATCTTCTGGATCAGCCTACCATGAGAGACCTCATCAAAAGCCTTACTAAAATCCATGTATACAACATCCACCACCATGCACGCATCAATCTCCTTTGTCATCACCTCAAAAAAACTCAATCAAGTAATGACTATCTATGCACAAATCGTGCAGAACGCCATGGTCTGGACTGGTCAATGGAATTAGCAGTCAAAATGATTGAAGGAATTCAATGTAAAAAGGAGTTGGGTGACACCACTCTGTTGAAAGCATGAGAGAACATACAAGAAAAATTGTTTTATTTTCATTGTAGAACAAGGAGATAGGAATCGATAGGTCTGAGTACAAATATAAATTTATTTTCGGTGATGGAAAATTTTCATTTGGGAGAGAAGTACTGTACATGGGTTAAACTTTTATATTCTAACCCAACAGCTAGAATACTAACAAACCAAGTGTTATAAACTAAATTTAATCTTTCTAGTCGTTGTAGACAAGGATGCCCACTATCCCCATTATTATTCGCTCTAGCAATTGAACCACTCGCAGAAAGTGTCAGAGCTCTTCCTGAAATACATGGGTACAATACTAAAGACACAATGAATAAAATCTCTTTATATGCAGATGATGTATTAATATATATTACAAAGCCAGAAACTAGTATTCCAAATTTATTATATCTAATAACTCAATTTGGTCAGTTTTCAGGATATAGAATTAATTGGAATAAAAGCAAAATCATGCCAATAACGGAACTCAATTTACATACATTACAACAATCACCTTTTAAAATAGTTGAGGGAAAATTTAAATATTTAGGTATGTATATGTAACTAAGATGTATACTTCTTTATTTAAATCAAATTTCCCACCTTTACTAAATAAACTAAACAAAAATATTCAATATTGGAAAACACTTCCCATCTCAATGTTCGGTAGAATTAATGCTATAAAAATTATCTTTTTGCTGCAATTATTGTACTTATTCCAGTCAATTCCGATATATATTCCAAAATCTTTTTTTTTTTAAGTCGACTCTACTGTTACAAGTTTCATTTGGGATTATAAGAATCATAGAATAAGTAAAAAACATTTATGTAAATCAAAGATTAATGGAGGTTTAGCTCTACCAAATTTTCTGTTTTCTTTTTGGGCAGTCCATGTTAAAAATATGAATTTCTGGTTGGAAGAAATGGATCAACAACCAGACTGGTTAAGTATGGAAAAGGAGGACTGTTTACCTTTTGAAATCGGTTCGATTATGTTTGCACCGATAAAATTGCACAAAAAAACCTATAGGGAAAACCCTATCATACATAGTTGTACACAAATCTGGAAACAATTAAAAAAGGCTTTAAAATTGGATAATATACAACTCTGTCTCCCTATTGTAAACAATCCATTATTCAAACCTTCCATGCTGGATAAAGGTTTCACACAATGGAAAAATTATGGAATTAAAAAGATGTCCCATCGACGGAATCATATAGACATACATGGGAAAATGAATTAAGCCAACCCATAACAAAAGATATTTGGGACAAAAGTTTACAATATATACATCAATGCTCGTTAAATGCCAGGCATGCTTTAATACAATTTAAAGTATTACACTGATTACATTACTCTAAAGTAAAACTGAATAGAATCTTTCCACATGTCTCTCCTATCTGCGATAAATGTCAGCATCTAGAGGCTAACTTAACACATACTTTTGCAAATTGTATAAAAATTAAAAATTTCTGGATTGATATTTTTAGAATAACTTCTAAAGTTATTAATACTAAACTGGATCCGGATTCAAAACTAATAATACTTGGAATATCAGAACAAAGTTTAACACTTACAACAAGACAAATACATTTCCTAGATTACAGTATAATAATCGGGAAGAAATTAATATTAAAATTTTGGAAAGGTCCTATAACCCCCACAATTAAAATGTGGATTATGGAAATGTCAGAGACCCTACACCTGGAAAGAATCAGATTTGCCTTAATGGACAAACAAGAACTTTTTGTTAGAATATGGTCTTCATTCATCGATTATTTGAAAGGGTAGATTGGTTCGGCAGGGGAACCTAACTGAAACTTGGACTCAGGATCAGATGAAAAGTTATATTCTATATTCCTTGATCTTATGTCCAATGATGTATTAATGATAAATTATTCCATTCCTTATGATTTAAAAAAAAAAAATCTCTCTTTTTTATTACTCTTAAACTATAAAAAAAAACAAAAAACTATTAGAGGCAGAATGATTCAATTGATAATATTAATAATGTATGATTGATGTACATAAAATGTTTCTACCATAATATGTGTTTGCCAATTTATTGTTTATCTCTAATAAAAACTTTTTTTTAAATAAAAAAAAAAATTAATTTGAAAGAGACATTTCAAATTAACTGGAAAGTACAGGATACGGGAGTCTGGCCTTCATGAAGGGCACAGGATAAGTCAATAATTTATGCCACACCAATATAAAACACAGATCAAATCCAGTTAGAATATTCATTCAGTCCAATTGTGGTCCCTATACTTGACAAACTATATGAAAGCTTTGGATAAGAGTTTCATTAAAATTATTCCAAGAAAGATGGATCATATAAATTAAAAACAGAAAGTACTGAAGTAACTCAGCCAGTCAGGCAGCATCTCTGGAGAACATGGATAGGTGATGTTTCATGTCGGAACTCTTCTTCATACCAGAAATGTCGCTTATCCATGTTGACCTGAAACGTCACCTACCATGTTCTCCAGGGATAATGTCTGACCTGCAGAGTTACTCCAGCACTTTGAGTTTAGTTTAGTTTAGTTTAAAGATACAGCAGGGAAGCAGGCCCTTCAGCCCACCGAGTCCACGCCGACCAGCGATCCCCGCACATTAACGCTACCCTACACACACTAAGGACAATTTACACTTATACCAAGCCAATTAACCTACGTCTTTGGAGTGTGGGAGGAAACTGAAGATCTCAGAGAAAACCCACGTGGTCACGGGGAGAATGTACAAATTCTCTACAGACAGCACCCATAGTCGTGATCGAACCCTGGTGTCCGGTGCCGCAGGAAACGGTGTAAGGCAGAAACTCTACTGCTGTGTCACCATGTCGCCTGTGCCATTTTTTCCTGTAAACTAGCATCTATCCAGTATATGATCCATCGTAGAAAGTTCCTTGTTTCTACATGATGGATCATAGACTGGATAGATAAAGCTAGCAAAGTTAGTGGTTGTTTTCCTTGGAAAACTAGTGTAGAAAAACTAAGAGGGAGTTTGAAGTGGAAGGTTAGAAGAGATTTGTGTAAAATCATGAACCATTTAGATACAGTAAATAAAAAGAAACAACTCTTCATTGTCGAGGCATTGTTAATCAGTGCACAAATTCAAGATGATCAATAAGAAGCTGACATGGGGAAGCCAAAACATGTATAATCAGTGTTAGGATTTAGAAAGCACTGCCTGATAGTGCAATCGAGACGGATTCAATGGTGGCCTTCAAAACGTTTGGAGAAAGGAAAATCAAAGGGAAATGCAGGAGGAGGGGGAGAACAAGATCAAATAAGATTGCACATTAAAAAAGCCACTCGAAATGCTAAATGGTCTTCTATTTTGGACAATTCAGATACCCACTAAACAAAGTCATGGCTTCCATGTTCATGTGTGACATACTTTAATATTGTTGTTTTAATACTATCTGGAACTGAAATTTAACACATTTGTTTCCTAACTTTGAATTATTGTTAGGAATCATAAAAATATATTTTTTGAAAATTGTCATCTGTAGCAAGCATTGTTATTCTTTCTCGTCTTGGAAATGAAAGTACACAATAAATCCAATAAGTTCAGCAAAGTGGAAAGAGAATCATTGAAGCCTGGATCAGATACCCAAAACTGTGATTTGAAAATACCACTTGCTCACTAAAACAGGACATACTGCCCCAAGATTGAAATCGAGCATTTTAAATGGAATAACTCATTATACATTAATAGAACATTAAAGTCTAGAGGTCCTATATGCACTTTCAGAACCACCAAATCAGCTACAGGAGAATAAAGTCATTCCACAGTGTCCCATCAGTTTTCAGATCGTATAAAGTATTATGGTAATCTATCAAACTCCCTCCACAAATAGTTCAGAAATTGGAAAGCTTAGGTCTGAGCCTCAGTTTAGCTCATTTAATCACTCCTCAAATATTCCCATTATAGTTGAACTTGGGTTCGATGCATTGTAAAGCCCTTTCTATTCTGCTCGATTAAACACTCCCAGGTCAGATCTGAAGTAATGCTCCCGTCGACTTTGTTGCATTGAATATCACAAGAGTAGGTGCAGCAAAGATACCAAACTTAATTCTTTGTCAACGTATCATAATTAACCATATTTATATTAACCAACATTATATATTTAGGTACATAGACATAGAAAATAGGTGCAGGAGTAGTCCAGTCGGCCCTTCAGGCCAGCACCGCCACTCAATATGATCATGGCTGATCATCCAAAATCAGTACCCCATTCCTGCTTTCTCCCCATATCCCTTGGTTCCGTTAGCCCTAAGGGCTATATCAAGAGTCAAAATGTTTTGTTATATGTCCCAGATAGAACAATTAAATTCTTACTTGCTGCAGCAAAACAGAATATGTAAACACAGTACACTGTAAACAATATGATAAATCAGAGAGAAAATAAAGATCCGTGTGTATATATACACACACTCACATACAAGACAGGTACATGGATAGGAAAGGTTTGGAGGGATATATAACGATGCACAGAGTCTCTTACCCAGAGTAGGTGAATCAAGGACCAGAGGACAGGTTTAAGATGAAGGGGAAAAGACCCAATATGTCACCCATTCCTTTCTCCCCAGAGATGCTGCCCGCTACTCCAGCTTTTTGTGCCTATCTATTCTCCCAATCATCTGTTTCTAGATAACACACCAGCCAGCCCACAATCTACAGTCTCCGACCCGTCACTGTCCAACAATCTCATAGTCATTTAGCACAGAACAGGCCCTTCGGCCCAACTTGCCCACGCCCACCAACATGCCCCAACATCACTAGCCCCACCTGCCCGTGCTTTACCCATACTCTCTACACCTTTCATATCCATACAATATAAAGTACCACATAGAAATGTATACCTTAAAGTTACAAAAAAAAATTCAAAACATGCTAAGAGTCCCAGAAGGAAGCTTGAGATGTACATAGAAAATGCTGATGAGTCACATGGATGGAAACTAAAAACCGTGAAGACGATTTGTCACACTTACTTGAAGCAGGATTTGAGGTGAAGTACTTTACCATAGTCCACTGCATTGAGGGAATTCTCCACAAACAGAATACTAATGCATTGACCGCTATAATCCCTGCAAAGGAACAGGACACAGGGGACAAAGAAAGACAGTTGGATTAAATTACGTTTATATTACTGCTAGATGTCTGGCAGGTAAGCCGGATGAACTTGGGGTGTGGACAGGCATGTTCAACTGGGACGTGATAGCCATTACAGAAACTAAAGGAAGGGCAGGACTGAGAGCTTAATGTTCCAGGGTACAGATGCTACAGCTGAAATACAGTTGGTGGGGGGGGGGTTTAAAGGAAGAGCAGCAGTTGCTTTAGTGATTAAAGAGAACAACATGGCAGGAGTCCAAGGTGACACTGTCAAAGGATTGTCCAATGAGGCTACTTGGGTAAAGCTGAGAAGTAAAAATTAAATGATCAACTTATTGGGATTGGATCCTTACCAGCACTGATCTACAGGGGGGTCTTGGGGTCCAAGTCTATAGTTCCCTGAAAGTGCCAGCACAAGTAGACAGGGTGACATATACGGTGCATGGTATGTTTGCCTTCATTGATCGAGCATTAAATCCAAGAGACAGGAAGGCAAGATGCAGCTGTATAAAACTTTGGTTAGGCTGAATTTGAAGTATGGAATGCACTTCTGGTCACCCTATTACAGGAAGGATGTGGAGGCTTGGGGAGGAAGTTTGCAGAAGAGATTTACCAGAATGCTGCCTGGATTGGAAGATTTTAGATGGAAGCAAAGGTCAGATAATCATGGACTATTTATCCTGGAACATGGTAAATTGAGGAATGACCTGATAAAAATACATAAAATTATGAAAGGCATGATAGGATAGACTGTCAGAATCTTTATCCCAGGTTGAAAATGTCAACTGTTTAAGATCAGAGGAGATGAGTTTAAACAACATGTTTAGAAGGATGAGGGGATATCTTATAGAAACATATAAAATTATAAAAGGACTGGACAAGCTCGATGCAGGAAAAATGTTCCCAATGTTGGGCGAGTCCAGAACCAAGGGCCACAGTCTTAGAATAAAGGGGAGGTCATTTAAGACTGAGCTGAGAAAAAACTTTTTTACCCAGAGAGCTGTGAATTTATGGAATTCCCTGCCACAGAGGGCAGTGGAGGCCAAATCACTATGGATTTAAGAGAGAGTTGGATAGAGCTCTAGGGGCTAGTGGAGTCAAGGGATATGGGGAGAAGGCAGGCACGGGTTATTGATAGCGGACGATCAGCCATGATCATATTGAATGGCGGTGCTGGCTCGAAGGGCCGAATGGCCTCCTCCTGCACCTATTTTCTATGTTTCTATATGTTTCTATGTGTGGGGCAATTTTTTTACAACATATATTTTTGGGTGTCTGGAAGGGGCTACCAGGAATGGTGGTGGAAGCAGGTGTCACAATGGTGTTTAAGAAGATTTTAGATAGGCATATGGATATGCAGGGAATGGAAGAATATGGATCATGTGCATGCAGAGGATAATACTTTAATTTAGCATTATGTTTGGCACAGACATTGTGGGCTGTTTGTGTGTCTATTCCCGTGCTGTACAGTTATACACTTTTATACAGTTATAAACTTTACTGCTGTTGGGCCCCCTGAGAATGTAGAAAATTATGTTCCATTATATCTTAAGCACAGACGTCCAAGACTGGAGCATCAAGGGACGAATTCTAGCGCAGTTAGATTAATATATCCCATCAATGAAATGGCTGAATTGTGGTTTTGGGTCATACAGCGCCATCGTGTGGTAGCAAAGATTGGATGTTGATGTAATTTTCTATCAACAGCAATCAAACCTTAAGTTTGAAATGAGATGGCAGCCAATGAACATTCAGCTGAAAAGGAGGAGCAATAATTGATCTTCTGAAACCAAGCTACCAGTTGGCTCTGTACTTTCAATTAGAGAAAATTAAAAGAGTTCATACCCTTGATAATATTAATTTAATAATATTAATAATATAAAATTAATAATATAAAATTAACAGAGTTCATACACTTCCAAATCCTTGATATAAAGAGATATTATCATGAATGAATGCAATTCTAAAGCAAATTGGTGCTGTTGTAAGGTGTATACAGTGGAAAATAAACTCTGGAAGCATGTTTAAGTATAATTGACTAAAAGGTTGAAGTGGCCAACTGTCCTGAGATAGAAAACTACCTCCTCAGTGTTCTTCAACACTTTAAGCCTTGCCACGTGCGTCCAATGCATTAAACACAAACCTGTGACAGTCCGTTGCCCCTCAGTAAGACTGTTCCACCACTGGTTTACCTGAAACACATTAACAATTGTTTCCGATATATATTAGAACATACAAGCATCATTGAAACCTGTCTGATCACCCTATCATTCTTAAATAGGTTTCCTCCCTCTCAAAGCTCATTCTTGCAGTAAAGTAATTCTCAATGCTGATTCTTTATGCACAACAACTCTCTCAAAGTTCTCAAAGAACCGCTCATATCCTAACCTGTTCCGTTTAATTCATTTGCACCTCAACTCATCCAAAGCACTCAACTGCAACTTCTTTCAAATACCATTCTATCCGTAAAGAGACAAGAGATTGTAGATGCTGGAATTTTCAGCAAAACTACTGGGCGAACTCAGCAGGTCATCTGTGGAAGGGCATTTTGGGTTTGGACCTCTTTTGAAACTCCTCCTTTAATCATTTCCCCCCCAAAAATCCAGTTTACTTTATACACAAGGTAAATATCAACAAAAATCTAAAGTAGCAAGATCAAGAAAAATGTATATTTTCCTCAAATATTAGCTTTAATTACTTTTTTCATATCATAAGGTTACTGATTTTGTAAACCAGATCCCTTCCACCACTGTCAACCTCCAATTAAATGTATACAGAATAAAGCAAGTTTACATCTCGCACTCAAAATAAAATTTAAGAACCCTGCTGAAAATCCAAAATTAAACGACGTTGGGTAAATTCAACAAGTCTAGAGCAAAAGATAATGATTCAAGTCAAAGACCAGCTTATGATGAAGAATCTTCAAGCTGAAGCGTTAACTGTTTCTCTTTCCATTGGTGCTGCCTGGCCTACTATTTTTTCAGAGTTTTTTGGTTAATTATATCTTGTGCAGTTGATATCGATGTTGGTTTATTGTCAATTGTACCAAGAAACAGCAAAAAAAAAAAATTGTATGTTATCCAGGTAAGTCGTATTATACACAGATTCATCAGTGCATAAGAGAAAATAAACAGAGTGTTGAACATAGTGTTATATCAGCAAAGGAAATGCATTTAAAACAAGTGCAAGGACTGCAATGAGATATATTAAAAGAACGGGAAAATTATCCTTAGCTTATCAGTGGTCCGTTCAAGTGTCTGATAAGGGGAGAAGAGAGTACTGCATCAGTGGTCAATTATATTGGCTGCTTTTTCGAGGCATGGCAAATGGTATAACAGCGATCTAAGTAAGTAAGTAAATTTATTGGCCAAGTATTCACGTAATCGATCAATTCTAATGTCTAAATGTGATAATCGATAAAATATGCCACAAGTGATGATGACTGATGGTAAGTGAGATGATGACTGAACTAAGATATTTAGTAGCAGTACTTCTCATGAAGAATTTGCATTAACATACATCTGTTTTGTTTCCTTATTGTAATATAATGGAAATCAACTTTAAGGCAAATAGTACTATTCTTATGGTCTTCACAAATGTCTTAAATCTAAATAAAGTCATTTACATAGAAAGGAGGTGCAAGCTAGCCAAGATACATTAAGAAATGTCAAGGTATGGTGATAATTGAGCAAAACAACTAAAGAAAATTGAACATTCCCAGTCCAATTTTCTAGACTGATCCCAGAGATGAGAGGGCTATAAGAATGTTATTGATAAAGGAAATTTCCACAGCAAAAATGTGGCTAATTAAAGTGTTAAGGATCATTTTAGATTAAAGGGCACTTGGAAGGTGGTGATGACAAAGAGGTGGTAATGGGGAAAGTACTGAATATGAACATTGGTTATTTGAAAACCGAACTAGCAAAAAACAAACAAAATGTAGGAGCTTCTATAAATTGCAAAGAATTAAAAAAGGCAAATGTGAAATCCTCCCTGAAATAGGAAATAAAAAGTGATAAGAATAAATATATTAAACATATTTTGTATCTCTCATTGCAGGGGGGTGCACAAACATTCCAAATAGAGTTGAAAATTAATAGGCTAATACGACTAAGGAACTTAAAATAATTAACGTAAAGAAATACTAGAGAAATTAATAACATTTTTTTTAATCTCTTGATTTGTAAATCTAATGCCCACATTGCAAAGGAAGAAGTTTTAGAAGGCTCAAGGAAGTGCATGCTTTGATTGGGATGTACCAAGTAGCACCATTAGATTTTCAAAAAATATTTGTCCAAAGTTATCAAATGAGATAAAATCTCGTGTGGTTAGAAACAGTATTTCATAATACAATAATTACCGGCCTGAAACAGAGAAGAATAAATTGATTGTTTTACTGGGATACTGCAAGGATCAGTGTTTGAATTAAATGATAAGATTGAAGATACTATACTGAAGTGCTTATGACAAAAAACACTGGATCTAATATGTCCCAGTGGACCAGACAGTGACAGTGGGTAATAATATGGATGGGAAGTTATTAACAGACTGTGATATTTTTTAACTGGAGAGTACCTGTTCAGAAATAATTGTTCAGAAAAGTTTGGGCAAACATCACATAAATTTAGTGTGCAAGTGCACCCATAGTTGGAATCTGCAGTCAATCAGAAAGGCAATTGACATGTTGATCTTTATCGTAAGAGTGTTGGAATACAAGAATAAGGATAGTTTACTACAAATATATGTTGAAAGCATACTTGGAGGACATTATTTTGGGTAGGATATACTTGCCTTTTTTTAGATCGATCCCTGTGATCAGAGAGCTATAACGAAAGACCAAACATATTATCTGGAGTTTAAAAGAAAAGGAATTTATCATTTTGAAATGGAGTTTCAAGGGCATGACAGGGTGGATACCAACACGTTGCACCCTTTGGCTAACGAATACAGAACGACAGGGCACAATCTCAGGAAAAGAGGTTGCACATTTAATACAGCGCCGAAACAGGCTCTCCAGTCCAACTCATCTATGCCAAACAGGTCTTTAAGTGAGTTGCGAATCATTAGCTAACTCGCAGGGCTGCAGAGATTTTGTCACATTTCATTCAGGGTTGAGGTTGATAATTTGGTGGGATTTGGTGGAATCCAGGGATTATAGAAATTGGTGCTGGGAAATGTAGTTGAGATGGTCAAATAGAGAACAAACCTAAGGAGTCATAAGGCTTGGATACAAATTCTAAAATCTAGAATAAAATCAAAGTACTGGAAAAACTCAGTGGGTCAGGCAACATCCGTGGAAGTGAAAGGTGATGTGATGTTTTAGGTCAGGATCCTTCTCCTGCCTGAATCGCTGTCTGTCTTTTACCTCCTCAGATGCTGCCTGGCCCACGGAGTTCCACCAGCACTTTGTTTTTTAAGACAAATTGCTTCCTCCTGCTCTAATGTTCAGTATGGAAAGCTGTGTCATCAGCTACCAAGGATCCATGTTCTGACAGAAACTACATTTATTGCAATTTATAAACTCTCATTGCAGAAAATGGCACCAACATATAGCCAAACCTGAAGTCACATATAAGCAGATTGCAGAAGGGTATTAGATTTCCTTCCTTAAAGTAAACCTGATGGATTTTTACAACCAAGAATCATTCTCGTACTAGCATTTGATTTCAGGTTACTTTAATTGACTGACTTTTCACTCTTTCATTCCACACGACTATGGAATGTCTATATATATTTATTAAAATATATTGATTAATATTATTAGATCCATGTGATGCCTCCCAATGAAACAAACTCCTTGAACTTGCAGGCTGTTATTTTCTAACTTGACTCAACATGTTGTGTTGATGCACTTCTCATTTATTCAGCAGGAGGCCAACAAAGTGATATCCTGACATTTCTTCAAAAAGTAGTCACCAGTCTATTGCCCGCCAGTATTGTTCACAAGTTACGATGACCAAATTAGTGGCATGTCTAGGAACACAACCTGTCTTCTCTCCTAATGACTCTGCAATCAGCTCATCCTTGCATATTCAGGAAATAAAATATGATAAGTAAACATGGATCAGAAGCATGCAATTTAAAAGTAGAAAAAAATAAAATAAAACAGCACGCAGTGAAAATATACCTGCTTCCTGATGTCTCCCGCTTTAGGTGGTTGATGTTTTTCCAACCAATCCAAACGCAAGTCGTTGAAGTAACTTTGAACTCTGGATTTGAGTGTTTCATATTGCCAAATGGCTGCCATGCCAAACGAGGTTCCTGTGAACTACATAAACTAACGCTCAGCGTCCATCTGAAAACTGAATTGGGCATATGACACTATTGACCATTAAGCAAATTATCTTTCCCATTAGGTGCAATGTTGATAATGTCCAATTAAATATAATCTACGGAGCAATCCACTAAGGAAAAGATCCACGGAGATGAAATCTGACAAGAGGGAAGAAAAATAGACTAGCAAACTGTACGCATGTGGGTGTGTGCGCGTATGTATGCACATGTATAATCGTTAAAGCAAGTGGTTGTGCTTGTTGACATAGTGGTCTTCACATCTGCAAATCTGGAAGTTTTAACCCGCACACCAGAATCGAAGCCACCACCAACCTCTGGGGGACAATATCTGCATTCTGAAATAATTGTATACTGTTTCCTGTCTTTTAGCCAATCTCTTCTCTCTCCTGCTGCTGATCTCGTCTCTGTCTGAGATCAGCAAGGTCTGCACAGGCAATAAATCTCGGACCAGGAAAAAACATATTTAAAATTGTGAACATAAGATGCAAGCCCCACCCCCCCTCCCTCTCTCCTTCTCCAACCCCCTGGAGATGAAATTAACTTATTTATAAGAGAATGACTATCATTCAAAACTCAGAGATGATGTGAATATAATTGACCATGATTTTCAAGGGGGAATTGGAAAGGCCCTCAAGGAATAACAACAAAATGAGACCAAGATTGTTTCACAGGGAGAGTATATAGACTAGAGGTTGGAAAATGTCTTCATATTTGGCTGCCTACTGAAAATCATCTCTATTCTAGATTTGCTCACTGATGGCAAGCAAATTATGGTAGGTCTAAAAGCAAATCTCTGCAAAAATCATCATTAAATTTCTGCAAAACCAGCAAATCTCTACAAAAACCAGCATTAAACTCTGATATTTCCTTCTGCAACTTTATATTTAACTTCCAGCAAATTTCATGCAGGACTGTAGTAATCTTCAGAACTAGTGGAGAAGCTGTCTAAGCATTTGTTGATATGTTCACCAAAGCATCTGAGAGGATGCGTTTTACTCAACAACCACAAGACAACAGTTCCTCCACAAAACCTGCTGCATTGCATTTCATTGCTCACTGACAATAAAGGTTCAAGCAAGACCCAGAAAAATGTGGATCACTTCCTAAATAACAGTAAAGACACTCAATAATGAACAGCATCACCTTATATGTGCCAGAACATCTTCTGATTTAATGAGAATGGTACTTGCAAATCCTATGTGACCTCCAATATACTTCTGAGAATTGAATTACCTATAAGAGGCACCAACCACAAGCCACTAATGTTACCACCAATGCAGACTCTGCAAGATAATGCAAATTCACTGGAATGATAAGCAAACCAACGTCAGTGTCCACTTCCATGCCCGCATGCCGAGCAAAGAAGCTCCAATTATTCAGTTGGCTGCATTCGGCAAATCACCTCATTCACATAATATCCAAATAAGGCAACATATTTTAAGCTCTGTTATCGGAAATGATCATGAGTAGGGTAAAGGACAAGATTCAAGGATGTTTCAAAGCCTACTGAAGATATGGTATCCCCGCTGAGTTCTGGGAATCTCTGCTGATAAATACTCAAAATGGAGGAGGACATACTGGGAAATTATGGGAGTAAAATACTGCTGGGAAGTTACTGACCCTGAAAAATAATAAATACCCAGGACCTAATAAATACCAACATCCCAGAGTTTTGAAAGAAGTGGCCATGGAAATAGTGGATGCTCTGACAATTATCTTTCAAAATACTTTGGATCCTGGAATGGCTTGCTACAGATTGGAGGGTTGCTAATGCGACTCCACTATTTCAGAAAAGAGTGGTTCAGATTAAATTAAGTGTGATGTATCTGTTTGCTCTCAGCACGGACCTTGCACATTGTCCCTGTGACTACATTTCTGGTTTCCTCACAATACCCAGACATACTGGTAGATTAATTAACTACTGTGAATTACCTTTTAATGTAGTTAAATGGCAAATAAACCAATGGGGAATTGATGATAAGGTTTTTTTTGGTGGGATATGGGGTGGGGGGTGGACAAAGCAGTGGGGAGATAATGGAACTGTGCTCTGTTGGGAAGTAGTGTGGATCTGAAAAGCTAAATTACTTTATTCTAATGCTCAAGCAATAACAAATCTATGAAAAAGGTTTGCAATCAAAAGAATAACAAGAGCACGTAATGCACTGACCGAACATTTTGATGAAAGATCCCACAGATAGATGTAAAAGTAAATGAAACCACAGAGAACTGAGACTACAGAGATATTGCTGCCTTAGCAAACAACATTTTGGAACAGGTTCATTCGGCTCAGTGTGCTGACCAGCTATCTTTTTAATATGAACCTCATCATCTAAGGCTATCATCAAGATCCTGGTCTCTGTTCAGTAACAGTCTGCATAAGAATGATGGGAAAGACAGACCTCCAATCAATTTATGGCCTGCTGACATGAACTGTCCAGAAACATGACTGAAAGATAGCTGGTCCCATGGAACACTATCTCAGCAACTCTTAGCATGTTTGAGAAATGTTGTAGTAGTTTAATGTTAAATCAACGTTGACTTACCCCTACAGTAAACACAAAGGGTTTGACGAGCCGCCTGAATGACAATGATGCTGAATTTGATAGGACAGGCTCTTCCAGCATTGGCGTCAGGCTGCTTTTGCTTGTCTGATTCACACTCGACACCAAATCATTCTGAGCCGTTTTCTCTGTTTCCACTTTCTGAGGTTCAATTTTTTTTGGTGTCTTTCTAAACCCGCGTCTAGATACAGTGTAAAAAATTAACCTAGAAAAAAAGGTAAATTCCCCTTAAAATTATAGCAGTTTACAAAGTTACCACACAGTGTCAGCACTGAATTAACAGAGGTACAAACTGCTGCACCCGAGGAAAATAGTGACAGAATATAATGGTCAGACAGGGAACTGATGGCCAGAACAGTATCTCAGTTAATTAAGGACATTAACAACTCAACAAGCCAACATCTGGAAATGGAAATATATTTAAAATCTGTGACTGGTGTTGATAGGTATCAGTAGCTTGGACATGGTGGGCCAAAGGCTCTGTTCCTATGCTGTATGACTCTATGTTTCCCAACATCTTCCAGAATTGGGCACAATATTTCAGTTGTTACCAAACCAATCTTTTGTAAAAGCTTGCAATGCCTTCTCTGCTGTTGTACACTACGCCTCTATTTAAAAAGCAAGTGACTTCAGTTTTTTTTAAACCACTTTCTTAGCGGCACAGATCAGTGTAATGGGTATCATCTAATTGCTCAGAGAGCAAAAACAAAAACAGAAAATATTAATCATACTTATTTATAGGTTACCAAATAGTAGTTGTGATATTGGGCATGATGTAAATTAGGTAATTTAAAAAACACACAATAGAAGTAATAAAGTAACCATGGAATATCATAGATTGGACAAGTTAAATTAGAGGTAAAGGTGGAGAATGAAAGGGTCTTTAGGAAGTGTGATCGTAATATTATTAAATTAGTTAAATTATATCTAAATCAAAGGTATCAGGTGAACAAACTCACAGTGGTTGACTAGGAAAATACAATGAAAGGCATGATAGAAATAAGGTATGAAATCCAGGATTTTTTTTTTTCTAAACTACTAGAATCATTAGGAAAAGTGAAAAAAATTTGAAAAATTAAATATGTTATTAAATAGATTGTAAGAGCTGCTATAGGCATCAAAAAACAAGGGTGCCGTGAGTCGGTTCCAGATAGAGAATTTATAATGTAGAATAAGGAGATGACAATGGAATTAAACAACTACATTGTGTCATCACATAAAAACTTCCTAAAATTCCAGAAAATCAAGGCTAGCATGAGAGTGAGAAACTAAGGAAATGTACATTAACAAATAATATTAAGTGAGTAAGTTTATTGGCCAAGTATTCACATACAGGGAATTTGCTTTTGTTCTCCGCCCACAAGTAACATGACACACAGTGACATTTACAAATGACTCAGAAAACATTAATAATAAGACAATAATGAAAAAAACACCATTGATCAAGCATGTGAACCAACAAAATACCAGATCAAAGGGAGGCTACAGATTTTTGGCTGTTGAGTAGAGCAACTACTCATGGATAAAAACTTTTTTTATGTCTGGCTGTGGCAGCTTTGACAGTCCGGAGTTGCCTTCCAGAGGGAAGTCATTCAAAGAGTTTGTGGCCAAGGTGAGAGGGGTCAGAGATGATCTTGCCCGCTCACTTCCTGGCCCTTGCAGTGTACAGTTCATCAATGGAGGGAAGGTTGCAGCCAATAATTTTCTCTGCTGATCGGTGTCGTGCTTGGTGGCTGAGCCAAACCAGACCATGATGGCCGTGTAGAATTGGACCATCATTGCCTGTGTCAGATTGTGCTTTCTCAGCCGCCGCAGGAAGTACATCCTCTGTTGTGCTTTTTTGACTGTGGAGTCGATGGTAGCCCCCCACTTAAGGTCCTTGGAGATTATGGTTCCCAGGAACTTAAAAGACTCCACAGATATGACTGTAGTGTTGTTGATGGTGAGCGGGGTGAGGGGAGGGGAAGCTCTCCTAAAGTCTACAATCAATTCCACTGTCTTAAGAGCATTGAGCTCTAGGTTGTTGCTATGGCATCAGGACCCCAGCTGTGACACTTCCTGTCTGTAGGCAGATTCCTCCCCATCCTGGATCAGTCGAATCAGGGTTGTGTCGTCCGCAAACTTGAGAAGCTTGACGGAGGTGTCTGTCGAGGTGCAGTCAATGGTGTAGAGAGAGTAGAGTAGAGGAGATAGTACGCAGCCTTGCGGTGCTCCTGTGCTGAGCGTTTGCGGGTCCGAGATGTGCTATCCCAGCCTCACATGCTGCTTCCTGTCTGTCAGGAAGTTGGTGATCCACTGACACTGGGGTTCAGGCACAGTCAACTCGCAAAGTTTGGAGTGTAGTAGCTCTGGCACAATGGTGTTGAATGCAAAAAAAAGTAAACAAGACTAAAAGCTGATAAATCCCAAGGCCCAAATAATCTATATCCCTGAGGTTTTGAGAAAATGGCTATAGAAGTCATGAGCACTTTGGATAGGATCTTTCAAAATTCTAGATTCTGGAACTGTTTTAATGAAGTGGAAGATAGCAAATCGAGCCACACTATTTTAGAAGGGAGGAAGAGAAACATGGAACTACTGATATGTTAGTGTAACTTCAGTGGTGGGGAAGGTGATGTTGTCTATCAAGAAGGATGCAACAACAGAACTCCTAGATTGGGTCAGCGTGGATTTATGAAAGGAAAATAATGTTTAACTAATCCGCTTCGAATACTTTGAGGATGTAACTAAAAACAATTAAAGAGGAGAACCATTAGATATGATGCACTAGTATTTTCAAAAGGTTTTCAATAAGATTGCACAGGAGGTTGGTCAGTAAGATTAAAACACATAGATTTTGGGGTTGAGTCATACAGTACAGAAACGGGCCCTTCAGCTCACTGAGTCCACGTTGACATGCAAGTATTAATTTATGCTAATCATAATACTACATCAATCCCACTTTATTTTCTGTATTTTCATTTTCCCCTAGTTTCTACTATTCACCCATGGACTAGGTGAAATGTATATAATAATTAATTTACCAAACCACACATCATTGGGATGTGGGAGGTAACTGGTCAGACGAAGCCCACGTGGGCACAGAGAGAATCTGTTAAATGCATACAGCACCAGAGATCAGGATTGATCACAGGTCACTTGCACTTGAAGGCAACAGGTCTATAAGCAGTGACATGTGACATTTTGGCATAGTAACACGGATTGAGAAGCAGTTATCAAACAAAAGCAATGAGTACATAAATGATTCTAAGGTTTTAAAGAAGGAACTGCAGATGCTGGAGAATCGAGGGTACACAAAAAGCTGGAGAAACTCAGCGGGTGCAGCAGCATCTAAGGAGCGAAGGAGATAGGCGACGTTTTGGGTCGAGACCCTTCTTCAGACCTGAAGGTCTCGACCCGAAACGTCGCCTATCTCCTTCGCTCCTTAGATGCTGCTGCACCCGCTGAGTTTCTCCAGCTTTTTGTGTACCAATGATTCTAAGGTTGTCAGGCTGTGACTAGCAGGGTCCCACATGATCCGTGATTGCCCAACTACTCATTATCTATATCAATGATTTGACTATGGGGAAGAGGAGGTTTGTTAAAGTTTACCAAAAATTGGAAAATTCACTGTTCATACTGTTAGGTTGTAAACTATCCAAGTGGAATGAGGTGCTATGTCTCCAGTTTGCATGTGGCCTCCCACTGGCAATGGATGAAGCCCAGGACAGAAAGGTCAGTATGGGAATGGGAAGGGAAGTTAAAATGGCCCAGTAGGCCGAGTACGTATTCAGCAAAATTAAGTTTGCTGATGATAGAAGGCTAGGTGGGATTGTACTTTGGTAGAATGAATATCCTCTCTAAGCACTGATGTTAAGTCCTCCCCTATCCAAAAATCAATCCCCTCCCCCTCTTCTCTTATGTGTACCTCTATCACAGCTGTGGCATCTATATCTTGGACCATTTAGCTGCCAGTACTACCCTTTTTTCAGCCTTATTTCTGTTTTGACTATCGCATCCTTGGCACTTGAGCCAATCCATGCCCCAAATTTGTTCTTCTTTACTGTTAAAGCTCTAACTTTGAAATAAATGCACTTTAAACCACCGGTCTTCCCTCTCTCTTAGCCATGCTCATGACTATCAGTACTAAATTTGCTCTCTTTAACTTCCTAGTTGCCTCTTTTCTGCTCTTGAAACTAACTTCCTGCTAAACTAATTTAAATCGTCCTGCATATAAGCAAATCTTCCTTCCAGGATATCAGTCCCCCTTCAGTTCAGGCACCACCAATCTCTCTTGCAACAGGTCACTTCTTAACTGGAAGAGATCCCAATGATTCAGTAACCCGAATCCTTGCCCCCTACATCTGACTTAACGTTCTATTACTGCACTTAATAGTATGTCATGTTTGGAGCAAACTAGACATGCTTTTTAATCTCTTTTCAAACTCCCTATGTTCATTCTGCAGGGCTTCATCCTTTTTTCAATGTACTTTTTAAATTGTGTCCTTGAGTTTATATTGAACCAATTCTTCATTCCAAAATGAAATGAAGAAGGGTCCCAACCTGAAACAACGCCAATCCATTTTCTCCAGAAATGCTGCCTGGCCTGCTAAGTTACTCCAGCATCATGTGTCAATATTAATTCCAAAATGTTTGGGGAGGGCAGGAAGCAGCATAGAAAGAGGGCAAAACAAGGCTGGGACTTCCTTGGAGTGTAGGAGGATGAGGGGTGATCTTATAGAGAGATGTATACAATCATGAGAGGAGTAGATGAAGTAGATGCACAGAGTAACTTGCCTAGTGGGTAAATTGAGGACCAGAGGGCTTAGGTTTAAGATGAAACGATTTAATAGGAATCTGAGGGGCAACCTTTTCATGCAAAGGGTGATGGGTGTATGGAACAAGCTGCCAGAGGAGGATGAGAACGTTTAAGAAACAAGTACAGACAGGTACGTGGATAGAATAGGTTTGGAGGGATATGGACCAAACGCAGGCAGGTTGGACTGGTGTAGCTGGGACATAGTGTTAAAGAAGGAACTACAGATGCTGGAAAATCGAGGGTACACAAAATGCTGGAGAAACTCAGCGGGTGCAGCAGCATCTATGGAGCGAAGGAGATAGGCAACGTTTCGGGCTGAAACCCTTCTTCAGACTGATGGGGTGTGGGGGGAGGCGGGGGAGGGAGAAAGGAAAAAGGAGTAGCCCGAGGGCTGAGGGAGGTAGGAAGGGAGGAGACAGCAAGGGTTCACAGAATTGGGAGAATTCAATGTTCATGCCAAGAGGATGCAGACTCCCCAAGCGGAATACGAGGTACTGGTCCTCCAATTTGCGGTGTTGCTTATTCTGGCCGTGGAGGAGGCCCAGGACAGAGAGGTCGGATACGGAATGGGAGGGTGAGTTGAATTGCTGAGCCACCGGGAGGTCGGGTTGGTTATTGCAGACCATCCCCGACCTCTACCTCCGGTACATCGACGTCTGCTTTGGTGTCACCTCCTGCACCCACACCCAACTGACTAACTTCATCCGTTTCACCACCAACTTCCATCCGGCACTCAAATACTCCTGGACCATTTCCGACACTTCCCTACCATTCCTTGACCTCACTATCTCCATCGCAGGGGAAACACTCCTGATCAACATCCACTATAAACCCACTGACTCCCAAAGCTACCTGGACTGCTCTTCCTCCCACCCTGCTTCCTCTAAGGACTCCATCCCTTATTCCCAATTCCTCCGTCTATGCCGCATCTGCTCCCAGGATGAGGTGTTCCACATCAGGGCATCACAAATGTCCTCAATCTTCAGAGAACGGGGATTCCCCTCCCCCACTATAGATGAGGCTCGCACCAGGGTCTCCTCCGTATCCCGTAACACTGCCCTCTCTCCCCATCCCCCCACTCGCAACAAGGGCAGAGGCCCCCAACCTTTCACCCCACCAGCCGGCACATACAACACATAGTCCTCCGCCAGTTTCGCCACCTCCAACGTGACCCCACCACTCGCCACATCTTCCCATCTCCCCCGTCTGCCTTCCGCAAAGACCGCTCCCTCCGCAACTATTTTAGTTGTTTATCTTTTTTAATATTTACCTTGTATGTATCGTTAGCTTTTAGAAATGTTTGAATGGTGCACTGACTGGCTGACATTTTTTTAATTTTGTTGTACATGGTTCATGTTACAATGACAATAAAGAAACTATTCTATACTATTCTATTCTAACTCCCTTGTCAATTCTTCCCTTCCCTCCTGCTCCATCCCTTACCCGGGCACTTTCCTTTGCAACCGGAAGAGATGCTATACTTGTCGCTTTACCTCCCCCCTCCACTCTTCAAGGACCCAAGCAGTCGTTCCAGGTCCGACAGAGGTTCACCTGCAGGTCCGACAGAGGTTCACCTCCTCCAACCTTATCTATTGCATCTGCTGCTCTAGATGTCAACTGATCTATATCGGTGAGGAGGTTTGGCGATCGTTTCGCCGAACACCTCCGCTCGGTCCGCAATAACCAACCCGACCTCCCGGTGGCTCAGCACTTCAACTCCCCCTCCCATTCTGTATCCGACCTCTCTGTCCTAGGCCAGAGTGAGCAACACCGCAAATTGGAGGAACAGCACCTCATATTCCGCTAGGGGAGTCTGCATCCTCTTGGCATGAACATTGAATTCTCTCAATTCTGTTAACCCTTGCTGTCTCCTCCCCTTCCTACCTCTCCCTCAGCACTCGCGCTCCTCCTCCTCCTCCCTTTTCTTTTCTTCCCCCCCACCCCCCTTCAGTCTGAAGAAGGGTTTCGGCCCGAAACGTTGCCTATCTCCTTCGCTCCATAGATGCTGCTGCACCCGCTGAGTTTCTCCAGCATTTTGTGTACCCAGTAGCTGGGACATGTTGGTCGGTGTGGGCAAGTTGGGCTGAAGGGCCAGTTTCCACGCTGTATCACTCTAAAGGTCCTGTCCCACTTATGCGATCTTTACAGGGGACTGCCCGCACCCGTGATAGGTTGCCGAAAATGTCAACATGTTGAAAATTCAGCGGCAACCAGAAAAACGTTACAACTCTTTGGAGACCTCTCACGACCATACAGGCGACCCCCCCCAGGCTGTAAGGTCGTGAGTGATCTCCTATGATCGTGAAGGTCTCCAAAGAGTCCTAGCATCTTTCTGGTCGCCGCTGAATTTTCAACATGTTGAAAATTTCGGTGACCTATCATGCGTGCCGGCAGTCGCCTGTAAAGGTTGTGTAAGTGAGACAGACCCTTAAGACACAAAATACAGGGTAGGATGTGGAGAGATAAAGACATAGGGGGAAAACCAGGGAAGAGAGGCAGTCTGGGGGAAGGGTTGGTTGGGACCACAGTGGACCGAGGAGCAGGGTGGAAGATAGAGCAGGCCTAATGGATGGGGGAAGAAGGTGCTGGGAGTGGGAGAGGGGCTGGGCGTGACATTGGCAGGGGGAGATAAGTTGGCGGTGGGAGTTCGGGGACAGCAAATTGAGCACAGGATCACGGAGGGCGCTGGCCGATCCAGCGTCGGTTGTACTCGTCTGCCACCCGCACTCCAGTCGATGCCTGGACTTCCCGCGCTGCGCTCCTACCTGCTGCCCCGAGCGCTCCCCGTCCAGAGGAGCCGGGAAACAGCCGCCGCACAACACACGGACGCCATGTTTGTCATCCCTCACTTCCGGCGCGCCAACCGACTTCCGGCAAGAAGTGGTTTGGACGCCATGTTGGTAAAGGCGGTGGATTGCGGGCGAAGGCGTTTGAATGGTGAGATGGGGAGGGGGCGAAAGAGGAGAGAGTGAGGAGGGGGGAGGCGGAAAAGGGTAGTGGTGAAATGAAAAGAACATACATACAACATCTTGCACTGTGAGGCGGCAGCTCTACTACTGTGCCGCCCTTTGTGTAGTTCATGGGAACATTTGAAGAGACTCAAATGTTGTGAAATGAAGATGTGTCAGACAAGCCCAGCTTATGTAGAGAATAAACCTGAATTGATATTTCATATAAATGAAATGAAAAGAAAAATGTAATGATATAGACAGAAAACAAGAAGCCTAAAATTATAAAATTGAATATATAGACTGGAAGCCATGCATTTATATTATTAGATTTAATTAAGGTAAAACATTTTTGATTAGACCATTAAAAATTAAAATCATTTTGTTCTCCTTTGGATAATAAAAACATTAATGTCAAACATTATTGTTTGACGGACAATTAAAATGGATTTGACATGATTTTTTTAACCCAATCGTGTGTTTGGGCAAAGCTCAACTTAATGTTGTTATAGAACAGTACAGCACAGGAACGGGCTCTTTGGCTCACAATGTCTGTGCCAAACAAGACAAGATAAATTAATCTCGTCTATCTGCATGTTGTCCTCATCCCACCATTCTCCGAATATTTATGTGCCTGTCGAAAAGCCTCTTAAATGCAACTATCATATCTGCGTCCACCACCATTCCTAGGAGAGCATTCCAGGCATCTATCACCTCCAGCCCTGCACGTCACATTTAAACGTTGCCATGTCACTTAAAGGCGATGCTATCTAGCCTTTAACATTTCCACCCTGGGAAAAAGGTTCAGACTGCATATCAGATCTACGACTTTCATAACTTCAGATACTTCTGTTAGGCCTGTGAGAAAAAGGGTTAACAGACATAGTTGATTTAAACTAGGAATAGAAAAATATAGCTTAGAAAGAAAGGTGTCAGCAGAAACCAGACTGCTAGTAGAATAGAAAGTAATGATATATAGAACAGATAGAAATTCAAGATAAAAAGTAACAAACTCACCAGATACTAGCTTTTCCAATAAAATACAAGAAACTAGGCCAGTTCAATTACAACAGAGCATGCTTAATGAAATAAATGAATATTACTTACACGCCCCTGGTTGAGAAACTGCTCATTACCATGCACATGGATGAACATGGGATGTATGATGTGGGAGGTACTGGGGGACGTACCTATAGACTGTGCACCTCAGTGCTCTGATTGGGAAGAGCCAGAGGGGAGGTTACGCCAGTAGAATTGTGTGTATAAAGGGGTTTACTTTCCTGACTTTGGTGTGCCTCTAGGGAACAGCAAAGGAGAGGCACCTATTCTGCAGAATATTATCTTAATAAAACCCTCTTTGCTGAATTTGTCTCAAACAGCGTTTGTGATTTTATTATATCTCCCAGGCCTCTCCTGAGCCCCCGGTGCTTCAGTGAAACCATTCCAAGTCTGTCCAACCTCTCCTTGCAGCTAATTCTCGGGAATCCAGGCACCATTCTGGTAAATCTCTTCTCCAAAGCCTTTACATCTTTCCTGTAATGGGGTAACCAGAACTGCACGCAATACTCCAAAATCTTACAGAGCTGCATCATGACTCTCTGACTCTTATACTCAATGCCCTGACTAATGAAGGCAAGTATAACAAGGTTTCAAGTTCATTATTGTCGCATGTACCTATTAAGGTACAGTGAAATTTGAATTCCCATACAGCCATACTAAACAAAAAAGCAACAAGGCACACAACCACTAAAAAAATAACATAAAGATCCACCACAGTGGATTCCCCACATTCCTCACTGATGGAAGGCAATAAAGTCTAATCTTCCTCTTTATTCATTGGGGCAGTCGTACCATACGCATTCGGGGCGATCGAAGCTCCCGCAGCCGGCGATCGAAGCCTTCGTGTCGGGGTGATCGATGCCTCTGCGTTGGAGTGATCGAAGCTCCCGCATCGGGGCGGTCAAAGCTCCTGCGGTTTGGAGTTCCCAAAGTCGGTCTCTGACTGGAGATCGCGAGCTCCACGATGTTAAACGATAACATATGCTTTCCTACCACTCTCTCTACTTGTGTTGCGACTTTCAGAAAGCTATGCACCTGCACCCCAGGAACCCCCTGTAATGCTGTTAATGGTCTTCCCATTAACGGTATTCTTTCTTTTTAACTCCAGCAATCTTGGTGTCATCTGCAAACTTACTAACCAACTATCTGCATTAAAATCCAAGTAATTTATATATGTTATAAACAGCACAGATTCCTGCGGAACTCCACTGGTCACAGACCTCCATCCAGCAAAATACCCTTCTACCACAACCCTCTATCTTCTATCAGTAAGCCAGTTTTGAATCATGACCAAGTCACCGTGAATCGTGTGCATCTTAATCTCTGGATCAGAAAATTATGGCGGACTTTATTAAATACCTTACTGAAATCCATATTGACAATATCCATCATCTTACCTTAATCCATCACCTTCATCATTTCCTCAAAAAATTTGATCAAGTTAGTAAGACATTACCCTGCCCCATTCAAAGCCCTACTGACTGCCCCTAATCAGCTCATTTTATTCAAGCGGGAATGTCATATTCCATTGAATCCTTTCCAATAGCTCCGCTACCACAGACTTGAGACTCACTGGTCAATGATTTCCTGCATTCTCCTTACTTCCCTTCTTAAACAAAGGAACTCCATTGACTACTCTCCAGTCCTCCAAGACCCTGCCTGTGCCTAAAAGAAATATAAAGATGTTTGTCAATACTTCTGCAACCCGTCTCGCTTGCCTCTCCTGATAACCTGCAATAGATCTCATCAGGCCCTGTGGTTTTATCTACCACAATGCTTTCTGGACCCCATCACCACCTCATTGATCTCAAACTGCTCTAGCATTATCTACACTGATCTCACAGTCCTCCATGTCCTTCTCCTTGGTGAATGCAGATGTAAGGTACTCATTTAGTACCTCGTCTACATGCTCTAATTCCAAGCACAAATTGCTTCATTCATCCTTGAGTGGTCCTACATTTTCCCTGGTTACCCTTTTGTTTTTAATGCATGTATAAAAACCCATACAGATTTTTGAAAATCCGATTCTCAAAAGACATTTCATTGACTTTTTGGCTCTTCTAATTGCCTGCTTATGTTCTTCCTAGTTGCTTTATGTTCCTCAAATATCCTGTCTGATTTCGACTTCTTAAACCTGACACTAACTTTTTCTTTTTGACCAAATTTGCAATCTCTTTGGTCATCCAATGTTGTCTAATTTTGCCATCCTTACCCTCATCCTCAGCCTCATTAGCAACCTCAGAAGCACAAAGCTGGAGAGGAAATAAGTCATCCACAATCTCAAGGGACTCCCCATGAAGAAGTTATAGGGAAGTCCAATGATTTCAGGAATGGGATATATCTATCAATATTTGAACATTGACATATTAAAGTATGTCATTGCATAGAGAATCAGAAGATGATTTACTTAGTTACTACAGACGAGACCCGTACAAAATTTCACATTGTCCTGACAGGTTTTTGTACGAGACATTTTATTGTACAAGATTGATAAACATTGATGTAATGGCAACTGTGGTTTACCGCTATTTTGAGAGATGCGTTTTGTCGCTGTTATTCATTTAGACTGTGGTTTAATTAATTGAAACCTATTCACTGGCATTGGTCAGATAAAATATGTGTCCAGTGATGTGTCAAATCAAACAATGACTGTCAAATCACCAACCTACTTCCTGACAAAAGAATTTACAGCCTGTCTCTGCTTGGCTGCGAGCAACAGGTATTGGTGCTGCGCTGATGATCTTGAGGACACTAAGCCAATTCCAGATGAAGATTATTTTTGAGAATATTATTTTTTTATGAGATGAAGATAGCTCATCAAAATGTCCACATCTTGTAGTTTTCAGTTTCTACAAGATTTAGTTCTGTGTACGTTAAAATCCAGGAGAACATCCAGTATATCGACACTGGCTTTGAGCTGCATATGAAAACTGAGTGAATAACTTCCTTTTTCATTTGAAGAGAAGGATTTATCTTCTTTACATTTCAAGAATATATAGGTTGCGTCCAAATGTGGCAATTATCTGAAATAAGCCTGAGGAGACTTTAGTCAAAATCAGCAAATCAAGTTGAAGGGCTCTCTTTGCTGTACTGGATGCAAGCAAAGGCAGATTTGTGGTCATGCGTTCAATCAAAGTGGTACGTAATGAATTTATCTAAATGCGAACATTGTGCCAGCTACAATGAAATTTCTTCCAGGTGAAGAACTTGTTACTGTGCAATTCTCTGCAAATCTTTCACATCCTGTGGAACTTCATTTTCACCACAAAATCATCCAGGCATGGGTAAATGCTTTGCGACAGTCCAAAACAAATATTTTAATGGTTCCTCTCATGATTTGTCTTTTTGCTTCACTTCTGGCCACTCCTGTAGTCCTGATGGCCATATTTTCAAACAACAGCCTTCGCCAGGAGACCAGGTACCTTCTGCTTGCCAACACTCTGGTCAATGATTTGATTTATTCAGTACTGAACACGTTCATTGACATCCTTAATGCTGCAGGCGTGGGGATGCCTAGAATTGTTTGTGAAACGCTATTGTATGTGCTAACAGTGGCTTATTGTAATGGAATCCTGACAGTCACTGCTATGGTGGTGGACACATATGTGGCTGTTGGTTGGCCGCTTCATTATCCCTCACTTTTATCACAATCCAGGACCCTGAAAGTCATTCTTTGTATTTGGATTGTCTCTGCCATAGCTCCATCCGTCATCTATCTCTTGACACTGGCAACTCAACAGAATCCGTTATCGACATTATCGATTTGTATTTTACCTATAATATTCATGTTCTCTGTCCTTCGATTACCTTTGTTAAAAATTTACTACAGTTTTACAGTAATTTACTTTCTGATATGTTTAGTACTGATCTCCAGTAGCTACATCATGTTGTACTATAAAACTAAGACATCAGGAATATGGTCTGGCAACTCCAGGGCACGGCAGACCTTTGTTATTCATTCGATGCTCCTATTCTTTTATTTCTTTCCCTTGCTTGTGTTGGTGGCAGGGGGCGCACTCCAAGAACTGGACCTGATTTCCTATGTGACAGGACTCTGGATCAATATGTCAATGGCAAATATGCTTATGATGTTACCCAAAGCGGTTTCCCCATATGTTTATGCACTGAGGTACCGAGAAGTCACAAAGACAATACAATCATTATCTTTGCTAAGGCACATTAGGCGTGTAAATCCCACTGAATAGCTGGTTAGAATTGGCAAATCTACTGATATTTAATTCACTCAAGCAAAGCTTTCAAATATTACAGTAACTACCAAATAGAATTGTCAAAGGACTGTATTTGGGATTTTGAAGTCATTATCATTGGCTTGACAAAGGTGATAAACCTCTGAGTGGGTCATGAACAGATCAGGATTCTCTATAATTTGTTTGTTAGCTCCTTTGCCACCCAATAATGTTTTACTTTCCTGCCCTGCATGTTAGTTTATGCAGTATTGAATTATGAACCAATTACCAGCGAAGCTATCTGTTCCATCTGTTTTACTTGCACCCTGGTCATTTTCGAATCTGGAAATCCAAGTGGTATTATAGTGGATAATTGACAGAAAAAGGGGTGAGTCTATCCAGCATGTGGATTGCTCAGAAATATTTCTTTATTTTGTCTATTCTTATGTAATAAATTGATTGGCAAGCATAAAGTACAATTACCAGAATTTAAAAAAATGGAGATTATAAGATAATTGGTGGCTTAACCAGTCTTGAAGCCAGTCTGTGATTGTCATTTAATCACAAGTACTCTTCGATGGAAACCAGCTCAGATACCACCACTGTGAAGATGGATTCATTTGAGACCGAGTACAGATGCCTTTACTGGAAAGAGGTTCATAACTCAGCATTGCTGAAAATTGTGGGTATATCAGGAAAATAATTAATGTAAGCACAATGTCTCTTAAACACTAAATATTGTTAATCTCTTACTCAAATGGATACACTTCTCCATATCTCCTCTCACATAAGCACATCTCTCTTGCATATATCTCACAGCTCTGTTGCATATATCTTGCTCTAACACTTGCACATCTTTTTCTCACATACATCACCGTACTCCCACACATGCATATCCCTCTCACACAAATGTATCTCTCACACTGACATCTCTCTCCTATTTACACTTGCTCCTCTTTCCCATCCACACTTGCACCTCTCTCTGTCTCTCACCTTGCTGTCATCTCTCTCCCGCTCTCGCTCTCTCTCTTCTTTCTCCCTCTCTCCCTCTCTCTCTCTCACACACAATCATAGTAAAATAGTAGGGACCCTGTACAACTGTAACAAAACCTCCCTTATTTTTAAACTACACACCCTTCATGATAAAACGCAGTACGTTGTTTGCCTTTTTAATTATTTGTTGGACCTGCCTGCTATCTTTTTATGTTTCATTCACTAAAACACTTAGACCTTTATGTAATTAAGTGCCTATCCATTTAGATAATAATCTGCCCTTTGTTTCCTCTTACCGAAGTGGAATCCCCTCACTCAACCGTACATATCTCTCATATTTACACCGAGCTTCCTTTCACTGACAGTTACACACCTCTTACTCATACATTTCTCTCACTCACACAAATACATCTCTCACACATAAGCATCCCTTTCTCATTTACACATAGACATTACTCTGTATCTCACACGTGGGCATTCGTGCGCCACACAACACACACACTTAAGCAATTGATGAATTAGATTTCATTTTAAAGCTTTGAGCCTGTCATGTAAGGAACTGCTATTAAATTGGTTTGGCCAAATTATGTTCACATTCTTCAGTAATTACAGTATGTTAATAGTCTTCAAATGTTGATGCTAATTTATGGTAATGCTCCAAATTGCCTGTGTAATATTTGCTACTTATTTTGCAGTCAGAATGTCTGACAATGATTTGCAACTGTATGGCTAAATAATTCTCATTACATTCAATTATGTCTATTACCTTTTTTACAACCAAATATACATGACTTATTTGTGACCAAGAAATCATTTTCATGCACAACGGGTAGATGGTCTCTTCATTAATGATTTTGCAAGAAATACTTATTTAGCTCTTCAGCAATTTGATGACTGTAAAGAAGTAATACTGTATTAAATCCATTGTAATTTAAGTTGTTAAATGCACTTCAATTATTAATTAAACATAATAAACATAAATAACCTTGCGTAAAGGATCCTTGATATTTGAGAGTGGTAACCTGATGCAGTTTAATACTAAAAAACAATTTATCAACCATTTTCTTTGTAAGGTTGTTATCCACCATCTCTGAATACCATAAGTTTAAGCAACTGAAATATTTGAGTATGATTGTCCAATAAGGTTTTATTTCAAGTAATGAGGATACCGGGAGGAGGAAGGGCATCAATGGATGTTAGGAGAAAGAAAGAGCTTATATGATAATCACGGTAAATGATAATCTTGGAAAGGTTACAGTATGGAAAGAGGCCATTCAAGTCCATGTCGGTTGTGTGCAAGAGCAGGCCAGCGAGGCCCAATCCCTCACATTTTCCCCAGTGCTCTGCAAATGTTTTCCTTTCAAGAATGGAAACTGTTTCTTTTGATTGCCAAATTTAATTTAATTTCAACTGCCTCACCCTGAGAAGCCAATTAGGTTGAGAGAAAAAAACAAAATAAAGAAATGTTTGAAGGGATCAGTACCAGGGTATTATGTTTTTCCTAGCATCCTGCCCAGGTGCGCGCGATAAATGTCCGGATGTGTCCTCTAACAATGGTACAGGTTGAACACCGATTTTCCGGCACCCTTGGTTCTAGTCTTTGTGGATTATGTGTGTTTCTGGACAAGCGGAGGCCACGTGATAATTAAATGGCAGTACACCCCTGCCCGCTAATGACACCCTTCTCGCGTCTCTAAAGCACCATGGAGTATCAGAAACTTATAAAATATGTAGAAAATGTGAATGGAATGACCTGCCGACCCATCCCCGGCTCGCACCATCACCACGGCTGTTTAGAGCGTCGGCTTGCAATGCCACTTCAACGCCACACCTGATTCGCATAGTGCATCATCAAGCCCATCTTCGCCCACCAAAATAAAGCAACTCTCCTTCCTCTTTTACCCCTCACCACTATCTCTCATGTAGCACCTGTACCCTGGAACGTTAAACTACCAGGCCCATCCATCCCTTAGCACGGTGTCTGTAATGGCTGTATCATGTTTGAAAATTTGACCATAGATAGAGATCCTAAAGTTGCTTAGAGATAAATATTCTCCAAACTATTTGTCGGTGGGTTCTGTCATTGGAGAGTGACAAAGTATGAATTTATGGCATGATAGACATGTTCAAGATACTTTCTGCCAGCAACTTCAGCTTTCCAGGTCCGATTCAGTGCAGAGAAATGGGGAAACCAGGTGGTGAATTAAAATATTTGCATCCAATTGTCAAAATTGAAGCCCCAGCAGGAGTTTCATTAGCACCCATTCAGGGTTGTATTAGGAAAATTGAAAAGTAAGTTATTTGCGGTAGATGGTTTTCTACCTATCCACCGAGTTCAACTTGAACCTGTCACAGTTAATGAAAACTAGTCAAGGGTATCAGAGCACCACAACCCAGAACTCTTCTACAAAGTTTATTATAATCTATTGAAAACAATCAAACACTACATACAAAATAATATATACCAGCACTCTAAATAAAAGACGAGAGATATTCTCTGAAATTACAAAAGGTTTTTTAAAAATTGTAATGCAATATTATAATCTCTGCATTCTATACTTTACATAGGTTTCACACAATTTAGGATATTTATATCAAAACTAAAATTGCTGGAGTAACTCAACAGATTAGGCAGGATCTGTGGAGGGAATGGATAGGCAACATTTTAGACCGCTACCCTTCATCAGACTTCAGACACAAAATGGAAGGACAGCATCATATATTCTGTTTGGGTATCTTACATCCGAAAAGTATATACACTGAATTCTCTAATTTTAAGTAATACCCTCTAACCCCTCTCTCTTTCCCGTGCCCGCCACCCCAGTGTGTACCCAATTCTCTCACTGCCTGGCCCTCCTCCCATCCCCTTCTACTTATATCCCTCCCTCTGGCTTTACATTTCCTCTCTTCTCTCCTTATCTAACACTCTTTATCACTTACTCCACACATCTGCTTATCAACACCCCCTCCCGCCCCCCACCTGTTTCCACCTATCTCTTGCCAGGCTTTGTCCCTCTCCCACCTTTCATAACCAGCTTTGTCCTCCCTAGAAGGGTCCCGACTCGAAATATGGTCAATCCATGTCCTCCACAGAAGACACCTGACCCAGAATGTTGTGTTTTGTTTAAGATTCCAGCATCTGTAGTCCTTGTATCTCTCGTTAAAATATTTATATACCTCTCTTTATGATCGTAGTATATGATCATCCCTGTCCACAGTTCGCTTATAAGCCATTATTTATCTCTAAATATAACTCTGTTGCTCTTGATGACTTTGGCTATAACTTATCCTCGCAATAACCCTGAATGACTTTCAGTTCTGTAATTTCAGTTGATGCAACCTCGTTGCCTGTTCCAAGAACATGAACTGTTTAATAAAGGAATATTTGATGTCCAAGCAAATAGCAAGACAAAGACAATAGACAATAGACAAAGGAGCCTTGATAGGGAAAATGTTTGAGCTTATCAGTATTCTGAAAGATTGTGAACTGGTTTTATTGTAATGTTTGTCTTTTCAAAACCCTGTTGGGGACAGGAGCAGATACACTGGCACTATTCTATTATTATGCCATGATTTGTAATGTGATGAAATTACCAAATAGCAGGGGTAGAGAGGAAAAAACATGTTTTTATACAAATAAATTCTTTAGAACGTCAACGAAAAAACAACCTGCTGGAGGAACTGGAGGGAAATGGACGGACAATACTGTGGGTCTGGACCCTTCCATTCACAGATGGTGCCTAGCGTGCTGAGTTCCTTCTGTAATTTCATTTTTGCTCAGGATTCAGTATCTGCAGTCCCTTGTATCTTCAGGACTTCCCTTTGGTTTACAGCCTATTTGAGATATCCAGCACTTGACACTAGTTTTGCAGTGTGATGGAACAGAGGTTTTGATAGTCTTTTGGTTCATTTTAGGCCACTGAGTTTAGCATACCTGACTGCGACAGTCTGACATTCACGATCATATGGATGTAATTTTGACTGCAGTGCAAGATGAGCAGTGCAAAGAGGTGGGTTCCAGTGAATAAGGAACAAAAAAACAAAGAAGCAAAGCCTGTGGACAAAGGAGGGGAGGCAGTATTTTATCAGAGAATTGGACTGAAAGCTCAAGAAAAAGAGATTTGTCCATTACCAGACATCTATTCCAGCATCTACACTCTCTTGCCTTCCTGCCAGGGGTCTGATTTGCAATAAATGGAAAGCAAAATAACTGCAGAAGCTGGAAATACAAGCAACAACTGAAGGTCAGAAACCCCATTGGAGCACAGTCCAACTTCTTTCTGGCTCTGACATTCATGAAAAGTGAAGTGAATTTAACAGTTCTGATGAAGGGTTCCATACAGAAAACATTAAGGGTCTGTTTCTCTTTACACAGATGCTCCCAGACCTGTTGAGATTTTTCCAACATCTGTTTTTAAGTTTATTTTTCAGAATAGGTTTTTATTAACAATCTAGTACAATCAAGATCACCCAAACTCACACATTCCAGGCAGACATAATCACAGGGATACAGAATCTGGATTTATGCAGAAAACTTTATTCTTTTGGAGATGTTTTAATTTACCTGAGTGGATATCTTCTGCAATACAATCAGGATTTCACTGTTGTCTGGTTTCTATGGGTCAGATTTCATTTAGTACATACATTGTTGGAGTATTGATTTGTATTCAACATTAATGACAGCTGATTCGGACAGGCAATTTACAGTAGTTGCTCAGAACAAAACCCCACAACGTACCTGTGGCTTTGGAATGGAATAATACATAAAGCCCACCAACTTCTAACTCTCAAACCTTGTTTCTACTGACAAAGAGAGTTACATTATCATCCCTAAAGGAAAGTGCACAGGACCTTTTGTTCATTCCACATTCACAATCTAGTTACAATGTGCAGCTAAACCTCTCAACTTCCCCCCAAAACACTCGCCTTCCCCAATTTGAATGTCCTTAAGAAAATATCAAGGACAGTTTAGCACCCAAAATATTGAGAGTGCCTCAGAAACATCACTGAGGCCCCCAACACATCGAGTCCCTTCTGTGTCTAGTTGCAGAGAATTGACCACCAAGACTTGCAGAACTGAAGGTTGAAACATGTGCCTCCCTGTCCAGATACCGGTTGCTCATAATAAAACAAGCCATTCCTGTTATAATGGAATAAGGACAATGGCTCTCTATCATCCATCTGATTCCTGAGTTTGTCTTCAACTTGTTCAAAAATTCTGACTTGTTCAAAAATTAAATTAAAATTCAAAAGGAAAGCTGACAATTTATTCTGAAAGTACTGACAACATCAACATCAGGTTTGTGTTTAAAATGTTAAATATATGAAGACTTAATTATACAACAATTACTTTGTGGATTAGTTGCTGCTATCATAGACCAGCAGGGCTGAATGGCCTGTCTCTGTGCTGCAAATTCCTAGGGCAAACTGAAGCCACCTTTTGTGGAATCAGGTGTCTGCCAGGCATCAGGTATTGCACAGTGCGGATTCCACACTGCTTGTATAAACTTCTGATCAATGGTGATAGAAATAGGAAAAGGAGAAATGAATTGCCTCACAGTCACATATCTTTCTCCTCATTTTGCCTCACAGCGGCCGTATTTGAGCTATTGACCTCAGAGTGAAGAATGACCGGATAGTGTTTGTAATCTCTCGATACCTCAGCCCATAGACATAAGGGCTCACTGCCTTCGGTAACATCAGTATATCATTTACCGACACAATGATCCAAGCTGCCGACTGGGTCTCAGTCGGGTGCATTCCATTAATCACCACCCCAGCTAAGAGCACAACCAGAGGGGAGAAATAAACAATTAACAGCACTGAATGGATGAGATAAGTCTGCTTTGCCCTTGAGTTGTTAACCCATATCCCAGATGTCTTTGTTTTGCAATATAACATGATACAGAAACTCGATATTAGTACTAAACAAATTAGAAAATAGAGAACCACAATGCCATACGAACATTTTAACAAAAAATTTCCAAATGGAGAGGACAAAAGCACCAAGGGTGCCACACACATCGTCAGCAAGGAGAATGGATTCTTCTGAGTCCCTAACGTAATGATGAGCAGTATAGAGGAAAGGCTGACAGAAGTAATCCATATGCAGGCAATGATCTTGATTGTTCTAGAGCGGGATAACAGTGAAGAATAGCGAAGAGGCCAACGAATGGCCACATAAGTGTCCACCACCATGGTGGTGATTGTCAGAATTCCATTGGAATAAGCCACAGTTAAAATGAACAAGAACATTTCGCAAACTACTTTGGGCATTCCAATACCCACCGTGTTCAGGATAGCAATAAAGGTGTTCAGTACCGAATAAATCAAATCATTCACCATGGTGTTGGCGAGCAGAAGATATCTGGTCTCCTGACGAAGACTGCTGTTCGAAAAGATGGCCATCAGGACCAGAGGAGTGGCCAGCAGTGAGGCAAAAAGACAGATGACTAGAGGAATGACCAAACCGTCCATTCCTTGGTGGGACATAGTGAAATATGATTTCTGCATTAGGTTACGTAAGACTCGGAGTTCAGCAGTCTGTGAGAGATTTGTGGAGAATTGAACAGAAACCGTTCCTTGCCCCAGAAGAGACATCACGTTGTAAGAATCGCAATTTTCACATTTAGATATATTCATTTTGTGCGGCTGAATGTAAGTTCAGTCCCAAAGATTCTGCTGCTTGTATCCAGGGCCACGATGATTTTCAAATTAGTCTACCTATTTTAAAGCTCAGACTTTAGCCAAGTCTTTTTCTGAGTATTATCTGCAATGTTACTGCAGATGATGCCTGCAGCCAGATTTAGGCCACAACTAGATTGACGTTAATAAAACAAATATTTTCTTTAAAAATTGCAGAAACTGTTCGGGTTCAGCGCCAGACACCAATCCTACTTCGAAGCATTGCTGAGTTTAGTTTCTTTAGAAGTGCAGAGAGCAAAGATTCAGGTTTATCGCAGGACAACACAGTCTCATTCCACCAGGATACCAAACACCATCATCCTCTTATGGTTAACATTGACTACGATCCTTGAAGATATGGAACTTATTCTCATGGAGAATTCTGCATCAGAACAACTCTCAAATGAGCTGAGATTTGAACAGGGTCTCGCTGCAACTAATTGCTTTTTCTTCCTGTCCATCATTACCTTTGACTAACTATTTGATTTGACACTCCAATTCACACACACTGTACATGGCCAATCCGGGTGAATAATATGTTCTGTTTACCCAGGACATTATTTGGTTCAGGACCCATTGATAATGGAAAGGATGTGAACTTGAACAATCAATCCTCCGAGCTAGTTACGGCTTTGTAATTTTAGAAGCATCTTGTGCAAGAATATCAGCAAATGACCAATTAATGGTACAGGCTGCAGCAGCTGCCTGGATAATATGGTACAGAAAACTGAGTGCAGAAAGCTCAAAAGGATGCTGAAGGAAATGATTCACTTAATGGATAATAAAACACATTTAATATTATGCCCTTTTTTCAAAAATACATTTATTCATCCTTATATAACTATAAAACTCTGATCTTGGGTGTGTATTTTACTTGGATGTATATTATCCTCTCACTTCTGAGGTCTGAGGTTCCCATTTGCTTTAAAAGGGCATCAATAATACTGGTACCCAAGAAGAGCAAGGTGACATGCCTCAATGACTATCGACCAGTGGCAGTAACATCTTTGGTGATGAAGTGCTTTGAGAGGTTGATTATGGCGCATATCAACTCCTACCTAAACAAGAACCTGGACCCACTGCAGTTCGCTTACCACCACAACAGATCAACAGTGAATGCAATCTCACTGGCTCTCCACTCCACTCTGGACCACTTGGACAACAAAAACTCATACGTCAGGCTGTTATTCATTGACTACAGCTCGGCCTTTTGGCTAAGATCAAGTGTAGTATCTGTTCTTATCTGTCCTGAGTGAAAGAGACTATCTGTTCTTATTAGAACAGTTCTGGCGGTCCCTTAGGGACAAGGGCCATGGATAGCGGAGCAAAATCGTTGAGGAGTCGGTCGGCTGCAGGCTTAGAGGTGGATCCATGCTGGTTGGGAAACCAACCTAACACCTTGTTCAGCCACAATGTCAGCAGGAGCAGGAGTATAGGGTATTCAGAATACCCTGCGAATAAGCGTCAAGGACCTCAGCAAGGGGACCCCCTTCTCACGAGACCTGTTCGTGAAGAAGATCTTGCTAGAGGCCTGCAAATTTGAGGACAAGGACATCTACTGCCTCCAGGATTTCCCGGGTAACGGATATTTTGATGTTACCTTCAAGTATCCGACGGGATGGCAGAAGGTGATGAAAGACTTCCGGGAGAGGGGAAATGAAGCTCTGCTGTCGCTGCTGAAAGTGCAGCCGCTCTTCACCCTCCCCACCCAGAAGGAAAGGTTCATTACGGTGCACGTGTTTAACCCACATGTGCCCCTAGTGGATGTCCTCACCTTCCTTGCTCGCTACGTCGAGGGAACAGGAAACTGTGTGGACGTGAAGGACCTGCACGGGATTTGGACAAGCAAGCGGCAAGTAAAGGTAAAGCTGAGGGTGGACAAGGATGGAGAAATTGTCCACCCCCCCTCGGTTTTCGCGATTGGAGAAAACCGAGGATACCTGAGCTACATGGGGCAACCCAGGCTGTGCAGGAAATGCAACAAGCCTGGGCATGTAATGGCCAAATGCACTGCAGGTGTTTTTCAAAAACTGCAAGACGGAGGGCCATGAGACAAAGGACTGTCAGGCGAGCAAGAACTGCAACCTGTGCGGGGAGGCAAGCCACCTTTACAGGGCTTGCCCTAAAAGAGCCTGCACCTACGCACAGGCCTGCTGCCAGCACCCCAAAGGGGGGCGAGGCACCCCCCACCACTGCCAAGACCCCAGCAGAAAGAGGGAACACGGATGAGGACAGCCCAACCACCTCGAGGCCTCAAGTGCCAGAAAGAGACGCCCAGCATCCTGCCCAGGAGGGAGAGTCGATGGAGGAGGGGGAACAGCAGGATAAATGGAGAACGGTGAAGTACAAGAAGAAGAGGGGTCAGCCCAAAGAGCCGAGGCCTGAAAGGAGTGGTAAGTCAAAAAGTAAATCACAAAAAAGGTGTCTTTCTCTTACAGAAGGCAGCAACCTCTCCTCCTCGTCTGAGGATGAGGCGACCGGGAAGTCCCAACGAGGGAGGCAGAGGAAGAAAACGGGGGAGGAAAAGAGAGAGGCCACGACGATCACCTCCCAGCCCCAGGAGACCGAGAGCAGTGCAGCGGTCGAGGGGCTCCAGCCGCTGGAGACAGGGATCATCACAGCGGCCAGTGGGCCCCAGCTCCGGGTGACCGGGAGCATTGCAGCGGCTGAGGGGCCCCAGCTCCGGGCGACCGGGAGCATTGCAGCGGCTGAGGGGCCCCAGCTCCGGGTGACTGGGAGCAGCGCAGAGGCGTTGGGCCCCAGCTACAGGAGACAGGAAGCGGCGTGCCCAAAAGGGGGTGGAACGAGAAGGCCCCCCACAACGACACCTTTGGTTACGCCACCTGAAACTCACCTCACCGCTGGATTCCTGAGCCCCAGGAAAGGTGAGGCAATTCACCAAAGCGGTGGGAATGAAGGGACACGGAAATGGCCAGCGACTCTAAAGACAATGGAGCTCAAACTGGCATCTTTAAACATGTGCAGTATAAAGAGCACTGAGCGATGTGTTAATGCCTTACAGTACCTGGCCAAGGCCAAGGCAGATGTGACTTTTCTTCAGGAGTGAGGGCTGCCACACCTCCACTGCTATCGGAAGTGGTCACGATGGTGGCCCCACGGACTGTCTGTGTGGTCGGGGGGAAATGACTGTCGTGCTTCCGGCCTAGGGATTTTCCTGCGGGGAGGGAACTTTGCCATCACTGAGGTCAGGGAAGTGGTTGGAGGGCATCTCCTCGTGGTGGATGTTATGTACCGTGGCTCTTCGCTCTGGCTGATAAATGTGTATGCCTCACCCACGCAGAGCGAGCGGCTGGCCGTTCTCCAGCAGCTCCCAGGGCTGCTGGCCACGTCCTGGCAGCTCGTTTCTAGCCGGTGATTTCAACTGCATCATTGATGCGGCTGGACGATCCGGCAGTGCCGACAGCAGACTGGACAGCACGTCCAAGTTCCTGATGGAGATGATAAAAGACGCAAAGCTGTGTGACGCCTTCAGCGACCCTGCAGGCGGGTCCCAGCCGCGGTTCACCTGGTCGAGATCGGACGGTTTAGCCCGATCTCGGATAGACTTTGTCTTCACGACGAAGGCCGTCACGGTGAGACACACTGACCTCACGCCAGTGTTCTCCGACCACTGCCTCCTTCAGGCTTCCTGTCACCTACAGGAGGACCGGAAGGCAGGCAGAGGGACGTGGAAGTCAAACATGAAGCTGTTGACCCCAGAGAATGTCGAGGAGCTAAAGAGGGACTATGCATGTTGGAGAACGGTGAGGCCCCTCTTTGACTCCCCCACACTCTGGTGGGAAGCAACCAAGGAGAACATTAAGAGGTTCCTCATAATTAAAGGGGTTCAGAGAGCAAGACAGAGCCAAAGGGAATTGTGCCAACTCCAGACAGATTTGCAACAACTGCTCCTTCTGCAGTCGAGCGGGGTGGATGTGAGGGAGGAACTTAGAGAGTTGAAGGACCGGCAAGCTCGGCTCTTTACCTCTGAATCCTCCAAGATCATCTTCCGATCTAGGGTCCGCCATGTGGAGCAGGATGAGACGTGCTCACGTTTCTTCTTCCATGAGGTTCACAGGGGGAGCTCTGTGATGAACAGCCTTAGGGAGGAGGACGGCACGGTAGCATCCTCACAGACAGACGTGCTGAGGATCTGCAAATCCTTTTACGCAGATTTGTATGACCAAAAGACCACAGAGAGTACTTCCTCCCAGAACTTCCTGTCCTCGATCACGGAGGTCTTGGAGGACAGCAAGCGGGAGAGTCTGGACCAACCACTGACCCTAGAGGAGCTGACTGGCTCCATCCGTACCTTTGACTCGAATAAAACTCCCGGAAGCGATGGCTTACCGGCCGAGTTGTATTTGGCTCAGTGGGACTGGATGGGCCCCAGACCTGCTAGAAGTGTACAACGACATGCTTCTAGCTGGTAGCATGTCAGACTCCATGAGGAAGGGCAACATCACCCTAATCTACAAGCAGAAGGGGGAGATGAAGGACATTAAAAATTGGAGAGCCATAACACTCTTGAATGTAGACTACAAGATCCTGTCTAAGGCCATCGCCAACCGGGTCAAGTCTGCTCTGGGACAGGTGATCCACCCGGACCAAACCTGTGCTGTACCTGGCAGGAAAATCTCAGACAGCCTAGCGCTGCTGAGAGATACCATCGCCTACATGCAGGACAGACGGGTGGATGCCTGTCTAGTCAGGTTGGACAGGAGAAGGCCTTCGACAGGATTTTGCATACGTTCATGAGGGACGTGCTCTCCAAAATGGGTTTTGGGGAGGGAATCAGAAATTGGGTCAAACTGCTCTACACCAATATCCATAGTGCAGTCCAAATGAATGGGTGGGAATCAGACAGTTTCTCTGTAAGGTCTGGAGTCAGGCAGGGTTGCCCTCTCTCAACTGTGTTGTTTGTCTGCTGTATTGAACCCTTTGCCAAATCCATCAGGAAGGATGCGAGCATAAGAGGAGTGACATTGCCAGGCAGTGGGGGCATTCAAGTAAAGACCTCCCTGTACATGGACGATGTCGCTGTCTTCTGTTTGGATCCAGGGTCGGTCCGCAGACTGATTAGTATCTGCGACCAGTTTGAGTCGGCCACGGGAGCCAGGGTGAACCGCAGGAAGAGCGAGGCCATGCTCTTTGGCAACTGGCCCGACAGATCTTCCGTCCCCTTCACCATCAAGCCTGACTTTTTGAAGGTGCTGGGGATCTGGTTCGGGGGGGCTGAGGCATGTAACAAAAATTGGCTGGAGCGGATAGCCAGGGTGGGGAGGAAGCTGGAGCTGTGGAGGCAACGCTCCCTCTCCATAACGGGAAAGAATTTGGTCATCAGGTGTGAGGTGCTCTCGGGGCTGCTGTACTTGGCACAAGTATGGCCTGTCCCTCCCTCCTACGCCACAGGGATCACCCGGGCCATCTTCCAGTTCATCTGGGGGTCAAGGATGGACCGGGTGCGACGGGCCACAATGTACAAGTCAGCAGACAACGGGGGCAAAAGCGTGCCCAACGTCGCCCTCATTCTGATGGCCACCTTCGTGTGTGGCTGCATCAGGCGGAGAGTAGAGCCAAGGCACGTGGGCACCAAGTGTCACTACCTGCTGAGGTTCTACCTGTCCCCGGTGTTGAGAAGGATGGGCCTGGCGCAGGTGCCACGCAATGTGCCAGTCAGCTGGACATTGCCGCCCCATCTGTCATCTATGGAAGGGTTCTTCCGGACCAACACCTTTGCCCACATGTCCATCGGGCAGTGGTCAGCACAGAATGTCCTGCAGGCACTGCAGGGAAAGGACTCTATGGACCCGGTGGCATGGTTCCCTGAGCAGACTGCCCAGCTTGTCTGGCAAAATGCCTCATCGCCAGAACTCACCAACAAGCACCAAGACCTGGCTTGGCTGGCGGTGAGGGGAGCCCTCCCAGTCAGATCCTTCCTGCACTGTCGGAACTTCACTGCCAGCGCACGCTGCCCTCGGGACGGCTGCTATGGAGAGGAGACGGTTGCCCACCTCTTTACAGAGTGTGGTTTTGCTAAAAGAGTCTGGAGAAAAATGCAAGGGTCCCTGGTACGCTTTATCCCGAACAGCTCCGTCACAGAGGACTCGGTGATTTACGGACTGTTCCCAGGGACACATTCAGAGGTTGACATCGAGTGCTGCTGGAGGGTCATCAACTCGGTAAAAGACGCCCTTTGGTCTGCCCGAGCATCGTTCACCACCCAGCAGAGCGAGATGTCCGTCAGGGAATGTTGCCAACTGGCCCGCTGCAGACTGCAGGAGTACGTGCTGAGGGACGCACTGAAGCTCGGTGCAGCCAACGCCAAGGCTCAGTGGGGAGGGCCCACAGTCTAAGGCCCTTCCGCTGCTGGACATAGGGGGCACGGTATGGTGGAGATGCCCCTAAAAATAAGGAAGGTATCCCACGCCAGTGTGCCACATGAGTGGCACGAGTGGGGGACTGGTTTGTGGAATTTTGGGGAAAATAAATGTCTAAACTGTATTCATCAATTTTTATAGCCTCCGAAAATGTTGGATGGATTTGAATAAAGTATATTTTGAAATAAAAAAATACTACAGCTCAGCGTTTAATATGATTATCCCCTCCAAGCTGGTTACCAAGCTCTCAGATCTGGGTCTCTGCACATCCCTCTTCAATTGGATCCTCGACTTCCTCATGCACAGACCACAGTCTGTCCATATTGGTGGAAATGTGTCATCCTCGCTAACAATCAGCACAGGAGCACCTCAAGGCTGAGTGCTCAGCCCCCTGCTGTACTCACTCTATACTCATGATTGCGTAGCCGGACATAGTGCGAACTCCATCATCAAGTTCGCCGACGACACCACTGTTGTGGGGCATATCACTGATGGGGACGAGTCAGAGTATAGAAGTGAAATCAACCAATTGAATAAATGGTGCCAGCACAATAACCTGGCTCTCAACACCAGCAAAACCAAGGAACTGATTGTGGACTTCGGAAGGAGTAGGATAGGGACCCACAATCCCATTTATATCATGGTGGAAAGGGTCAAGAACTTCAAATTCCTAGGCATGCAAATTTCCGAAGATCTTTCCTGGTCCCAACACACTGATGGAAATATAAAGAAAGCACATCAGCGCCTCTACGTCGTGAGAAGATTACGGAGAGTCGGTATGTTAAAGAGGACTCTTGATCTTCTATGGGTGCACAGTGGGGAGCATGCTGACAAGTTGCATCGTGGCTTGGTTCGGCAACTTGAGCGTCCAGGAGCAGAAAAGAATGCAGAAAGTTGTGACCACTGCCCAGTCCATCATTGGCTCTGACCTCCCCACCATCGAAGGGATCTATCATAGTCGCTGCCTCAAAAAGGCTGCCAACATCATCAAAGACCCACACCATCCTGGCCACACACTCATCTCTCAGCTGCCGTCAGGTAGAAGGTACAGGAGCCTGAAATCTGGTACATCCAGGTTCATGAACAGCTTCTTCCCCACAGCCATCAGGCTATTAAACTCACCATCAAACAACTCTGAACTATAACAGCCTATTGCACTTTATCTGATTATTTATGTGTATATATATGGTCTATGCTATATAGACACACTGAAATGTTCTGTATTTATGCCTACGATATTCTGTTGTGCTTAAGCAAATCAAGAATGTCATTGTCCTATCTGGGACAATAAAGTCTCTTGACATATTTATTTATTTATTTGTTTGTGTGTAATCATATCTCGAAAAAACAAGAAGGTAACGGTGAACAAATGTACATATTTCGAAAGAAATTTATCCCGTATTTCAAAATTGCCTTGTCTGAAAAATTAATGTATTATTTCTGGAGTTATTAATCAAATTGTTCAAAAATCTGAAATAACTTAGAAAATGGCTGATGACGTGATGACAATGGGTATGCACGCCGTGTTCCACACGCAGCGAGTGATGTCACCCGGCCGCCGCTCGCTGCCCGCCCCGCTCTGCTCCCCTCCACCCCCCTCCTCCTCTCCCCCCTCCTCCTCTCCCTCCCTCCTGCTCTCCCCCCTCCTCCTTTCCCCCCTCCTCCTCTCCCCCTCCTCCTCTCCCCCCTCCTCCTCTCTCCCACTTCTATCTCCCCCCTCCTCTCTCCCACATTCCTCTCTCCCCCTCATCTCCCCCCCTCTCTCCTCCCCCTCTCTCTCCCCCCTCTCTCTCCCCCCTCTTCCCCCCCCTTCTTCCGCCCCCCTCTCATCCCCCCCTCTCCCCCCTCGCTCTCTGTGCGTGGGGGAGGTGGTTAGTGTGTGTGTGACGAGCAGGCCGCCGCCCCCCCCCCCCCCCCCCACAACCGTTGAGAGGATAGGACCCAACGGGTCCCAGTTGGTCTAGTAATCTATAATAATGAAAAACTAGACATTTTTTTCTCTAAGGTAGACAAAAGTACTGGAGAAACTCAGCAGGTGCGGCAACATCTATGGAGCGAAGGAAATAGGCAACGTTTTAGGTCGAAACTCTTCTTCAGACTGAATGAGAGTCTCGGCCCAAAACGTTGCCTATTTCCGCTGAGTTTCTCCAGCACTTTTGTCTACCGTCGATTTTCCAGCATCTGCAGTTCCTTCTTAAACATTGCTTTCTCTACATTCATTGTACCATCAATTTAACATATTATAATATATTAATATGATTCAAAGTAACTCCTGTTTCCTCTCGTGTTTGAGAGGCTGATACACAGGACACAAACCCTTAGTGTTCAGTGGTGGCAGGACCCTGACCTGTGGTCCTTCCCCACAGAGCCTTTGTGGTGACTGCCTTGTGCTTCAGTGCATCCGTCAGCCTCAACAACTTTTCTTTCGACTCCTCTCACTTTCTCCAAGTTAAAGGTGTAGCCATGGGCAATTGCATGGGTCCCAGTTACCCCTGCCTTTGTGTTGGTTATGTTGAACAGTCCTTGTTGCAGGTGTACACTGACATAAACTCTTTCTCATGCTACCACTCATGAAAAAGGAGACAGCCTTTCTATTTGTGTGCGGCACTTATTGGAAGATAGTAAGCCATGTAGCATTAGAGATATGTACTTTGCATAATGGTGTGCACAATTATCATTCCCCAAAGATTTTAACCTTAGCTCAGCAGGTAACTTCATCACTGACTCAAATGAAGGAGTAGCAAGTTAACAACTATATTTGAAATTAGTTTAGTTTAGTTTAGTTTAGAGATTTCAGTGTGGCCCTTCTGCCCACCGAGTCTATAAGTTCATAAGTGATATGAGCAGAATTAGGCCATCAAGTCTACTCCACCATTCAATCAAGAGTGATCTTTGATCTATCTTTCCCCATTTCTCAACCCCATTCTTCTGCATGCAGGTCTGCACTGATTAGTGATCACCCGTACACTAGTTATATCCTACACATTTGCAAACATTTACAGAAGCCAATTAACCTACAAACATGCATGCCTTTGGCATGTGGGAGGAAACCGGAGCAACTATAGAAAACCCAAGCAGTCATAGGGAGAACGTACAAACTCCATACAGACAGCACCTTTAGTCAGGATTGAACCCGGATCACTGGCATTGTAAGGTAGCAACTCTACTGCTGTGTCGCTAAGCATCACCGTTGGGAAGTAGCAGAGACAGAATAAGTGACAGGGCAAACTTGTGACAAGTGCAGTGAGGGATGAGGTCATTCAATTTCACAAGAAAGTGACCAGTGTATTACATAAATGGAGAGAATGGAAACTGAAGGGCATGAGAAAGCTTGTTGATGAGCGCAAATAGAAAGTTCATAGGTTAACAAAACAATCGCTTTAATCTGCAGAGGGCAAAAATCAATAGCCAGAGGATTCACAGTAATTGGTATATGTTGGTTGGACCTCAGCTGGAGCTTGCCTATTTTATTTTGCTGGATATGGGACACATGAGGAGAGTAAATTGGTACCTGCGAGTGATAGTGGTATTGGAGGTGGGGTTAGGGGGATAATGGTGCATTTATTCAATGAACAATGTTAAATTTCTAGGAAGAGTTACGCAATGCACACTGCCTTGAAAAGTACAATCCTGCTTTTTTAATCCTCATCGACGGTGGAATCAGCTGCACAGATGGCCTGGTGGATGGCTTATCTCTATTACGTGAGCTTTAGGAGACTAATACAGATGCACCTTGTGTACCAGAGTACCTGTGTAAACAGGCTTTAAGTGCAGGCAAGTTAATGTGATTTAGTGACGTAGAACAAGCTCTCACAAATTATTCGCTGGCTATTGATTCCAGATGCAGCAGGTAATCTCGACTTCACTGAAAGATCAGTTGCTGGGCAGAGGTAACTTTGTATTGTTTATAAAATGCCCCATTCAAAAGCAGAAGGAATTACTGCACTGACACAATCTCACAATAATGCATGAGAGGGTCATGAGTGATTCAAATTACTGGAGTGGCCACGCAGAGTCCTGGACTGACAGTCACGCGGTCTGGATTCAAATCCCACCATGGTAGCTGAGGAACGTAGATCCAGTTAGTCATTTAGAATAACAACTAAATTTAGTAATAACTATTAGATTGTGCTATAAAATCATACATCTCCTTCTCTAATCTCCTTCAAGGAATTCTGCTGTTATTATACGTGATTCCAATCTTTGATTTTGAAATAACCAAGCAAATCATTTTTAGCAAATTTAGTTTTTGGCTGCTCATTGCCATTTTTCTTAAATGGCAATTAGGGATGGGTAATAACTACTGGCTTTGCTAGTATCACACAGTTCACAAAAAAATGAATGAAGAAACTATTGTTTTAATTTTGTTTAATTTAATTTAATGAACTTACAAAATTCTTAAGGGGTTGGACAGGCTAGATGCAGGAAGATTGTTCCCGATGTTGGGGAAGTCCAGGACAAGGGGTCACAGCTTAAGGATAAGGGGGAAATCCTTTAAGACCGAGATGAGAAAGACTTTTTTCACACAGAGAGTGGTGAGTCTCTGGAACTCTCTGCCACAGAGGGTAGTTGAGGCCAGTTCATTGGCTATATTTAAGAGTGAGTTGGATGTGGCCCTTGTGGCTAAGGGGATCAGAGGGTATGCAGAGAAGGCAGGTACGGGATACTGAGTTGGATGATCAGCCATGATCATATTGAATGGCGGTGCAGGCTCGAAGGGCTGAATGGCCTACTCCTGCACCTAATTTCTATGTTTCTATGTTTCTATGTAATCTGGGAGGCACCTTGGTATTTATCAATGCAGCTAATACATCAGCAATTATTCTAAATTTAACAGTCCAATACAAAATTAATCCTAATGCATTTCCCAAAGTTTGAGCATGCAGATTTCTATCCTTTTCTCAAACCAGTTATCTCTCCAGTTCTATCCGGTGGATGGACAAAGGCCTATGGCTGGAGTCATCATGCACCATGCAAGTAACATGCATCAGCGCCTTTCCCAAGAAGATACCTGAAAACCTACTGTTGATTCTGTACCAGACTCAACCACAAATCATGAATGTTAGAAGATGTAAAACAACATAGAATGCTCACAGATGTGCAGTCCACCTAGTTTGCTATTTATTTTTAGAAGACAAATTCAAGAACTCCCCAGATAGACTCAAAATTCTGGAGTGACTCAGCGGGTCAGGCAGCATCTCTGGAGAAAAGGAATAGGTGACGTTTTGGGTCGAGACCCTTCTTCAGACTAGACCAAGTACTCCTCAATGGAATATAAATCAGTGGGATTGGTTTGGTAATTTAAGACAAGATTTTCTCTATAAATTCTCCGCTACTGTGGAAAGAGATTACCAGTGCATAAGGGATTAATTTTGTTCAATTAATTAAAAAATGAAATGTTTCTCTGAAAAATAGGATAAAAATTGCTTTGAGCATGTCCATACCACCCATGTCAGGTGCTTAGCAGAGATTCTGTTTGATTATAGACCCAAAATTTCCTTGCAACTTGTCAGAATTGTGCCAATACTGAAGTATCCGTCAGACACATAGAGACGTTTATAATGGCAGATTGACAGGAAAATTAGGACATTTGGGCTATATTTCCAGTTACTTTGACATTTATTTTATAAATTGAGCTGATCGATTTTAATGGATGTTTTGGATGGAAAGGACAAGGTCTATTTCTTTGAAAAGGGATGATCCTAATGGTTAATTGTGCTTAACTTACTGTCGAAAATAGGAATGGAGGAATGTCACATGAAGTCAGGTAGCATCTATGGAAAGAGAAAGTGAGTCTTGAAGAGTTGTGAATATGAAATATTAACTTTGTTTCCGGACTCATCACAATATTAATCTCTCGACTGTTCCCTATTTACAACAAGGGTTAATTTTTTTAATGAAATCTGAATCTTCCTTTGGTTGATTGGCTCAAATGTAGAAATTATGGCAATGAGAGAGGGTTTCAAAGGGTATTTTAGTCATTCTCTGGAAAAGGATCAGAAACATAGAAACATAGAAACATAATTAGGTGCAGGAGCAGGCCATTCGGCCCTTCGAGCCTGCACTGCCATTCAATATGATCATGGCTGATCATCCAACTCAGTATCCTGTACCTGCCTTCTCTCCACACCCCCTGATCCCTTCAGCCACAAGGGCCACATCCAACTCCCCCTTAAATATGGCCAACGAACTGGCCTCAACTACCTTCTGTGGCAGAGAATTCCACAGATTCACCACTCTCTGTGTGAAAAACGATTTTCTCATGTTGGTCCTAAAAGACTTCCCCCTTATCCTTAAACTGTGATCCCTTGTCCTGGATTTCCCCCAACCGGGAACAATCTTCCTGCATCTAGCCTGTCCAACCCCTTAAGAATTTTGTAAGTCTCTATGAGATCCCCCCTCAATCTTCTAAATTCCGCGAGTACAAGCTAAGTCTATCCAGTCTTTCTTCATATGGAAGTCGTGCCATCCCAGGAATCAGTCTGGTGAACCTTCTCTGTACTCCCTCTATGGCAAGAATGTCTTTCCTCAGATTAGGAGACCAAAACTGGTGTGGCCTCACCAAGACCCTGTACAACTGCAGTAGAAGCTCCCTGCTCTTGTACTCAAATCCTTTTGCTATGAATGCCGACATACCATTCGCTTTCTTCACAGCCTGCTGCACCTGCATGCCTACTTTCAATGACTGGTGTACCATGACACCCAGGTCTCACTGCATCTCCCCTTTTAATCGGTCACCATTCAAATAATTAATCGGTCACCATTCAAATAATAGCCTACCTTCCTGTTTTTGCCACCAAAGTGGATAACCTCAGATAAGGGAACAGGTAACAGGGACATTGTTTTTCATTCAGATGGTTGGTGATGAACAGATGGGATAGTCAAACAAAGTCAAATTACTGCTAATGCACACATTCCATTTTCCCTAATGAGTTCCCCCATCCCATAACATATGTAACCCATTAGGGAAAATGGAATGTGTGCATTAGCAGCAATTTGACTTTGTTTGACTATTCCATCTGTTCACCACCACCTATCTGAATGAAAAATAATCAGTTGTGCTGTTTTCAAGAACTACACTTGATCTGAAGTATCAGAGAGGCACAGGGGAATAGTGTTCCCCAGATAGTTAGACCGTGCTGTTGTATTGAGAGATCGCAGGGTGAGTGTACAGGAAATGAGAGATCTGAATGCTGAATGCATATAAGAGGAGAAGGGGTTCATTCTATGTACCTTACCACAGATTGTAAGAGTTTGGATTAAGTAATTGTTTCCTGTGGATTAAGATCCATCTCGGCTGAATATTGGAACTGAATGAAATTCAGGAAGCTAAGGAAAAGATTCTAACCATTTAGGATCACTTTTACTTCTCCAAGAGGATGATGAAGATATTTGATTTGTGAATCCACACTAAATGCAGAAGGATGGCTTCACTTGGTGCAGAATGCACTTTTCCTTTCCATTCTAATGGCTCATCACTCCCAAACTCTACATTTGCCTCCAGCACTATTGCTCAGATATACTTGCGATGGGTTCAGGCTTTGTTGCAGGACCGAAGTAGGCTTATCATCATCCCTGGAGGAATCTGCTTCTTTGCATCGTTGCTAGCCAGCCCACTAATCTTGCTCGCCATTTTCACCAATAGCACCCTCCGCCAAGAATCCAGATACCTGCTGCTCAGCAACACTTTGATCAGCGATTTGATATACTCGATGATAAACTTCAGCATCCAGCTTTCTAATACTTTCCAGCTGAGCTTTCCCAAGGTGGTGTGTGAATTGCTGCTTTTCACTCTCACGACTACTTGTTGCTGTGGGATTATGACAATCACAGCCATGGTGATAGACACCTACCTGGCTGTTAACTGGCCTCTGCACTATATCACCCTGCTCCCTCCTAGTAGGACAGTCAGATTGGTCATCTTGATATGGTTTTTGGTTACTTTGCCACAGTTTATCTTCACTATCATAATGATAGCAACACAACAATCCCCATTTTGCAAGTTGAAAGTGTGTGAAGCGGACTACATCTTCCTAATAGTTCCACACGGTGCAGTCCTTGCTCACCTTTTTTATGGAATGTTCATTGTTCTGTTACTGTCATGCATATGTTTGCTGCTGGGTTGTTATTTCATGTTGTACTGGAAGACAAGGAATTCCGGGATATGGAGAGGCTTTACCTCCAGGGCGAGACTCACCTTTCTAATGCACTCTATTGTCCTCTTCTTTTACTTTGGTTCAATGCTACTGCTTATATTTGAAAGGATTTTATATTATTGTGGCATGATTAAGTTTGAGACTGCTACTTTCATCACCTGGGCATTGACTAATGTAATAATGATGGCACCAAAGGCCCTAGCACCCTACTTGTATGCAATGAGATACAGAGAATTAGCAAAGGTTATCAAATCATACTTCTTTGTAAAAGACTTGAATCGGGTGGAACCTTTGTGTTAACCCTGCAAGAAGATAACATTAATTTAATCCCCGTGTTTGTCAGAATGTATTAGTGTTTAACAAAGGTTATTATGTGGGCTCTAATGTTAAATATGTATTCCCCTTACCTACAAAGCATTATCAAATATAAGCACTGCATGAAGGATATGGCACAGATTTCAAAAGCACAGATACCAGTGAAGCTGCTGGTTATGGCCTCAATGGCATTTCCACGGAGCAGCATTTTAACAGCACAACAACTTCTATGTCAGTTTAAGTCTGTGTGGTTCAGCTTGACAGATCATGCAGAATCATCCTGGATCTGCCCCACAGACCCTGTGTAGACTACGGGCCCTGGCCTGGCCCCTGCACCCTGTCCACACTGCATTCCCCACCTCCAGCATTCACACACACTGTCCACTGTCCATTCCCAAGCTCCAGCCCACACACCATGTCCACAGTTTGTTCCTTGGATCCGGCCCACACACCCAGTGCACAGTCTGTCTGTTCCCTGGCTTTGGCCCACACACTCGGTCCATACTCCATGCCCCTGCTCCAGACTATAGATCCCATCTCCGGCCCACACACCCAGTCCTCGCTCCGCACCCAGGCTGCGCTCACATACCCTGTTCACAGTCTGTTCCCTGGGTCCGGCCCACACAAACTGTCCACAGACTGTTCCCCAGCTTGGGTCCACACACCCTGTCCACACTGCATACCCCAACTCTGGCCCACACACCCTGTCCACACTGCATTGCCTAGGTCCATCTGCACATTCGTTCCATGATCCTAGCCGCAGTAGGTCCTGACCAACCAGACCCAGTTCCAGCCACAGATCCACCCATGTTCCTCACCACAAACCTAACCCAACGCTGACCTGACCTTGACTCCAGCCATACACCTGGTCAGGATTCCAACCAAATGTACTAGATGTCAATACAAGATATTAAATGCAATCTATCTCGTAGAAAACTGGATACACCAGATACCACAGGCGTGGAGTCTGGAAGAACAGGCTATTATATTAGTAAATCATGGGCAATCTTGCGAGGGCACATATCCGTGGGTATTATGGATAATGAAGATTTGTCTGAAGAAGGGTCTCAACTAAAACTTCACCTATCCATGTTTTCCAGAGATTCTGCCTGAACTGCTGAGTTACACCAGCATTTTGTACCATTTTGTGTATTAACCAGCATCTGCAGTTCCTTGTTTCTTCTAAGTGAAGATTTATTGTTGTTTTTAATTCACAGTGCAATGTAGGAAAACATGACAACCTGTGCACAGCAGGTTCCTGCAAACAGGAATAAAATAAATCATTAAATCATTTGTTGGGGGTGTTATTTATCTTTGATACAGTGAACTTCCTTGATCACTATTTAGTGCTTTTACATCCATTTGATGTCAGTATAGGTATTGGTTTATTATTGTCATGTGCACTGAGGTATAGTGAAAATCTTTGTATTGAGTGCTATCCGGGCATATTTAATTTCATTGTTGAGTGCTACAGGTAGTACAAAAAGAGAAAGAAAACGGAATACAGAATATAGTGACACAGCCACAAAGGAAGTGCAGATTTAAACAAATGCAAGGACTGCAACTAGGTAGATTGGAAAATCAGGAATGCATCCTTAGCATATCAGATATCAGTTCAAGAGTCTGATAACACCAGGAAAGAAGCTGTTCTTGAACCTGATGGTGCATATCTTCAATCTATAGCATCTTCTGCCAGGAGAGGGGATAAGAAAATGACTGGGGCGTGAGAAGTCCTTGATTATATTGGCTGCTTTTCTGAGGCAGAATGAAGCGTAGATGGCTTGGATGGGGGTGGGTGTTGGAGAGGCTGCATTCATGATGGACTGGGTTACGTCAATAAATCTGCAATTTGTTGAGGTCCTGAGAAGGGACAGTCAATGGGGTTTTGGTTTAAATGCCACAAAAAGGCATCTAGGTTTTTCTCTCTCTGCACTTTCTAATCCACGGGGTCTCAGTTTCAGGTCTTAGCAACAACTCTGATCTGTATTGCACAGCTTTAATGTGTCCTTAGTTTGTTTATCCTCTCTCTCAATGGGCCTCAATAGTCTACCATTAATCACCATTGGTTGTGTAGTGGTAGTTACTTCCTTACAGCGCCAGAGACCTGGGTTTGATCCTGATTATGGGTGCTTGTCTGTACAGAGTTTGTACGTTCTCCCCGTGACCTGCATGGGTTTTCTCCAAGATGTACAGGTTTGTAGGTTAATTGACTTGGTAACATTGTAAATTGTCCCTAGTGTCCGTAGTGTCCCGTATGTGTGTAGGATAGTGTAAGTGTGCGGGAATCGCTGGTCGGTGCAGACTCAATGGGTTGAAGGGCATGTTTCCATGCTGTATCTCAAAACTAAACTAAACCACCAGCCAGAAATCAGAATCTCCTTCTCAATTCTGGCCTTCCCCTCATCCCTTTGCCCCCTCCACCCTTCCCCACCCTCTCCGCAACTTAAAGCAAACTAATTTGTTTTCCCACTTCCTTCTTTGAGTTGAAAGGTTTTCAACCTGAAATGTTAGCTCCATTTCCCTTTCTGCAGATGGTGTCTGACCCGTTCATTGTTTCCAGCATTTTCTGTCTTAATTTAAAGTCATAGAGCATCAAAACAGGCAATGAATGTCATGGGTATGAGGTCATTAATATTTCATAATAGTTTAGCATTGGCATTGCTTACATTATATAAGATATTTCAACTAAATAACCAGTTTCATATAATTTGAAATATGGGCCCTCCGTAGATATCTTCAGGATTACAGATGTACCAGTCAGTATTCTGAGTATCTTACTATTGTGCTGGGTGAGTAAAAATAAAGGAGAGTGCTTCAACTATGTAGTCAGCAAAGCAATCATAGTTGTTTGTGTTGAGGAGTCACACATCCTCAATTACCATCCGGAGTTGGATCCCTCGCCGGGGATCCCTGGAGAGGAGTTTTGACCGCCGGCCCTGAGGTCTGCGGTGCTTCTAGCTGCGGCGCGGCGGGGACTTTAGATCTTCGACCGCTGGCCTGCGGCCTACACCATCTTGAAGCCGCAGTCTCCGGTAGGGAAGCACTGATTCTGGACTTACCTTGTCTGCACATCTGGCCGCCCGCAGCGGCGACTGCGGAGGATTGTGGTCCCGACCACGGGGGAAAATGGAGGAGGACTGACCAACTTTGTGCCTTCCACCACAGTGATGAATGCTGTGGTAGATGTTTGTGTTAATTTTTTTTATAGTGCATTGTGTGGTTTTTTTATTGTACCGCTGCATTAGCAAAGGTGATAAACAAAAAATGGTGATATGTTTACCACTGTAAATCTGACTTGACTTGACTTGATTTTCCTGAAGGCAGACGAAAAACACGCTTGGCAACGTTAAGCCTGAAGTGATTTCATGAGGTTTTAACCTACATCATGTGAACTTGTGGAGCAAGTATTATCATCTGATCTATTTACATCATTTGATACATCTTAACCTGGCATAACAGAAGTAAAATATTGATTCACTGAATATCCCCAAATAATTTTGTTTGGCAAACTAATTTCCAGCTCCCCTACTTTTGATCTTGGATACATGATTTCTAAGTTTATGTTTCAAAGACTTGACTTTTTGGACATTTATTGAGATTTCATTTTAGACTGTAATTAAGTGGAATGCATATACAAATGGATCACTTATTTACAGTTTACATGCAAATATAATTAACATGAATGCACTGGGGCCTAAATTTCCTTAATCTCTGAATCTATTTAACAGTGCTGCAGTGAGCAGAGCCACTGCTTTGCCATGTCAGTGACCCAGGTTTGTACCTAACACCAAGTGCTGTCTATGTGGACCTTGCTTATTCTCCATGTCATGGTGTGGGTTTCCCCTGAGTGTATCAGGCTCCTTAAATCATAAAGATATGCAAGATGGCAGATTAATTGGCCACTGTAAATTGCCTCTGGTGTGTAGGTGCAATATGGAATCTGGGGAGTAAAACAAAATGGATTCCATGTTGGATTAGTGTGAATGAGTGGTTTACAATTGGAATGGACTCGATGGGCTGTAGGGACTGTTTCTGTGCTATATCACTATGACACTTAGTATATTATACTTTAACATTCAAAGTTTAATGTAATGTTTTTTTTTATTTTTCTGCACAAAATTTACAAAAAGTGTTGAAACTTGACAATTATGTCACATGCTTTTACTCAGTCTAGTCTGGATACGTGTTATATAATCGTTCTTGACTCACTATTTAGTATGTATGGGCATGTGCTGGTTTCATATAATCCATTTCAGCTTATTATAGAAAGTAATGCACTATTATGCAAGATATTCTGATGTGGGATCTGATACATATTAATGTTATATTGAATAGCATATCCTGACTCAATGCTTAATATGTTAAAAAAGGAACTGCAGCTGCTGAAGAAGGGTCTCGACCCGAAACGTCGCCTATCTCCTTCGCTCCTTAGATGTTGCTGCACCCGCTGAGTTTCTCCAGCCTTTTGTGTACCCTCAAGCTTAATATGTTTTCTTCCTGCATTAATAACATGTAGTCAATGGGACGCTTATCATTTCCAAGAAAACAAATAGACATTGTCATGCGGAACATTTTCAATAATTGGATCATAAAAGCGAATCATCAATCATAAGGCAACATTGATGTGATCCGGTCAGAATAAATCGCAAAACTAAAGCAATAAAGAAAATATAAAGAGGAAAAACAAATCCTGTGGTGTTCTTAGAGTTGAAATTAGATTGCAGTTTATCTCTGATATTGCAAAATTATCAAGGATAGTTCTTCCAATTGCTTTCCTGTATTTCTTTCCTTTATGTACATGGAATTACAAATTCAAGATTTCAGAAAGGAAAAGTTTGAAACTGTTCAAATCAAATGTTTTCCTAGAAAAGGTATTCAAGGAAAATAACTCGAATAAGTCAGGCACAGAAGTGATCCGTTGTTACAGAGAGATAGAATCATAGGATGTCACAACACAGAAGCTGGGGTAACAAAGAACAAGCAACCCCACAGTGCAAGCATATCGAAAAGTGGTAACAAATTATCAGAATGAGATTGGGGAAATGGAGTGCACTTGGGAAGATGGAGTTTGGAGAACACACCAGATAAAGGTTCGTAATAATGGCAAGTGAAAGACACTTAGAGATACCAGGATGAATTCCATGTGAAGATTAGAGCAAAGCTATGATAAAGAGGAGTGTGTAGTAAAGAACTGCTGATGCTGGTTTAAATAAAAAGGTAGACACAAAATGCTGGAGTAACTCAGCGGATCAGGCAGCATCTTTGGAGGGATGGAATGGGTGACGTTTTGGGTCTGGATCCTTCTTCAGACTAATGGTATAAATCAGCATCTGCAGGTTCCTTTTTATTACATTAAGAATCAAAATGAGTTAGGCACAGCAGGAAACATATTGAAAATGTAGTAACAGAGAAACTGACGGAGGAATGAATTTGGAATAAAAGGAACCAGAAAGCAAAATCAGCCTGCAAATTTGGAGAAACAGGTAGGCCAAGATAACAAGGAGCTGGGTCAGGCCGGAATAACAAAAGCAAAACTCAATAATTACCAAGTCTCTACACCATTAATGGAGAGAACGATCTTGAAGCATATTACAAAAATGACAATAAACAAATGAAGGCAATATGAGGACATTATATTCTACTTTCTCTTATTAACTCATGTGTTTCTCTTTATACCTGCGGGGTTTCAAATTCCCCTCAATCAATAACAGGTTAAATCAATTTACAGTGGGAATTACAAGATCAATGAAGACATGTGAAAATTCCTTCTGTTCTTTGCCTGGAAAACCATACAGGAAATAAATATATTTTCTGTTGTATTTAACCTTTTTATTGAAAATTTTACAGGATTAGGCTAGTACATAGTGATTGTGGTGAGGCAGTGACCCGCAGGAAACAGCATTTATATGAACAATTGCTTTAATCATTGGGTTATTTCCTGGAGACACTTCCTATCCTATTAATTTTAGATGGGATTCACATCATCTACATACATTATCCAGAATATAAATAAAATATTTATGATGTACCTTAATGTATCAGAATTGAATCATAGATCTTAAGCACAACAATTTGAAATGTATACCAGAGGCAATATAACAGATACACATTTATCAAGCTAGCTTTGTTATGAGTTTGCTACACACTGGCTGGTGACCAAACCTCATTGCTTTCACTGATTCTTTATTTACAGTTATCAATAATGATAGAAATTGGTGCAAATACTCAGCAGGTCATGCAGCATCTGTGCAGAGAGGAATAAAGTGCACATTTTTGTTGATGAATACAGTAGATAAAATCCCATTAATCTAGAATGTTAATTTTGCTTTCCTCTTTATTGATGCCGCTTGCCTTGCTGACTATCTCCAGCACATTTGTGGACTCACTAACAAATTACTCCATTGTTAGATTTAGGTTTTGCTCTTACCTGGTCTTTCACCATTGTTAAACCTGCAGAGCGATGTTTCCGTATATTACCAGTGCTTCAGACTGAACACTGTGCATAGGGAATCGAACAATTCATTTTGATTATTCACATCAACCTCTTAATTTGGATTGTGAGTGCCCTGGTGAAGATTTAACTTTACTGTTCTTACACCAAGAGAGGGTCCAAAGTTATGGCCCCTATCACCAAGGACTCGGCAGCAAGTGCATAGGAACATCATCACCTCGATCACCATCCTGACCTGGACATGCACTGCACTCACTGTCGCTACCAAAATCCTGTCTAATAGCATTGTAGGCGTCCCTTTGAAAGAGCTAATAGTCAAATCTAAAATGGAGTTGTTCTTATAGAAAAGCATGATCTAGTAGAACAAAAGAATGGCTCGGTGCCAAGTCTGAATGACTTTGTAAATTATATGCAACACAACATGGAGGACAGGTTGTCTTTTCAATAAAGAATTTAAGATGGAATCCTGCAGTAATAACGTGATTTTTTAAGGCCATAAAGAAGCCAAGATTAAAAAAAATAGCTGACATTCCAGAGAAGTAATAACTTGTCATTGGATGAGCTTGATTTGGACCTAGCTTCTCTTATATTCTGAAAGACTACAGAATCTTTCAGCCATGACATATTCAGACTTGGTAGGAGTGTTTTACTAATAAGAAAAATGTATAATTGTGCTATCTCGCCTTTGTTCTGTGAGTGGGAGCCCGAGAAGCACTGAGAAATGTTTGTGCTCATTGTAGATCTTTTGCCACTCCCGTCTGACGAATCAATTAAAGATTGCCATGGTTTTACCTTTAACAGTTTTGTTGCTATCTGCTTTTAAGAAATGACCTTCACATCTTCACCACATGGACAGTTCAGGAAGACAGCTCAGCACCACCTTCCCACAGTCATGGGCATTGATCCTCTGATTACTTATAAACAGATTTCCACCTGCCCACAGGAGCCATTGGAAGAGAAGGAGGGGGAGGAGCGACACCCGACTGGGAAGCTTAAAAATCCAGCACGGGGCTTGATTTTTCAGAGGCCCACAGGAGCTGTTGGAAGAGAAGGAGGGGGAGGAGCGACACCCGACTGGTATGCTTAAAAATCCAGCGCGGGGCTTGTTTTTACCGAAATCCATAACGTTCCATTCGGAGAAGTGGTTTTTTTGAGGAAGCCGCTGACTGGTGGGAAGTGGACTAGGGTAAGCAGCTGATTGGCAGTCAGATTTCAGCAGTTTGTAGTGTACTTTGTATTGTGTTGATATTGTATCCTGGGTAAGGGGGGAGTTTGAAGGCCAGGGCACTGTACTGTTGTGGATGTCAGATGTGGGAGGTCAAGGAATCTGATAGCCCTCCAGACATTCACATCTGCGCCAGGTTTGTCGAGATGGGGCCCCTAAAGGACTGTGTTAGGAACCTGGCGCAGCAGCTCAATGACCTCCGTCTGGCCAGGGAGAGTGAGGAGGTCATAGAGAGGAGCTACAGGGAGGCAGTCACTCCAAAACCGCAGGAGGCAGACAAGTGGGTCACAGTTAGGTAGGGCAAAGGGCAGAGGCAGGGGCTAGAGAGTACCCCTGTGACTGTACACCTTGAAAATAGGTACTCCAGTTTGAATGCTGTTGGGGTGGACAGCCTACCTGGGGGTAGCAACAGCTACCTGGCCTCCGGTACAGAGACCGGTCCTGATGCTCAGAAGTATAACGAAAAGAAGAGGAGGGCATTAGTAATAGGGGACTCCATAATTAGGGGGTCAGATTGGCGATTCTGTGGACGCAGTCCGGAGACCCGGATGGTAGTTTGCCTCACTGGTGCCAGGGTCCGGGATGTGTCTGAACGTGTCCAAGATGTCCTGAAAAGGGAGGGAGAGGAGCCTGAGGTCGTGGTACATATTGGTACCAATGACATAGGTAAAAAAAGATAAGAGGTCCTAAAAGGAGAATTTAGGGAGTTAGGAAGAGAGCTATGGAAAAGGACCACAAACATAACAATCTCAGGACTACTTCCTGTGCCACGCGACAGTGAGAGTAGGAATGGAGCAAGGTGGAGGATAAACGCGTGGCTGAAGGACTGATGTGGAGGGCAGGGATTCAAGTTTCTGGATCATTGGAACCTCTTTTCGGGAAGGAGTGACCTGTATAAAAAGGACGGGTTGCACTTGTACCCAAGGGGGACCAGTATCTTGGCGGGGAAATTTGCAAAGGCTACTGGGGGGACTTTAAACTAGATAGGTTGGGGGGAGGGACTCAAATAGAGATAGCTAGGAGACGGTGTCTGAGGCAGGAGGCAGAGAAGGGAAGCACTCAGACCCAACATGTATGGGGGGAAGAAGGAAAAAATAATAATCAGAGAATAAGAGGTGGTGGGTGTCTTAAAGGTGTGAGCAGAGAGAAAGAGAGGTATAAAATGACAATAGAAGCAAGTGGTAGCAAGGTGAAAATTAATAGTGGCTGGCAGACAAATCCAGGAAGAAAATCAAAAGGGGCCACTTGTCAACATAATTGTATAAGGGATAAAAGTGTTGTAAAAACAAGCCTGAAGGCTTTGTGTCTCAATGCGAGGAACATTCGTAATAAGGTGGATGAGTTGAAGGTGCAGATAGCTATTAATGACTATGCTATAGTTGGGATCACGGAGACATGGCTCCAGGGCGACCAAGGCTGGGAGCTGAACATCCAGGGATATACAATATTCAGGAGGGATAGATGGAAAGGAAAAGGAGGTGGGGTAGCGTTGCTGGTGAGAGAGGAGATTAATGCAATAGAAAGGAAGGACATTAGCTTGGAGGATGTGGAATCGATATGGGTAGAGCTGCAACACTCTAAGGGGCAGAAAACGTTAGTGGGAGTTGTGTACAGGCCACTTAACAGTAGTATTGGAGTTGGGGATGGCATCAAACAGGAAATTAGAAGAGCGTGCAACAAGGGTAACACAGTTATAATGGGTGACTTCAATCTGCATATAGATTTGGTGAATCAAATTGGCAGGGGTGCCAAGGAAGACGATTTCTTGGAATGTATGCGGGATAGTTTTCTAAACCAGCATGTGGAGGAACAAACAAGAGAGCAGGCTATTCTAGACTGGGTATTGAGTAATGAGGAAGGGTTAGTTGGCAGTCTTGTTGTGCGTGGCCCCTTGGGCAAGAGTGACCATAATATGATTGAGTTCTTCATTAGGATGGAGAGTGACATAATTAAGTCAGAAACAAGGGTTTTGAACTTAAACAAAGGTAACTTTGAATGTATGAGCCATTAATTGGCCAAGATAGACTGGCAGGTGAGTCTTAAAGGGTTGACAGTGGATGTGCAATGGAAGGTATTTAAAGACTGCATGGATGAAGTACAAAAATTGTTTATACCAGTTTGGCAAAAGAATAAATCATGGAAGGTGGTGCATCCGTGAATAACGAGGGAAATCAGGGATAGTATAAAAACTAAAGATGAGGCGTACAAATTGGAAAAAAAAGCAGCCTACCAGAGGACTGGGAGAAATTCAGAATCCAGCAGATGAGGACATAGGGCTTAATTAGGAAAGGGAAAATAGATTACGAAAGGAAACTGGCAGGGAACATAAAAACTGACTGCAAATGTTTTTATAGATATGTGAAGAGAAAGAGACTAGTTAGAACAAATGTTGGTCCCTTGCAGTCAGAAGCAGGTGAATTGATCATGGGGAACAAGGACATGGCAGACCAATTGAATAACTACTTTGGTTCTGTCTTCACTAAGGAAGACATAAATAAGCTGCCGGAAATAGCAGTGGACCGGAGGTCAAATAAGATGGCGGAACTAAGTGAAATCCAGGTTAGCCGGGAAGTGGTGTTGGGTAAATTGAACGGATTAAAGGCCGATAAATCCCCAGGGCCAGATGGTCTGCATCCCAGAGTGCTCAAGGAGGTAGCCATGGAAATAGTGGATGCATTAGTGATAATTTTTCAAAACTCCTTAGATTATGGAGTAGTTCCTGTGGATTGGAGGATAGCTAATGTAATCCCACTTTTTAAAAAAGGAGGGAGAGAGAAAGCGGGGAATTACAGACCAGTTAGTCTAACATCGGTAGTGGGGAAACTGCTAGAGTCAGTTATTAAAGATTGGATAGCAGCGCATTTGAAAAGTGGTGAAATCATTGGACAAAGTCAGCATGGATTTACAAAAGATAAATCCTGTCTGACGAATCTTATAGAATTTTTCGAGGATGTAACTAGTAGAGTGGATAATGGAGAATCAGTGGATGTGTTATATCTGGACTTTCAGAAGGCTTTCGACAAGGTCCCACATAAGAGATTAGTATATAAACTTAAAGCACACGGTATTGGTGGTTCAATAATGATGTGGATAGAGAACTGGCTGGCAGACAGGAAGCAAAGAGTAGGAGTAAACGGGTCCTTTTCAGAATGGCAGGCAGTGAGTAGTGGGGTACCGCAAGGCTCAGTGCTGGGTCTCCAGCTATTTACAATATACATTAATGATTTGGATGAGGGAATTGAAAGCAACATCTCCAAATTTGCAGATGACACCAAGCTGGGGGGTATAGTTAGGTGTGAGGAGGATGCTAGGAGGCTGCAGGGTGATTTGGATAGGCTGCGTGAATGGGCAGATGCAGTGGAAATGCAGTATAATGTGGATAAATGTGAGGTTATCCACTTTGGTGGCAAAAACATGAGGGTAGACTATTATCTGAATGGTGGCAGATTAGGAAAAGGGGAGATGCAACGAGACCTGGGTGTCATGGTACACCAGTCATTGAAAGTAGACATGCAGGTGCAGCAGGCAGTGAAGAAAGCGAATGGTATGTTAGCATTCATAGCAAAAGGATTTGAGTACAGGAGCAGGGAGGTTCTACTGCAGTTGTACAGGGTTTTGGTGAGACCACACCTGGAGCATTGCGTACAGTTTTGGTCTCCAAATCTGAGGAAAGACATTCTCGCCAAAGAGGGGTTCAGAGACGGTTCACGAGACTGATTCCTGGGATGTCAGGACTTTCATATGAAGAAAGACTGGTTAGACGTCAGCTTGTACTCACTGGAATTTAGAAGATTGAGGGGGGATCTTATAGAAACTTACAAAATTCTTAAAGGGTTGGACAAGTTAGATGCAGGAAGATTGTTCCCGATGTTGGGGGAGTCCAGAACAAGGGGTCACAGTCTAAGGATAAGGGGGAATTCCTTTAGGACCGAGATGAGGAAAACATTCTTTACACAGAGAGTGGTGAGTCTCTGGAATTCTCAGCCATAGAAGGTTGTTGAGGCCAGTTCATTGGCTATATTCAAGAGGGAGTTGGATGTGGCTCTTGTGGCTAAAGGGATCAGGGGGTATGGAGAGAAGGCAGGTACGGGATACTGAGTTGGATGATCAGCCATCATCATATTGAATGGTGGTGCAGGCTCGAATGGCCTACTCCTGCACCTATTTTTCTATGTTTCTATGTTTCTAAGAAGTGTTGTGGCATTATGTCGAATAAACAGTTTTCTGTAAATCACAGTTTAATAACTGGAGCATAATAATATTGCAGCATTATGAGAACCTGGACCTTGATGGCATAGATCCATAGCCTGGCCCAGATTTGATGACAGAGTTTAATGAGTGGCGTTTCAACGGGAAATGATAAACTAGAAAGAGCACTGTACCTTGCATTCTTGCCCTGAAGTTGCAACTGTTGTATGTCCCACTCATCCTGGTTTTGGCAGTACAACATGATGGAACTGTACCATTAATAAACTCATCCAAATCCTGCTTATATTATATTTAACATCGAGGTTGGCCATAAGCATCTGTACATAACTGTAGATTATCAAAGTATACAATTTGTGCATTCATAAACTTATGAATTAGAGAACATAGGTTTAAAGTGAGGGTGGGGGTAGAGTTAATAGGAACGTAAGAGGTAACCATTTTTACACAAAGGGTGGTGGGTGCATGGAACGAGCAGATGGAGGAGGTTGTAGAGACAGAAACTATTGCAGCGTTGAAGAAACATTTAGATAGGTACATTGATAGGATAGGTTTAGAAGGATATGGGCCAGGCGCGGGCAGGTGGAACTAGTGTAGATGGGGCATGTTGGGCTGAAGGGCCTGTTTCCACACCGTATGACTCTATGAATAAGAGTCATATGGTGCCAGGATCACATTTGTTGCCAGGATCACATTTAGTAATGAGAGTGGATAAATTAATACACAGATTTAAAGCATGATTATAAACTTCACTACATTGTATGGGAGTACCAGTAATAAATGGCAAACACATTACTCTAAAAGGTTTCAGTGACATGCAAGGTATCTGTTTTCTATCTAATGTTCTTTTATATAATAATTGATTCAATGATTCAGTGAAGTATAATTGAATCATTGAATCAATCACAAACTACACTATATAACAGAATATTAGATAGACAACAGATACCTTGCCTATCACTGAAACCTTTTCCAGGAATGGTAATTATTCAATCAAAAAATGGTCAGTTCCAATGAATTATTTAACATGCTCTCCGAACATCTGTCACTTGTGAGTCACTGGGAACTTGGAGAACATTCACCAGGAATGATCGGCAATGGTGGCTTGGCTGACCATGTACATGCAAGACAGAGTAGTAAATATGAGAAACATGTTTAGATGCCAGGAAGCGTTCTTTAACCCAGGAAGGGTCACAGATTGCAGTATTGTCAAAGCCAATGTTTGACAAGACCAATCTAACACTGGGGATGTTGACCCCAACTAAAACCATTGTTTCCAGTTAGATGGAAGCAACCTTCAAAGTTGCCCACCATCAATGCTAATGCAATGATCTTCTGCACACTTCCCCATCTTGAATATCGGTGTACTTTCCTGTGCATTTGGACCAATTCATAAATTTCATCCAGTCATAATCACGTTACAAAGGTATCAAAATTCCTGTGAATTATACTTTCATCACCAATAAATATCCAGCTTTAATCCTGCTTAAAGTTGCTAGGGTTGAGTTCACAGGCAGATCTTTTCCCAAACCAAATAATTAGAATTGAAACTAACATTGCCACCCCAGTAGATATTTTATCTGCTTTGTAATTAAAAGGTAGATTAATGCACCTGTTGGCACTAAAACGAGTGGGACAGGTTTTGTTTGGACAGGTTAGCAACAGAATTATAGTTGAGGTATAAAATTCAATTTCTTGATTGAATAATGGCAGATGTTTGAGAGGCATCCAAGGTGGCATTCTTGGAATAATAGCATAGATTTCTTCCAAGAGTAAATCAAGGTCAGTCCCAATGAGTTATTTAATGCTCCTGCATGCATTTGTCATTTGTGAGTCACTTGGGACTTGGAGAATGTTTAACAGAATGATGTCTGGATTAGGGGGTATTAGCTACAGGGAGTGGCTTGACAGACTTGGATTGTTTTCCCTGGAATGCCAGAGGTTGTGGGGAGACCTGATAGAAGTATATACAATTCTGAGAAGCATAGATAGGGTAGACAGTCAGGATGGAAAAAAATCAAATACTGAAGGGCATAGTTTTAAGGTGAGAGGGGCAAAGTTTATAGATGGCAGTGCAAGCGTTTTACACAGATGGTGGTTAATGCCTGAAATGCATAGCCAGGGGTGGTGGTTGAGACCGATACAATTTGGGGTGGCCTGGTAGCACAAGGGCAGCACAGTGGCACAGCAGTAGAGTTGCTGCCTTAAACCCCTGTCTCACTGTGCGAGTTGGCCCACGAGTGACCCCGAGTTTTCACTCGTGGTGATCACGTAGCGGGAACGTCGGAACTCGCACGAGCAACTTATCGACTCGTGGCGCTAACGGCAGGTACTCGGGAAACTTGTTAACTCGTGAAAAAAATCAAACATGTTTGATTTTTTCCACGAGTCAAATTAACTGTTCAAGTGTAAAATGGAAACATTTTAACTCGTTGCAATAACGTAGTGGCCCCGTGCGTTTATCTTAGTGTCTCGTGAGTGTACCGTGGGAACTTTAATAATCTGTTCTTTTGCTCGTAAGACTGAACCAAAGATAGACACAAAATGCTGGAGTTTATAACTCAGCGGACCAGGCAGCATCTCTGGAGAGAAGGAATAGAGTCGAGACCCTTCTTCAGACTTTCCTTCGCTCCAGAGATGCAGCCTGTCCCGCAGAGTTACTCCAGCATTTCGTGTCTATCTTCGGCCTTTCTGCCACTTGTCCCCGTGGCTTCACTCTGTCTCAATGAACGGCTTAAAGACCTGCCGAAGGGGCAAGTCTGGGGTGGTGGGTGGGATGTGTCCACGTGTGATGCTCCATCCACCCCCCCGGGGCCGAGAGTGTGGGATTGGGAAGGAACTGCAGATGCTGGTTCACACCGGAGATAGACACACACAATGCTGGAGTAACTCGGCGGGACAGGCTGCATCTCTGGAGCGAAGGAATGGGTGGCATTTCGGGTAAGTCTGAAGAAGGGTCTCGACTCTATTCCTTCTCTCCAGAGATGCTGCCATGTCCGCTGAGTTGTGTGTGTGTGTCTCTCTCCCTCTCTGTCTATCTGTGTGTATCTGTGTGTGTGTCTGATGTCGGGTCCCGGTGGCCGCTCAAAGTCATCCGAGCTGCCTCATTCCTCTGAAGTGGTGGCCAGCTGCTGTCTGTGTGTATCTCTCTCTGTGTGTGTGTGTGTGTGTGTGTGTGTGTGTGTGTGTGTGTGTGTGTGTGTGTGTGTGTGTGTGTGTGTGTGTGTGTCTCTCTCCCTCTCTGTCTATCTGTGTGTGTGTGTGTGTGTGTGTGTGTGTGTGTGTGTGTGTGTGTACTGTCGGGTCCTGGCGGCCGCTCAGTCACCCGCGCTGCTTAATTCCTCTGAAGTGGTGGCCAGCTGCTGTCTGTGTGTATCTCTCTGTGTGTGTGTGTGTGTGTGTGTGTGTGTGTGTGTGTGTGTCTCTCTCTCTCCCTCTCTGTCTATCTCTGTGTGTGTGTGTGTGTGTGTGTGTGTACTGTCGGGTCCTGGCGGCCGCTCAGTCACCCGCGCTGCTTAATTCCTCTGAAGTGGTGGCCAGCTGCTGTCTGTGTGTATCTCTCTCTCTCTGTGTGTGTGTGTGTGTGTGTGTGTGTGTGTGTGTGTGTGTGTGTGTGTGTGTGTGTGTGTCTCTCTCTCCCTCTCTGTCTATCTCTGTGTGTGTGTGTGTGTGTGTGTGTGTTTGTGTACTGTCGGGTCCTGGCGGCCGCTCAGTCACCCGCGCTGCTTAATTCCTCTGAAGTGGTGGCCAGCTGCTGTCTGTGTGTATCTCTATCTGTGTGTGTGTGTGTGTGTGTGTGTGTGTGTGTGTGTGTGTGTGTGTGTGTGTGTCTCTCTCTCTCCCTCTCTGTCTATCTCTGTGTGTGTGTGTGTGTGTGTGTATACTGTCGGGTCCTGGCGGCCGCTCAGTCACCCGCGCTGCTTAATTCCTCTGAAGTGGTGGCCAGCTGCTGTCTGTGTGTATCTCTCTCTGTGTGTGTGTGTGTGTGTGTGTGTGTGTGTGTGTGTGTGTGTGTCTGCTGTCGGGTCCCAACGGCCGCTCAATGTCAGTCACCCGGGTTGCTTCCTTTTTTAAAATTATTTAAAATAGAGATCCATTGCAAAAAAGTATTTAAAAACATAAAAAAACAAGAAATGCTTGGTAGAATGCGCATTTTCCCATTGTAGGTCATATCAATAGATGCGGCCGCGCTGAAATAACTCAAAACCACAGGATGGAGATGTATTTTAACATTGTTGCTTTATTAAACCATACCTTCATTCACGGTTGGCTCAAGAGTAACGGGAGAGGAACTTGCTAACTCGGGAGAGGAACTTGCTAACTCGGGAGAGGAACTTGCAACATCGCAGCAATTACATACCCGTGGGAACTCGGCCACACACTTGATCATACACTTGCAGTCTCGTGGGCAGCCACGAGTCTATCACTCGGGGTACCTCGTGGGTCAACTCGCACAGTGAGACAGGGGCATAACAGCGCCAAAGACCCCGGTTTGATCCTGATCTTGGGTGCTGTCTGCACGGAGTTTGTTCACTTTCCCTGTGACCGCGTGAGTTTTCTCTGGGCGCTCAGGTTTCCTCACACATTCCAAAGTCATGCAGGTTTGTAAGTTAATTAACTCCTGTAAATTGTCCCCAGTGCATAGGATAGAACTTGTGTATGGGTGATTGTTGGTTGGAGTGGACTCAGTGGGCCAAAGAGCCTGTTTCCATGCTGTATCTCTATACAAAAGTGGCATTTAAAATACTTTTGGATAGCCATGTGGATATGCTGGGAATTAAAGGATATGGATTAAGTGCAGCCAGATAAGATTTGGTCTTGGCAGCATGCTCGGAACAGACATCGTTGGTCAAAGGGCCTGTTTCTGTGCTGTACTGTTCTGTAGTCTATCTGTTCCATGGTGTTTGATGAAGGGTCAAACATCTAAAAAGCACATCATTTTCACCTGAATGATGCAGCACTGATTTCTGTAGTGACACCAATGGGAAGGCTGACACTTGCCCAATGTCATTTTGCAATAATAGTTATGCAATCCCCATCTCCAAGCTTTACAAGTGTAAGGAGCGCACCGATGGAAAATTATCTGTACACGAGTCTAAGAATGGAGGAAGTTTTGAAAGTTTAATAACTTGTCATATCACATCAAATTTGGAAAGGCAGAAGAGGTGGGGACAAAGCAGTAAGAATAAAGGACTGAGCCCTTCACCTGATGTTGTTGTGCTCTCCTTATTCCCAGCTATAATCTCAATTTCTACGTGCTAAATATTAACCAGTGTAGTCTGCACAAATATTAGGCTGATAGGACCACAACTTTCTAGTTTCCTCATCTCAATCTGTTTCAACCAGTGAGGTTTCCAAAAAAAGAAAAGTCCATTAGAAGAGTAATGTTTCCAGTCAGTGCAACCATGCATTAAAACTGTACACAAAGTAAGATCAGATTTTCACTAGCCTGACTGAGCCGGGCGGCAGTAAAGTGCATTTGCAAATTGAGTCGCTGTTTAAGCAAATGTCCGAGGCCAATTGCCTCCTGGATGGAAATGGAGCTGGTTCAGTAAATATCACTCTTGTTGACTGACTAATAAATGGGATGATAACACCATTGTCATCAGCATGAAAAGGCCCTCTCTGCCTTAGTAACAGACCAAATAATGAATACAATAAGCATTCTGGTGCTCATGCAATATAAAACCTTGGTTAAGCACAGTCACAGGGGGGAAGGGAAGTTACACCGAGGAAGCATTGCACATGTTAAAGTTTCAGCTTTGACTGTCCGGATGAATACGCGACTGCAGCCATATTGAAAATAAATCTCCCTGATATATTGACCTTTAAGCAAATATGTTTCACCATACTTTATACTTTCTTCGGTGTAATCTTGGCAGGGTGCTTTTGGCAAGACCTGAGGCACAGAAAAGAGATTCTAAACACGTATTATTTTTTCCCCGATACCATGTAAAATATATCCCTTGATGTAGCCAGCCATTGTGAATACACCCATTGTGGTACATTTTCTGTATTTAATTTGGTTAGAAGGATTAATATAAAATCATCCAAATAGTTTTGGTTTCAAGCTACATCTAAGACGTGAACTGTTTTTTTTTCTTTGCAGTGTGATAGGATTATTTTTTTAATAATGTGAAATGGATCAAAAACAAGTTAAATGTTCAAATCTGCTGGCATGAAATGGAGCAATTGGTTTAGTTCAGTTTAGTTCAGAGATACAGCGTGGAAACAGGACCTCGGCCCACCAAATCCATGCCGACCAGTGATCACCCATACACCTGGACAATTTACAGTAGCCAATTAATCTACAAACCTGCACATCTTCGGAATGTGGGAGAAACCGGAGCATCCAGAGAAAACCCACGTGGTCATGGGGAGAACGTACAAACACCTTACAGACAGCATCCGATGTCAGGATTGAACCCGGGCCTCTAGCGCTAAAAGGCAGCAACTATACTGCTGCACCACTGTGGGCTTTCTGAATTATTAGCTCAGGGCGAGGTGGAAAAGGGAAGCCAAGGGTTATCTCTGGGAGCCATCAGTAAATATCCATCTCCAAACAGGAGCACCGGAGAGATACCATCACATCTTCACCAACAGATAGCAGAGTTACTGGAGTACAAACATATCGGCAGTAGCAGATACAAAGAGTGGGGGATACCGTCACAGTTCCAAAACAGATACAATGCGACAAGCTGGGCCACTAGCATTTGTGAATGACTCAGATATATAATCCCATGATAAAACAACATCCATTGCATTCCTGCCTCATCCTATCCTTCGAACAGTGTCTTTGGATGCTTCACCTCATGAAAGTATCTTGTAGAAACGTACAAAATTCTTAAGGGGTTGGACAGGCTAGATGCAAGAAGATTGTTCCCGATGTTGGGGAAGTCCAGAACGAGGGGGTCACAGTTTAAGGATAAGGGGGAAGTCTTTTAGGACCAAGATGAGAAAAACATTTTTCACACAGAGAGTGGTGAATCTGTGGAATTCTTTGCCACAGAAGGAAGTTGAGGCCAGTTCATTGGCTATATTTAAGAGGGAGTTAGATATGGCCCTTGTGGCTAAAAGGAGAGAAGGCAGGTTCAGGATACTGAGTTGGATGATTAGCAATGATCATATTGAATGGTGGTGCAGGCTCTAAGGGCCGAATGGCCTACACCTGCACCTATTTTCTATGTTTCTAGGAAAGAAAAGGTAAACTAATTGTGTGACGTAATGGAAGTCAACTTGATGCGCTCTTCATCCATTGAAGGTTTTAGTGGCTATGAAAGTCACAATTCATTTTTTAATTTTTCTTGAATCTTTGACATTTCAGACTCTCATTCATCTGCAACTCAATCCAATCACCTATGCAAATCTGCAAGTTTTGTGTTTTGTGTTCTTGCAATCTTATGTTTTCAGAAGCTCTCCTATGTATTCACCACAACATTAGCAGATAACAATTAATGGTGGTCAATGTAATTCCATTGTCCTAATTAAAATGATGGATTTACCCTGACTACAAGTCTAGAACCCTTGGTCACAGTTTCAGCAAATGAGCAAGACATTTTGTACTCAAATTAAGAGAATCGGTACATCAATCAGGCATCTTAAAGTTCCAGGATTGTTGCAGAGCGCTTTCTTTCATTAAATTAAGCATGGGAAGGAGAGTCATGCCCTGTGACAATACAGAACCCTTGCTAAATGAAGGTGTACGATCCAAAGCTAGCATGATCTATGCTCGATAGTTTGCCATTCAGTCATGTCCAGATGAAGTACTGGAAACATATTTTGTTGTTGAGGAGTCTGTGGGCTCTAGATTAACATGGAGCCAGGTGCAGGAATGTTTCATCTTGTTATCTAAGAGACAATATATTGCATAGAGCCAGACAGCCAGTATTAGTAACAAAGTCTGTGAAATCCACTACCTCCCCCAGCACTTTGCATTATGTGTTTTTTTGTATGTAGGGATCCTCTTTACTAACTGTCAGTACACCATCACAGACATGAAATGAGTTATGAACACATCAATCAGTAGCTTCGGTTTGAACCTCCTTCTGACCAGACAGCAATATCATTGTGTCTCTTCACTGATAGAATAGAATGCTTACTACTATTATACAATGCCTTGGGTATTTTATGCTGCTTTTTCTCCTTATCTAAGAAAATATTAAATTTCCATGAGGCTCTCCAGATTGATTGCTGCATGGCAGGAATATCATATGGCAGGAAATTGGATCAGTTAGACTTGCGTAACAGTTTAGAAGAATATGACAGAGATATCAATGAAATGTACAAAATTCTGATGGGGCTAGACCGTCTAGATGGAGGGAGAATGTTTCCCCTGGCTGTAGAATTGAGGAAAAGTGGTTCAGGATAAGAGGGCAACATATTTAAGATACATTTCTATCTAAGATAGAATATTTAATATAAATTTCTCTCCTTGTGCCCAAATTTGAAGGGAATGGGGCATTTCTCAAGTTAAAGAAACTCAACAAAAGCGAATGTCTGTTACCAAACACATGGTTAAAATGCCAAGAAGATGAACAGGGTGAAAGATTTACCACTCGTCATCAATCACACCCAACAATCATTAACATCTACTGTCAGATCAGTAGAATTCAAGTAATTACAGAAAGCAGGAACTGCTTACAGTTTACAGAAAAAGACACAAAGTGTTGGAGACACTCAGCAGGTCAGGCAGCATCTCTGGAGAACATGCATAGGTGACATTTATCCTCCATGTTCTCCAGAGATGCTGCCTGACCTGCTCAGTTACTCCAGCACTATGTGTCTTTTCAGATAATTGTACTATATAATACTCCAAAATGCAAAGGAAAGATCAGCAATCTGATGTATCCCACCATTTTTGTTGGTCATTAAGTTTCAGGTAATTAGTGACTTAGATTTCGATGGTGAAAATGTAGCTAGAGATGTGGTTAGAATCTCTTTTTAGTGACAATCAGCACCTTGCACTTGTTTGGTATGAATGTTACTTGCTGTACAGCAGCCCAAGCCTGACTGTTATCGGGATTTTGTTTTATGCGGGGCATGAACTAATTAATTCACTGAGATTTTGAAAGTAGAAGTGAATATACTGTACCGATCAGTAAACACTCTCTTATGGGCTTTGATCTTTTGTAAGATGACAGTATTGCAGCTATACTGGCACAGCTTGACTAAATTGTTATAGGTTATGCGACAACAAACACTGTGCCCTAGGTGCAGGGCCTGTTACCTTTGCTGCAAACAGCAACCTCAGCTATTCTTTGACATCGCTTGGAGTGAATCAAATTTTCTGATAGATTATAAATTTTGGGAGGAGATGAAGATTGATATTCTACTCTGTACTTCCAGACGAAGTTAAGGTAAATCCTTCATCCTTGACAGGGCCGTACAGTGGCACAGTGGGCTGAGCTGTTGCCTCACAGTACCAGAGACCCAGGTTCAACCCTGACTTCAGGTGCTGTCTGTGTGGAATTTGCATGTTATTCCCTGTAAGCGCATCGGTTTTCTCCAGGTGCTCCGGTTTCCTCCCACATCCCACAGATTTATGTGTTTGTAAGTTAAATGCCCTCTATAAATTGCCCCTAGTATATAGTGTGTGGTGCAACAGTGGGGCACCACTCTATCTACTTCTGTTGCCACTTTCAGGGAGTTGTAGCCTTGGACCCCATCAATGCCATTTCCCCTTACATTTGACCTCCCAAAGTACAACGCCTCACACTTGCTTGGATTAAACTCCATCTGCCATTTCTCTGCCCATTTTTGTAACTGATCTATATCCCTCTGTATATTTTGACAGCCTTCCTCACAAACCACAACTTTAGCAATCCTGGTGTCATCTGTAAACTTACTAACCAACCATTCTATGTTTACGTCCATTTGGGGAATTAGGAAAGTTCTCCTGGTTTTCTGGTCAATATTCACATCCAGCTGAATTAACACAGATCATCTGATCCTCATCTTACCACTCTTGATGGAAACTGACAGGGTGACATTCTCTGTAGGCAGGCACAAAAAACTGGAGCAACTCTGGAGAAAAGGAATAGGTGACGTTGTGCGTCGAGGCTCTTCTTCAGATCTTGACATTTTCTGTACTGCTACAGACTACATTTCCTTATCTATGAAGCAGTATTGGAAATGTTTGAAGGCTTGGCACAAAAGTACGATTTTTCTTGCTGTCTGAGATAGATTGGCAGAATTATTGCAAAATAACAGAGCTGTTGTATTGTGTCCTAAGTTATTGGTGAGAATCTCAGACACCTACATAACAGGATATTTAGATGAACGTTACACCTGAGGTACTGAACCTCTGGTGTAATGATTGTATTTGAAATTAAAATACAGAAAGCACAAACTAATTGCAAGAAAATAAATATTGGGCTGTGCCCACTACTTTAAAGTTTTAAATAAGCTTCAAAGTAGAGTGCACTGCCCAATATTTATTTTTCTTGCAATTGGTTTGCACTCTCTGTATTTTAATTTGCAATACACAAGTACATCATGGCTGAATGGAAGATTACACGTACTGAGTACACAGGTTATTGTGTAACTCATATATCTAGGACGTTCACCGACTAAAGAGGTGTCATAAACATGATAAAATAAAGACGCTTGCATCCCCTGGTGGCCGCAGAGTGAAGTGACACCAAATCTAGAAAGCTGCACACAAGTATAAACGTCCGATTGTTAGACTGGAGGATAAAATAAAGGGACCTAGACATGTAGATGGGTTGGTGAGTAAGCTTGCTGACGACCACAAAATTGGAGAAGATGCAGACTGTGCTATCAGAAGTTACAGCAGGATATAGACCAGCTGCAGAAATAGGCAGATAAATGGCAGATGAAGTTTAATCTGAGCGAGTGTTAGGTGTTGCCCTTTGGGAGATTGAATGTAAGGAGAGAGTGTACAGTTATGGCAACACTCTTAACAGCATTGATCTGCAGAGCTGTTTAAGAGACGTTTCAATCAGCACATGGAAGTGCATGAAATAGAAGGATATGAATCCTGTTCAGGCAGATGATATCAGTTTAACTAGGCACCATTTTTAGCACAAATATTGTGGACCAAAGGGCCTGTTCCTGTACTGTACTGTTCGATGTGTAGGAAAGAACTGCAGATGTTGCTTTAAATCGAATGTAGACACAAAATGCTGAAGTAACTCAGCGGGACAGGCAGCATATCTGGAGAGTAGGAATGTGTGACGTTTTGGGTCGAGTCTCTTCTTCAGACTGATGTCAGGGGAGTGGGCGGGACAGAGATAAAAATGTAGTCGGAGACAGTAACACTGGTGGGAAAACTGGAAAGGAGAGGGGATGGTGAGAGAGAGAAAGCAAGGGCTACTTGAAGTTAGAAAAGTCAATGTTCATACCGCTGGGGTGTAAGCTACCCAAGCGAAATATGAGGTGCTGTTCCTCCAATTTGTGCTGGGCCTCACTATGGCCATGGAGGAGGCCCAGGACCGAAAGGTCAGATTGGGAATGGGAGGGGGAGTTAAAGTGCTGAGCAACCGGGGATCAGGTAGGTTAAGGCGGACTGAGCAGAGGTGTTCAGCGAAATGACCGCCGAGGCTGCGCTTGGTCTCACCGATATACAGGTTCTGTTCTGTTCTATGTTCGGTGTTCTATGTTTTGCTCTATATTTAGTGATTCCGTTATTATACTTCAATTTGTTTTGCACTACTTCAGATTGCACTACTATTTTTGCACCATTCTACTGTTTTGTAGAATGTACTGTATGTATTTTTGTATCTGTCATTATTATGTATACAGATTACTCTATGATCTTCATATGGACAAGGAATTTTCATTGCATCCCAGTGTATAGGAAGTAAACTAATCTGTAATCTATATGTTTTAGAAGCCAGTACTGCTTGTCCATTTTCAGCAATTTCAGACCCTGAGAACACACTGTGCGTAAAGATGGTCCCTGATTAAGTATTTTTGGATCAACTTGAGTTTATTCCTCATCAAAATCACTGTCCTTCTAATATCAATTTGCAATTAATTCCCATTCAACTAAAATCAGATATTTTCAAGTTAAAAGACATCTTTGTCTTGGCCTAATTAATAAATTGCAGAGTGTTTAAACATTAGGGAAAATATGGAGGGGGATTTAGAGAAAATAAATGATGGGAACCGTGTGGTCTAACCCTAGGGCAGTGGAGTCAGATTATTTTACGACAACAAGTGGGTAAGTGTGGCAGGAGTCAGTTAGCACCTGAGAGTGAGTAAGTGAGTAAGTGAGATCAGGCCTTGTGAAATTGGATTAGTGTAGCTGATCAACTGGTAAATTGGATTAGTGTAGCTGGGTTCTTGATGGTTGGCAGGGATGGAAAGTACAGAGAAATCTGTTCCATGCTGCGGACTATGACCCAGTTGAAAAAGGAAAAGTACTAATCATTCAGCCCCTGGAGGATGTTCTACTATTCAGTTTTTTCATAGTTAAAATATGTGTTATTTACATTCCATAAACCTTACCTATCAAGCAAACCACTGAGACATGTCTGCATATTTTAATCTGTCTGCAGTCACTCTACTCTTGGCATTTACTCTCTATATCCCCCTGTTCTCAAATGTCTCCCTTTTACACCCAAGTGTTTTCCAGTTACTCATCCCCAATATCTGAAGTGTAGTTTCCAGTTTATTTTATACATTTAAAAAAACGCAAGGAGTCGTTTTGGACCTGATTCAGATTTCCAACAATTTTGACAATGCAGTGTTTGTCCCACAGGGCTTTGTTGTGTTGGGTATGTGTTTGACCCAGTTCTTGGTCCTTTCCAATGAGAAGGTCTCCAGGAGACTGGCGGGATTAAGAGCCTCTGACTGTTCAGATGAAGTTTGTTCAAATGCCCCAGCCAGCCCCTCTGGAGGTGAGCAAGTGCCTGTGCTTTGGCTCTGTATCATACAGAGACTGCTCCAGGGACAATGCGCCGGATGTGGGTGTAGGACTTCCTGACGGTGACGCTCCCATGATGTGAAACGCCGCGGGGCAAGACACACTCCTCTGTCAGCTTTTGCTTCTCCGTGTCCCAGCAAAGCACTGTGGCGATGACCTCGTTCTTCTCATCACGGCCGCCAGTGATGAAGAGCTTGTTGTTGCATGCTGAGATCCCGCAGCTGGCCCGCTCATGACCAAACTGTGTGACCAGAGCCCATGAGTCCTCTGTGGGGCTGTAGCAGTAAAGGGCCTTCATGGCACCACCTAGGGAAAGAGAGAGAGAAATTCATGCTCTGGGAGTCATGAGTAGCTCAGAGATTACTGAGGTTTAGCTACCCAAAACCAAGTATGGAGGCTTGCTGCAATGGTGTTCTGGCTCATATACAATTATCACAATTGTACCAAAGTTCTCCTCTGCACATACCAAATGCCTCGCATCTCCACTTACCTATAAAACTCCCCTCCAATCTTTCACTTCATACCCACAGCATATCCCACAAGCAAACCCAGTCCCCTCCCCACATGTATACTCACGATGATGTACACCTTGCTTCATGTCATTGACCGTCTCACCATAAACCTCATCCTTCCAGCATACCTGACCATACATAGCCAATTTGCCACATCTCTCAATCCTACTTTTGGTCTCACATCATCTATAAACCACACAGCATGTTCCTAAACACCATCAACCTTCTTGCCTCATGCCCACCTCATCACCTTTCCATTTATCCTAATCCTGTGCTTTTCCTTCTGCGCATCTGCCTCAATCCTACCCGAGCACTTCTGTCAATAGCCCCATAGTCAACAATAGACCCACTCACCTTCTTACTCTGTCACACAACAGGGTTTAACCCACCCACTCAACATTTCCCCATATCATTTAATCCCACCCTGCCTTTTCACCCTAACCTTCAATCTTATTTTTCTCCAGAATCACATTGAGCTGGCCCCTTGACATTGTGTACACTGCCTGCTGCAGTGTCTTTTACATCAAATTAAATAGCCTTTTACAAAAGATTTCCCTTGGACTTCACCTATCTTTAACCTTCCTATCTTATCTCTGGCCTGTGTTCCATTCATCTGCTTATCAAAGCCCCCCCCCCCCCCCCCCCCCCCCCCCCCCCCCCCCCCCCCCCCCCCCCCCCCCCCCCTCCTCCTCTTTATTTCTACTCTTTCCAACTTACTCCTCCTGAAATTATAACTTGTGTCCTATGTTTTGCTCATCCAATTCTTCCAAAAACAATTCCTTCCATCATCCATGTTGCCGTCTTGGTTATGTTTTAAGTTTTCCATCAGACAGAGGAGAAATGAATCCTATGAAGCAGCTCTGAAAAGGCTCATTACCAACAAAGGATTACCCAGAAGGCACTGTTGTTTGCACTCAACATATGATAAACAGCCTTTTCAGCAGCAACTTTCTACACATTGGCATTGCACGTTACACTGGTGGCAACTGGCAAAGCCTAGGAGAGCTAAAAGCAGCTTAATTAAATCTGGCATTGTTCCCAAAGCCAGACCATTCAATAAAATGAGTTGCAGGTGAAATCTCAACCCTGATACAAATTAATAGCCAAAGGCACTGGCTCAAGGTAACTGAATGTTAGGTTGTCATTTATTACACTGGGCCTCAGTACTTTTCACTGATGTTTTGAGATCAAACATACAATAGAGTCTTTGTGCTGTGAATCTGAAACTCAGGGGTCAATGTAAAGGAAACATTGGCCTTGACTTTGCTAAATGATGAGCGTACTGATGGCTTAGCGCTGATTTGGTAAAACTTATCTGTGGTAATCCTCGCTGTGGGAACATGCAGAGGGAAATTTTAGTGCTGAAGCAATGCTCTTAAGATAAAAACTCAAAAATTACTTCTAAACACTTTTAGCCATCTATGATCATTCATTGAAAAAAATCTACCTTTAGCGAAAGTTTTAAATTTTAGAGTTTAAAAAGAGAATTTACAACCAAGAACCTATGTAAACTAAAAAAACTCAGCTGAGGTTCTGATGGCCATGCCCTCTCATTAAACCAATGGAAAATGCTGGCTATGTCTCCTCTTACCTGGTTCCTTGGTGAATCCATAATGTAAATATAATTTTTGTTTTTGTTATTTTGCAAAGACGTCCTTCTGCAGTTGTATAGGGCCCTAGTGAGACCATACCTGGAGTATGGTGTGCAGTTTTGGTCCCCTAATTTAAGGAAGGACATTCTTGCTATTGAGGGAGTACAGCGTAGGTTCAGCAGGTTAATTCCCAGGATGGCGGGACTGTCATATGCTAAGAGAATGGAGCGGCTGGGGTTGTATATTCTGGAATTTAGAAAGCTGAGAGGGGATCTTATTGAAACATATAAGATTATTAAGGGTTTGAACACACTAGAGGCAGGAAACATGTTCCCGATGTTGGGGGAGTCCAGAACCGGGTGCCATAGTTTAAGAATAAGGGGTAAGGCATTTTGAATGGAGATGAGGAAACTTTTTCACAAAGAGAGTTTTGAGTCTGGTGAATTCTCTGCCTCAGAGGGCAGTATCTCTGGATACTTTCAAGAGAGAGCACGATAGGGCACTTAAAGATAGCGGAGTCAGGGGATATGGGGGGGAAGGCAGGAACGGGGTACTGATTGTGGATGATCAGCCATGATCACGTTGAATGGCGGTGCTGGCTCGAAGGGCCGAATGGCCTACTCCTGCACCTATTGTCTATTGTCTATTTCCAATTCCCTAGCTGAATTCCATGATGTATTTGACTTTGGAGCATGTCCACATTAATGGATCTGCAACACCCTCTGGTTTCTTGTCCATATTCATGTAGACAGAAATCCAGAAGTTGACATCTGTTATATGGTGTATTGTTGGTGAATATACAGTGGCTTGCAAAAGCTTTCATACCCCTTGAACTTTTCCACATTTTGTCACGTTACAACCACAAACGTAAATGTATTATATTGGGATTTTATGTGATAGACCAACACAAAGTGGCGCATAATTGTGAAGTGGAAGGAAAATGATACATGGATTTCAAATTTATTTACAAATAAAAAACTGAAAAGTGTGGTGTGCAAACGTATTCAGCCCCGTTTACTCTGATACCCCTAAATAAAATCCAGCGCAACCAATTGCCTTCAGAAGTCACCTAATTAGTAAATAGAGTCCACTTGTGTATAATCTAATCTCAGTATAAATACAGCTGTTCTGTGACGGCCTCAGAGGTTTGTTAGAGAACATTAGTGAACAAATAGCATTATGAAGCCCAAGGAACACACCAGACAGGTCAGGGATAAAGTTGTGGAGAAGTCTAAAGCAGGGTTAGGTTATAAAAAAAATCCCAAGTTTTGAACATCTCACGGAGCACTGTTCAATCCATCATCTGACAATGGAAAGAATATGGCACAACTGCAAACCTACCAAGACATGGCCGTCCACCTAAACTGACAGGCCGGGCAAGGAGAGCATTGATCAGAGAAGCAGCCAAGCGGCCCATGGTAACTCTGGAGGAGCTGCAGAGATCCACAGCTCAGGTGGGAGAATCTGTCCACAGGACAACTATTAGTCATGCACTCCACAAATCGGGCCTTTATGGAAGAGTGGAAAGAAGAAAGCCATTGTTGAAACAAAGCCATAATAAGTCCCGTTTGCAGTTTGCCACAAGCCATGTGGGGGACACAGCAAACATGTGGAGGAAGGTGCTCTGGTCTGATGAGACCAAAATTGAAGTTTTTGGCCTAAATGCAAAACGGTATGTGTGGCGGAAAACTAACACTGCACATCACCCTGAACACACCGTCCCCACTGTGAAACATGGTGGTGGCAGCATCATGCTGTGGGGATGCTTTTCTTCAGCAGGGACAGGGAAGCTGGTCAGAGTTGATGGGAAGATGGATGGAGCCAAATACAGGGCAATCTTGGAAGAAAACCTGTTAGTCTGCAAAAGACTTGAGACTGGGGTGGAGGTTCACTTCCAGCAGGACAACATCCCTAAACATACAGCCAGAACTACAATGGAATGGTTTAGATCAAAGCATATTCATGTGTTAGAATGGCCCAGTCAAAGTCTAGACCTAAATCCAATTGAGAATCTCTGGCAAGACTTGAAAATTGCTGTTCACAGACGCTCTCCATCCAATCTGACTGAGCTTGAGCTATTTTGCAAAGAAGAATGGGCAAAAATTCAGTCTCTAGATGCGCAAAGCTGGTAGAGACATACCCCAAAAGACTTGCAGCTGTAATTGCAGCGAAATGTGGTTCTACAAAGTATTGACTCAGGGGGACTGAATACTTTTGCATGCCACACTTTTCATTTTTTATTTGTAATAAAATTTGGAAACCATGTATCATTTTCCTTCCACTTCACAAGTATGCACCACTTTGTGTTGGTCTATCACATAAAATCCCAATAAAATACATTTACGTTTGTGGTTGTAACGTGACAAAATGTGAAAAAGTTCAAGGGGTATGAAAACTTTTGCAAGCCACTGTAAACAGTTTCACAGACATCTCACTGCAAAATCTGGGCCAGAGCTACAATCATAAACCATTCATTCACTTCAGTCTTCAAATGTACGATAATTGTCTATTACTCGGCTCTGAAAAACTCAGTATCCTTTTCTAATAACTGATTGATCTGATTCTTAATAGGTTTAATTATTAAACATCCACAAATCTACATTGAAGTTTTGTGTATTTTCATTACCCTTTATATTTAAAAATCATTTTCCGGTCATACTTCTCAATACTTCCCTGTGCTAGAGGATTGTGACATCTTCCTCAATCTTAATATCTCATCTGTTTCTAATCTATCCTAATTCTTTTAGCATTTTAGTTACTTTCGTGTCAGCCTTCTACAAGCAAGTCAAGTAAAAACAGTGTTTTTCCACAATTTAACCGTTTAAAACCATATTGTCATTCTGAAGAATTGCTAGTTTACTGCAATACTTCTAACTGATCCTAAAAGCTTGGAACAACATGGGCTAATTTCCTTATTTGTAGTCCAGCCTCTTAAATTAAAGTTAACATTCCATTTGTCAATTTGTTTATGATTTGCCTGTGTTTGCATATATCATATTCCTCTTCTGTGCCTGAAGGATCCTATGTTCTTCCACGGTTCCTAGTTGTTTAACTTTCAGAAAGTGCTCCCAATTTTTCTAAAGTGGATTTATAATGGATTATCTTACACTTTGCTATGGAGTTCCATCTGCTAAGATTTGTCGATTTAGTTTAGTTTTAGTTTAGTTTATTATCACGTGTATCAAGTTACAGTGAAAAGCTTTTATTGCATGCTAACCAACGGAAAAATTATACATGATTCCAATCAAGTGCAAGATAAAGTCCAGTAAAGTCCAATTAAAGATAGTCCGAGGCTCTCCAATGAGGTGGAAGGTAGCTCAGGACCGTTCTCCAGTTGATAGGATGGTTCAGTTGCCAGTTGGGTAGAAACTGTCCCTGATTATTTTGATTATTAAATTATCTAATAAAATCTTAATGGGTTTAGAAATGCATAGAAGTAAAGTTAAGGCATAGATGAAACATGACCAGAATGAGGAGCTAATGGTCTTTGCAGTCCTAAATATCTCTCTGTTGTGAACTCATCACTCAGAACTCCACAGAAAGCAATCACATTCACATACCCACAACATAAATATGATCCTTGAATGTAACAGCATTGATGCACTTGGCTTCTATAGGCATAGGTGACTTTAGGCTCCACGTATTTGTTGCAGGATCAAAACACTGCGTCCTGTCTGTAGCCAGTTTCCCATTGGGTCCTCCTCCAATTATATATAGCCTCTTAAAATAGGTAGTAGCAGCAAATGAGCTCACATTTACGAGGAGCGGAACTCCCTGTAGCAAGAGGAACAACGTTAAACAAAGTATTTAAATGATTCATAGATTGAACAATAATCTATCTGAATATCATAGATAGACACAAAATGCTGGAATAACTCAGCAGGTCAGGCAACTACCATGGAGAACATGGATAAGTGACGTTTCGGGTCACTTATTTCTTATGACCCAAAATGTCACCTATTTCTTTTCTCTACAGATGCTGCCTAACTGGCTGAGTTACTCCAGCATGTCATGTCTATCTTCGGTATAAACCAGCATCTGCAGTTCCCCCCACACATTCATCCATGGGTTTGTCATCTTACCCAACTCTCCACGATTTCCCGACATCTCATTTTGAAAAGCACCTTATTTTGGTGTGAATTATGTACCAAGGTCATTAAAAGGTCATTAAGCATTTTTCCCATAGACGTGACAAACAGACACGGCAGAAATAGTTGCAAAGACAAACTGTGACACAGGAAGCAATGTGCGAAATGTAGAGAAAGTACACAAGGAAGCACTCAAGGCATTGTGGTTTGAGATTTGCATTGAGTTACTTGGTATTCTCCTTGATAGATACCTCAGTCCAGCAGTTGTGAAAGGAGTCGTACACTTCCACACTGTTGAGTCGTGTAATGCCGTCAAAACCTCCAACCGCATATACCTTGCCATTCAGAACGGCCATCTTGTGCCGCCACCGGCCAGTGTTTAAATATTCAACTTGAATCCATTTATTTAAGGAGGCATTGTACTTCCAAACTTCATGTTGAGTTTCTTTACCACCTGGAAAGCCCCACAGAAATATGAGAATGAATCTCCCATATACATAAATACACTGATCATTCCCAAGTACATTTATCATGGATGAAGCAAAAAATATTCCCCATCACTGGAGCCCGTGAACCTGTGCTTTTGCCCACTGGGCATGCTCAGATCTGCCCCGACTTCTCTGGGGAAACTGCATCGGTCTCCCCTGGACAGAGAAGATGAAAGGTGGGGACAGAGGCTGGGGTTGAGAGCAGCATTAAGATACCCAGAATGGTGATCCATCATTGTCTTTTCATCTCTTTGTGCTTTTGTCCTACCATCTGCCTATCAAAATCTGCAAATACTATAAAACTGACCCTGAAACCTCTTGCACTGCAAGTGGGAGCACAAACACCCACTGAAAAGATTAAGCTCAGATACCAAACACAGCCCCAAATTTGAGTGTGGATGCACAGGCCCAACTCAGGTATGTATGAGTAGGTCTGGAGTGGTGGAAACCATGCTATAGTTCATGCCAGTAATTTCAGACAATGCAGGTATTAGTGTAATTTGAACTCACTAATCTTCTTGGCGAAGAGACATATCTCACAACAGGCTCTGACTGATCAGCAAGATTGGACAAACAAATGAAATGACATAAATATTGCCTGGACACATCAAGGGAACTGGCGAAATGACAGTATTTTTAAATAACATGGTTACAGTAAGTTGAATGGCCTTCTGTGTTGTTACAATCCGATTTAATGAAAGGTTTCATGTACATTCCCTTGGGTTTTGAAGGCGGTTAGATATGCAAATTGTAAAAGTTTCAACAGTTGAACTGTTTTGAATTTTGCATATTTCACCACATTCAAAAAATTTTAATGAAAAACAGAAAAAAGAACAAAGTATAAAACTTACAATAAATCAAATAAATTTTCTTGATTATAGTATAATAATTGGGAAAAAAATTAATACTAACATTTTGGAAAAATCCAACAACCTCCACAATTAAAATGTGGATTACGGAAATGTCTGAGACCTTACACTTGGAAAAAATTAGACTTGTCTTAATTGACAAATCAGAACTATTTGCTAGAATATGGTCTCCATTTATTGATTTTCTAAAAGGGTAAATTGATTCAACACGGAAGCTGGACTGAAACTTGAGTCCAGGACTGGATGAATAATTACACTTTATAATCTACGGACCTATCTCCAAAATTGTGTTATTGGTAATCTCCTTTGTTCTCTATTAGTTTATAGTTTCCTTTTTTTTTTTCTTGTTTATCTTTTCTCTCTATCGCTCTATCTTTCAAAAAAATGTTTATAAAAAATAGAAGCTTTGTATATATGTAATTGGTAAGTAAATCGTGTTTTGGTTATTATATATATAAATAATAAATAAAAATGAATAAATAAATAAATAAATAAATAAATAGATAGATCAATAAATAGATAAAGATATAAAATGCTGGAAATAACAGGTCAGGACACATCTGTGGGAAGAGAAACAGACTTTCAAGTCAACGTTAACTAATTTTCTCTTCCCACAGATGCAATCTGACCTGTAGAGTATCTCCATGATTTCCTGTTTTTATTGTAGATTATCTAACATCTGCAGTTGTTTTTATTTTATTTTTGCAATTAAAAGTTAGTTCTGGAGCGAATCTGGAGGAGAATAAAAAAAATAGAATAAGATATCAGTTTGGTGGCATAGCGGCAGAATTGGTGCCTTACAGCGCCAAAGACCCGGGTTCGATCCTGACTATGGGTGTTGTCTGTACGAAGTTTGTGCATTCTCCCCGTGACCTGCATGGGTTTTTTCCGGGATCTCCGGTACATACTCCAATACTCCCATACTCCCATACTCAAAGATGTACAGGTTTATATGTTAATTGGCTTGGTATAATTGTATATTGTCCCTAATGTGTGTAGGTTAGTGTTAATGTGCGGGGATCGCTGGTCAGTGCAGACTTGGTGGGCCGAAGAGCCTGTATCCATGCTGTACAACTAAACTAAATGAAACAAAACCCCATGAAATCAGGTAGCACTCTTTTGCATGATGCCCCTCTGGTCTGAATTGGTCTGAAGAAGGGTTTTGCCCCGAAACGTTGCCTATTTCCTTTGCTCCATAGATGCTGCCGCACTTGCTGAGTTTCTCCAGCACTTTTGTCTACATGATGCCTCTCCCTCCTTCTCCCCCCCCCTCCTTCTCCCCCCTCCTTTCTCCCCCCCGTCCCTTCTCTCCCTCCCCCCCCCCCCCCTTCTCCCCCCTCCTTCTCCCCCCCCCCCCCCACCCAAAAGGAAGTGGACAGTGGGAAAGATGAACTGTTCAAGACTAGAATGGAACAATATTGTTCAGCAAGAAAGAGGATGACTTTGGATCTGGATGAATGAGTTGAGGGGCAGAGCAGTGTCCATGATTGACCTGGATCAAAGGACTGAGTGGCCAACCCCAGACCCGTTTTAGCAATGAGACTGGCGAGGACAGTAGGCAAGCAGGAAGGCAAGAAAAAGCCCCTGTTAACCTGTGGGAATTAATAGCACTATGGAGGAAGCTGTGTTGACAGGTTAAATGCAACACTAATTCATAAATACCAAAATTAGCTTTTAACAAATATCCTCTTTGCATCTTCGTTTCCTCCCAGGATGAAGTTTACAATTTTTTTTTCAACATTGAACTCTTTGAAAGTAAGCTTGGCAATGCGCCAATTAGTGTGGAACTTCCATTGGATTTATTTTCGGAACAATGGTTAAGAGAGCTGTTGGATCCAGCAATGGCACATGTGTAATCTGGTGTTCTGAATTTTTTGGTTCATTAAGCTGAGACATTCTTGACCTTTGTAAAGTTTCATATTTCCTTATGACAGATAAGGAAGCCATTCAGCCCATCTCCCTTTTCACTGTCCCAACATTCCCTGGCAGGTGAGGCCATTGGTGAGGAAGATAGGAAAGCACGGAGGAAGAAATAGAGGTTTTGATAATACAGTAAACCCTCGTTATTACAGACCTATTTATGAGGTTTTGGTTATAGTGGACAGACCTACTGACCTTCACTGCCAGGCTGGGTTGCCGACGCCATCCTCAGCGCCGACCCTTACCTGCACTCCAGCCTGCGAGCCGCAACCATTAACTCCACCGATCCCCACCTCAACTCACCTGGATTTCAGGCCGAGTTCCAAGCTGAGAGTCTGAAGAATGGTCTCAACCAGAAACGACACCTATCCATGCTCCACAGAGATGCTGCCTGACCTTCTGAGATTCTCTAGCACTTTCTGTTGTTTTGTGTATTAACCAGCATCTACAGTTTCGTGTTTCTACCATTTACACAATGATACTCTATTACTTGGTAATCTCTTATTAGGTTATAGCAGTCAGTTGGCATTAACGGTAACCCATTGAGCCATCTCTCTACACGGGTATCCTTCCTATTTACATCAGGAACCAGGGTGGAGAGTGCCGCACTAAGCAGTCAATACAATTGTTTTGTTTACGGCAGCTCAGGGAATCCCAGGTGCCTGTCATTCCCGTTGTTTGGAAAAGTCCATACTCCATGTGCACATGAAGTGCAAACCTGGGCACACTTGTGCAGATGAGATCGCAGCTGGTTTGAGTATTTGAAGGGACTGTTCCTCAGGTTCTGGCAGCATTTCAGCTTCCGACTCCTGTTCGACTGCCACCCAGTATAAATAGGGCCAAGTCAATCAGAGGACTTTCTCACCAACCTGATTCTGAACCTGACCGTTTACAGGTCCCAGCAGGCCACCAGAGGATCCATCGAAGCTGACCACCTGCCTCTCCTCCAAGATGATGTCTGTGCCAAAGTGGAGAGGGTTCACAATGGCCTCTGGCTTACAGGAGACCTTGCAAGTTTAGTGGCCACTACAAGGGTTAGAGTTCAACCTGGACAATGAGGGGAGCATTTTAGTTTAACCTCTGCGTTAATCTTGTAAATAAAGTTATTGTGAAACAAAATAAACAAATTATCTAAAATGGGCTCAGTTCAAAATAGAAGGAAAAATATTGCGGAGACACAAACTAATGCTCCCTTAGCACTGTCCCCCATTACCAATGTGCTGAGATTCATGGGTGTTCTAGTCCCTGTAATGTGCTGCAATGGCAATCCGCATTTCACTACACCTTTGTATCGCACCTTGATGTTCGATAAGTAAACAAATACGGACAACGGATTAACTAACTATTATTAGCTAACAATGGATTAACTAACTTAACTATCTCAAACCTGCAGCTCACCTGAGATGTAGACCTCATTGCGGAAAGTGATGCAAGCAAATTCCACCCATTTCTTGTTCTCGCTCTCCATCTCCTGCTCGGTAATCGGCAGCTTGGCAACCTCCAGGCGACTCCGCCTGAGAGGATCCAAGCAGGTTACCTCTGCCACAAACTTCTCATCCTTCGTACAGCCGCCGATTATCATGAAGACCTCTGACTGGAACTCCTGCATCCTGGGCTTCGTCCTCTCTGAAATAATCTGTACACAACAAAGGGGAGGTGGGGACACCAAGTTAATCAGGTTTTCATTTGCTGTCGCATTAGATTAAGGTAAATGTAAAAATTGGACATCTTTATTCGACCATTCAAAGTTGCCAAGCTGATTTCAACCACGTCTCAACCATAATTTGTCCAATAGTGTTTCACAGCGTTATATATCTTGGTAACAGACTTTTTTGGCTGAACTCATGCATGCCAACCAAAATGGCCATCCACATCAATCCCATTTGCCAGCATTTGGCTCATGTTCCTCTCAAACCTTCCAGGCTATCTACCTGTCCAAATGTCTTTTAAATATTAAAATTGTGCCTCCCTCTCTGGCAGCTTGTTCCATATACCCATCACCCTCTGTGTGATAAACTTGCCTTCGGGTGCCTTCTAAATCTTTCTCTTACCTTAAGCCTATGCTCTGAAGAAGGATCTCAACCCAAAACGTCACCTATTCCTTTTCTCCTGAGATGCTGCGTGCCCCGATGAGTTTCTCCAGCTTTTTGTGTCTATTCCAGTTTTAGTCTCACCTACCGTGGGGAAAAAAGACTATGACTGCCTACCCTATCATTTAACAAGTGTCGAATATCAACAATGAGGTGGGTTGGGAGATTGGGACTATACCCTTAACTTTTGAGGGGTCTGTTCAGTAGTCTGGTAATGGCAGGGGAGAAGCTGTTCCTGAATCTGATGGTACGTGCTTTCAAGCTTTTTGTATCTTCTGCCCAATTGGTGTGGGGAGAAGAGGAACAGCCTGGGTGGAAATGATACTTGATTATGTTGGCTGTTTTTCCAAGGCATCGTGCGGTGTAGATTGAGTTAATGGTGTGTGCGTGTGGGGGGGGGGGGGGGGGGGGGGATGGACAAGGCTACATCCACAATGCTGCAATTTCCTGCTGCCATGGGCAGTCCTGTTGACAAACTTAGATAATCCCATTGGCCGAATTTCAATGAAGCCAAAGAGATTAACATTGAAAAACAGATGACCTGGTTGATACCATATTCCTGTTTTGTGGACTTTATGGTGCACAAATTGGCTGCCATATTTACTACATGAGCACCATAACTATGCTTCATAAATAGTGTTTGGCTGTAAACAAGAATCCTCTCCTCTCCTTTCTTCCTCATTCCTCCTCTCCTTCTCCAACTGTATAGAGGAAAGGCCACAGGAAAAATTAATAGGGGAATGGGATTGCTACGGGGGTTAACATAGACATGTTGGGCCGAATTGCCCTTCCTGTATCTTTAGGAAGTATGGACTTTCAATACCTGCCTATTTGCTGGTTAAACATGATCATTCATTTCTGACCACTCCTCTAGACTGGTAGTGCTGAAATAGAGCTATTGATGTTTTAAAGTACCACTGGTTTTATGCTTCTTCCTTGGTTTTAAAATGCTGCTGATTACAAAGCCCTGATATTTTGAAGCCGTTCTGGATATCTGCCATGAAAGCAGCTTGAATTTTGAATGTTGTAGTATATTGGGTCATAGAGTCATACAGCGCTGTGGAAACAGGCACTTTGGCCCAACTTGCCCACACTGACCAATATGTCCCATCTAAACTAGTCTCACCCGCCTGGCTTTGGTCTATATCCCTCCAAACATCCTATTCATGCACCTGACTAAATGTTTCTTAAACATTACTATTTTGGATTGGTCTTCACTATAGAAGAAACTAAATACATTCCAATAATAATGGATACGAGGTTATGTGAGGGGTGGGGGGAAGGAAAGAAGGCAAAATATTCTCCACCACAAGAAAAAAAACCAAGGCAAACTAACGGGGTTAAAGCCAAAGATCTGATAAAAATTAAAAAAAATTGCAGATGCTGGAAATATTTAATAGGAACAAAAAATGCAGGAAAAACCCAGTTGGTCAGAAAGCAGCTGTGGAAAGAGAGACAGTTAGCTGAAATACTAACTATACTTCTTTCTACAGATGCTGCCGCACCTGCTTCCTTTCTGCTTTTATCTCCAAGGCCTGGTAGGCTGCATTCGAAGGACCTAAAGGGAGATCATTGCAGAAGAAAATGAATCCTTCAGTTGTAATTTACCAAAATTCACTGGATTCTAGAGAGGTCCCTAAGGACTGGAAACATGCAAATGTACACCAATATTCATGAAAGAAGGCAATAGAAACCAAGGGTGCATTGGTCAATTAGCAAAAGGAGGTAACAACAGGAGGTAACAACAGAACATACATTTGCATGTTCTTTGAGGATATAATAATCAGGATGTAAAGTAGATGGATTGTATTGGATTTTCAATACAATCGATATTGATAAGGAGCCGCATAAAATGTTATTCTCTGTCCTGACCCAAAACGTCGCCTGTCCATTCCCTCCAGAGATGCTGCCTGACCTGCAGAGTTACTCCAGCACTTTGTGTTCTTCCTTTTAATTCACATTTTCTGTCAATCAATCAATCAATCAACCAATCGGTGTTATTTGTCATATACACATATAAGTGCAGTGAAATTAATTTGCCAGCAGCGGTACAATCAAAAAAGAACACACAATAAGATTTAACACAAATATCCGCCACAGCATTCTTCACTGTGGTGGAAGGCACAATGTACAGTCAGTCCTCCTCCATTGTTCACCCGTGGTAGGGGCCAAAAACCTCCACAGTCGCCGCTACGGGCGGCCGGATGTACAGACCTTCTCGTCGGGACGGTTGAACACACTCCATGACTTGGAGGTCCCGAATCGGCACTTTCCTACCACAGACCATGAATTCAGGATGTTGTAGGCCGCAGGCCGGCGATCGGAGCTCTTCTCTGGCTATCCCCGGCGAGGGAACCCAGGCTCCGGATGGTAAGTCCACGCCGCGCCCGCGGCTAGAAGCTCCGCAGACCACGGCTTCAGGATGTAACAGTCTGCGGGCCAGCGATCGGAGCACTCCCTTCTGGCGACCCCGGCAAGGGCTCGCCCGCTCCGCGATGAAAAGTCCACGATGCACCCGCTGCTGAAACTCGGGGCCCGACTCCGGGAAAGGCCACTCCAATCCATGCTGTTAGGCCGTGAGGGAGGCGACATGGAAAAAGTCGCCTCTCTGTGGAGGAGACGACTGAAAGTGGTTCCCCCCTTACCCCCCCCTCACCACCCCTCACACAAGACACACCGAGAGGCACTAAAACAAACATTTGGACACACAAAAAAACCCCAAAAAGTAGAAATAACGAACATGCTGCTGGCAGGGCAGCCATCTCACAGCACCCCCACCGACCTTCACTCTGGCAATTTATACATCCAAAATTTTCATTCGGCTCTCCATCATCAATATTCCTATTCTTGCTCCGCTCTACTGGTTCCCAGCTCAATAACATTTAAAAATCCTTCACATTCTTCTGTGGCTCGCCATTGCAAACAACATATTTCCTGTGAGATATTAAACCAAGCACTTATCTACTCTCTCAGGTGGATGCAAATTACCCCACTGAATTACTTGTAAGGAGAGCAGTGAAAACTGCCTTGGGCTTGTGACCAATACTCATCCTCAGCCAGAAGCTGACAACGTAGGTATGTGGAACGAGCTGCTGGAGGAGGTAGTCGAGACAAGTACCATAACACCATTTAAAAGATATTTGGACAGATACATCGATAGGACAGGTTTCTAGGGATAAGGGCCAAACATTGGCAGGTGGGACTACTGTAGATGGGGCATCTTGGTCGGCATCGGCAAGTTGAGCCGAGGGGCCTGTTTTTGTGCTGTATTCCTCCATGACTATATAATAATGCATTGCAATATTTCATGCACTTTTGTTGTGGCCGAACTGTATGGCATTACATTATTTAATGCAATTTTGTTGTGGTCAAACTGTAACGCATTGCATTATTTCATGCAATTTTGCTGCGGTCAAACTATCTGTCAGAGTGCTGACATAACAACAGTGGTACATTGTAACAGTAAAGACTTGGAAATCCTGGAGTCTGCTGGATAAATAAAAATCTTTCCTTTTCCAATATCCACAGCCACCAGTACAAAGTAGAAAAATTGAGCAAACCAAGTTAGAATGACCGAGTCTGTGCTGTGGGTTCCGACCTCATTGCCTGATAGATGGTACATCCTGGCTTCTTGCAACAGAGGGAACACGTCTGGGTTTTTCCACACAAGTTCATCGCCTTCCACCCACTCTACAAAGTACCAGGGGTCCAGGAGCGGCAGGCGGACATGTCTCAGCACCTGGCACAGCAGGTGCTTTCTCTCGGGCTCTCGGTAACGCACCCAGCGCATCACCGTCTCAAACACCTGCTCCTCCTCGGTGACGCAGAGCTCGTCGGCGCCCAAGATTTCCGTCAGGATCTCCGCCGGCAGCTCCAGGAATTCCTCGTGGTTCAGCACTTGGGGGAAGTTCTGCACAATATAGTTCTGCACGGATTTCCTCAGCCTGTCCAGGGAATGAGTGTCAGCCAGCCGCAGGATGCCCACGCAATTGTCCGGGTGAAGAGCCTCACTGAGGAAGTTGGCGCAGGCATCCACCATCCGCAGGAACTGTTGGACAAACAGACACACAGTCAGCAAACCTGCAAGAATGCACCTCCCTCTGTTAAAGCTGCCCCATCTATTTATTTTGTATTTGCTGATTCTCACTGGGCTCAACCCTGCAGAGACTTACAATCTTTGCATGTTGTTACCCTTCAGGTGTGAGCCTGAATAAAGTGCATAAGGAACAATTGTGCCATGGGATAAATTCATGGCTGATTTAACTTTTGTTTCACCTCTACCAACTTGCCTATTCCTCATATTGTTTGATTCCCCCTAAGGCTAAAAGTATTATCCATTACATGTAATTAATATAATTGAATTTAGATGAATATAATCAATATTGATATATTCAAGAGAGTTCGATACAGCTCTTAGGGCTAACGGAATCAAGGGATATGGGGAGAAAGAAACGGGGTACTGATTTTGGATGATCAGCCATGATCATATTGAATGCAGGCTCAAAGTTCTGAATGGCCTACTCCTGCACCTATTTACTACGTTTCTATGTTTCTAATATTACATAAGACTCCTGGGTACAAATTCCAATACATTCACGATTGAAATCCCTTCACTTCTGCGCTGTATCTTGAAACTAACTAAACTATTACCTAATTGTCTCGATTAAATTCCATTTGCCGCTGCTCCACCCAACTTTCCAGAAGATCTATGTCCTTCTGTGCCTACGACAAACATTCTCACTGTCTACAAATCCACCAATCTATGTGTCATCATAAGCTCGCTTATCAAGACACAGGCATTCTCATCCATGTCATTAGTATGTAAGTTGAACATTAAAGTTTGAGCGCCCATCCTAATGGTACACCATTAGTTACAGATTTACGGATGGAGAAACAACACACACCACTACATTCTGCCTCCAATAACCAAGCCGATTTTAAAACCATTTTGTCAAGACATCTTGGATCACATGTGTCCACACTTTTTGGACTTCTGGCCTAATCAATCAATACATTAAAGGATAGCAGCTCTTGTGATGTGTCATGACTGCAGTATATGGGAGTTCCCGGACTACTATGAAAATTCATCTGCAGTAATTGTTTGAAATGGTTGTTTTGTAACTGTAAATGGCAACCCCTCGTGATAGAATCATCTGATTTCATCAATGGTCAGGAACAGGGGAGTGTGATTGCAAGTGAGGTAGGTAAGGGAACCAAGGAGGGCAGGAGCCTCAGTCTTTGAGTTTGTGGTTGCTGTTTAAATGCAGATGAGAGCTGAAGGGTAGCTAACCCATTACACCATGTTACAGGAAACCACTCATGAGGGAGCATCACGCACGAAACAGTGATATTAGGGAACAATGTACATCTGATCTAAATAGTGGGTGGGTGGGAGAAGGTTTTCAAAGTTGAGAAGTTATGTTTAATCTAAGACTAGCTTGATGGAATGTTTTTAATGGGTAAATAGATCATAACCCACTTATCTCAACACAGAAGAAAGCTATTCAGCCAATGCTTTCACAGAAGAACTATCCCATTTGCCCCAGTATGACATTCCCTATTTCCCTATACATCACCAATTGATTCTTTTGCCACTTACCTGTAATTTACGAGGATACGAATAACATCTCAGAAATAATTGTACATCGGGAATTGAAAAACAGGAAGAATTGAAATAAACTACAATCACCAGTGCAGTCCTATAGAGTAAATTATTAGAGTTGCAATCTCACCGCTCTTTGGACCCTGATGAACTTCATCTTAGAGTCTTTATAAAAAAGACCAGTAAGATAGATGTTTAAGAAGGAAATGCAGATGCTGGAAAAATCGAAAGTAGATAAAAATGCTGGAGAAACTCAGCGGGTGAGGCAGCATCTATGGAGCGAAGGAAAAGGTGACATTTTGGGTCGAGACCCTTCTTCAGACAGATAATATGTTGATTTTAATTTTACAATATTGTCAAGATTCACAGAGTTTTATTAGACTTGAAAGTAGCAAGTATTACTCCACATTTCAAAATGGGAAGGAGACAGTTCGCAGGAAACTACAAGCAATGTGTCAAAGAGAGGACACGGTGTTGGGAAATAACCCAGATAAGAGCAGTTATGAAAACCGTGGGGGAGGATCTAGGAGAAGTGGTCATAACATGTAATGACTAAGAATGAAATATAATGTTACAGTTTGGAGAAAAAGTCAACCACAAGGAAACAAAGATGAAGCTGAATTAGATAAAGTAGTAAAATTGTGGGGGCAGGAAGGCATTTCAATAACATGCAATAATGAAAGTAAATGGGTTTAGAATAAATGCAGTATGTTCCTGTAAAAAAGGGAATAAAACGCCTAAGAATGGGATGCTACAATCGAGTAACAATGGGATGCCACAAACAAATAACAAACGTTAAACTAGACATCTGGAGGGAGACCAGAAAGAGGAATCATTAAAATGATTAAGAAACTAGCTGCTTGGCTGCTTCCAAGATGGCTCCCAACCCATGTGACTATATGCGTGCTAGCCACAAAAGCAGATCTACAAATTCATATTACAATAGCTCAACACTCTTAAATCTCTATTCCTTCAGCAACACTTCTCAGTATAACCATGATCACTAAACATTATTCCCTTACCATGTATCTATACACTGTAAAATGGATTGATTGTAATCATGTATTGTCGTTCTGCTGACTGGTTAGCGATCAAGAAAGGCTTTTCACTGTACACATGAAATAAACTAAACTGAGCTGTTGGATACGGACAAACTGAATGAATTATGTTTAAGAGCACATATAAAAATGATAGCAAGTAAGAGAGAGTGATGAAAATGTACATCTTAGTGATCGTGAGGTGGATGAAGCGGGTGCATTTTATAATTAAGGGTGAAGGAAAGAAGAAAATCAGGTACACATGGAGCCATGGATGGGAGAACGTTGGAGCAGAGGGAACTTCTTTAGAATGTAATATAGCTAGGCCAAATAACACAATTCTCTACAAAAGATCATTGCAGACTTCAAGTTGAGAAAGCTACTGCAGATGCAGCAAGATTTACCGATGTGAAAACCACATCATCCTCCTGTTGACTGACTCATCAGGACTTGTGCATCTTGAAACCTTCAGAGATACCAGCTGCAAAGAACAAACAACTAAAAAGTAACAAACAAGTTCACTTCTCAAGAGAGTAAGGGATCTAAACACTTGTCTCATCAGTGGAGACTCGGCTAACTTTAGGGAAGTGTGAAGCAGAAGAAGGCTGTGGAACAGTTTCATATCAAATCAAGTGACACTGAGTGGAAGCTGAGAAATGTATTATTCCATGCTATGTGACTCGTTTTATGGTTCCTCGTTCGGAAAAAACAATGCACTATTTGCAGTTTAATGCAAATAATTCTGTTTGAATCAGTAGTTCCACAAACTGGTTGCAATCAGGTGCAAACAAAAGCTATTTCCTGATAAATCTTAAGTCATTGTCCGCAACAGGGTAATAGGTTGCAAACAGAGAGGATTATCAATATATCCACACCACATCTCCTCCAGTCACTTGTGAAGAGCAATAGGGTTAGACCTTCCATAGCCATTGATCTCTCCTCCTATTGACCTCTGCCCATTGCATGCAGATAGTTATCAGCCACTGCTCTGCATGAATACCCCTCAACAATTAGAATCAAACAGTCTGACTTATAGCCCATATAGTTAGGTGTGGCATGCCCTGCCATTTTAAAAGGTTATTTTGGCCAGTGGAATTCGCCCAGGTGGTTGATTCAGAGCACATAATTTTTATACCATTGGTAGATTTTTATCCATGTTTTAAGTTGATTGCTACCATGAACTGCAACAGCTGCAACCATAAGCCAGTGATTGGAGAGGAAATTTGAATGGTATGAATGAGCCAAAATAAAAATGAGTAGACAAATTATGTTGGTTTTGAAGACTACAGGAAAAGGGTGCAAGCTCATGGTCAGACTTTGCCAACGATGAAAGCTAAATAGAAGGGAGCTAGATATCTGCTAACAGGTAACAGGACCGAACTCCTGTACAGTGGCTAGTGAATTTAACTGAGGCTATATAATCTGCCTTTATGGAGAGTGATCCAGTGTACCATGGCATTGGGCAGCCCAATAGTGCAGCTAGTGGAGTTGTAGTGGCTAGGGACCAATGATCCAAGTTTAGGACTGACCTTCAACGCTGTCTAAAAGTTTTCATGTTTTGAGAGAATTAAAGAGAGTGTCAAGAGTGTTTGATTGTCATGTGTGCTGACAATGGAACAATGATATTCTTACCTGCAGCAGCCTTGCAGCCAATAAATGAATAACCTTCATAATAGTACAAAAAGACAAAGTCCACAGTGCAACCAAAGACAGTCCATAGAAGTTGCTGAGGTGAAGTGCAGTGTTATGTGGTGTTCATGAAATGGATGGTCGTTACTATTCTTGAAATTGGTGGTCACAAAATTTTTAGTCTCCTGTACTTTCTTGCCAATGGTAGGAGCAAAATGAGAGCATAGCTGGGGTGATGTGGGACTTTAATGACCACGGGTGAACATCAAGGAACATCAAAGAGGAGGATGACTGAACTTTGAGCCTTCACTTACAGTGGGAAACTTTGATTCCGCTGTGTGGGGATGATTATGTTAAAGACTATTGTGTTCTGTGTTCATTTTTTATTCGTTTGGCTGTATGATGACCCCAAATTTCACTGTACCAATTGGTACATGTGACAATAAATGTCTCTTGAATCTTGGATGTCTCTTGAATCTCGCTCTTGAATCTCTTGGCTGCCTTTTTGAGGCAGTGCCTCCTCTCGATCTCTTCAATAGTGGGGAGGTCAGTATCTGTGATGGGCTGCGCTCTGTCTGTTCTCTGTTCTTCCCAAAACTGTGTGGATTTCTTCTGCTTTTTTATCTCACATCCCAAACGTGTGCATGTAGGTGGGTTACTTGGGCATTACAGATGCCCCCCTAGTGTTTGGGTTATTGGCACATTTTGGAGTAAGTTGATGAGAATGTGTGGGGAATTAAATGGAATCAGTGTAAATTTGTGCTTGACGGCCAGCAAGGATACAATGGGCTAAAGCGCCTGTTTCCATGCTGTGCAGCTATGAAAAAAAGGGTCTCAGTACAAGGTAGTAGCTCAACTTTGAAAGGAAGAGTGCAAAGAAATGTGTCAAAAGTTTGGATCATGACCACTTTTGGGCCAAACACATCTGTCCCTATGGAATGGCAGCAAAAGAAACAAAAAATCGCGACTGCTACCAAAAGGTTTTAACATTGCTCACCTGAAATAGACTGGCAGCTTCTAAAATTCTCTGGACATTCTGTTTGGTGATGTAGACTTTGCTGGTGTAAGTATAATCCAGTAATGTCTCCATGGTACTGGCATCGACTCCTTTGATCGTTATCTTTTCTTCATGTTTTTCTTTAAGATCATTACAAAACATTGCCCTGTGAGAAAAGGGAGATCTCATATAAGATTCACCAACATTTTTTTCTCTCTGCCAGTTCTGTACTTCCTTTCATTGAAAGTGCAACACTCAGAGGCAAGTATGTGGTGATGCAGATTTCATTATTTGTGCTACTGTCATTGTTTCATTTTGCTCCCATAATCTTGTGAAGCCACACATCACAAAGAAAGCCTTTCAGTCTTCCACACTAATCACCAAGCACCCATATGCACTAACTCTCTGGTCTTCTTCTTCGCAATTCTGCTATTGTATCTTATTCTAATTTCTTGATAATCTAATTTCCTATGAATCCCTGAATACTTAACCCAGAAAGTATGGAGACAGCAAATTGCTGCCTTTGCAACACCAGGTGCAGTGGTAGTGTCGTTGCGGTATAATGTCAGAGACCCTGGTTCGATCCTGTATATGGGTGCTGTCTGTATGACATTTGTGCGTTCTCCCTGTGACCACGTGGGTTTTCCCTGAGTGCTTTGGTTTCTTCCCATGTTTCAGTTTGTGGGTTAAATGATTTCTCTAAACTGCTCCTAGTGTGTTGGATGCAAAACTGGGATAACATAGAACTGGGGTACAGGTGATCGTTGGTCGGTGCGGACTCAGTGGGCCAATAGGTCTGTTTCCACGCTATATCTCTAAACTAAACATACTATTCAATCTCTCTTCCTAGAATAACCCTCAAGCCTAGAATCAATCAATAAAACCTTGATACATACCCTTTAAAGCAAATGTATTCCTCCAGATAAGATGACAAATACTGCACACTGTGCTCCAACTCACCAAAACTGTATATTTATAGCAAGATGTCTTTATTACTAAACTCCTGTCCCTATGGCGTAAAGGTTTACATATAATTTAACACCTAATTTTGGATGCAATTGTATAGTTCTGGGATGGCTGGTTAAGGTGAGATCTTCCAAAGGCTGATTTTGTTTCAGATTTAACTTTAGAACATAGAACGGTACAGCACAGGAACAGGCCCTTTGAGCCATAATGTCTGTGCTGAATATGATGCAAGGTAAACTAATCTCTTCTGCCTGCATGTGGTCCATATCTCTCCATTTCCTGAATATCAATGTGCCTATCTAAAAGCTTCTTAAATGTTAATATCATAGCTGCCTTCACCAATACCCTATCAGCCAGCATGTGTTCCAGGCACCCACCACTCTATGTGTAACAAGACGTGCCTTGCACATCTCCATGAAATGTTGCCCCTTGCACCTTAAAGCTATGCTGTCTAGTCTCTGATATTTCCACCCTGATTGTCTACCCTATCCTCTCATCAGTCATGGAATTGAATATAGAAGTTAGGATGCTATGTTACAGTTGTACAAAAGGTCATAGGTTTAAGGTGAGAGGGGAATGATTTAATAGGAACCTGAGGGAAACATTTTCATTGGGTGGTGGGTATATGGTATAAGCTGCCAGAGAAGTAGTTAATGCCAGTACAATAACAACATTTAATAGACATTGTGGACAGATAGGAAAGGTTTTGAGGGATATAGGCCAAATGCAGCAAATTAGACTAGTCTAGATGGGGTATCTTGGTCAGCATGGACAAGTGGGCCGAAGGGGCTTTTTCTGTATTGTATGACTATGACTCTGGTCATTTGGTTAATGGGTCATTGGGAAATAAAGAAAATAAACAGAATCTATGAACAATGATTCTAATTTATACTCAATTCCATGACCGATGAAGGCCAATAAGCCAAAAGCCATCTTCACCACCTTACCAGGGAATTATTTAATTGTACTCCTGGATCCCTCTGCAAGGGGATTGCCAGATGGAAAGCTTGTAACATTGTACATGAACACGGGTGGCCATGATAATTGTAGCAATTTCCCTGATCACTATTGGGGAGAAGCGTGAGGGGAAAGGAGTTCTTCACCTGTTTTGCTCTGGCCAGGTCAGAGCTCAAATAATTTATCTTGAACCTCAGAGTGGTTTTACAAACAAAAGATCCACAAATGATATGAACTTCTGAATTTGGCAGTTTTTAAGAGAAATGTGGCAAGCAAAGAATGTGGCAAGCAATAATTTGCTTTTATCAATCTCACCAGACCTTTTGATTATGTGAACATGAGTGGTTTATTTGAATTGCTGAAGAAACCTGGTTACCCACTAAAAGTGTATTTTACTCCTTTCAGGACAAAAGGATTAAGATCGGCCACAGTGAGTTTATATCAGAAACCTCAAAAATGCACAAGGTCAATAGAACACAAGGTCAAGGTCAAGAAAGATCCGAACCTGAGACAACATTTTGTCCAGTCCCTCCACAGATGCTACCCAACTCCTTGAGTGACTCCAGCAATGTATGTTTCACGCATGGGCCTGTCCCACTTTGGCGATTTTTCTGGCAACTGCTGGGGACAGTCAAGTTGCCGGCAGTCGCCTGAAAAACCAGCAACTGGAATGGCAACTGTCAGAGTGGAACACACACTCACACACACCGCTTCCTTCACCGGCCCGTTATGCAGGCGGGGGACAGGGCAAGCGGGGGGGAGCGCTGACTGAGTGAAATTCACACAGTGCAAAGCGAATGTGATACAGACGCACACCGCGATGAACAAGAAGGTTGCTGCTGTAATTAAGACGGTGGAAGCACAGTGTACGGGAAGGATCACGTAAGTCCTTTAAAAGGGGGGGGGAGAAGGGGAGAGAAGGAGTAAAGACAACTTTTAAGAAGCCAGAGATGCACGGCTGTGAAGCTCAGCGGACATTAACATTACCGGTCGGTTATCCTTGATTCTTTACCTTAGTGGTCCAAGGATATTCTCCTGGAGTAGGGGCAATATATATCCTTTTTCCTCAGGAAGACCATTTTAACTTTGTATTACAATCCATCACTGGTGCAACTAAAGCAACTCTCTGTTCTATGACTTGCCTGGAAATCACCTAAGCTAAAAATTATCTGCCTGAATTAGTAAATCAGCAGGTCGTCATCTATCTTTGTGAATTTGCTGCATGCAAATTGACTACTGAGATTACTTACATAACAGTTCTTACCACACTGCAAAAATCAATTGGTTTGAAACTTTGGATAACATAAAACATGTTATGTACTTTTCCTTATCAATTGCAAATGTTGAATCTGATAAGGAATATGCTGATTCATACTTGGGCTGGAGTGTAAGACTAGGTTACATGGCTCCCTTTACCTAAGCCAAGCAAGATGGACCAACTAGCCATAAATCTTCTGTGAAAAGGTTTTCTAAGACTCCACTAAGATTCCACTCTAATATTAATATTGTTTTGGGGGGCTCTTTGTTAAAGTTGAGCCTGTGAAGTACCTTAGAATGTTTTCACCATGTCAAAGAATGCTGCATTATTGCAAGTTGTTGTTCATTTGAAATAACCGGTTTCATAGGAGGCCTTTTTTTGGGCTAGTTAAAAACTAACAACTGACCGCCATCAAATAAAATGGGATCAACATTTTTTTGTTAGTATTCTTATTTTTCTCAGGGCTCTTTGCAATAGTAAACAGCATCTTAACACTGTTTCCTAATACACCTCCCCTGCATTTCCCATTATGTTGTCATAACGGTTGCAAATCGACAGTCATTGCATGTAAGAGGAAAGAAACCACAGTGAGATGGCAGGATAAATCAGCTGACACAAACCTGATTAATCAAAGATCGGCAATTTTAGCATCTGCAAAGTGAACAGTGAGTCATTGAAAGGTAGTTATTAAATATGTATTTGTCTCTTTGTTTAGGTATACAATATATAACCCAAAAAAAAATCTCTTGGAGCAGGACAATTAAAATGATCCATTTATGTAACACTTTCGAAATAACAAAAACATCCCAAAGTACTTCATGGGCACAAATTTAACAATGGGTCACTTCTGCAATACCAGGCCAAGTAAGCAAAAGCTTGATTAAAGTTAAAAGTTTCCATCAGCTTCTTAAAGTAAGAGGGCATGACAAAAACTTTTACCTAGTAAGTTGCCGAGCGAGATTCCTCTTAAGATTGCAATGGCGTTGCAAATGAAATTATCAAGCATGCCGGCCACAAGAATAAAGAAAGCGTTGGCTATTCTTTGCCTACCTGAAGTAGCTGCTAGCAGCAGCCAGGACTACCCTGTGACAGGAGAACTCCCTGCTGTCCACGCACAGCACAACATCTGTCAAGGACCTCTCCAGTCTCAGGTTCTCCAAGCCACTTTGCAAGATAGCAGAGAGTCCACTGTCGTCAAATGTCACCTGCCCATCGGTCGAACCCTGGGTCAGCTGCTCCACACCCTGGGCTTGGTGGCTGGGGGCCTGGTCTGTACTGTTTTCTACTATGTCTGCCATGTCACGTACAACTATCTTCTGCTTTTTTCCACTAACTATAGCTGCGCTTTAAGATTTCAGAGTTGGTTGAATGTTGGCCTTTAACGGATTTCCTGTTCAAGGCTTGCTTCTTATCAGTGACCAACACACACGCACACACGGAACAGGAAGAGCTGTACTTTCTCGTTTGTCTCCCCATGTCATTAGCTTGCTTTTGTTTTTGCGTGGCGTTTAATTAGTCCACCAAATGTGACAAAATCATCCCAGTTGTGTTTCTTCTGCGCAGATTGAAGTCAATATGAATAACGGTTGTGGATATGATACAATAGGGAAGTGTTATTCTTAAAATAGATAAAATGCCGGCGGAACTCAGTGGGCCACGCAGCATCTCTGGAGAAAAGCAATAAGTGACGATTCCGGTCGAGACCCTTCTTCAGACTGAGAGTCAGGGGAGAGGGGAACTAGAGGTATGAAAAGGTTCAGAACTTGAGTGTTATTTAGTTAGAAGCAAGTCCTAAAACAGTTCAAAAATGAAAGATTCAGTAATGTTCTGCGTCACAAAACCACTGTTCTGCAGTCAGTTTCAGTTTGAAGTAAACCTTTCCTCGTAGCAAGGGTCTGCTGATAAAAGAGATGACAACAACGTTTCTGTCATGGAGTGTGTGATTTTCTTTACTTTTTCTAAAATAAAATTCATTTTCTGTGATTCAGCCTGTTGATAGCTGGACTGTCTGTATGATATGCAGAACAATGTTAAAGCCATTAGTGTGTGACATTACAAAATCCACAAGGTATAAATTCACTGCAGCCAGTGAATAATAACAAGAATACTCAGCATCACAATAGATTGCAGCAAAATGCAGCTGTCAGGCGTAGTCTTGTTAAAGATGACTTCAAATCAATGCTGGAGCTTTGGATAGAAGCACAAAGATCATTAATGCCCTAAATAATATCTAGTCGTTAGGATAACATGATAGAACCCAACCTTTCACATTGTTGAAATCATCTGCCATGTGTCCTTGTGTTCAATCAGACATATTTCCGAAGGTGAAGCAAGGCTTCAAAGATCATTGATACTTTTTCTACACTCTTTCATCAAACATTCTAAAATTGGAAAGGATACAATAAATCTCTTATACTGTATTCTCATTAAATGCTTGCTGGCAGATACAATAGCAGATGGATTTGGTCTATAGCTCCTTCCACACTGCCTTATCAGTTTTATCAAATTCTGCTGTGAATTTGGTTCGCAGGAGTAGCATTTACTGCTTTTCCCCATTTGTTCCTGAGTAGTTAACAGTATGCTACTTAAATGAATAATTTTAGTTCATTGGGTAAAATTGTAGTACTAACAATTACGAAGGCAAATAAAATGAAAGCTATCATTGCAAGAGAATTTGCATGCAAGAGTAATGTATTCCTTCCATTATATAGATCCTCCTGAAACTACACTTGGAATATTGTGTTCATTTACGCTCTCCTACCTCAGGATATTTGTGATGAAGGAGTGCATTGAGGTTCACAGAATGATTGCTGGAGTGGCTATTTTATTATGTGGGGAGAAGTAAAGCATACTATACTCTCTGATGCTCGGAAGAATGAGGGGAGATCTTATCGAAATCTATACAATCCTTAAGTGGCTTTGTAGAATAGATGAAGAGTTAATGTTTCCTTGCCTGCGCGAATAGATTCAGGGGTCAAAGTCATCAAATAAGTGGTTGGACTTCATCATAGAATGTAGAAACATAGTAAATAGGTGCAGGAGTAGGCCATTCGGCCCTTCGAGCTAGCACCGCCATTCAATATGATCATGGCTGATCATCCTAAATCAGTTCCCCGTTCCTGCTTTCTCCCCATATCCCTTGATTCCTCTAACCGTAAGAGCTATATCGAACTCTCTCTTGAAAACACCCTCCTCCACTGCCTTCTGTGGCAGAGAATTCTGAAAAAAAGCGTTTTCACCCAGAGAGCACTAAGCCTTTGGAATTTTCTCTACCAAAGAGGGCTGTGGAGTCACAGGCATTCATTATATTCAAGACAGAGATTGTGTGTGGATATTGAGGTATTTCAGGGATATAAGGTTGGTGCTGTAAAGTGGTGCTAAGATACTACATTAGCCATGACCTTGCTGAATGACGAAGCTGCTTGTGTCCAGATTATACCTGATGAAGAGATGGTGGTGTTTCCATGTGTCATGTGCATGGTAGGGGTCATGATTGGATGCCATTGGAAAAGTTGCTGCTGTGCATTTTGTGCTTCGCAAACACTGCAGCCACAATATGTGAGTGGTGGAAGGAGTGAATGTATAATGTAGTGGATATGATAACAATCCAGTGAGCTGTTTAATACTGGATGGTGTTGGGGATTTGACTGATGTTGGAGCTGTATTCATTGAGGCAAATGGTGGATATTCCAGCACACTCCTCGGACCATGTTGATGGTAGAAATGTCTTGGAGAATCAGGAGAAGAGTTTCTTGCTTCAGGATATCAGCTTTCAACCTTGTCTTGCAGTCACAGACACATATTGTTCTCATTCACTTTGATGTGAATGGGGACCTCAGGATATTGATGGTTGGAAACCAGGTGACAATAATACTGTTGAATGTCTATGGTAGCTGGCTAGTCTTGCCCCTTTATATAGTCATTGATGACATATGTGACATGTGAACATCAGCCATTAGTATGTATGTTTTCCAGACTTTGTTGTGTTAAGGCGTGGGCTACTTCATGTTCTAAAAGGTTTCAAATGGAATTATCAGTGAACATCCCACTTATCATGGTTGTGAATGAAGGAAGTGAAAGTGTCTTGAGGAGCTCCTCAAGATGATTGGCCTCCAAGAGTGCCACAGTAGCATACCTAGCAGAGTTGCTGCCTCACAGCTCCAGAAACCTAGGATCAATCCTGACCCCTGATGCTATCTGTGAGGTTTCACGTTTTCTCTGTGACTGTGTGGATTTCCTTCCACACCCAAAAATGTGTGGGTTAGCAGGTTAATTGGACACTGTAAATTGCACCACTGTGCAGGCAAGTGATAAAATATGGGAGAAGTTGATGGGAAAGTGGGGTATATAAGATTGGTATTAGTGCAAGATTACTGTAACTTGTTTCTTGCTGGTCACTCTGGAGTCAGTGAGTCGAAGGGCCCGTTTCTATGCTGTATGACTCTGTGAATCACAATCATTTTCTCAGTGCACGGTGCGAGTCCATCCTGTGCAGGTTTCTTGAGAATCTTCAATAAATCAATTATGTGAAGGCTTCTTAATGCCACACGATAAAATACATCTTAATGTTAAGAGCACTCTCTTTCCACTTGCTTCCCAGAATCAGCTATTTCGGTTCACATTTGAATTAGGATGATAAATGAAATTTGTAAAGGCCCTGTCCCACGATGCAAGTTTACCCAAGAGCTCTCCCGAGTTAAAAAAAAATCAAACTCGTGGTAAGTACGTAGAATGCATGTAGCGGGTACGTCGGAGCTCGTGGATGTCTCGTAGCGGCTCGTAATGCTAACGGCAGGTACTCGGGAAATGCGGAAACTCGTGAAGGTTTTTAAACTGTGAAAAATTTGCAAGAGTAAAAAAATACTTGTGATGAAGTACCACGAGTTTTGGTTTTTTTTTTAACTCGGGAGAGCTCTTGGGTAAACTCGCATCGTGGAACAGGGGCTTCACCAAGGAGACCTGGTAAAATCCATTGAGCATCGGTGGAAAGATTAATTTTGAGTAAATGCCACCTGAGAGCAAGCAACACCTACCATCACTTTGCTGATGTTGAAAAGTAGATTGATGTTGCAGTAATTCAGTTGGATTGATTTGACTAGAATCATAGAATCATAGAAAATAGGTGCAGCAGTACCTGCCTTCTCTCCATACCCCCTGATCCCCTTAGCCACAAGGGCCACATCTAACTCCCTCTTAAATATAGCCAAATGAACTGGCCTCAACTACCTTCTGTGGCAGAGAATTCCACAGACTCACCACTCTCTGTGTGAAAAATGATCTTCTCATCTCGCTCCTAAAAGACTTCCCCCTTATCCTTAAACTGTGACCCCTTGTTCTGGAGTTCCCCAACATCGGGAACAATCTTCCTGCATCTAGCCTGTCCAACCCCTTAAGAATTTTGTAAGTCTCTATAAGATCCCCCCTCAATCTCCTATATTCCAGCGAGTACAAGCCGAGTCTATCCAGTCTTTCTTCATATGGAAGTCCTGCCATCCCAGGAATCAGTCTGGTGAACCTTCTCTGTACTCCCTCCATGGCAAGAATGTATTTCCTCAGATTAGGAGACCAAAACTGTACTCAATACTCCAGGTGTGGCCTCACCAAGACCCTGTACAACTGCAGTAGAACCTCCCTGCTCTTGTACTCAAATCCTTTTGCTATGAATGCCAACATACCATTCGCTTTCTTCACTGCTGCACCTGTATGCCTACTTTCAATGACTGGTGTACCATGACACCCAGGTCTCGTTGCATCTCCCCTTTTCCTAATCGGCCACCATTCAGATAATAATCTACTCTCCTGTTTTTGCCACCAAAGTGGATAACCTCACATTTATCCACATTATACTGCATCTGCCACGCATTTGCCCACTCACCCAACCTATCCAAGTCACCTTGCAGCCTCCTAGCATCCTCCTCACAGCTAACACTGCCCCCCAGCTTCGTGTCATCCGCAAACTTGGAGATGTTGCATTCAATTCCCTCATCCAGATCATTAATATATATTGTAAATAGCTGGGGTCCCAGCACAGAGCCTTGCGGTACCCCACTAGTCACTGCCTGCCATTCTGAAAATGACCCGTTTACTCCTACTCTTTGCTTCCTGTCTGCCAGCCAGTTCTCTATCCATATCAATACTGAACCCCCAATACCGTGTGCTTTAAGTTTGTATATTAATCTCTTATGTGGGACTACTTTTTTTTAACAGGAGAAATCACTTCAACTTTAATAATTGTTGGATACTGTATAATTTCCCAAAAGCAGCGGAGATAAATTTCATAAACCATGCAAACATTTTCATGGCCTAACCCACATTTCAGTCTCTTAACTGAAAAGGCAATTCTTGATGTACTCTAGTGGTTAATTTACATGGGTTTTGGTTTCACTTCATTTGTTATAGTGTTGCCATAACGCCACATGTGTATTGCTGATAATTTTTGCAATATGTTAAATTGAATGGGAAACACTTCTGGGGATGTTATTTTGCCTGTGTGGTTGATCTAAAGGGTGCCAGAGTGTAGAAATGTTGTTTCAACATTTGTCAGATCCCAGATGGAGGATTGAGTTCAGTTTTGGGATCCTCGAGAAGGATGTATTAAAGAAAACACTATTTTGTGGCACTTTCTATGACCTTAGGGGTCTGAAAATGTTCCCCAATCAGTGAATACTTTTAAAAATATGGTAATCATTGTAACCTCTTAGTACAAAGCAAGACTGAAGAATAGTCCTGATATGAACCGTCATCTATCCATGTTCTCCAGGGATGTAGCCTGAACTTTAGTCAGAGGGTAGTGAATCTGTGGACTTCATTGTCACAGACGGCTGTGGAGGCCGTCAATGGATATGTTTAAGGCAGAGATTGACAGATTCTTAATTAGTAAGAGTGTCAGGGGTTTTGGGACAAAGGCAGGAGAATGGGGTTGAGAGAGAAAGATACGTAGATCAGAGGAAGGGTCTTGACCCAAAACATCACCCATTCCTTCTCTCCAGAGATGCTGCCTGTCCTGCTGAGTTACTCCAGCATTTTGTGTCTACCTCCGATAGATCACCATGATGGAATGGCGGAGTAGCCGATGGTCGAATAGCCTAATTCTGCTCCTAAAAATTATGAACATGACCCGCTGAGTTATTCCAGCACTTTATGTCTCTCCTTCGTACCAATCAGGCCATCCACCTAACCCTACCTCCTTATCTCCAGTCCAAAATCACAACAAAGAAAATGGCCAAAATTATCATGTGAAATTGAATGGTAGATTGGACAGGATGTTGTGTGTAGCTTTTTGGAATAGTGTTGTGGGATCTATTACACCTAAGGGCAGGTAGTGGTCAGTTTAATGCCTCTCCCTTTTATTAGGGCAGGCTTCCCTTGATACCACACTGACATTTTAGCCTGGATTTAGCCTAATGTACTCAAGTGAAAGTCAAACGCTCAATTTAAAGATGATAGTGCTCCCAATTTTGCCACAACTGCTGGATCTAGTTGTTGAAGATGCGCAAACTCACCTGGTTGAAACCAGTACTTAAATGGGGAAGTTATGAGACCAGGCTCCAGTCATGTTTCATGTATTTTGTGTTTCATGTATTTTGTGTTTTTATGACTGTTGGCAGATCAATTACCCTCCTGGGATAAATAAAGTTCTATTGTTTTGTATCGTATCATATCGTATTTATTGCCTTTGTTAAGTAGCTAGTAATTTGGAATTCTTCTCTCCCAAAATCTGTGTATGATGGGTGAAGTAAAATTCACGACTGAGATGAATAGACTATGTATAGCAAGGGATATAAAGGAAAATACAAGGTAGGCACAAAATGCAAAATGCTGGATAAGCAGCATCTCTGGAGAGAAGGAATGGGTGATGTTTCAGGTCAAGACCCTCCTTCAGACTGATGTCAGGGGAGTGGGTGGGACAGATGTAGAATGTATTCGGAGACAGTAAGACTGTTGGGAGAACTGGGGAGGGGGTGGAGAGAGAGGGAAAGCAAGAGCTATTTGAAGTTAGAGAATTCAATGTTCATACGGCTGGGGTGTAAGCTACCCAAGCGAAATATGAGGTGCTGCTCCTCCAATTTGCGCTGGGCCTCACTCTGACGCTGGAGGAGGCCCAGGACAAAAAGGTCAGATTGGGAATGGGAGGGGCAATTAAAGTGCAACTGGGAGATCAGGTAGGTTAGGTAGGTTAAGGCAGACTGAGTGGAGGTGTTCAGCGAAATGATCGCCAAGCCTGCGCTTGGTCTTGCCGATATGCAGGAATTGACACCTGGAACAGTAGATGAGATTGGAGGTGGTGCAAGTGAACCTCTGCCTCGCCTGATAAGAATGGCGGGGTCCTTAGATGGAGTCGAGGGGGAAGGTAAAGGGACAGGTGTTGCATCTCCTGCGGTTGCAGGGGAGAGTACCTGGGGAGGGGGTGGTTTGGGTGGGAAGGGACGAGTTGACCAGGGAGTTGTGGAGAGAACGGTTTCTGCGGAAAGCAGAAAGGGGTGGAGATGGGAAGATGTGACCAGTGGTGGGACCCCGTTGGAGGTGGTGAAAATGTTGGAGGATTTTTTGCTATATGCAATGGCTGATGGGGTGGAAGGTGAAGACAAGGGGGACTCTGCTCTTGTTACGAATGGGGGAGGGGGAGCAAGGGCAGAGTTATGGGATATCGAGGAGACCCTAGTGAGAGTCTCATCTAAAATGGAAGGGGGGAAACCCCGTTACCTAAATAATGAGGGCATCTCCGATGACATGGTATGGAAAACCTCATCCTGGGAAATCAGAAATGGTGTGTGATATTAATGTCTGGTGCTCATCCGTGGGATCATGTATTAAGGTCTGGTGCTCTATATAAAGGAAAAGGTATATAAAAAGAGCTGAGACATGGATGAGGCATGATTATGGAATGGTGAAGAAAGTCTGAGAATTTTATTTTTATTTTGTCTATCAAGTTGATATTGACGCTGCATTCAGGAGGTTGATATCCACATTATTAATTGAATTTGGTGAATCTCACAAAGTGGTGAATTTGTGGAATTCATTGCCACAAACTCATGTGAAGGCCATCAATGGATATTTTTCAGGTGGAGATTGGCAAATTCTTGATTAGGAAGGGTGTTTTGGGTAATGGGGAGAAAGCAGAAGAATGGGGTTGAGAGGGAAGGATAGATCAGCCATGATTGAATGACGGAGTACATTGATGGGCAGAATGGCCTAATTCTGCTCCTGGAACCTATGAAATTATCAGCTGCTTGGAATCATTTCAAGTTATACATTCTGACCATGCACTGGGTCTGGTATTACTCTGCGTCAGAGGAAGTTTGCTTTAATCATTGATTTAATTGCACTCTGAAAAGGTATGGACCTATTGTGATGTCCAACCATCTGTCCCATTGTTACAGTCTCCTACACATTACATACATCCTGTCATGTTTTGAGATTTTCAGTTTTGCCCCCTTGTAATTAAACATCTAAAACCCAGCCTTTGCCCTGTTCTTATCCGTTATGTTCACAAATAAAGTCTTGTGGAATTTCAGAAAATAAGCCGACAAAATTCTGGTCCCTCACGGTGTGTGTGGACTGGGGGCAGGGAGGTGATGGCCTCTCACGGGTGTAAGTACAATCTTTATTAGGTAACAAAATGTTTTGCAAAGGTCTTGTTTTTTGTTTTTGCTTTACACTATCAAGAAGATTTTCCTTTTATGGGCCTGTCCCACTTAGACGATTTTTTTAGGCAACTGCCGGCGACTAGGCTGTTGCCACATGTCGCCAGGGTGCCGCCTGTACGGTCGTGAGTAGTCTCCTCAGTCGCCCAAAGAGTCGTAGCGTCTTTCTGGTCGCCGCTGGATTTTCAACAAGTTGAAAAGTTTTCGGAGCCAGTCGGTGACAGTGAGTTTGACGCCAATGAGCGTAGCTTGACTTCTCCTGATGACGGTGCTGTCGTAGTTGTCGCCAGGTTAACGTCGGTTGTCGCCGGGTGACGTAGGTTGTCGCCTGCGCTGTTTCGGGTTTTTTTTGTTGTTAAAGTAAAATAATTCCATTTTTAATTTTATGTCGAAGAGGGGTCCAGTGGTTGTTTTTACGCCGACCTCCTATGACTGTGACAGTTGCGGCAGTCGCCTAAAAATAGCCTAATTGGAACAGGCCCATTACAATTTTTATATATCATTCATCATTGGTCATAATCCAGACAACCATTTCTCCATCATTCCAGAAACCCACTCACTCTTGATGGAGCAAAATTTATTGGGTTTTGATTTTCTGCTATTTTTATAAACTTTGAATATCATGAACTTCAGATGTCCTTCACATCAATGAAGTATTTTTGAAGGGTTGGGAAAATGGCAGCCAAATATCGCAAGCAAGATCCCACGTAGAGTAATCAATTATCCGTTTTAGCTTTTGGTTGAGGGCAGTAAAACAATAGAACAATGCCTCTACATTGTTTTAAAAATTCCATTGTTTTTTTCACCATCTGAAAACGGGTTTAATGTCTCACCTGAAACACACCTTGCCAGTGCAGAAACCCCTCAGTACTGCACTAAATTATGTGTCTGTGTCTCAGTCTCACCTGTTCCTTCTCTCCAGAGATGCTGCCTGTCCCGCTGAGTTTCTGTGTCTATCTTTGGTGTCAACCAACATCTGCAGTTCTTTCTTACATAATTAGTTGAAATTTTGAGGGCATTTATTTAAATCATTTACCTCCACTGAGAACAAGCGAGTTTGGTATCTTGATAAACGTCCCAGCAAGTGGGAAAACGCGGAGCCAACCCGTAATATGAGTGGGAGCATTCTCTCAGTCAGACTTTGTAGACAGTTGGGGTGGGGGATCTGGAAGAGAGAGAGCTGGTGATGTATGAGTTAAGTTAGTCTCTAAATGCTGACATTTATCACAGATAGGAGAGATATGTGGGAAGATTCTATTTAGTTTTGTTTTGGAGTAATGTAATCTATGTAATACTTTAAATTGTATTAAAGAGTGTCTGGCATTTAACGAGCATTGATGCAGATGTTGAGGATAAATTTCGTCCCAATAACTGTCGACAAAGTCTGACTGAGAAAATGCTCCCACTCCTATTACGGGTTGGCTCCACGTTTTCCCACTCGCTGGGGCGGGTGGTGCCTCCTACAAAGAACAGGACCTGTCAGCTGGGGAGCTGTGGCCCACTCCTGAGTGAGGCCTCTAGTTTGGCTGCGATTCAAATGGCTGCAAATTCTCATAATAATCACCGTCCGGTCACAAAATGTGTGCCCTGACAGACAGGAACCAACCCCAGAGGTTAAGGCGACAGCATCTTTATTTAAGCCAACCCACCTCGAAAGTTGAATCAGCCTGTTCAAATCCAATCTGAACTTTCCAACCTACCCCCCACACAGCACATTCTCCTCGTCTTCTTCAATCCAGGAAGGTTGTTTAGATAGGAATGTAACGACTGTCTCAAATTGGTTGACCACACAACTTGTAATTCATGTAAATCAATATCGAATTTGAATGGCTGTGACTCAGGCTAATGGCTGGTGCTGTATTGAGACAATAATTTAAATAGATACAATTGTGGATTTGTGCCGCCTGCAGCACGCTGTGGCCTACTGCGGACATATTTGACGGATACATTTATTTATAAATCTCATTGAAATGAATATGCAGGTCCGTACACACACAGTAGCTCAGCTGGCGAGAATGTTTATCCCGAATGACCCATCTCCAGGGCATGCGCAGTTGTAATACCGATCTCGCTTACTCTTCTTCATTAATGTTAAAACATTATTTATACAATGCCTAGCAACTATGTGATTCATCCAAACTGGCCCTAGTAGTAAAACAATGAATTTGACTGCAAGGGCATTTACTGTGGAACTGCAAATGACAAAAGGTTATTTCCTTCTTTGTTTCCCGTCCCCTGGCCTTTGGAAATCCCATTTTTTATTTCCTACTATCAAACTGAATAGTTTTGAATTGAGAGTGGTTATCCACCCTTAGTTGAATGAAGCTCCCGAAGCACTTTCTGAACGAAAACTTCAAAGTAATATGAAAAGTGCATTTTCCTACATTGCTTCTAATCTTTATTATTTTCACAACAAAAGGTCTGTTCAATAAACTATTTTTTTAAAGGCAAACAACCCTCTATAACAGCAGTGTTTAAGAACAAACTGCAGATGCTGGAAAATCGAAGGCAGACAAAAATGCTGGAGAAACTTAGCGGTTGAGGCAGCATCTATGGAGCGAAGGAATAGGCAACGTTTCGGGTCGAGACCCATCTTACGACTGATGTGGGGGGGGGGCAACTTCACACTTCACAGTGTAAACTTCACACAGACACTACCCAGCTCAAGATTGAATCTGTCACCACAGTTGTGTGGCACATCTCTAGTAACTGACCCATTCTCCTATATGCATTTCCTGAGAGTTATTGAAATAATGAGGTAGGTTTAATTTTTGTTTTAAATCACAAGATCAGGATGCTAAGGTGAAGATTGAGCGGTCAATTATCAATTAGGCTCTAGTAAGATTTTCATTCTTCTTCTTCTTGCATTTGAGTCAGCAGAAGTCCGCAGCAGGGTGATGCCATCTGGTTCAACATCCGTAGGTGCCCGCCCTAATAAGCGAGTATTCTCTGGGTTGGCGCCAAGCTGTGGCGCTGCTGCTGTCTCTGTTTGTTGTCGTTCACCTGACTGAGGTCAGTTGACAGGGCTCACCACGGGGAGGTCGACAACATGAGCATATTTTGTACACAAACCATATAAACTGTCATGAAATCTCCATCCAGTAGCTTGTTCCAAGGTATTTGCCATTACATGCCATCAAGATTTTCATTGACAGTTTATATGGTTTCTGTACAGAAGAATGTGTATCTAAAGGTGATTAACCAGCAGGATCCTTATTGTGGACATTACAGAATGATACATACACAGCATGTATGTATCTAATAGAAGAATCTCACACTTCATGGTTTCTGACCAGAACAGAGACCTCCAGGGAGTGAGTTACAGGATGTAATCTGATAGTGCAGGGTGATAAAACAACAGAAACCCGTGGGTGGTATTGGTGACATTTTAAACCTCTCATCTATGATAAAATAAGGTTAGGGATGGTGGTGAAGGAAGGTTTCAGTTAAAATAGAAGGGGGACTTACCTACTCAATTCCCACCCAATCTGGCAGAGTCCCCTCTACGCTGAATGGGTTGCATTGTTAACTATGCTCATTTGGAGTATCTCTGCTTCTGAAACAAAAGTTTGTAGATGTTTCTCATTCAACAGGCGGGATGCAAGCAGAAGCCTCCACGTGGTGCATCCCGGGAAATGCTGACAACAGAAACTGTACCACAGAGACTGACTGAAGTAGCCAATTCTGCAACCACCGACTGTCAACCGTCACTGACCGACCGGAAAGTCGGGATATAGAAGGTGGCCGGACACGAGGAGGAAGAAGATTCAACAGGCATGAGCAAAAACCCCAAGTTTGCCTTTGCAGAACAGCTCCTAGTTCCTAATGTTCAAAGAGGCATCTTTCTGATGAAATGTTAAACTCTGCTCTCTTGCGTGGATGTAAAATATCCCATTGAATTATCTTGCAGCAAAGCAGTAAAGTTATCCACCGAAGCACTGGTCTATATTTGCCCTTAAATATTTTATGGTGTTGATTAATTGAGCATTATCATATTTTTGTTTGTTAAAAATAGCCCAGAACAAATTGGTAGTTGTGCAGCCTTATGACCTCACCTTAAAATATACATCTTTGGCTGAGAATTGCTTTGCGATTCTGAAAGAGATGTGAAAGGAGCTATATTATGTTGTTTTATGCGTAAAATTATAAATACATATGAAACTAGTTAAAGATCAATCTACTGGAACAGATATGGTTAAATTGTAAATCTCATGAATGGGCCAGGTATCTGCAGAATACATACAAATCCAAATCGGGTGGCATCAAAACTGTTGCACTCAACTCCAGATCATTGTAAAGTGACATGCTTGAATATATGTTCAAGAAGGAACTGCAGATGCTGAAAAATCGAAGGTAGACAAAAATGCTGGAGAAACTCAGAGGGTTAGGCAGCATCTATGGAGCAAAGGAAATAGGCAACGTTTTGGGGCTGAAACCGTTGGGTTTTGCCCCGAAACGTTGCCTATTTCCTTCGCTCCAGATACGCTGCCTCACCTGCTTGAATATAGTTCATCGGTACTAATGAAACATTTCATAATTTTTAAGCTCTTTTTCGGGTTTTTTTTAAGTATAGAGATACAGCGTAGAAACAGGCCCTTTGGTCCGCCGAGTCCGTGTCGACGAGCAATTGCCGCACATTAACACTATCCTACACACGAGGGACAATTTACACTTGTACCAAGCCAATTAACCTACAAAACTTGTACGTCTTTGGAGTGTGGGAGGAAACCAACATCTCGGAGAAATCCTACGCGGTCACGGGGAGAACGTACAAACTCCATACAGACAGCGCCCGTAGTCGGGATCGAACCTGGGTCTCTGGCACTGTAAGCGATGTAAGGCAGCAACTTTGCCACTGTGCCATCGTGACGCCCTCTTCTGTCATCAGCACTCACCAGATAATGTAGAACCTTAAGGAAAGCACAAGCTATGTATACAAAGTACTTTTTCCAAAGTAAATGGCATGGTTTTTTATTTTAGATGTGGTTCCCACCCTACACTGTGGTGTGCCTTCAACACTTCAATCAGGTGCGGTAAGCTTTTCGTCATCATTTGTTATTATTGCCTTGCTCATAATTTACTTTTCTTGGTTCTCACCTGAATTTACAGTATTTCAGTAATAAAAGCTCAGCCCTTGGCAACTACAATGGTAATACCTTTCTCGGTATAGTAGATAATCTGCAGTCACGGATACCACCCCCCCCCCCACCCCCGTGGTCTATTATAACAAGGGTTTACTGTATATTCCTCTATTAGTTTAAAGTGTGATATTTTCATATAATTTCTGATTTTTTATTTGTTTGACATCATGATTAGTTTGTAGCAACTGTCTTTGCACATCAAAAACATTGAAAACCTACTTGGTTGGAAACGTGTGCATGAGCAGCTCTTTTTACATTGTAGTCAATGACTGTTTGATCAATACAAATATTCCACTCAAGAATAAAGAACAAAGATGTATTTAATTCCAACTCTCCTTGCCTCTAGATTTGCCAGTCGTCCAGGTAAAGCTGAGTTGTCATGTACTTGGAAAAAATGCTTTTCATTTGGATCAGAGGCAATTAACTTCAGCCCATTGAATGCCCTTCCATTTGTAAAGCTTTTCACCAACTCCAGTGGAAACAAAATAACAAGTTAATTTTGCAATAAATCTATTGATCACATCCATTGTACTGCAAACATGTAAAATACTTTCCCTTGGTTTGTTGTATTTCAGGATGTTGATACAATTGACAATAGTTTGTTTTTTGGGGGGGGAAAGTGGTGAGTATAATTAAGAACATACAAAAGTTAGCAAATATCTATTTTAACCATTCAGTAGGACATTGGATGGAACCAGAGCTCAAGTTTTCTGGAAAACATCATGCAACAAGTTCACATGTTGAACAGAAATGTTGCCACATTCGCTCTGGAGTCTATTATTCTATAGTTAAACCCCGGTGGAGTGTTTTACATATTTGCAGTACAAAGGACAAGGAGTAGTCTACCTGCCCCTTCAAGCATGCAATTCAATGTGTTCATAGTTGATGTGCCCAGGCCTCATCTCTAGTGCCAGCTAGCTTCCAAAGGTTTATCTTCCTCCTCAATAAGTACGTCCAATGATCTAGATTCCGAACTCTCTGGGATAAAGAATTCAACAAATGTTGAAGAAATTCCAACACTTCATTTGTAAAAGACTACCCCATACTTTGTAACTCTGCTCATTCAATGACCTGCTACATGGAAAAATCTAAATATCCCCTCATCATATCCTAACACAGTCCTTTAGGAGCCCCATCTCGACACACCTGGCGCAGATGTGGACGTCTGGAGGGCTATCAGATTCCCTGACCTCCCACATCTGACATCCGGAACAGTACACTGCCCTTGCCTTCATACTGCCCCGTTACACAGGATACAATATCAACACAATACAAAGTACACAACAAACTGCTGGAATCTGACTGCCAGTCAACATGGATTTGTGCCTGGAAGGTCATGATTGACAAACCTCCTTGAATTTTTTGAAGCGGTAACTAGGGAAATTGATGAGGGTAAAGCAGTGGATGTTGTCTATATGGATTTCAGTAAGGTCTTTGACAAGGTTCCCCATGGAAGGTTGGTTAAGAAGGTTCAATCTTTGGGTGTTAATGGCGGAGTAGCAAGATGGATTCCACAGTGGCTGAATGGGAGATGTCAGAGAGTAATGGTGGATGGCTGTTTGTCAGGTTGGAAGCCGGTGACCAGTGGGGTGCCTCAGGGATCTGTGTTGGGTCCACTGTTGTTTGTCATGTACTTCAATGATCTGGATGATGGGGTGGAAAATTGGATAAGTAAGTATGCAGATGATACTAAGATAGGTGGTGTTGTGGATAATGAAGTAGATTTTCAAAGTCTACAGAGAGATTTGGGCCATTTGGAAAAGTGGGCTGAAAGATGGCAGATGGAGTTTAATGCTGTTAAGTGTGAAGTGCTACATCTTGGCAGGACAAATCAAAATAGGAAGTACATGGTAAATGGTAGGGAATTGAGGAATGCTGTGGAACAGAGGGATCTAGGAATAACTGTGCATAGTTCCCTGAAGGTGGAATCGCATGTAGATAGGGTGGTAAAGAAAGCCTTTGGTGTGCTGGCCTTTATAAATCAGAGCATTGAATATAGGAGTAGGGAAGTAATGTTAAAATTGTACAAGGCATTGATAAGACCAATTCTGGAGTATGGTGTACAATTTTGGTCGCCTAGTTATAGGAAGGATGTCAACAAAATAGAGAGAGTACAGAGGAGATTTACTAGAATGTTGCCAGGGTTCCAGCAACTATGTTACAGAGAAAGGTTGAACAAGTTAGATCTTTATTCTTTGGAGCGCAGAAGGTTAAGGGGGGACTTGATTGAGGTCTTTAAAATAGTAAGATTAAACGAGAACTTACCAGTTTGAAGTTTGATCTTTATTTTATGAGGAGTCGAGTTGAGGGACTACGTGCCCTCCGCTCCCACCCTCATAGATCTCATCTGGTAGTTCTAGTTTTATCATCTTACCATTATACTTCAGTCATTGTTAGCTGTGAATTCATTCCGCTGCTTTGAAGATTGACGCACCAACGGCTGTACGGGCTTCTATTCACGTAGTCCCTCAACTCGACTCCTCATAAAATAAAGATCAAACTTCAAACTGGTAAGTTCTCATTTAATCTTACTATTTTACTTCGGAGTCACGTGAGTGACTACGTGAAGACTTCAAAGCACTGTGAATTCACGCCGCAGACCCAAATCCGACGTTCACACTGCCTGGATTGACTCAAAAGTCGTTAACAATCAATCATGCATCAGTAATACATTTGTTAAATGAAATAACAGTTTATTTACAAACAAATCATAACAAACCCCTCTAACTCAGGGGAAAAGTGTAACAGTACTGAAACCAGAATCAGCAAACACCCCGAGCCTTGAAATCGGCTTGTGATAAAACCTCTGAAAAGTTAGCTCACTGGACCATCCTGCGGCTGCGAGGATATGGTCTATTGGCAAGTCCATCGCCCTTGCCACGGAAGTTGATGCCGCCCTGGTGGAATGAGATTTGAATTTATCAGTATCAATTCCAGCACTTGCCAAGGACCTGCTTTAGCCACCTTGAAATCGTTTGCACCGACACCTTACTGTGTGTTTTTTTGTGACTAATAAACAAAGTCAACTCTGTTCCTCTCAGAGGTTTAGTAATCTCAATGTAACGAGATAAATTTGAGACTACACACAAGCGATCATCTGCGGGGTATGCTGAAAACACAATCTTACATCCTGTCATGCCTCTTCTATTATGTTTAAGCAAATCATAGACATAAAATATAGTGGCATCAGCCGACACATGCATTCTATCTAGCCGTAGCTTTTGCAACATTTGTACACGTTGAGCTGAAACCAACGCCATAAGCATGACCACCTTCATAGATAATTTGGCTACTGATAGGCTTGTAACCGGAGCCCACTGGCGAAGAACCATAAAAACCTCACTCACATTCCAAATACCGGTATACCTGGGTTTAGGAGGATTAGAATTGAAAAACTCCCTTCATGAATCGTGAAACTAACGGATGTGTCCCTACTGTATGCAATTCTGCATTCATAGGTAAATAAGAAGACAGAGCACTTCTGGCTGAATTAATCGCACTGTAGCTTAATTTTTTGGTCAAAATAAAGAGTTGACAAACTCCAATACGTCCGTGATCCCTGCAGTGTGATATACAATATTCTGCTGTAGGCAGAATTGCTCCCACTTCCTTATATAGGTGATATATTGCTGCTGTGTACTATCCCTGCAGGCCGACGTGAGAACATCCACAGTCCGATGAGACAGTCCTCTCCCCAGGTATGGCCTCCTTAAAATCTGCAAATTAACAGTAGATTTTTATTCTTGGGCATAAGCATGTAAGGCTCCCTAGCCATTTGTAATACAACGGGAAACCATGCTTGTGTAGGCCAATCTGGCACTACCAATACCCCTGAAGCGGAGTCCTCCTTGATCTTTTGCAAACATCTGCTGATGAGACAGAATGGAGGAAATACATACACAAACATTCCTCCGCAATGCAGCGAAAATGCATCCACTGCTACTGCCCCAAGATCTGGTTCCCATGAAACATATCTAGGTAACTGATGATGCAAACAAGTCAATATCTGGTAATCCATACTGATCAATCATTTGGTTAAATACATCCTGATTTAACATCCATTCAATGTTGTCATTAAACTGACGTGACCTCTTCCTGGCAAATAAAGTGCTGAAAGCCAGATATTTTGGTCAATACACCAGCTCCAAATCTGGTTAGCCAGTCTATCACAAGACTGTGACTTAACTCCACCCATGTGGTTTACATATGCCACTGCTGTGGTGTTGCCAATCTGACCTGCACATGCAGATCCCTCCTTGTATAACAATAAGCTTTGAGCCCATACCAGGTGCCCAACAACTCTAAATAATTAATCCCTCTTAATTGAGGAAGCGATGTCTCATCCACATTCCATCTGCCTCCACAACGAGAAGACATGTCTGTTGCACCCCAACCCAGTGCACTTACATCAGTCTGTAATATCAGTGACGGTGATTCCACCAAAACCTTCCTTAAACTTTTTGAAACATGTACTATCCACCATTGTATGTCAGCAATCGCCCCAGCTGACAACTGCATATGCCTATCAAAAATGGCCCCTTTGTATTCTCAGTGCCTGTTCCTTTGATCGTTGTAATTGTTGATAATGCAGAGGACCATACTGCACAGCTGGAAAGGCTGCAACAACTTCCCAATTAAACTGGCTACTTGTCTAATCGAAGGCCGTTGTTCTCCAACGAGATTAACACAGTCCTCAATTAACTGATTCAATTTATCCCTGGGCAAAGTTACCAACCTGTGATTGGAATTAATGGTAAATCCCAGATAATCAATAATTTGGACTGGTGATAATTTAGATTTATCTGAGTGAATAACAAATCCATTTGTTCAAAAGTGATTTTAACAACTGAAACTGATGATTGAGTTTCAGCATGAGTCTTTCCAACAATCAGAATATCATCTAAATAGGCCATTACCACATGCCCCTGAGCTCTAAGTAATGCTAACACAGGTTTTACCAATTTAGTAAATAATCTAGGAGCTGAAGTTAATCCATTCGGCAATGCCCTGAATTGCCACAGCTCAGTCATCCAAATAAATTTCAAATATCTTCTATCATCACCATGAATAGACACTGCGTAATACGCATTCTTTAAATCAATGGTTGCCATATAATACCCTTTGGACACTAGATGTTTGCCCTGTGGTAAAGGTCTCCATTTTGAAATGCCTATAACAAACAAATTTGTTCAAATTCGATAAATCCAGAATAATTCTACATCCCCCAGTCTTTTTAGATCTGGGAAATATACTTGACAGAAATTGTTGACTTTGATAGACAGAAGGCTCAATTACCCCTTTCTTATGTAACGACTGAATCTCTGCTTGAATAAGCACATTTTCCTCATCTGAAAAATAAGTTTACGACTAGGAAAATGTTGATTAGGTAGACTGTCCTTAGAGTAAAATTAAATTTTTCACCCCTTAAATGCACTAAGTATGAACAAATCTGATGTCAACTGCTGCCATTGTTTGAGAAACAATTTTAACCTTCCCCAATTTGAACAGGAACATCAGTTAATTCATCGTCTGTCAATGTTATATTCCTTACCTGCATCTTTCCTTGCGGACCTTGTTGTCCTCGACTTCTTGTAGAGAACCTTCTTTGCCTTGCTTGCCAGCTGGCTTAATGAGGGCCATGGTTTTAACAACCTCATGACAGTCTTTGACCCTTTTTGCAAGGTTACCACCAAACAACAGATTTTGTGGTGGTACACTGGTCGGTTTGCACAAACTCGCCAAATTCGGATTAGCACTGGCCTAATAGCGGCCCTCCCGATATTATTAATTTCAAAATGCATTACAAAGGAATCCCAGTTCATCCTGGTGTGCTTCAACCATATCGCTTGTATCAATAACTTTCACCACAGCTGTAATACCTGCTGACAACAGTTTAAGCACTTTTTTAAACCTCATCTCCTGGGCCCTAGCAGGCATACCCATCTATGACCAAATTTGGTGATTAACCACCGGTACCTTCAGGAGATCACAATTAACAGGAGCTTTATAGTTTTTTTGCTACTTCATCCATAGCTAGCTCCTGTAACTGGTGGGAGAGCATATACTGAATTGCTTCGGCCAATTCTACATCAATCGCCTTTCCTGCCTCTCTACGCTCAGCAAACTTCCCAGCAATGTTCGGAATTACCTCCAACCGAACTCCTTTACTGCTCTCCCCCAGCATAGAATCAGTGTCAGCAAACTGCACTGATAGAACATCCTCCTCACAGGCAGGATAGTTCTGCAGCCCTGAAACAGGTGCTGCTAGCACAAGCTCTCCATCAGCCTGGCTTGGGCACCACTCCTCCTCACGGAGCTGGTCCCTGTCGAGCATTCTTTTGTAATAGAATCTCGACGTGGGAGAGCCGTGAGCAAACGGACTCTCCTATGGAGGGTATAACCTCCAGGCCCAACTCATCTACGGGCCACAGAGACTTGCCAGTGGCCTTCCGCCCTACTGACAAGCCTCCACTGCCCCCCGGCAGTGGGTCCGCAACCACTGGCTGTGTAGCCAGCACCGGACCAGGTGTACCAGACGGGCCTCCATCCTCAACACTCTCCTGGCCACTTTTCCTTTCTACCCCCGGAGCGCCTCGCCGACACCTTCTTCACTTTCTGCAACATATCTCCAAGATCTCCAAACCGTCGCAGAAAATGACCTGTGGTAAAAAAAATTTTTTAAAAACCTTACCTCCGTTTAAACTTGTTAACAAAGAACTGCAGATGCTGGAGAATCGAGGGTGAAGTCTGAAGAAGGGTCTCGACCCGAAACGTCGCCCCTTTCCTTCGCTCCTTAGATGCTGCTGCACCCGCTGAATTCTCCAGCTTTTCGTGTAACCCGTTTAAACTTACCGCTCGGAGGAGCGCTGCTGCTCCAACCGGCCGACTGCACCAGCGTCTGACGTCATGACGCACCAACGGCTGTACGGGCTTCTATTCACGTAGTCACTCACGTGACTCCGAAGTAAAATAATGAAAGGGATAGACAGAGTTGACATGGATACGTTTTTCCCATTGAGGGTAGGGAAGATTCAAACAAGAGGGCATGACATGAGAATTAAGGGACAGAAGTTTCGGGGTAACGTGAGGGGGAACTTCTTTACTCAGAGGGTGGTGGCTGTGTGGAATCAGCTTCCAGCAGAAGTGGTGGAGGCAAGATCGATTTTAACATTTAAGAGTAAAGTGGATAGGTATATGGACGTGAAGGGAATGGAGGGGTATGGTCTGAGTGCAGGTAGATGGGACTAGGGGAAAACAAATGGTCGGCACGGACTGGAAGGGCCGGGAGGGCCTGTTTCCATGCTGTAATTGTTATATGGTTATATATCCCTTTGGGAACTTACATGTTTCAATAACATTGCTCCTCATTCTCCTAAACATCAAACAATACAGTCCTAACATTGTTCATCATTCATAATAGGAAAAACGTCATCCCAGGAATTAGCCTCTGATGTCTTCTGTGTTCTTTTTGTATCTATATTAAATAAGGAGACAACCGAGTACACTTTGCTAGGTGTGGTCTCACCTTTCCCATATACACCATTGTAACAGTACTTTCCTATTTTAATCTCCAACCCCTGAGCATGCTATTGACCTTAATTGCTTGCTGAACATGCATGCTAACATTTGCTAGGATCATGATGGGGCAACAATTGTTCAGGCAATTCCAAGGCTACATGATGTTTCCACTCCTCAGAACTGTGTGCAAGCAGATTTCTCTGTAAGTCTGTAATGTCCATTTCCAATAGCGTCATATCGTATCACTCTACACATATTTACTATAATTCATTTCATTGAACAATCAACTGAACATTCCCCATAATTAAACTAATGTAATATATACTATATTCAGTCATTAATAATACCAGAAAATATTTCATTAGTTTTAGTTTTAGAGATTCAGCATGGATACAGGCCCTTCGGCCCACAGAAGTGATCAGTGATCACCCATACGCTAGTTCTATCTTACAATCTAGGGACAATTCATCAAAGCCAATTAACCTACAAACCTGTGGGAGGAAACCAGAGTACTCGGAGGAAACCCACATGGTCATAGGGAGAACATGCAAACTCCGTACAGACGGCATCTGTAGTCAGGATCGAACCCGGGTCACTGGCGCTGTAAAGCAGAAACTCTACCAATGCGCCACCCTGGCTACTATTATTTTTGTTATTATTATTACCTCCTGAAAAATGCTTTAAAAATGTAAGGGGAATCTGCGTAAAATCAAATTTCCATGTCAGATTATCCGTAAACCAGAGAGTACCTAAATATTAATTATTTGAATTAGGGTAAATACGATGTGTCCAAATTTGCTGTTGAATTGAAACTAGGTGGCAGTGTTGACTGTGAGCAAGTTGCAGAAACATTTCAGGGGGATTGAAGCAGATTCTTTAAATGGGAGATGGAATCTAACGAGGGAAAATGTGGCTATTCACTTCAGTATATAAAAATTAAAGGCAAATTATTTTTTTAAACAAATGAGAAACTGAAAGGTGTCAGTGTTCAGAAGGATCTGGGTGTCTCAATTTAGGAATCAACACTCAAGTTAAACAAGCAATATGTGAAGAAGCTTAATATAAGAGTGAAGGTGTCTTATTGAAATGATGTGGTTACAGGAGTTTGTTCCCTCCAAGGAGGAACTAGTAATAGAGGGAGTGAAATAAAATAAAACACAGAAGCTGGAAATATGAATAATAACCAGAAAAAACATATCTATGGAAGGAGAAACTTAATAGTTTGGATGGAAGACCCTCATCATAAAGTTCATCAGATTAATTCCTGGGTGGGGTTGTGAAGGGGAGGACATGGAGAGGATTGGTTTGTTGTACGAGGAGACACTTGGTTTACATTCATTAGCCTTTAGAATAATGAGACTGATCTCATTGAAACAACGAAATCCTTACAGGGTTTGATTAGGTAGGACATTGTTTTCCTCGTTGGTATATCTTGGGGTGGCACAATGGGGCATTGGCAGAGTTACTGCCTTTCAGCGCCAGGTTCCTGGGTTCAATCCTGACCATGGGAGCTATCTGTACGGAGATTGGATGTTCTCCCCGTGACCGTGTGAGTTTTCTCCGGGATCTTCGGTTTCCTCCCACACTCCAAAGACGTACAGTTTTGCCGGTTAATTGGCTTTGGTAAAATTGTAAATTGTCCCTAATGTGTGCTAGGGTACAGGGATCTCTGGTCAGCATGGACTTGGTGGGCTGAAGGGCCTATTTCCACGCTGTATCTTTAAACATAACTAAACTAAACCATGGTTATAGTCTGAAAATAAGGAATTGCCCATTCAAGACAGGGATGAAAAGAAAGGTATTTTCCTAGAATATTTCTTGTTCTATGCCTACGAGGCCATAGAGGCTCAGTAACTGAGTATATTCAAGACAGTAATTGATAGATATTTGGATATTAATGACAACGGGGTTAGTACAAGAGAAATGGTGTTGAAGGGAAGGAACGGTCATGAAGGCTCCTGTTTAAGATTTTTGTGTTCTTTTGTAATGGGCCTTCTCCTATGCTGTACATGTATATTTTATATCAAATATCTTGAAATGTTTAGTCAAATAATCTCTCGCCATTTAAAATTCCTGCTTCATGGTACCTCTCATCAATATTTAGAATCATAGAACCATAGAAAATAGGTGCAGGAGTAGGCCATTCGGCCCTTCGAGCTTGCACAGCCATTCAATATGATCATGGCTGATCATCCAACTCAGTATCCTGTACCTGCTTTCTCTCCATACCCCCTGATCCCTTTAGCCACAAGGGCCACATCTAACTCCCTCTTAAATATAGCCAATGAACTGGCCTCAACTACCCTCTGTGGCAGAGAATTCCAGAGACTCACCACTCTCTGTGTGAAAAATGATCTGCTCATCTCGGTCCTAAAAGACTTCCCCCTTATCCTTAAACTGTGACCCCTTGTTCTGGAGTTCTCCAACATCGGGAACAATCTTCCTGCATCTAGCCTGTCCAACCCCTTAAGAATTTTGTAAGTCTCTATAAGATCCCCCGTCAATCTCCTAAATTCCAAAGTGGATAACCTCACATTTATCCACATTGTACTGCATCTGCCCACTCACCCAACCTATACAAGTCACCTTGCAGCCTCCTAGCATCCTCCTCACATCTAACACTGCCCCACAGCTTCGTGTCATCCGCAAACTTGGAGATGTTGCATTCAATTCCCTCATCCAGCACTGAGCACTGCGGTACCCCACTAGTCACTGCCTGCCATTCTGAAAATGGCCCGTTTACTCCTACTCTTTGCTTCCTGTCTGCCAGCCAGTTCTCTTTCCACATCAACACTGAACCCCCAATACCATGTACTTTAAGTTTGTATACTAATCTCTTATGTGGGACCTCGTTGAAGGCCTTCTGAAAGTCTAGATATAACACATCTACTGGTTCTCCCTTATCCACTCTGCTAGTTACATCCTCGAAAAACTCTATAAGATTCATCAGACATGATTTACCTTTCGTAACATATTATGACTCACAACAGTATTATGTAACAATAGTGTAATTCTGCAATATTAAGCATGTAACTAGGTCTTTTTGCAGGCTGCAGTTTGAAAATTCAGCTTTCATTTTACTGGGTTGCCACCTGCTGGCTATCACATATTCGACAGGGCTTGCTTGAACGACAAGCCCTCTGTCCACTGCAGATCTGCACTCCCCATGCCTCTGATCCGTGAACAGGCATGAGTATATGCTGGGGTAATTCAACGGGATAGGCAGCATCTCTGAAGAGAAGGAATGTGTGACATTTCAGGTCAAGACCCTTCTTCAGACTGATGTCAGGGGAGTGGGCAGGACAGAGATAGAATGTAGTCAGAGACAGTAGGACTGTAATTCCCTGTTTTCTCTCTCCCTCACTTTTTAAAAAGTGGGGTTACATTAGCTACCCTCCAATCCTCAGGAACTACTCCAGAATCTAAAGAGTTTTGAAAAATTATCACTAATGCATCCACTATTTCTGGGGCTACTTCCTTAAGTACTCTGGGATGTGGGCACAGAGAGTGGTGAATCTGTGGAATTCTCTGCCACAGAAGGTAGTTGAGGCCAGTTTGTTGGCCATATTTAAGAGGGAGTTGGATGTGGCCCTTGTGGCTGAAGGGATCAGGGGGTATGGAGAGAAGGCAGCAGTGACTCCAACTCTCCCGCTTTCGGCGGGAGATCTCCCGCCGAAAGGCCATTTTCGCAAAATCTCCCGCTCTCCCGCTTGAGATTTAATTTCTCCCGCCCTGGCTTTGTGTCTCAAAAATAAGCCTAAAATAGCACCAGAGAGCATCTAGAACCCTAGAGCCGCAAGGGACTTTGCGCTTCGCGCTCGTGATGTGCGCTTCGCGCACATGAGTTTGCAGTCTCCAGTTTCCTAGGGGATCCAGGTGGGAGAATCTCCAGATCAGAAGGTGCTTGGGGTTGGAGTCTCTGAGGCAGGTACAGGATGCTGAGTTGAATGGCGGTGCAGGCTCGAAGGGCCGAATGGCCTGCTCCTGCACCTAATTTCTATGTTTCTATGTTTCTATGTAGCCTATCTGGCCCAGGGGATTTATAGGCCTTTAATCCATTCAATTTACCTAACACCACTTCCCGGCTAACCTGGATTTCACTCAGTTCCTCCATCTCATTTGACCCCCGGTCCCCTGCTATTTCCAGCAGATTATTTATGTCTTCCTTAGTGAAGACAGAACCAAAGTAGTCATTCAATTGGTCTGCCATGTCCTTGGCCCCATGATCAATTCACCAGTTTCTGACTGCAAGGGACCTATATTTGTTTTAACTAACCTTTTGATCTTCACATATCTATAAAAACTTTTGCAGTCCGTTTTTATGTTCCCTGCCAGTTTTCTTTCATAATCTATTTTCCCTTTCCTAATTAAGCACTTTGTCCTCCTCTGTTGGACTCTGAATTTCTCTAAGTCCTCTGGAAGGCTGCTTTTTCTGGCTAATTTGTATGCTTCATCTTTTGTTTTTATACTATCCCTGATTTCCCTTGTTATCCATGGATGCACTACCTTCCCTGATTTATTCTTTTGCCAAACTTGGATGAACAATTGTTGTAGTTCATCCATGCAGTCTTTAAATGCCTTCCATTGCATATCCACCGTCAACCCTTCAAGAATCACTTGCCAGTCTATCTTGGCCAATTCAGGTCTCATACCCTCAAAGTTACCTTTCTTTAAGTTCAGAACCCTTGTTTCTGAATTAACAATGTCACTCTCCATCCAAATGAAGAACTCAACCGTATTATGGTCACTCTTGCCCAAGAGGCCACACACAAGACTGCTAACTAATCCTTCCTCATTACTCAGTACCCAGTCTAGAATAGCCTGCTCTCTCGTTGGTTCCTCTACATGTTCGTTTAGAAAACTATCCCGCATACATTCCAAGAAATCCTCTTCCTCAGCAGCCCTGCCAATTTGATTCACCCAATCTATATGTAGATTGAAGTCACCCATTATAACTGTTTTACCTTTGTTGCACGCATTTCTAATTTCATGTTTGATGCCATCCCCAACTCCACTTCTACTGTTAGGTGGCCTGTACACAACTCCCACTAGCGTTTTGTGCCCCTTAGTGTTTCGCAGCTCTACCCATATGGATTCCGCATCCTCCAAGCTAATGTCCTTCCTTTCCATTGCGTTAATCTCCTCTCTAACCAGCAACGCTACTCCACCTCCTTTTCCATTCTGTCTATCCCTCCTGAATATTGAATATCCCTGGATGTTCAGCTCCCAGCCTTGGTCACCCTGGAGCCATGTCTCCATGTGATCCCAACTATATCATATTCATTAATAACTATCTGCATATTCAACTCATCCACCTTATTACGCATGCTCCTTGCATTGAGACACAAAGCCTTCAGGCTTGTTTTTACAACACTCTTACCCTTATACAATTATGTTGAAAAGTGACCCTTTTTGATTTTTGCCCTGGATTTTTCTGCCTGCCACTTTTATTTTTCACCTTGCTACCTATTGCTTCCATCCTCATTTTACATCGCTCTGTCTCTCTGTTCATGCTCCCATCCCCCTGCCACATTAGTTTAAATCCTCCCCGACAGCACTAGCAAACACTCCCCCAAGGACATTGGTTCCCTTCAAGCCCAGGCGCAGACCGTCCTGTTTGTACTGGTCCCACCTTGGTACTGGTTTACTGGTTTAGTCCTTGGATTCCAAGTAAAGCTCTATTGATTCTAAGTGTAGTCTCTCCACGCTGGTATATTACTCTGAAATTGTGGTGGCTCAGAAGTACTCGCAATACTCAAGGTGTGTGTCTAACCAGGTCTTCACAGTAATCGTCTTTATGCTGGATTGGAAGAATTGCAAATGATTAGCTGTTTCAGATTGTTTGACTTTGCGCGGGGTGGAATGGAAAGGTAAAAAGAGCAAATATTGTATCCACTGTGGTGGTATGGTTTCCTTCCGATTATACTGTGGTGGTATGCCTTCCGATTATAGTTGCAGTTATAAAGTTAAAAAAAAACACAGATAGTGGATGCCTGAAGTAAAATCTGAAAATGTAAGCAATAATCAGCAGGTCAGGCAGTATCTGTGGAAAGGGACTCAATTCTTCAGGCGGAAGAACTTTTATCAGAACTGGGAAAATGAGTAACTAGTCAAATGGCAGTAAGATTCTCATAATCGCGCATATTCCCGACAATGGTTGGTAAAATTGCTAACAACCATTGGATGTTATTCATATCAATATCCCAACACATCTTTAATTGACTTGATTTAGATATTAATATTATATTAATATCCAATTAGTATTAGATAGTAAGACAGTTTTCATATGAATTTCCCAGTGAACTAGGTACATTTACAAGGAGCACAGGAAACAGGACCCTGATCAATTGAAAGAGAGCAAGAAAAATGGGGCTTCGCAGAGTTGGAAGGGAATGCCACAACATGGTAGGTTGGAAGAGAGTGTGTCAGAAGAAAAAGTGGGAACTGGGGCTTCTGATGAGTCCCAAAGAAGGACAGCAGACATTACCAGGTGAGGCAGATATGAATACATTGGGATTTCCGAATGGTTGGATAGTGGATATTGGAGTTTTACTGCAGTTAGTTTAAGTTGCAGGGGGGTGAGGAAGCGATGGATGGTGCAAAGGGAATATTTGTTCGTGAGGTTAGAGTTGCCCTTGTGATCCTAATGTTTATGGAATCATAAATATTAACAAGGGAAATTAATACTTATGAATGAGATAAATTAACACTGATCTATGCAAAATAAAAAATGAAGCAACATTTTGATGCTATGAAAGGGAGGTCATAATTGTTACTGAAATCTAACTGGATGAGGCAATATCAGCGAAGCAAAAAAACTGGGTTAATATAGCGGAGGATAGCCTATAGCACATTAGTCAGTTCTGGTACAAAAATAAATAATAAATGTTCTTAAACTGCCGAATTTGATGTTGCATCATAAAGGTTGCAATGTGCCTTGATGAAAGATGAAGTGCTGTTCTGCAGGCTTACTTTGTATCTCATTAGAACAGTAGAGGAGACCACAACCAGTTAGATCAGAGATGAAAAAGGATAGAAAATTAAAATGGAGGGCTCAAGGTCCCTCAAGGTGACTAAAGGAAAATGTTTCACTGAGTGGTCACCTAATCTGTGATTAGTTATGTAACATAGAGGGGATTATGTTATGAGCCACAATTGCAAGACATTACATTGGAAGCAGTAATTTGCCGTTTCATCTAGAAAGGCTGTTCCAGTCACCGAGCAGAAACATGGACTTGGCCTAAATACATCCTTCTCACATGCCACTACCGTCTTTGGCAGTGTGGCTGGCTCCCAGGTAAAAAGCTTGGATCTGATTATCAGAGCTTACCTCGATCGTTTGCCTGAGAGCAACCACTTTTGTTGAGGAACATTAGCAGAGCAATGAAGCCACATATAATCATATGGTTGCCATTGACTACAGGCTCACACCTCAAGTCCTGGAAGTTGCAGTGAAAGTCCTGAAATAACCCTTTCCGTCCCATGATTACATGGCAGAAATCCTGATAAAGTTATCGACATCCCACCCTTAGGTGATGACACCACACCTGAGAAATATTCAATACCTTACAATTCCAATGCTAGAGCAATCACAGACCAAGAGAAGCATCTGTGTTGCAGCTCTGGGGACATCCAGTAAGAATACCCTGGACCACAATGGGAATGAAGAACATCTACACCTAATGGTGGCCAAATAATAATTTGCCAACCAGATGATGATTGTTTAGGAGGGAGAATTAAGGGGTTGTCCCACTTGGGCGACCTAATTGGCGGGTTTAGAAGAGTTTGAAAAAACAACATGTTGAAGACCTCCTTCGACTACGTAGAAGACTTCCTTCAACCTCCTTCGACTGTTGAAGACCAGCTTTGACTAGCTACGACTAGCTACGACTAACTTCAAGAAAATTGGACACCGAATAGTGGAGAGTGAAGACGACCTCCTTCAGCGAGCAAGATAGTCCACTCGACAAAAAAGACGTAGTACGGTCATGGGCAGATTCATGGGTAATCTTCGGCCCCATTTCCGTAACCGGCTTCCGTCTCCGCCATCTTTGTCCGCCATAGCGGAGCAAAAATACTAGTGCGGAGACAGAAGCCGGTTACGGAAACATCCTCGTAAAAATCAAAGATCTTTGGTAAAAATCTTCTCCTCGTTTTCTTTCTGCCTCTCTGCCTCATAATAAAAAGCAAAAAGATGCCTATGTTCCTTCTACAGCATGTGGGAAGTCTATCCCGAATCAGCACGGCTGGGACGCCAGGGTAAAGTTGCGGGGAGGTTTGCAATGTATTTTTATGTAATGTTGTCCCTAGTCTGGGCCTTGAGTCCGAAATAAAGTTTATTATTATATATATAAAGCTGGAGAAATATATATGTGTGTGTTATATGATTATATACATCTATATCACATTCATATATGTGTGTATGTGTGTTCTTACCTATGCAATCTAATCAGTTGTAAGGTCGCTGAATAAATCCATCCTTAAGTTATACATCGTTTTTTAATCTAGCTCAAAACAATTTTTATTTTGTTAAATACTTCATTTAGATAACCCCACCATTACAGACAGATCTCATTCCACTCTCTGGCTATTGGGAAGACCAGACCCATTTTATTGTTGAAAAACAATTCCATAGACACAAAAGATCATTAAGGAACATTAAGGAACATTCCAAGAGTAGAGCAACTGGAAACGTCATATTGCTATTATTTTTCCAAATACCGCAGTTGTGAACGGTGTGATTAGATGAATTACAGAGTGCAAGTGTAATACAAAAATCAACTCAAACACAGCACATGAGCCATTTTAAAAAAAAAGTTTAAAAGAACATGAAAAAAAGACAACAGAATCATAATTTGTTAACATATTAATCTTTAACAAAATTTAATATAATTATGAATTAACAGAATTATGAATCTAACCCTATATCGCACACACAAACTGTTCCCCCGCAACGCTGATTACACTGCGAGAGGGATATACAAAGTCGGATCGGGTTACTGAAATGGATGAAGAAATGGCTCACATTCAGCTCCGTTGTGTACTACACGTCAGCCCATTGCATTTAGCAGGAGAGGATTATCTTGCTCGCTATAGGACCTCCCTTCCACTATGATGAAGACTATCTGCGACTACCTTCGACTACCTTTGACTACCCTCGATTACCTACGACCAAAGCCCCTGTCGCACTTGGACAACCTCCACCGCGACCTCTGACGAGTTTTCCCGCGACCCATAGTCGCAGCAAGGTTGCCACGAGGTTGTAGGAGGTCTTCGTCACACTACTTCATGCCAACCCAGGAGGAGGAGTGGCAGGAGTGGCAGGAAGTGATGCCACAGGAGGTGATAGTGCAGGAGGAGGTAGCCCTGCATGAGAGACCCCTGGAGGCAGGGACGGATTTACGTATAAGCTAGACAAGCTTAAGCTTAGGGCCTCGTGATCTAGGGGAGCCTCAGCCCGCTCCACCAAGGTGTATAAAACTTTTGACATAGTGGCGTTGTTTCCACGCTGCAGACTCCAACTCCCCTGAGTTTGACTGCGCTGGGTCCTAGTGCTAGGCTCACCCAACCCTGGTAACCTCAGTGGCTGTTCCACTGGGTCTTCCCCATTCCCCTCAAACCATGTGACCCCAGCTCTTCCCCACCTACACTACAGTCCTCATACCCCCCTACCCCCTGACCACCCACCACCCATCACCGGACATCGCCTCGGCCTCAGTCCACTCACCTGCCTTCCTCTGGCCCCAACCCCATCCCTGTCGTGTGTTTACTATCCCCCCTGACCTCCCCCTCTCAGATACCGAAAGGTTTCCTCAGCAGAGGCCTCACCTTTTTCCCCCTCCGTCCCCGCATCAATGAGTTCCGCGCCCACCGCGATTTGGAGCTCTTCTTCCGTCGCCTCCGCCTCACACCATTCTTCCATGGGAAGGAGTCCTCGCCCCCATTGATGATCCATTTTCCCGTCTCCAATAGACCCCCTCCTCTTGGACCCCCCATCATGGCCATCTTCCGGCTTTAGACAATTCTATTTTAAACTGCCGGCGGGACATCAACCAGCTCAACAGGATATAATACCATGTAATTCTGTTTTCAGGGAAGTGGTGGGAGGACAGCCAAGTGTTTGTGTTGCTCACTTGGCTGGGGTGTGTTTTCCTTGCCACTTCCATGTAATTTGTAATGTTTTGAATTGGTCTAACAAACTGATTTGTGAGTTGTCTGTTTATTAAGAAGTGAATCTGTTTGTTTAGTTATAAGTTAGCCTTTTTCAAGCAGATTTGATTCAGATTTGATCAGGTTTTGCAATATAATTGTCAATAAGGACAATTGACAATTGACAATTATAAGAAATAGTTCCCAAAGGGAGGCACAAGCAAAAGCCACAGAAGCTATTTAGGAAAGTTACAGCGCTACCACTGATGCCCTCAGTCATTTGTACTAATGTGTTAATGTGAAGGGTGATACCAGGCTTCAAGCTAACAATCTTTTGCAGAGAATGGAAGAACTTGAATTTGTGTTTATGTTGCATTTTTGGATCCATCTGCTAGGTCATTTCCACAAGCTCAACAAAGCCATTCAGAAATCCAAACTGTTATTGAGTACTTGTGCAAGTTTGTACAGTTTACTTCAGGATTTTGTAAGCAAAATTAGAGAAGATTTCGATGAGCTTGAGCAACAAGCAAAGGCCACCTTGCCAGATGTTAACTACAGAACTGTCACAGGGAGATAATGAGTAAGGAAATGGCAAGGAAATTATGGAAGTGCACCTGGTCCTGATGCTTTAGAGATAGGTTTAGGGTGAAATCCTAAACCTGGTCCTGATGCTTCAAGAGATAGGTTTAGGGTGAAATCCTTTATTCCTATACGAGATGCACTTGAAACCAATTAAAAAAGACGAGGTACTGTGTACAGTGAAGTTGCACAACAGTTTTCCTTTCTTGCTAATCTGACTGCATCTAAGCAAGAAGTTCAGCAAGGTGTTGAACTATTGATGGAAGCAAACCCAGACGATGTTGACCTGAAACTTACTGATTAACTTTGGCACTTTCACTCGTGGAATCTTGCGGCTGTTTCTTACCTTAATAGTCACCAACTGCTCGGGAGAGAGGTCTTTTTCCAGAATCAAAAGAATTAAAAATGAATTAAGGTCCACAATGTATCAAGAGAGGTTGTCTGCACTGAGCATTCTGTGCATTGTGAGTGACAAACTTAGACAAACTTGGTGAACCTCTGGATAGTTTTGCTATGAAGAAGGCGAGAAAAAAACATGTTTGCTCTTAGTGTTTTCGTAGTTTCTTTATTTCTTAATATTCAAGATTCAATTCATGAGACACTTATTGTCACACGCACCAATTGGTGCAATGAAATTTGGGGGTCACCATCTGACGTTGGAACGGGAGAACATTCTCAGTGGCTTGGACTTCCGAATCGGCCACTTCCTCCCGAAGTCCACAGGCTGAGCTGGGCGGAGATTCATGCTGGCGGCCCTCGGCAAAGGGATGTTGAAATCAGGGTAGCCCGAGGCTGGGAGCTCCGCAAACCACAGCTCCATGATGTTGAAGCAGCAGGCCCAACACTCCGGGGGGGCCTCACAAGTGAAATAGCTTAGGGACTCTCTTCATCTAAATCCGGCCCTGCCTGGAGGAGGAGACCAGGGTGGTAGTATATGTCCCCACCACCACCCCATCCTTCACTGCCTCATTTGAAGGCAGCAAAGCAGCCCTTTCTCCTTTTTCTGACACAGCATCAGAAGCAGATGCCCCATTGGTGGTGAGGGAGGGATGGAGGAAGGTTATGCCCTACACCTCTACCAGGCAGCAGGAGGGGGACCTTGAGGAATGGTTCCAGCAGAATGCCATCCTGTACGAAAAGGAAAATGAGGGGTACAGGGACATGGACAAGAATGCATGCTTGCCTCCCTGCCCCAATGTGTTACTTTAAAGTTCCATCTTTTGTCAAAGCCCAGCGCCACTCTCTTCCAGTCAACTGGTGTACTGGGCCAGTCCATCACAACGTCTCAATTCACTCATTGAGACCTCTTCTTGTGCTTCCTCTTCACCCTTGCTCGTCCCCTTCGGCCTTTCTTAAAAGGCTGCTGAAGCAAAAGGGCTACTGCAAACAGCAGTAATTATATTTTTACTAACATCCTCCAAACTAGTTCCTTCCTTGCTTACATGGTTCAGAATGATTTTTTTTAAACGTGGGAGGCATTTTTTAGTGAGACAAAAATGCAAACATGATATCATTTTATCAGGTGATCATTTGATCTGTAGACACGTCACTGGTCATTGTTGGTTTTCGGTGTGGTCCTCTGAGGTGGGTCGTGCTCATTCACGGACCAATTTGCCAGAGACCATCCTCGAGCAAAATGTACCTGGTCTAAGCCAGTCTTGAACATAGTCGAAGGAGGTCGAAGGTCTTCTTCATAGTCGAGGGAGGTCTTCAACATAGTCGTAGGAGGTCGTGCACATAGCTGTGGAAGGTTGTAGGAGGTCGTAGGTCACCGCGACCTTGATTTTTTTTAAAGTCACTTAAGGTCGATAGAGGTCGCGGTTGAGGTCACCCCATGGGACAGGGGCTTAACATGGTGTGTATAACTACTACGACCTGCTACGACTAAACCTACGAGTAAAAACAGTATCGATTTATTTCCATGGCGACCTTTTTTTACTCACGGGCATTTTAACATATTAAAAAAAACGCCGCAACCTAGATGAGGCCTCGAGGACGTGGAGACCACTGTCGAGCATGAAGGACAGTTACGAAGACCTCCTACAACCTTGTGACGACCATGCTGCAAGTATGAGTCAAGAGCAAACTCGCCAAAACTTAGGATTAGGTCGCCCAAGTGGGACAGGCCCTTTATGCATTGAATACAACAGTCATTGAAACTCTGGGTTACAGCAACTTCCTAATGCCCAAAGAGATCTAGACTTAATTAATTCTTAAACTCCTGGCTCACCAATCACCTTACCATCACCAATATTGAACCTACCACGAACAGGAGTAAAGAGGTTCTTCTGCAGTTGTATAGGGCTCTGGTGAGACCACATCTGGAGTATTGTGTACGGTTTTGGTCTCCTAATTTGAGGAAGGACATCCTTGTGATTGAGGCAGAGCAGCGTAGGTTCACGAGATTGATCCCTGGGATGGCGGGACTGTCATATGAGGAAAGTATGAAAAGACTAGGCTTGTATTCACTGGAGTTTAGGATGAGGGGGAATCTTATAGAACCATATAAAATTATAAAAGGACTGGACAAGCTAGATGCAGGAAAAATGTTCCCAATGTTGGGCGAGTCCAGAACCAGGAGTCATTTAAGACTGAGGTGAGAAAAAACATTTTCACCCAGAGAGTTGTGAATTTATGGAATTCGCTACCACAGTGGAGGCCAAGTGACTGGATGGATTTAAGAGAGAGTTAAAGAGAGCTCTAGGGGCTAATGGAGTCAAGGGATATGGGGGGAAGGCAGGCACGGGTTATTGATAGGGGACGATCAGCCATGATCACAATGAATGGCGGTGCTGGCTCGAAGGGCCGAATGGCCTCCTCCTGCACTTATTTTCTATGTTTCTATGTATCTATAAATCTGAGCATGCAGATGGAGGCTTGTTATTTGGAACTTGCATGTCTTATCATGAGATAAATGTTTCCAAGTACTCCAGTATTGATCTTAACATAAAATAAAGTTGTTTACAAGCTGTCACATAATTCAGCTCTTGGAAATTATGTTTAAGAAAGAACTGCAGAAGCTGGAAAATCTCTTCATTTCTTCTTCCCACCCCCCCCCCCCCCCCCTCACATCAGTCTGAAGAAGGGTTTCAGCCCAAAAAGGTACCTATTTCCTTCGCTCCATAGATGTTGCCTCACCCGCTGAGTTTCTCCAGCATTTTTGTCTACCTTGGAAATTATGTCCTTTATTGTATATGAAGTTTACAGAATGTGCAACATTCTCAGTTACATTTCCTTTTGCATAACATAATCATGGTACTTTATATCCCATTGTTTATCAACCAGAGTTATTTCCTGCAATGGGATAAACAGTTCCACGTATTACTGAATAAACAGTTCCAAGTATTACAGCTCCCCCATCAGTCTGAAGAAGGGTCTCATCCCGAAACGTCGCCTATCCCTCCTCTCCATAGATGCTCACCTCACCCGCTGAGTTCCTCCAGCATTTTTGTCTATGCCCAAGTATTCCAGTGTAAAGATAAATACGGGGAATGCTGTTATTGCTGATAATGCTGGTAAAACCTGTTAAACAACAGTTTAGCTTGACGGAAGTTAATTCCTGCATTAAAAATGTAAATCACAGACAATTCCCACATAATGATAGATGTATTTTGATAAAGATTGAGCGCTTTATCCTATTATGACTGTTAACCAAACAAACTAATGTCTTGCAATGAAGAGACAAGAGGTTTACAATCAGTCAAATCACAAATTGATTTAGTTATTGAAAACTAATTACTACATCGTGCCAAAGCTTTGTAAAGATGCCACATACCAATTTAGTTGCCTTTGGATAACATAGAGTACTTTATATTAGAAGGGTCATTAACTAAACAGCGAAGATTTACAACGAGATAAACATTTCCAAGTACTCCCCTATTGCTCTTAATTTAAAGTGAAGTAGATTATAATCTCTCATACAACAAGTTATTTCAGTTGAAGGAATTTAATTCCCACATGTGGAATGAGATTTGGAGATGACACAGTACTCTCGCTTTGTTGGTTTTGGATAACACATAATATATTGTTTAGGCTGTGATGAGCGTCTTATAATGAGATAAATATTTTCAGGTACTGCTCTTCATTTAAAGAGTGAACACGATGTTCAACATTCTTCATTTTGGTCATGTTGGTTTCCTCCAAAACGCTGATGTTGGTGCGTTTGTCCTCCCAGCTGATCCTCAGAATCTTTCGTAAAGATCTTTAATGGTATTGCTCCAGGAGGTCCATGACTCGGCTCCATGCAACAGGGTGGTGAGGACAACGGCTCTTTTGTTTGAGCCTTTAGGTCTCGGTCTTCAAAGACTCTTTTCCTGAGTCTGGCGTAGGCTCCGCTGGCACAACTCAGGCGATGGTTGACCTCAGTAGTCAATGTCAGCTTTTGAGGAAAGAATGCTGCCACGGTAGGAGAAGTGGTCAACGTTTTCAAGAGTGGTGTCGTTCACTTTTATAGCGGGCTTGGTAGACGGCTGGTTGGGTGGAGGTTGATGTAGGACCTGGGTGATCTTGATATTTAAGGCTAGACCCATGGCTCTGTATGCCATGGCAAAGGCATTCCGGATGCCCTCGAGGTCTTCTGCAGAGTGCGCTGCAATGGCGCAGTCGTCCGCGTACTGAAGCTCCATGATGGCGGTGTTACTGACTTTGCTCTTGGTCTTCTACCTATTAAGGATGAAGAGCCCACCATCAGTTCTGTAGAGGATTGGGATCCCCTGTGGCAGCTCTTCACCAATGAAGTGAAGTATGGCAGCAATGAAGACGACAAACAGAGTGGGTGCGATAATGCATCCCTGTTTGACCCCCGTTTGCACAGTGAGGGGCTCGGACTCAGAGCCGCAGTTGCTGAGCACTGGGACCGACATGCCATCATGTAGAAGCCTCAATATTCTGGTGTACTTATCGTGACAACCGTACCTTGATAGTATGCTCCAAAGAGTCCGGCGGCCTACAGAGTCAAAAGCCTTTGTCAGGTCTGTGAAGGCCTTGTCCTGTGAAGGATGCCTTTGTTCGCGGCATTTTTCCTGGAGTTGGCGTGCTGTGAATATCACGTCTGCTGTGCTGCTGGATGAGCGGAAGCCACACTGTGATTCTTGGAGTACCTCCACAGGCAGTGGTTGAAGTCGGTTTGCCGGGACACGAGCAAGGACTTTGCCTGTTGTTGACAGGAGCGAGATGCCCCTGTAGTTTCCACATTCAGCCTTGTCCCCCTTCTTAAAAATGGTCACTATTAGAGCATCCTTGAGTTCTGAGGGACGTTCTTATTTTTCCCATACCTTGGGGAGTAGGGTGTGGATGTGGTACAGGAACTCCGGTCCACCTTCCTTAAAGATCTCAGCTGGGATCCCATTTGGACTGCTGACCTTGTTGTTCTTAAGCTCTTGATGGCCTCTTGAACCACTGTCATAGCGGGAGGGTCTTCCATGTCTTCTCTGATGGGACTCTGGGGGATGTGGTGGGTAATATCTGGTTCAGTTGTGCTGTCACGGTTGAGGAGTTCCTGGAAGTGCTCTTTCCATTGGGCGTTAATGGGCTCATTGTCCTTCAGTAGTTCTTGTCCGTCTTTTGAGCGCAGGGGGTTTAAGCTGCGGTAGCTTGGACCACAGGCTGCCTTAATAGCGCTTAAGAAGCCTCTGGTGTCATTCAGGTCTGCCAGTCTCTGGATTTCTAGAGCCTTATCTGCCCACCAAGAGTTCTTAAGCTCCCTCACCTGGCTCTGGATGTCCGCCTTGGCTCTGGAGTGAGCCGCTCTTTTGGCCTTGCAGGTTCCATCATCTTGGCAGGCATGAAAAGCTTTCCTTTTCTTGGAGATGAGTCATTCTCGTCAAACCTGGTGTTTTCTGGACTTGCACCCAAGGATGTTTTACAGGTGTCAAGGATGGTGGATTTGAGTCAGCTCCAGTGCCCTTCAATATCATCAGGATATTCCTGTTGGAGGCTTTCCCCAAGAGAAGCCTGAAATCATTGCTGGGTGGCAGTTTCCTCCAGGGTTTCAAGGTTCAGCCTTGGCCAGATCTTCTTTGTTTGAATCCTCCGCTTTCTCTTGAGTTTGATGGACATCATGGAGCGGATGAGGCAATGATCTGTACAGCAGTCATTTGCATCGATCATGGCCCTTGTGATGTCCACGTCATGGTGGTCCCTGGCTCATATAATGACATAGTCAATGAGATGCCACTGTTTGAAGCGGAGGTGTCTCCAAGATGCCTTGTTTGTTTCACTGGCGAAAGAGGATGTTAGTGATGATGAGGTCATGCTGAGCACATTTGCTGAGAAGCAGAGCTCCATTGGAGTTGATGTTCCTGGTGCCTTCCTTTCCTATAGTACCCTTCCAGAGGTGTTGGTCCAGGCTGGCCCTGGCGTTGGTCTCCTAGGAGAATAATCTTATCATCCCTGGGGATTTTAGACAGTGTCTTGTCCAAGCAGGCGTAGAAGGTCTCTTTTGCGTCCTCTTCAGAGTCTAAAGTAGGGGCATAGGCACTCACAATTGTTACCATCTGGTTGTTGGCACGCACCAGACGGAAGGTCAGAAGACGCTCACTGATTCCCACAGGACAGTCAGAGAGGTGGCTAATGAGCTGGTTCCTGATGGCAAACCCAACACCATGGATCCCGGGTTCATCAGCAGCTTTTCCTTTCCAGAAGAAAGTGTAGCCACCCTTCTCCTCCTTCAGTTGTCCATCATCTGCCCACCGGGTTTCAGAAAGGGCAGCCATGTCAATCCGGCATCTACAGTATAGTACATATATGGTAAATTTGCATGTGTACTGTAGTAATCTTGCCGATTCCGACTTACGTAAAATCTTACTTGCGTAGGGTTTACTGAATGCAATCCATATGTAAGTTGGGGGGTGTCTGCACTCTATCTTACTCAGCACTATTTGCAATGTTTGATTGCAATGTATGAATTGACTTCCATGAACTTCCATGAATTTTACTCATCTGTGGTAAGAATGTTTGAAAACAACTTCTCTTTATGTAAAAAGGAATTTTGGAACACATTGAAATGTTTATCACATGGTAAGGTTTCTTTATTTAGTAGCCATTGTATTATAAAGAATAACTGTCTTATTCACAATAATGCAGCACCACCTTCGATGGACTGGCCATGTCATCTGCATGTCCAACGCACGTCTCCCTAAATAAATCCTGTACTCTCAGTTGAAGGAAGGTCGGCGAGCCCACGGCGGGCCAAAGAAACGCTTCAAGGACAACATCAAGAACAGTCTTAAGAAATTCCACATCAAGCAACTGGGAGCACATTGCACTGGACAGGCGATCCTGGAGGAAATCAATGCAGGAAGGAGCTGCACTTCACAAAATGGAACTACGCCGTGTCACAGAGACAAAGTGACAGCACTGTAAGGAGAGAGAGAAGGGGGCTCGATGACTACCAACCATCGCCAGTATCCACTGCCCCCATTGCACCAAGGTGTGTGGATCATGGATCAGCCTCTGCAGACATCTGCAGACCCACAAGTAGACAACTCTATGGAGAGGAGAGGACAGTCATACTCATTTTGAGTGACCCGCCGTTGATATGATGACAGCAGATGACAGTATAAAGAATGAAAAAATGATCTTATGTATTATCCAGTACTGGCTATTAACTTTATTAAGAATAAAGAATTTCAAATGATTTAATGGATTTCAATGGCAAATGTAGTACATTCCTAAAAGCCCTGTCCCACGGTACAAGTTCATTCCAAAAGCTCTCCCGAGTTTGCCCTGATTCGAACTCGGAGATTTACGGTAATGGCCACTCGTCGGTACTTGGGGCTCTCGTGGACATTTTTCAACATGTTGAAAAATCTTCCCAAATCTTCCCGTGCTTACCTGTCGATAGCGAGTCTTCCCGAGTACCTGCAGTTAGTGTTACGAGCCTTGTAAAAAACACCTGCCCCTCAGATCCCTTTAAATATTTCCTCTCTCACTTTAAAACCATACCTAGTTTTAGACTACACTGGGGGAAAAAGATTGGACTGTCTACTCTATGCCCCTCATAATGTTACAAACCTCAATAAAATAGTAAGATTAAATAAGAACTTACCAGTTTTAAATGTGATCTTGATTTTATGAGGAGTTACATTGGTGATTACTTGAAGAACTCCGCCAGTTCGCATGCGCGTCAATCTTCAAAGCAGCGGTATGAAAACATAGATAGCAAAAATTGAAGTTAACATGGTAAGATTAGCAACCTGAGAACTACCAGATGACCTTTATGAGAGAGGGCACGTAATCGCCAACGTAACTCCTCATAAGATCAAACTTCAAACTGGTAAGTTCTCATTTAATCTTACTATTTTACTTCGGTGTCACGTGAGTGATTCCGTGAAGGGTTCAAAGCCCTGTGATTTCATGCCGCAGATTCAAATCTTGGCGTCTCACTGCATCGATTGACTCAGGATGAGTGAATAATCAAAAATGCATTAAGCATGACATTGATTCAAATGTATTAATGGTTTACGTTAATAAAGATGCGCATGCGAACTGGCGGGGTTCTTCACGGAATCACTCACGTGAAGGGTCCTGACCCGAAACGTCGCCCATTCCTTATCTCTCCAGAGATGCTGCCTCACCCGCTGAGTTACACTAGCATTTGGTGTCTACCTTTGATTTAAACCAGCATCTGCATTTTTTCTTACACTTCCTGCTTTGTTTAGCTATGTTTTAACACTATATTGTTTCTTTTATCTTCTAAGAAAAATTTCATTGTTCCATTTCATATGAGAATAAAACATTTACCCCTAGCCATTGTACACCAGGATGCCTCAGCCAATGAAGGCAAGTATACCATTTGCCTTCTTCACCACTCTGTCTACCTGTGTCACCACTTACAGGGGGCTATGTACTTGTAGCCCAAGGTCTTGCTGTTCAACAACACTCCCGAGTTACTGTGCAAGTCCTGCCTGGTTTAACTTCCCAAAATAATCACTTTGTACTTTTTTGAGTTGATTGCACCAGTATTCCTTTGCCCACTTTCCCAGTGGACTTACATCGTGTTGTAATCTTAGACAACCTTCTTCACTGTTCTCTACTCTACCAGATTTGGTGTCATGACACTTATTAATCGTGTCACCTATATTCGCTTCCAAATCATTAATATATATGGACAATAAATAACCCAGCACCGAACTCTTCGGCACACCACTGGTTACAGATCTCTAATCTGAAAAGCAATCCTCCGCAATCACCCTCTATATTCAACCACCTTTTTTATCCCATTTGCTTTTCACGCTGGACATTACCTAATCTAACCTTATGGACAAGCCTACCGTGCAGGATTTTGTCAAAGGTCTTGCTAATTCCACATAGACATTGTCCACCACACTGCCCTTGCCCATCCTCTTGACCATCTATTCAAAAAACTCAATTAAATTTGTGAGCCATGAGACAGACTGTGTCAAATACACTGTGGATTGCTCGATTGTAATCATGTTTAATCTCTGACTGGTTAGCATTCATCAAGTCTTTTTACTTTTTGCCTCGGCGCACATGACAATGCACTAAACTGAGGATTTTCCCAGGAGCAAAGCCAAATTGACTATCCCTAATCAGTCCTTGCCTTCACAAATGCAAAGAAATCTTGCACCTCAGACCAATAACTTTCTCACCATTAATGTAAGCCTCACTGACCTGTAGTTCCTTGGCATATCATTGCAGCATCTTCCTATCTCTACATACTCTAAAGCTTTGGTCGTGTTATCTTCCAGTTTGCATGGTCTATTTGTGCAAAAACGGTACGTGATCGCGATCGCGCTACGATTTTTCACCAGCTTACTCACCATTCTCCTGTGCTGCAAGTGCACCAAGTTTCGTTCCGATTGGTGGTATAATGTGAAACTTAGCGTGGTTTTAAAATCTTAAAAACCACGCGTGTGCAGATCAATCTCCTCTCCTGCCAGTCTGCGCCGCGTGGATTGGTCTTTTCTCCTGACACTCCGCGGGATGGGCCGCCCCTTTCTGCACCATCGTGTCTTTACTGCGGCTGAGGATGTCCGGCGGAGGTTTCCAACCGGACACAATTTTCGGAGGGACTGGAAGCGGCCCGATCCGGCCCATCCCAGCCCGGCCCAGAGTCGGCGATGTCGCCGATGTCGCTAAACGGAAAGCGGAGACTCTGATCCCGCCGGAGAACGTCCAGCAACCAGCGCCCGCTGTGAATCCCCATCGCACCGTCAGCTCCAGCCCCTTCCCCTCTGGCCCCCTCACTGGCTCCTACCTCTCCCCCCCCCCGTGATACCCCCCCTCCCCCACAACCCCCGTCTTTTCTCCGAGCCCTGCCCACACACCACCCTCCCCCATAACCACCTCCCGCCTCCAGACCCCTCCCCCCTGCCCACACACCCCCTTTCTCCTCCTCGCCCCCACACACCCCTCGCCCCACAACGCTCCCCACCCACACACACCCCTCTGCCACACAACCCCCCTGCCCGCACACACACACACCCACTCCCCCCACCCACACACACCCCTCTGCCACACAGCCCCCCTGCCCGCACACCCCACTGCCCACACACACCCCCACAAACACCCCCCACCCACTCACCCCGCCCCCCTTCCCGTCCACAAACCCCCCCTCCCCCCACAACCCCCCTCCCTCACTACCCTCCCGTCCATACATCCCCCTCGCCCACACCCCCCCTTTTACGGCTCCACAATGCTCGCTGTCCCTCCTCCATGCCCCCAAACACACCCCGCCAACACACACCCCTCCCCCACACACACCAATCTTTTCCACACAACCCCTGCCCCACACCCTCCCTGCCCCACATCCCCCCACCCACCACAAGCCCCCATCCCCTCTCACCCCTCCCCCCCACACGCCTCCCACCCACACATCCCTCCCCTCCCACACCCCGCCCACAAACACCCCCTCCCTCCCCCCCCTCCCCCCACCCACACCCCCTCCCACAAACACTCCTCCCCCCTCCCAGACCTGCCCCCCTCGCCCACACACTACTCCTCTCCCACAGTATACCCCGCCCACACACACACCCCCTCCCTCATCCCCCTCCCCCACCCATACACCCCCCTACCCACACACCCCCTCCCACAAACACTCCTCCCCCTCCCACACACCCCCCCTCGCCCACACACCCCTCCTCCCCACATCCCCCTCCCCCCACTCCTCCCCCCCTCCCACACCCCCCCCTCTCCCACACACTCCTCCCCTCCCACCCTACACCCCGCCCACACACCCCCTCCCTCATCCCCTTCCCCCCACCCCACACACCCTCCCACAAACACTCCTCCCCCCTCCCGCATACCCCCCTTGCCCACACACTCCTCCTCCCCACATCCCCCCCCACAACCCCCTCCCCCACTCCACCCCCGCCCATACACCCCCACAACCCTCCCATGCCACACCCCTCCCCCCCCCGCCACACATCCACCACACCCCACAGCGGTAGACCACGCCGGCTGCGGTGGTAGGCCATGGCAGTGGTGGACCATGGCAGCTTTAATAAATCCCTTTTCCACTTGCCGTGCCCGTGGCAGTCACTCCTGCATGTTCTACATCACAATGGGAACCCAATGGGCGGGAATGGCTGTGCCGCCAGAGAGCCGCGAAGAGTGGTGGGGGGGGGGGGGGGGGTTGAGGGGGGATGGAGTGAGTGCAGGTGCTCCCCACAGGCCCCCGACAGCCTCCGCCTGATGCCCGTCCCCCTCCCCCGGCTGCAGGACGCTTCCCCTCTCAGCCCCCGGCAGCCTCCTCCTGAAGCCGTCCCCTCCTGAAGCTGTCCCCCTCCCCCGTTGCAGGATATTCCCCCCCCATCAGCCCCCACCTGAAGCTGTCACGACCCCGGTTGCAATACACTCTCCCTACCCCACGGGCCCCCGACAGATTTCGCTTAAAGTCGTGCCCCTCCCCCAGCTGCAGGGTTTGAGGGGGGATGGAGTGAGTGCATGGGGGGGAGGGCAAGGGACTGAGTTGGGGGTGAGGGGAGGAGGGGGCGTCACAACGGGAGCCCGTCAGCCGCACCTGCGCAGTTAGGGGCTATGCATGAGTGGTGGAATATTGCGTTGGGGGGGTCGGGTTGCGTTGGAGGAACGGGTCAGTGGTGGAATATTGCATTGGGGAATGGGTTGCGTTGGGGGACCAGGCCTCCCGTGTGAACGGGTCCCACTTAGTCTAGTTTCTTAAATAAAAGCATAACATTAGTTATCCTCCAGCCTTCTGGTAGCTCACTCCTTGCTAACAAAAATACAAAGATCTCTGCTTGGGCCCTAGTCTCTTCCCTTGCAACTTACTTTGCCTGAGGGCACACCTCAAGGTTCAAGGTTCAAGAGAGTTTATTGTCATGTGTCCCAGATAGGACAATGAAATTCTTGCTTTGCTTCAGCACAACAGAATATAGAAGGCATGAATACAGAACAGATCAGTGTGTCCATATACCATTGTATAAATATATACACACATGAATAAATAAAACAGATAAAGTGCAAATAAACAGATAATGGGCTATTAATGTTCAGAATTTTGTTTGAGTTGAATTCAACAGCCTGGTGGCTGTGGGGAAGCAGCTGTTTCTGAACCTGGAAGTTGCAGTCTTCAGGCTCCTGTACCTTCTACCTGAAGCTAGTGGGGAGATGAGTGAGTGGCCAGGATGATGCTGCCAGCCTTTTTGAGGCAGCGACTGCGACAGATCCCCTCGATGGTAGAGAGATCAGAGCCGATGATGGACTGGGCAGTGTTTCGGCAGGCAGGCCTTGAAAATAAGCAAGTTCAGTATCTCGATAAACACAAGGAATCATGAGATTTGTCAAAGGTAATTCGGAATTTTAAAAAAGTGTGTATAAATTGTTAACTATTCCACCAAGGAATTAATTTAGAATTCTGTCAACTCAAAAGCTTCCTTTCTTCTGCTGTTCACACACTACTTACACAGCCCCAGTTCTAGTTCAGTTCATTAATCTGCAATTATGAGATATTCAAAAAGTTAAAGAATGTATTATTTTAATTTAATCCTTAATGTATTTGCTACTGGAATACGAAAATATTACTTGTGTTTGAAATATTTTCTTATCTTTATTCATAATTTATGTGTAAAAATATATTTAATCTGAGGCAGGCAGCGACTGTATAAGTCTGATAAATGCTGATGATTTACCTACAGGTGGTGTGATTGCAAAGATTAATTTCCAAGGAAAACTGAGTACAGGGTTGGCCCTGTGAAGGAGCAGCCAGTCCAATATAAGACATTTAACTGCGAAATGCCTGCCCTTTAGTATTGGATAGATTGAGTTGAGGTCTGTGCTGTTCCAAGTTTGCAGTGGCTGAGGTGCGTTTCCCCCAGCTATCTCGCCCAGTGCACGTTGACCAGCACAGTTCACCAGCCCTTGTTAGCAGAGGCTCTTTGTGCAGGTGTTACCCGAAGCCCAAAGGTTTTGTGGAGGTTTTGCGTTAGGATCGGGCACGCAGCGAGCTAGCGAGAGGGCGGTCAGATCAGATCATCGCAGGTTGCCGAGTGGCTGAAGAGCGGATTTTAATGGGTCGTTATTAAACTGTTCCATCTGTGCAGCATCGCCAGCTCTCTCTCTCTCCCAGATCCCCCACCCCAACTGTCGACAAAGTCTGACTGGGAAAATGTTCCCACTCATATTACGGGTTGGCTCCACATTTTCCCACTAGCTGGGGCGGGCGGTGGTACCCTCAAAGAGAGTGAGAACAGGTCCCGTCAGCTGGGGAGCCGCGACCCACTCCTGAGTAAAGTCTCTGGTTTGGCTGCGATTCAATTGGCTGCAAATTCTCATCACCACCTGGTCACCCGGGCCCGGCTCCCAACTGTGTGCCCTGAGCAGACTGGAACCAGCCCCAGAGGTTAAGGCGACAGCATCTTTATTTAAGCCAACCCACCTCGAAAGTTTAACCAGCCTGTTCGAATCCAATCTGAACTTTCCAACCTATCCCCACATGGCACATTCTCCTCGTTTCCTTCAATCCAGGAAGGCTGTTTAGATAGGAATGTAACGACTGTCTCAAATTGGTTGACCACACAACTTGTAATTCATGTAAATCAATATTGAATTGATTATTGACTGTGGAATGCCAGGGATTTGATCATTGACAGGTTCGTTCCAGGCATTTTTGCATTTTCAAGGCTGGTGCTATATTGAGTCAATCATTTAAATAGATCCAATTATGGATTTGTACTCGCTAGAATTTAGAAGATTGAGGGGGGATCTTATAGAAACTTACAAAATTCTTAAGGGGTTGGACAGGCTAGATGCAGGAAGATTGTTCCCGATGTTGGGGAGGTCCAGAACAAGGGGTCACAGTCTAAGGATAAGGGGGAATTCCTTTAGGACCGAGATGAGGAAAACATTTTTCACACAGAGAGTGGTGAGTCTCTGGAATTCTTTGCCACAGAAGGTAGTTGAGGCCAGTTCATTGGCTTTATTAAGAGGGAGTTAGATGTAGCCCTTGTGGCTAAAGGGATCAGGGGGTATGGAGAGAAATCGGGTACAGGATACTGAGTTGGATGATCAGCCATGATCATATTGAATGGCGGTGCAGGCTCGACGGGCCGAATGGCCTACTCCTGCACCTATTTTCTATGTTTCTATGATTTGTGCCGCCTGCAGCACGCTGTGGCCTGCTGCTGACATATTTGGCGGATACATTTATTTATAAATCTCATTGAAATTAATACGCAGGTCCGTACACACGCAGTAGCTCAGCTGGCGAGAATGTTTATCCCGAATGACCCATAACCTGGATATGCGCAGTTGTAATACCGAACTAGCTTATTTATCCACCGTTATACACTTCAAGACTGCCAACACTTTGCACTTATAATATTCCCGTTCCTGAACACACTGCATTTTATGATTTTGCTGTGAATGAGATGCCTATTCAAGCTCCAGCATCCAACATGGTCACCCAGCAGCACTAGATGTCCCACTGCATAAAACTACTTGTTGATGAGACACAGAACTATCTAGTTATTGTGATTATAGAAGTGTGAGACCTTTCCTTCCACGGCAGAAGGCTACAATCCTCCCAGAGCAGCCAAGCCCTGTCATGATGTACTCAACTGCTCGGGAGCATTTGTTGTGAAATGAAAATAGTTTAAATCTCAAAACCTTTTGCTGAACACAATTGTGAGATATAGGTTGTGCTCACAATCACTACTCAGAGACTAAATCATGGAAACAAGAAATGCTTTATTTGCGAGTCTGCTGAGTCGGGTGCTTCTCCAAGTTGAGACACACCAAAGTCAGGAAAGTAAAGCCCCTTTATACACACAATTCTACATTTAACCTCCCCTTCTGGCCCTCTCCAATCAGAGCACTGAGGTGCACAGTCTATAGGTACATCCCCCCAGTACCTCCCACATCATACATCGCATGTTCATATATGTGCATGGTAATGAGCAGTTTCTTGACCAGGGGTGTGTTAGTAATATTCATTTATTTCATTAAGCATGCTCAGTTGTAAATGACCTGTCCCAGTTTGCTCACCTCCAACTGACCTCTCTCAGTTCTCTTGTATCTACTGATAAGGGTCACATCCATCACTCCCTTCTACCGCTATACAATGCCATCAATATATACTTAAGGACAGTTCTGGTAACTTCATCCACAGCTGTGTCACAATCCTCTCCCTGGCCTCTATCGGTTAGAATCCTCTCCTGAACCCTTACAATAGTGGGGTTTAATCATTTTATCCCTCACAATCCTCCCTTTTTCTTTTGCTACGCATCTATTGATTAAACCTCAATTTCAAGCTCCTTCAGTTCGAATTGAAGTAACATTTTCCTAATCTCCTCTTCCTGTGGCTCCTGGACCTTCCCTGGTCGCATTATCATTATTTTCTGTATTACCCCTTTCTCTCCCATAGGCACTACTACAGCCTGCATCTCACTTATACTCCTTGCAATAGGTTCCCTAAAACAAGGGATACAACAGGGGATAAAGATCAGCCCAGCCAATGCACATAGAAACATGAGTCCCACCGTTCTCCACCATGTTCCTCCGAGGATGGAATCCCACCATCGGGTTCCCATAATCGAATTCCACTTTTGTATGGGAACATGTGCCAACTTACGGATTCCTTCTGATATGTCCATCACTGCCTGTCCATAGTCATCGATGTTTAGACAGCAATTAGAGAGGTTGAATTTCCCACATACCCCTCCTTCTTCTTGTAATAATATTTTTATTAAAAGGAATCCATCATAACAACAGTATAACAACTTTTCAAATACACAACCAACTTATTTCAATAAGTATACGAATGTTACGAATAGTTCTTATAAACTTCTATTTTTTTGAAAGTAGAAAAAGAAAAGAACAGATTTTAATCAATAAGAATGGTGATTAAATAATAATTTTGATTATAAAGAAAGAGAAAGAGAAGAGAAAATATATATATATATATGTATGTATTCTTGTTATATGTATTTAATTAAAATAAAGTATTATATAAAAAAAGAGAGATTATAGTATACATCTTAATAGTGAATAACACAATTTCAAATAGCGATATCAATGGAGACATGTATACAAATCAAAAAGAAAAACAGAGAGTTATTTTCATCTATATCTGCCAGGTACCCATTGAGTTGTGGTGCCAAGAACAGCTAACCTTCAAATATTCTGTATATGGAGACCATATCTGTTCAAAGAGTTCGTATTTGTCCATTAGGACAAATCTGATTATTTCCAAATGCAACGTCTCCAACATTTCCACTGTCCACATTTTAATTGTGGGGGATAATGTTCCCTTCCAAAATTTCAATATTAATTTTTTCCCTATTATCAAACAGTAATCCAAGAAATTTATTTGGTTTACTGTCAATATTAGATTTGAATCCGGAACTCCTAATATTATTAATTTTGGATCTGGGTCTAGTTTAATTTTAAGAACTTCAGAGATAACTCTAAAGATTTCTGTCCAATAATAATTAAGTTTTATACATGTTACAAAACTATGCGTTAAATTAGCTTCCAGGTTCTGACATTTATCCCTCCTTCTTCTGCCAGGAGGTAATCTAGGGCCAACCGGTTCTGGTATATTGCTGCTCTCATCTGTGTCTGTTGCTTTGCCAGCATCTCCAGTGCCACCGCAGTTTGGTTGGTAATTACTTCCAGTACTACCTAAAGTCTTATGATCCGGTTTAACATGTATACCGGGGTTCGGTAGCCCCAGGAGCCAATCTGTGCCCAAGTGGCTGGTCCATAGTATGAGATTTCTTGCGGGTGGCCATTCATCATCTTCCCATTCTCCAATGTCCATTTTCCTCTTCTTCCGATATAGGTCGTCAAATACAGGTGTTCCTAGCGACCGCCCTTCTTCGGTGTTTAACAGGAAAAATCCCGGTTGTACCAGTCCAATAAAGCAAGTCCCGCTCCAATTTGTTGGCAACACCGAGTATGCCTTGTGTCCGCATATCCATAACAGTCCTTCAGGGGCTGGTCCACTAGAGGTAACCTTGTTCCATATGTCTCGCAACACCGGGATTCCTTGATAAGGGTTGTTCCCGGTGCAGTTCCATAGTCCAGTCGATTCCATTCCATCGGTCTTCATCCAGATAGTGCAGTTTCTCCCGTCTTTCTTAGTTGGATACCATTTAGGCTCCTCTGGCCACCACACTCGGGACTGATTCGACCACTGGGTGACGATGGGCTGGCAGGGGCTGCTGCCTACTAGGACGGCATCCTTTGCCCAGGGCCAAGCGATACACTCAGTCCCGACCGGAGGGTCTGTCAGGACCCATGCCTGGGGATCTCGGTCTTGTCCAACTGTCAGGTTCCACTCCATCAGGTCCCATACTTCAACAATGGATCCTCTCCACGGCCAATGTGAGCTCATCACTGGTCCGCCACAGACCCAACAGTTAGTCACATTCAGGGTTCCAGCTATCCGGAGGGCCAAGTCCACAAACAGGTTTTTCCCTCCTTCAGGGATCTCAATCTGCTTCTTTATTTCTTCATACATTGTCTGGTGCAATTGAGGCTGAGTAGATGGGGGAGGGGGAGGCTTGGTGACTACTACTTTTGTTAACCTTATTATTACTTCCTCCTTCATTTTGTCTAATGTCCATCTTAAGGCATGGAAAGGGAGGCCTAACTGTCCTGTCCTAGTCATACAAACCCATCTCTCCCCCTTTGGGCAGGTAACGTACCCAAACCTCCCTACATATCCCCTATTCTCTACCATATAATACTTCTTTCCCCCGTCCTCACAAATAGTTCTAGTCCTAAGGGGTTATAGCAAGCATCGTTCACATGGGAATGATAGGTAAATGATCTGGTTGTCCGCCCTCCGTATCTGATAGGATGATAACATTTTAAAAAGTTATTAATACTTTTTACAACGGTTACCTGCAGAGTAAGCAATACCACGACTGCTCCTTTCATACTGTTCGTTTTCTAAATTTTTTCTTACTAAAGGTTGACGCTAGGGGCTTATTCCCTGGCTTCACCATCCACTGTTCCTCTTTATCAGGAGCGGGTGGATCAACGGGTCCTTTAACCCGGATTGCGTGGGTCCACCCTTTTTCTTTTGTTTGTACTGCTGTCTCAGTTGTCAGTAATACTAGGTATGGGCCGGTCCACCGGGGCTGGAGTTTCTCCTCCTTCCAATTCTTGACCAGTACCCAGTCGCCGGCCTTTACAGCATGTATCGGGAAGTCGAGTGGTGGGCTTTGAGCCAATAATCCTTTAGCTTTTAATTCTGTAAGAGAACGAGATACTGCCAGTAAATAGTTCCTTAAGAATACATCACTGCCCTCTACGGCGGGTATTCCTTCTATCTTTCCCAAATAAGGTAACCCAAACAACATTTCATAGGGGGATACTGCTAACTTTGCATGGGGTCTCCGTTGCTTTTCTCAAAGCCTTTCTGTTTCCCTACTGCTCCAAACATGTGCCAGACTCCATGTACATATGCTGCTCTTAAAGCCTTAATTTCTGCCAACTGAGCTAAGCAGGATTGCAGGCAAGCTTCCAATTTGATTACCTTAAAGTCTAATTCATCCCGATGCATCACTTCAAACCCTGCATACTTGCTATTATGATCCCTTTAACAAGAAACATCCACAAGCAAAACCTTTCTGTCCCCTTCATTCAAAGGCTCTGACTGTAAAACATTTCTCAGACTTGTGTGTCCTTTTCCTTAATGGCATCACAATTTCAACATACTTCCCATAGAAACATAGAAACATAGAAACATAGAAACATAGAAACATAGAAACATAGAAACATAGAAACATAGAAACATAGAAACATAGAAACATAGAAACATAGAAACATAGAAACATAGAAACATAGAAACATAGAAACATAGAAACATAGAAACATAGAAACATAGAAATTAGGTGCAGGAGTAGGCCATTCAGCCCTTCGAGCCTGCACCGCCATTCAATATGATCATGGCTGATCATCCAACTCAGTATCCCGTACCTGCCTTCTCTCCATACCCTCTGATCCCTTAGCCACAAGGGCCACATCCAACTCACTCTTAAATATAGCCAATGAACTGGCCTCAACTACCCTCTGTGGCAGAGAGTTCCAGAGACTCACCACTCTCTGTGTGAAGAAAGTCTTTCTCATCTCGGTCTTAAAGGATTTCCCCCTTATCCTTAAGCTGTGACCCCTTGTCCTGGACTTCCCCAACATCGGGAACAATCTTCCTGCATCTAGCCTGTCCAACCCCTTAAGAATTTTGTAAGTTTCTATAAGATCCCTCTTAATCTCCTAAATTCCAGAGAGTATAAACCAAGTCTATCCAGTCTTTCCTCATAAGACAGTCCGACATCCCAGGAATCAGTCTGGTGAACCTTCTCTGCACTCCCTCTATGGCAATAATGTCCTTCCTCAGATTTGGAGACCAAAAACTGCACGCAATACTCCAGGTGTGGTCTCACCAAGACCCTGTACAACTGAAGTAGAACCTCCCTGCTCCTGTACTCAAATCCTTTTGCTATGAAAGCTAACATACCATTCGCTTTTTTCACTGCCTGCTGCACCTGCATGCCTACTTTCAATGACTGGTGTACCATGACACCCAGGTCTCGCTGCATCTCCCCTTTTCCTAATCGGCCACCATTTAAATAATATTCTGCTTTCTGTTTTGCCACCAAAGTGGATAACCTCACATTTATCCACATTATACTGCATCTGCCAAACATTTGCCCACTCACCCAGCCTATCCAAGTCACCTTGCAGTCTCCTAGCATCCTCCTCACAGCGAACACTGCCCCCAGCTTAGTGTCATCCGCAAACTTGGAGATATTGCCTTCAATTCCCTCATCCAGATCATTAATATATATTGTAAATAGCTGGGGTCCAGCACTGAGCCCTGCGGTACCCCACTAGTTACTGCCTGCCATTGTGAAAAGGACCCGTTTACTCCTACTCTTTGCTTCCTGTTTGCCAGCCAGTTCTCTATCCACATCAATACTGAACCCCTAATACGTATGCTTTAAGTTTGTATACTAATCTCTTATGTGGGACCTGTCGAAAGCCTTCTGGAAGTCCAGATATACCACATCCACTGGTTCTCCCTTATCCACGCTACTAGTTACATCCTCGAAAAATTCCACAAGATTCGTCAGACATGATTTTACCTTTTGTAAATCCATGCTGACTTTGTCCAATGATTTCACCACTTTCCAAATGTGCTGCTATCCCATCTTTAATAACTGACTCTAGCAGTTTCCCCACTACCGATGTTAGACTAACTGGTCTGTAATTCCCCGTTTTCTCTCTCCCTCCCTTCTTAAAAAGAGGGGTTACATTTGCTACCCGCAATCCTCAGGAACTACTCCAGAATCTAAAGAGTTTTGAAAGATTATCACTAATGCATCCACTATTTCCTGAGCTACTTCCTTAAGTACTCTGGGATGCAGCCTATCTGGCCCTGGGGATTTATCGGCCTTTAATCTATTCAATTTACCAACACCACTTCCCGACTGACCTGGATTTCACTCAATTCCTCCTTTGACCCACAGTCCCCTGCTATTTCAGGCAGATTATTTATGTCTTCCTTAGTGAAGACGGAACCAAAGTAGTTATTCAATTGGTCCGCCATATCCTTGTTCCCCATGATCAACTCACCTGTTTCTGACTGCAAGGGACCTACATTTGTTTTAACTAACCTCTTTCTCTTCACATATCTATAAAAACTTTTGCAGTCAGTTTTTATGTTCCCTGCCAGTTTTCTTTCATAATCTATTTTTCCTTTCCTAATTAAGCCCTTTGTCCTCCTCTGCTGGTCTCTGAATTTCTCCCAGTCCTCTGGTATGCTGCTTTTTCTGGCTACTTTGTACGCATCATCCTTTGCTTTGATACTATCCCTGATTTCCCTTGTTATCCACGGATGCACTACCTTCCCCGATTTATTCTTTTGCCAAACTGGGATGAACAATTTTTGTGCTCCTCATGTGCTGCAGAGCCACCCATGGTGCCATGAACCTGGCTGCTGCTCCCAATCTAGTCTGAACTATATCCTGCCATTCCCAAGATCATCATCATCATCTGTTCTACTGTCTGAGGTTTGGGAACTTCAATTATCACTTCAATTTGATCCTGTGCTATAGTTTTTACTTCTTTAGATATTACTCATCCAAAATATTCTACCTGCTGCTGACAAAACAACAAGTTCTTCCTTGATACATTATGACCTCCTGTGCCATCTTTTCCAAGATAATTACAATGTCTCTCTCTCACATTGCTTCTCACTGTGGAACAAACCAACAAATCATCCACATACTATATCAACACCTTCCAAATCTGCCTACAACATGGGGCTAGTATTTAAAACCCTGCCGCATCCTAGCCTAGGTGCATTTAATACCTATTCTTAATGTTCTTACCATAGCTATGTTCATCATTATCTTAATATTATTATTTCCTGATTACCATACCTGTTCACACCCCCAACACACCTTATCCATTAACTATCTCCTTACTAGCCTTTCTTGACCTCCTCCTTGAGATCCCTCCCTCCCTTGGGGACTCCAGTCCTGTCTGGGCTTATATCCAGATTTATTTCACTCCTGATAGGGCATTTGAGGAAATACTCTCCCAAATACATTTATTATTGGCATGGAATCTCTGGCCCCTGTTTGGCTCTGTCATAGGACTCACTGTGTGTCGGTGCATCACTTATTTCAGACTTTTCAACCAGGTCTGTTGTTACTGACAACATTGTCTTTCCTTTTTCACGTTCTTTCTTTTTGAGCTCTTCAAGTTGCATTTGCATCATTTTTCTCTGCACCTCTTCCTGCTGGTCTGCAAGTATTTTTCCTATCTTTGCGATATTTCTCAACCTCATTGACCAAATGATCATTGAATCAGGGGTGGGAAATAGATGACAATCCCACCACCTCTTCCAATCTAGACTTGACTTTAGGATGAATGACACCCACCACAGTGGTTCAAAATATAGTGTTCATTAACTGGTTGCCTTCTATTTTTGTTCAGTTTCCAGTCTCCACCTTTTCAGCTTGTTCTCCGGATAGGCTGCTGGATTTTTGTCTGAGGGCCTGCCATACCCTCTGCCTGACTGTCAAACAGCATGTCATTGTTTATTGCATTGTTCACAGCATTTTTATACCAGCCATCTTCAGGAGTTCTGTCAGTTTAGTGGTTCCTATCACTTTCACCAACAGTGCCTTCAAATCTCCCATAGTCAATAATCGTCCTCCAAAGCCATAATCCATTTCCTGCCCCATCAGGAATATTGGGTAAGGTATTTTTAGCCCTCTCAGTTTATGGGTGCCCCAAAGGATAATCTGTGTCTGTCCTGCTCTTATCTGTTTAAAGCACTCATCAATTTATCCCTCTGATTCCCACTTTAATCCTTTCTGATATGCCTTCTTTCTCATTCTAAACTCAATTTCTTACTTCTCAGATAGTCTATCCTCCTTTGCAAATTTATTCACCTTCCTTTTAAAATCTTCCACTGACTCCTCCTGATTTATTACCTGTTGTTTCCTACTTCTGTTACCTCCTCACTGCCTCTCTCTCCTTTTCTCTCTAAACTGCTTAAGTACATCTAATTCCTTACCTCTCCTCTTTTCCCACCTTTCCAACTTATCTGTGGCATATAATTCATAATTAACACTTCCATCTTGTCACACATTTATATTGAAAGTGCCCTCTTTGGGCCACTTCCTCACAACTGTTTCTGAAAATCTCAGCAAACAATCATTACCCTTCTCCAACCAGAATGTTTATCTAAACAAACCACAAAAGCTGGTCATGTTTCAACAATTAACTTATTTCCAATTATTTCAATCCATTCTCACCACTATTTTTAAATTTCCAATTCCTAGTACTAGTAACAATTTTCCTAATTAACTTTACTGAAAAGAAATCTAAGTTGCGATAATACAAAGCGTTGTTCGTTACCTTACAGCTGTTCGTAACCTCCCCCATTGCTTACAATTTCTTAAAGGAACATGCACACCTACCCTTACAGCATGTGGCCTGCAGCAAACAACCTTATCACATATATGAACTTCCTCATTCATACAAAACAGGTTTTTACACAGAAATCACATTCGTTCCATTCTTACTTCAATGAAATTATGCAATTTCCTACAGATTAAAGTTTCAAAATTAACATATTTTGCACTAACTCCTCATGTACCTGACCAATCTGTATATGGGTTTCTTCTATAGATTGTGTGAAACAACTCAATATTTATTTCATGTGCTGCTCCTTCCTTTTTTAACTTTTCGTACTCAAAACATTTGGCACTGTGATTTTCCTTAGATTTTTGCAATGTTTGAGTGATACTCTGAATATTCTGTACAGCATCCAAAGTGCCCAATCCTCATCGGAGCCCAGTCGTGGCCACCAGACTGAACGCCCCCTTATTGGTTCCTTTGGATAATCAGAATAACAGAACTTAATCATAGTCTCCTTATCTTTACCCCCGGGGCTTCCTTCTCCCCAAGATTGCCACATTCGCCCCAATGGACTATCAGGCGGAATGAGCGGCTCTTCACCAGTGTGAGCCTTGTCCTGTTTCCCCGGACCCTCACTTTTCCTGTTCTGGTTAGCCATTGTCTTATCGTACTATTCCCGTCCGACAGACCCTCGTTCGCCTGGGCAATACTTAATAGTCAGTTTTCTTACCCGGGTCTTGTGCACAAGAATTGCTCGACCGTCCCTTGTTTATTTTTCCGAAACTCCCTCTTGTTTCCCGAGTCTCTTGGCCGGATATCACTCGCTCAAACCGCTGATGGCAAGCAAGGAGATCAGAGACTGCTGAAATCAGCAGGGTGCACCTTCCCTTCCTTCCGTGCCTCCGCCAAGCGGCCGGAGTGGCGATCGCGGACGAGCCCCCACTTTGTGAGATATAGATTGTGCTCACAATCACTACTCAGAGACTAAATCATGGAAACAAGAAATGCTTTATTTGCGAGTCTGCAGAGTTGGGTGCCTCTCCAAATTGAGACACACCAAAGTCAGGAAAGCAAAGCCCCTTTGTACACACAATTCTACATTTAACCTCTCCTTCTGGCCCTCTCCAATCAGAGCACTGAGGTACACAGTCTAAAGGTACATCCCCCCAGTACCTCCCACATGTTGCATCGCATGTTCATATACGTGCATGGTAATGAGCAGTTTCTTGACCAGGGGTGTGTTAGTAATATTCATTTAGAAACATAGAAACATAGAAATTAGGTGCAGGAGTAGGCCATTCAGCCCTTCGAGCCTGCACCGCCATTCAATATGATCATGGCTGATCATCCAACTCAGTATCCCGTACCTGCCTTCTCTCCATACCCTCTGATCCCCTTAGCCACAAGGGCCACATCCAACTCACTCTTAAATATAGCCAATGAACTGGCCTCAACTACCCTCTGTGGCAGAGAGTTCCAGAGACTCACCACTCTCTGTGTGAAAAAAGTCTTTCTCATCTCGGTCTTAAAGGATTTCCCCCTTATCCTTAAGCTGTGACCCCTTGTCCTGGACTTCCCCAACATCGGGAACAATCTTCCTGCATCTAGCCTGTCCAACCCCTTAAGAATTTTGTAAGTTTCTATAAGATCCCCTCTTAATCTCCTAAATTCCAGAGAGTATAAACCGAGTCTATCCAGTCTTTCTTCATAAGACAGTCCTGACATCCCAGGAATTTCATTAAGCATGCTCAGTTGTAAATGACCTGCCCCAGTTTGCTCACCTCCAACTGACCTCTCTCAGTTCTCTTGTATCTGAATTAAAAGCTAGACTCTACTGATAAGGGTCGCATCCATCACTCCCTTCTACTGCTAAACAAAGCCATCAATCCTTATGTGAGGGATAAAGTGATTAAACCCTATTAAAGAAAGGAGTTTTAAAGAGAATTCAAACAGAGAGGGGCTGGAGAGAGGATTCTGACACAGCAGTGTCTGAAGGTTGCTAGACCCATCCTTGAGTCCTTGAGTAAGAGTGATAGCATTGTATAGCGGTAGAAGGGAGTGATGTAGAGAGATCCCTATCAGTGGAAGGGAGTGATAGATGGGACCCTTGTCACTATAGCTTAGCTTTAGTACTGATATAGGAGAACTGAGAGGGTTCACTAGGAGGTGAGTAAAACTAGGGTAGGTCATGAGCAACTGAGCATGCTTTAATAGAATAAATGAATATTACAACACACCCCTGGTCAATAATTTGCTCATTACCATGAACATGTTTGAACATGCAATGTATGATATGGGAGGTGCGAGGGGATGTACGGTGGGATGTACCTACAGATTGTGCACCTCCGACCCTGATTGGAGAAGGGTCCGGAGGGGAGATTGAATGTAAGATTCTGTGTATAAAGGGGGATGATTTATCTGGCTTCGGTGTGTCTCGAGTTGGAGAGGCACCCGGTCTGCAGACTCGTAAAATAAAGAAATCTCTTGCTTCCAAGATTTAGTCTTTGAGTATTAATTGTGAGCATAAAGGGTATCTCACAAATTGGGGGCTCGTCCGGGATCGCCACTCCGGCTGCTTGGTGGAGGCAAAGAAGGAGGGGAAGGTGCACCCTGCTGATTTCAGCAGTCTCTGATCTCCTTGCTTGCCATCAGCAGTTTGAGCGAGTGATATTCGGTGAAAAAGACTCGGGAAGCAAGAGAATCGCTTGACCGTCCCGTACGTAAGGTAAATACGTACGGGACGGTTGAGCGATTCTTGTGCACAGGACCCAGGTAAGAAAAGCGACTATTAAGTATTGCCTGGGCGACCGGGGTCTGTCGGACGGGAATAGTCCGACGAGACGATGGGAAACCGGAACGGGAGAAGTAAGGGTCCGGGGAAACGGGATGAGGCTCATACTGATATGGAGCCTAACATTCCGCCCGATAGTCCGTTGGGGCGAATGTTGTATGGATGGGGTGAAGGGAACACCCGGGGTAAGATTAGAGAAACTATGATAAAGTTTTGTTATTTTGAGTGGCCAAAGGAGCCTATTCGAGGGAGCGCAGTGTGGTGGCCGCGGTTGGGTTCAAATGAGGACTGGGTGAGACAGGCGTTGAATGGTTTTGTGAATGAGACACAAATGCTGAATCAAATAGAAAAGGAATATGCCCAGTGCTGGAAACCCAATAATGGGATGTTTCCGTTAAAGACGGAAAGAGAGCAGGATGAACCTGGCTGGCCACCAATTGGTGATGATCACCTACGGAGACTGCCCCCGCCATATGAATCCCAGTCCCCAAATATATCCCCATCAGCGCCGGCTGCATCTGCCCAGGAGGTCCCACTAAGCCAGAGCGGATCGGCAGTAAACCTGTCCGCTCCTGTCTCAGAAGAGACAGATAATAGAGAATTACAGAAAGTAGAATGTGAAGGAGAGAGCCAGTCAGATGAGGAAAAGGAAATAAAAAGTGAGGACAAGGATGGGACGGGTGGCCCAGGCAGTAGTCGGAGGACGCGATCTCAAACGAGGGCAGCGGAACAGGGATTAGACCGATCTGTTCGAATGAAGCCCCTCAGGGAGGTCCCGTTAGGGGGAAATGCCAGGGGGATGGGATTTGTAAATGTGCCTCTCACCAGTATGGAGGAGAGGAACTTTAAAAAGGAGATGAAAAGTTTATTGGAAGACCCCTTGGGACTGGCTGAACAAATAGATCAGTTCCTAGGGCCAAAAATGTTTTTATGAAAAATATTGAGTTGTTTCAAACAATCTCATTGAAGTAAGAATGGAACTAATGTGATGTGTGTAAACCGGTTTTGTATGAATGAGGAAGTTTGTATATGTGATAGGTTTGTTTGCTGTGGGCCACATGTTGTAAGGGTATGTGTGTGTGTGTGTTCCTTTAAGAAATTGTAAGCAATGGGGGAGGTTATTGTAAGGTAACGGACAACGCTTTGTATCATCGCAACTTAAAAAGGGGAAGTTGGAAAATGTAGGTTGCTTGGCTTCTATAGATTTCTTTTCAGTAAAGTTAATTTGGAAAATTGTTAGTCGTATGTATTTAAACTAGGAATTGGAATTTGGGAATTGTAGGGGGAATGGTTTGAACAAAAATTAGAAATAAGTTAATTGCTGAACAACAAGCAGCTTTTATGGTTTGTTTAGATAAACATTCTGGTTGGAGAAGGGTAATAAATTAATGGGGCCCAGGGAAAAAAAAAAAAAGGAGTTGGCAGACAATGATGTCAATAAGGGGAAGTTTGTTTACTTCAGAAGAAAGACAGATGGTCAGACAGGCAGGAGAAGGGGTTACAGGCTCAAGCGGGAGCAGTAAAATATCCCATCACTGCGCCGAATTGGAGTAACCAAACAGAGGAAGGAAGAAAAAGTATGAGAGATCTCAGGGAGATAATAATCAAGGGAATCAGAGAAGCCGTTCCCAAGGGACAGAATTTCGAACGGGCTTTTGAAAATCAGCAGAACAAGGACGAACCTCCAACAGTGTTCTTACAAAGATTAAGGAAGAATGTCCAGCAGTATTCGGGGATAGACCCTGATACGACCGCAGGTCAGCAGTTGTTGAAGGTTAATTTTGTAACAAAATCATGGCCGGATATTAGAAAGAAATTGGAAAAATTGGAAGATTGGAATGAAAAACCATTGAATCAGTTGTTAACAGAGGCTCAAAAGGTATATGTAAGACGGGATGAGGAGAAACAGAAGGCAAAAATGATGTTGCAAGCAGTACAGCAAGGAGTACAGAAGGGGGGAATCGAAGGTGATAGAAGGCCGGGTGCTCGTGGAGACCGGGGAAGAGGAAGCGGTAGTATTAGAGGACGAGGAAGAGGTGAATGGAGGGACCGAAGTTGGGGTCCCCGGGAAAACAAGGAACAAGTATCAGGAGGGTGTACACGGGGCCACCCTGGTGTTATTATTGTAAAGAGCCGGGTCATTTCAAGAGGGAAGTCCCAAGCTACGACGAGAGGTGCAGTCGTACGCACTCATGGAGGAAGAATAGGGGAGTCAGGGGTTCCGCTCCCTGGGGTGTATGGGATACACACGGGAACCTCTGGTAAACTTGAGATTAGGACCCCAGGGAGAGGATATGATATTTATGGTAGATTCGGGAGCAGAAAGATCGAGTGTAACTAAGGTACCAGAAGGAATGAGATTGGGTAAAAAACAAGTTAGAATCTCAGGGGTAGAAGGGAAAGTGATGACATTACCCGAGGTAGAAGGGGTGGTGGTGAAATATGAGAATCGGGAAACTATGGAAGATTTAATCTTGGTACCCCAGGCAGGGATAAATTTGATGGGGAGAGACTTACAAATCCAATTAGGGATGGGAACAGCCCCCGTAGGGGGACAGATAATAGTCCAATTGTATAAATTGACCACGGAGGACGAGGGAAGAATAGTCCCGCAGGTGTGGGCCAAGGAAGGAAACCGGGGTGGGCTGCAGATCCCACCCTTGAAAATAGCTCTGAAAAAAGAAAGTGAGATAGTACGGGTAAGGCAATATCCAATTTCTATGGAAGGAAGAAGAGGACTTCAGCCAATTATAGAGAACTTACTAAAGGACGGTATATTAGAGAGTTGTATGTCCCCATATAACACCCCCGTACTCCCCGTAAGGAAGACCGACGGGGACGTTCAGATTGGTCCAGGATCTCAGGGAATTAAATAAGGTAGTTAGAACGCGACACCCGGTAGTCCCGAACCCGTATACCATAATGGGACGGATACCCCCGAATCACAAGTGGTTCAGTGTGGTAGATTTAAAAGACGCTTTTTGGAGCTGTCCCCTGGCTGAAGAGAGCAGGGACCTTTTTGCATTTGAATGGGAAAACCCAGAGACCCAAAGGAAACAGCAGTATCGGTGGACTGCACTCCCTCAGGGATTTACAGAGTCCCCGAACCTGTTTGGACAGATATTAGAACAAGTATTAGAGGACGTCCCGAGGACTGATGATACACAGCTGTTGCAGTATGTGGACGATTTATTACTATCAGGGGAAGAAGAGGAGGCAGTTAAGGACGCAACAATAACCCTCCTGAACTTTCTGGGGGAAAAGGGGTTGAGAGTGTCTAAAAGTAAATTACAGTTTGTAGAACGAGAAGTTAAATATCTAGGACACCTGATAAGCGATGGGAAAAGGAGAATAAACCCGGAAAGGATAGCAGGAATTACCGGACTGCCAATGCCGAAGAATAAGAAGGAGATTAGGAAGTTTCTTGGACTGATTGGATATTGTAGATTATGGATAGATGACTATACCCGACAGGTTAGGTTTCTATATGATAAATTAGGTGAAGAAAACGACAAAGTAAAGTGGGAATCCGGGGACGAACACCAGTTTAGGAAACTAAAGAACAGTTTAATCACTGCCCCTGTACTGGCTCTCCCGTCTATTGACCAGCCATTCCATCTTTTTGTGAATGCAGAAAATGGAATTGCGCTGGGAGTACTAACCCAAGAGAAAGGAGGGAAGCGGCAGCCCGTCGCGTTCCTCTCCAAACTCTTGGATCCAGTATCGCGGGGATGGCCAGTATGTATTCAAGCGGTAGCGGCAACAGCAGTGTTAGTGGAGGAAAGTAGGAAAATTGACGTTTGGAGGAAATATTTACTGGCAGTGTCTCGTTCCCTTACAGAATTAAAAAGCTAAAGGATTATTGGCTCAAAGCCCACCACTCGACTTTCCAATACATGCTGTAAAGGCCGGCGACTGGGTACTGGTCAAAAATTGGAAGGAGGAGAAACTCCAGCCCAGGTGGACCGGACCGTACCTAGTATTACTGACAACCGAGACAGCAATACGAACAAAAGAAAAAGGGTTGGACCCACGCGATCCGGGTTAAAGGACCCGTCGATCCACCCGTTCCTGAGGAGGAGGAACAGTGGATGGTGAAGCCAGGAAGCAAACCCCTAACAGTAATTTTTTTTAAAAAAAGCATTGAATGTATAACTGACAGTATGAAAGTAGTCGTGGTATTGTTTGCTTTGTATGTAATTGTGGTAAAAGGTATTAATAATTGTGATAAATGTTATCATCCTATCCAATACAGAGGGCGGACAACCAGATCATTTACCTATCATTCCCATGTGAACAAATTATGCCATGACGAAAGACTAGAACCATCTGTAAAGAGGGGGGAAAATGAGTATTTGATGGCAGGCAATAGGGGGTATATGGGGAAGTTTGGGACCGTTACCTGCCCAAGGGGAGAGAGATGGGTTTGTGTACAGTTAGTTTTCCCTTCTCAGATCGTAAAATGGGCAATAGATAAGACGAAGGAGGAAGTAATAAAAGAGGTTACAGAGGTAGTAGTCACTAAGCCTCCCCCTCCCCCACATACTTAGCCTCAAGTGCACGAGACACTGTACGAAGAGATAAAGAAGCAGATCGAGATCCCTGAAGGAGAAAAAAACCTGTTTGTGGACTTGGCCATCCGGATAGCTGGAATCCTGAATGTGACTAACTGTTGGGTCTGCGGAGGACCACTGATGAATTCACGTTGGCCGTGGAAGGGATCCATTGTTGAAATATGGGACCTGATGGGGTGGAACCTGACAGTTGGACAAGACCGAGATCCCCAGGTATGGGTCCTGGCAGACGCTCCGGTTGGGACTGAGTGTATCGCTAGGCCCTGGGCAAAGGATGCCGTCCTAGTAGGCAGCAGCCCCTGCCAGCACATCGTCACCCAGTGGCCAAATCAGTCCCGAGTGTGGTGGCCAGAGGAGCCTAAATGGTATCTTAACTAAGAAATATGGGAAAAAACTGCGCTATCCGGATGGAGATCGATGGAGTGGAATCAGCCGGACTATGGAACTGCACCGGGAATAACCCTTATCAGGGGATCCCAGTATTGCGAGATATATGGAACAAGGCTGCCTCTAGTGGACTGGCCCCTGAAGGACTGTTATGGATATGCGGATACAAGGCATACTCGGTGTTACCGATGAATTGGAGTGGGACTTGTTTTATTGGACTGGTACAACCTGGATTCTTCCTGTTAAACACCAAAGAAGGCCGGTCATTAGGAACACCTGTATTTGATGACCTATATCGGAAAAAGAGGAGGAAAATAGACATTGGAGAATGGGAAGATGATGAATGGCCACCAGCAAGGATCATCTCATACTACGGACCAGCCACTTGGGCACAGGATGGATCCTGGGGCTACCGAACACCAGTATACATGTTAAACCGGATCATAAGGCTACAGGCAGTACTGGAGGTAATTACCAACCAAACTGCGGGGGGCGCTGGAGATGCTGGCAAAGCAGCAGACGCAGGTGAGAGCAGCGATTATACCAGAACAGGTTAGCCCTAGATTACCTCCTGGCAGAAGAAGGAGGGGTATGCGGGAAATTCAACCTCTCTAATTGCTGTTTGAACATCGATGATAATGGACAGGCAGTGATGGACATATCAGAAGGGATCCGTAAGTTGGCGCATGTTCCAATACAAAAGTGGAATTCGATTATGGGAACCCAATGGTGGGATTCCATCCTCGGAGGAACATGGTGGAGAACGGTGGGACTTGTGTTTCTATGTGCAGTGGCTGGACTGATCTTTATCCCCTGTTGTATCCCTTGTTTTAGGGAACTTATTACCAGAAGTATAAGTCAGATGCAGGCTGTAGTCATGCCTATGGGAGAGAAAGGGGAAATACAGAAAATAATGATAATGCGGCCAGGGGAAGTTTATGATTTACAGGAGGTGGTTAGGACAATGTTACGTCAGTTTGAGTTGAAGGAACTTAAAATGAGGGTTTAATCAGTGTATGCGTAGCAAAAGAAAAAGGGAGGATTGTGAGGGATAAAGTGATTAAACCCTATTAAAGAAAGGAGTTTTAAAGAGAATTCAAACAGAGAGGGGCTGGAGAGAGGATTCTGACACAGCAGTGTCTGAAGGTTGCCAGACCCATCCTTGAGTCCTTGAGTAAGAAGTGATAGCATTGTATAGCGGTAGAAGGGAGTGATGTAGAGAGATCCCTATCAGTGGAAGGGAGTGATAGATGGACCCTTGTCACTATAGCTTAGCTTTAGTACTGATATAGGAGAACTGAGAGGGTTCACTAGGAGGTGAGTGAAACTAGGGTAGGTCATGAGCAACTGAGCATGCTTAATAGAATAAATGAATATTACAACACACCCCTGGTCAAGAAATTGCTCATTACCATGAACATGTTTGAACATGCAATGTATGATATGGGAGGTGCGAGGGGACGTACGGTGGGATGTACCTACAGATTGTGCACCTCCGACCCTGATTGGAGAAGGGTCCGGAGGGGAGGTTGAATGTAAGATTCTGTGTATAAAGGGGGATGATTTCTCTGGCTTCGGTGTGTCTCGAGTTGGAGAGGCACCCGGTCTGCAGACTCGTAAAATAAAGAAATCTCTTGCTTCCAAGATTTAGTCTTTGAGTATTAATTGTGAGCATAAAGGGTATCTCACACTTACTCAAGGACAGTTCTGGTAACTTCATCCACAGCTGTGTCAGAATCCTCTTCCTTGCCTCTATCGGTTAGAATCCTCTCCTGAACCTTTACAATAGTGGGGTTTAATCATTTTATCCCTCACACAATGGAGTTTTGTACGGAGCTCCATCGGGCCTCCTCCTCTCCATGTCGCATTTGCAAATCAGGAAGGATCAGACGCCAGACACAAGCAACTGCAGATGCTGAAATCATGTGTAGAATTGTACACAAGGTGCTGTAGTAATCACGAATAAACAACGTGTCTAATCCATATCCTCTAGAGATGCTGCCTGACCCGCTGAGTTATTCCACCACCCTGAGATCTGACACCTCTTCTGCATCCTTGGCAGTAGTTTTCCATGTGCCCTGTCTTCGCACTTGCTGTTCCAACCAACACCTGCTGGTGGAATAAACGTCCGCACTGAGGGGGAGGATTTCACCTAAGTAGCGCGCAAAGTCGGTGGGAATCGTAGTCAATGTAGCCTGGTCGTTGTTTGGGCGGAGTCAGGGGCGGCACAAGAGTCTAACTTGCAAGGCTACATCAGCGTCGGCACGTTGTGTGAGCCGACGCTGATGCAATGGGTAGGTGCTGATGCTGTCGCTCTTTGTTTAGATTCAGAGTGAACAGGGAATTGGAGAAGGACAACGAAGAAGAGTGGCTGTTATTTTTGCAACAAGAACAAATATACTGCAAAGGCGTCAAAGTTATAGAAAATTCTGCCTTGTTATCATCAAAGATTAAAGTGGAATCAAACCCGCTACTCAGGAAATCAACAAGCAGGAAGACTTAAGCAGGAAAAATAATATTTGTTGGGAATAGTCGTTTGTGGCCGAGATCGTCGTTCACTTAAGCAGTAAGGAGTTTTATTTTTACTTGCAGATTTAAAACTTATTATACCCACAATTGAGTGAACTGTTTCAAAACACAAATGAGTCGACTATTGGGTCAATGTAAACATTGAGAGTCGACTAGTTTGAGTCAGCGGAGGTATATACACTTAAATGTTTCTTTCCAGGCAAACGGAAGTAAATTCTGGTGGCAAACCAAGATAAAATGACTTTGAACGCGATTGGCGATTGCCAGTTAATAATTGTTATTCTGTTTGGATTGATGCCGGGGAACTAGTGCGGTGGTTGGGAAGGTCGGGGGAATTATTTACAGTAAATCCGTTGAAATGAGTCGAGGATCCTTGACAAAGTATTGCTTGTGTAATTCCGTTTACAGCAAGCTCGTTGGGAAATAAAGATGGTGCTGACGCGGACTGTTATTGTTCTCCAGTCTGACCAGAGAGCTTTGTTTACATTGACTCAAGAGTAGGTAGAGTGGAATAAAACGAACAATATCCCCAAACGGACAAATCTATGAGGTGAACAGAATGTACTAGGGACACTGCTCTATTGTAAATTGAATATTTTTTAATGTAAGTTTAATATGTTTTACTTAATCAGTATAAAGCCATGTTTTGTGATTTGCATTTGAGATGTGTGGAATGATCGGGAGAGGGCGCACAGTCTGATGAGACTTCGCAGTTCCCTGTTTACCAAAACACAAAGTGCTGCAGGAACTCAGCGGGTTCGGCAGCATTTGCGGAGAGAGCGGACTAACGTTTCAGGTTGGGACCCATCAGACTGATTCAGTTTGGTCAATCAGTCTAAAGAAGGGTCCCAACTCGAAACGTCGTGTCTCCGTTCCCTCCACAGACGCTGCCTAGTCCACTAAGTTCTTTCAGCACTGTATGTTTTGCTTGAGTTGCCAGCGTCTGCCGTTTCTTGTATCTCACTCAGTGTTTACCAGTTCGCGTAGATTTCCGTCCTGGTGTACTTCTTTTCCTCTTTGCTGATTTCAGCTCCTGGCAGCACCAGACAGCTGATGCAGCCTGGCATTGGCCAAGTCCGCAGTCCGGGTTCTTCCCATTCCCTGTCCCCAGAGATGCTGCCTGTCTCACTGAGTTACTCCAGCATTTTGTGTCTATCCGCAGTTTACGACACGTGTCAAGAATCATGTGATGGGAGAGCGGCTTGTTATGAGCTCGAACTCCTGAACTATTTTTGCCGAAATATGTTCTTGTTCAGATCGAGTTTAAGGTTATCAGAACGGGAGGAATAAAAACATAGTCAAATCCTACTTTTCCTCAACAATGGACAAGCCTATCCAGTGTAAAACTGACACGAATAATTATGAATGTAGAGAAAAAAAAACTCTCCCAGTTTCTCCTCGTTGGTGTTGTTAATACATGCTGGCGTCGATGGTAGATGTTTTAAAACACTTCCTGTACTGTAAACTTTACAGCTGACCCTTACATTGCTGGCGGCAGTGTGTCGGTCTGTGTGTCCTGTCAGGGACACATGACCATAAACACTTTTGACTTGACTGCTTGTTTGTTGCGCTCTGTGTTGCTGTTGTTGTTCCGTGAATGTTGCGTACATTCGCCACGTGATTCGTGGTTGTTTTGATTGAAACATTTTTTTTGTGCAATTGGTCCAATGCAAATGAAGGACGAAACCCAAGCGCTGCCTCGCTCATTACAATAGAGCCGCCGGTTTAACTGAAGCAACCTTTGCCAATTATTCTTACCTTTATTAACCTGGGATTGGATAGTCGCATCCGTGGTGGCAGAGAATATCCGTGTACAGACCAGCCAGATCCTGCACACAGTTTATTATGCAAATATTTCACTTTTTTTTAAATAAGATTTGTGGAGTCTGAGGAACGGTCCAGACTCGAAACACTAAACAATTCCTTCCACAGATGCTGCCTGGCCTGCTGAATTATTCCGGCACTGTGTGTTTTGCTGAAGATTCCAGCATCTGATGTCCCTTGTGTCTCTTTCTTATTTTCCTGTTTACAGTACTTACATTTGTAGCACAATTCATCGAACCAATGGCTCCACAATACAGATAGCACGTCTCTATATATCATTTAATAGCCACTCCACAAATTTATATTATTGGGCGATGCATACTACGAAAACGTCAAGAGGTTAAACATTTACGCAAGGGATGGTACAGCGCGGACGGGGGCATTTTGTCCAACGTGTCTGTGCTATCTCTATAGTACGCCAACTACCAATTAATCGGAACAAAGACTCCGATTGAGTGATCGCTTTTCAGACACCTCTCTTCAGCCTGCAGGGGTCACCCTGTGCTTCCAGTTACCTGTCACTTTAATTCCCCAAGTCACTCCTTTTCTGATCTCTGCCTTTGGCCTCAAAATTGTTCAATGCGTGCTTAAAGACTCGGCAAATGACAGCCTTCCGAACTCAACACTGAATACCGCAATTTCAGAAAAACAGCCGTTCTAGCTTGCTATTGCACATGTCATGCATTTTGTTTAATTGTGCTTCTTCTTGTTGTAAATTCAAATACAATTTTAATTCACCTATTTATACCTCCCGCAGATATGTCTGTGGTTATCAACTCGCCTCCCCCACTTCTCCAGTCAGCACCACCACCACTTGTGACCTTCAATCACTTGTGACCTTCAAACTTATTTCCCAGAAGTTATCTGGGGTCTGCCCCCTTCTCGCAAACTTAAAACTCATTTAACTAACATTTCCCAGTTCCGATGAAGGGACTTCAACCTGACACAGTTTTTCTCTCTACATTTAAAATCTGACTAGTATAATATTTTTAGCCATCCCTGTTTTGATTTTGAATTAGAGTTTTTTCCTCCTTCCCCACAGATTTTTATTTCCCCTTACATTGCCCATTTATTTTCCAAAACATAGTAAAATCTATTTCCAATTTCCTTTTCAGACATGATCCAGGTCACAAGAGTTCACAACTGTCTTCTTTACTATGCCTTAGCGCTTTGTTACTTATCTAAAAATAAGCTATTGCTTTAGGTCATGTTGACTCTGAACAGTCATTCCATTAGTTCCATTTTTGGAATTTATACCCTCTCAAATGCCCATCAATTCCCCTCTGATTTTATTTCCAATTACCTAAGTTAAGGGTTAATTGGCAGTGCCAATTAACCTACCACCATAGTCTCGGAATGTGGAATGAAGTTGGAGTACTTGGCAAAAAAAACTCTGCACAGATGGCACCCAAGACTAGAATTGAATCCTAGAATAGAATAGAATAGTTTCTTTATTGTCATTGTAACATGAACCATGTACAACAAAATTTAAAAAAAATGTCAGTTGTGATGGAGTTGTGATGCAGTAGCACTAACCACTGCACCATTATGTCACCTTTCCTCCAATGAAAGTTTTTCTACTACTTTAGCACTTTTAAAAAATATCCCATTTATCATTTCTGCTCAAAGCAGAACAATTCTAGCAGTTAATTTTTATTAGGCAGCTTACAACCCAGTGGTATGAATATTGATTTATCTAACTTCAAGGAACCCCTGCACACTCTCTCTCTCTCCCACCCAAGTTGCACCAGGTTCCCGTTCTCACTTAGCAAACAGCTAACAATGGCCTGTTTCCTTTATTATTGTTACTTTCTTGAATATCCTTCATTCATTAGTTCCATATATCTCTACATTAGTCTATATATATCATTTCCCTTTCCCCTGACTAGTCTGAAGAAGTATCTCGACCTGAAATGTCACCCATTCCTTCTCTCCAGAGATGCTGCCTGTCCCTCTGAGTTACTCCAGCATTTTGTGTCTATCTTTGGTTTAAACCAGCATCTGTAGTTCCTTCCTGCACATTTCCTGTGCATAATTGGAATCGCTTATCCCTTGGCGTGTGCTGAGTTCCCGGGGCAGCTGGATCTCTGCAATGCCTGGGAATTCAGCAGTTTGTAATCACACTAATCTCTAACACTATTACATTTCTCCTATCTGTTGTTCAAGAGCATGACTAGGACACGACTGAAACACAGTACCCCAGCTGAAGCTTAATCAGTGATTTATTACAATTTTGGATGACTTGGAGGAGGGAAGTCATTTTTGGATCTGAATAAGGGTGACAACGTGAAATGCCATCTGCCATTTCCATCCACAGATGCTGTCTAACCTGCTGAGATCCTCTAGCACTTCAGTTTTTGGTTTAGAAAACATACTTTTTTTTCCAATTCTTTTAACAATCCTGAGAGGCCAATATGACTTCTCAATTTCAATTCAATTCAATTCAACTTTAATGTCATTGCACAGATACAAGTATGGGTACAACGAAATGCAGTTTAGTGACAGTACGAAGTGATAGCAATATATAGGTAAATACAGATAAATAAATACAGGTGTGGAAATCTATCGGCGGGACTCTGAATTCAGCAGTGCGATGGTGTTATTATAGAAGCTGCTCCTCATCCTGCTGGTGCGGGACCTGAGGCTCCTGTACCGCCTCCCCGATGGTAGGAGGGCAAACAGTCCATGGTTAGGGTGGGAGGGGTCCTTGATGATATTCCCAGCCCGTCTCAGACACCGTTTTCGGTGGAGGGCATCCATGGCAGGGAGTGGGGCACCAATGATGTGCTGGGCGGTTTTCACCACCTGTTGTAGTGCCTTCCTGTCTGCTATGGTGCAACTGCTGTACCATACCGTAAAGCAGGTGGTCAGGATGCTTTCAATGGTGCATCGGTAGAAGTTGGTCAGGATCAGGGGGGACAGGTGGGCTCTTTTGAGCCTCCTCAGGAAGTAAAGGCGCTGCTGCGCCTTTTTGATCAGCTTTGAGGTGTTGAGGGACCAGGACAGATCCTCCGAGATGTGTACTCCGAGGAATTTGTAGTTGGAGACCCGCTCCACCTCAGTCCCGTTTATATGGATGGGGGTGTGTCTGCCCCCTCTGTTCTTCCTGAAGTCGACAATGATTTCCTTCATCTTCTGGGAGTTGAGGACAAGGTTATTATCGGCACACCAGGTTGTCAGGTGCTGGACCTCCTCCCTGTAGGCTGACTCGTCGTTGTCGCTGATCAGTCCTACCACCGTGGTGTCATCGGCAAATTTTATGATGGCGTTGGAGCCATACTTAGGGATGCAGTCATGGGTGAAGAGAGGGTAGAGGAGAGGACTGAGCACACAGCCCTGTGGCACACCAGTGTTCAGTGTTATAGTGGAGGAGGTGAGGTTGTTGATCCTAAGATATCTTTGGTTTAAACCAGCATCTGCAGTTCCTTCCTACACACAATTATTACTAGTTCGTTGCTCCTGATAACATTGTCCCTACATTCAATATATATTTTAAAGACCACATGAGGGAGGATAATATGCAGTTCATTTGTTAAACTTGTAATTGAATTTGCCTCTCTGATCACAGGATTGCACAGGAGGATCTTGCTGCATACAGTGGCCGGATAAAGACATGGTGCTGATCTTAGGCCGACGTATTAACAGGGATGACAGCCGTTTCCATGACTCGCCCATCACCAAACGCAAAGTTTTTGAAATTGACCAGAAACCTTTGACAAATCAAGAGATTTATGACTTTTCCTTGGGCTCGTCCCATGCCGAAACCATCCTGGAGATGCTGAATGAGTTTAGGAACAGCCGGCTCTTCACTGATGTGATCATCTCTGTGGAGGGCCGAGAGTTTCCCTGCCATCGAGCAATCCTCTCCTCCTGCAGCAGCTACTTTAGAGCCATGTTCTGCAATGATCACCGAGAGAGCAGAGAAATGCGAGTGGAGATCAATGGTATTCATGCTGAAGCCATGGACCAATTCCTACAATATGTCTACACAGGAAGAGTAAGGATCACCACGGACAATGTACAGTATCTCTTTGAAACCTCCAGCCTCTTCCAGATCAATGCCATCCGTGAAGCATGTGCCAAGTTCCTGGAGGACCAACTTGATCCTTGCAACTGCCTAGGCATCCAGAAGTTTGCAGACACACACTCCCTGAAGTCTTTGCATTCCAAATGCAGAGGCTTTGGCCTGCAAACGTTCTCTGAGATTGCCCAGCATGAGGAGTTCCTGGGGCTGGAGAAAGACGAGCTTATTGACTATGTCTCCAGTGATGACCTGGTTATCAGCAAGGAAGAGACGGTGTATGAATCCGTGATGCGTTGGGTCTATCATGACATGGAGCGGAGAAGGTCGATGATGAAGGAGGTCCTGACCCACGTCAGGCTTCCCTTACTGCACCCCAATTACTTTGTGCAGACAGTGGAAGGAGACCAGTTGATTCAGAACTCTTCTGAATGCTACCAGCTTCTGCACGAAGCCAGGAGGTACCATGTGCTGGGCAATGAGATGATGTCATCACGGACTCGGCCTCGCAGGTGAGGGGGTAAACAAAACCCAACATTTTTGTGAGGATTCCGGAGACTCTTTCTGCCCTGTAAACAGTCAGTTTGGTTGAGACCTAGCCATGGCAGAAATAACCTGGGTGGCCTCTCTTTATGTAAAGCCGATCCCTACCCTTATGGTTGGCTGCATTAAGGAGCGGGGGGCAGTCCTGAGATAGATTAGGATAGACTGCGTGAAGTGAGATTATTTAGTTAGTGATTTGTCACAACAGATTGGTGGAAATCTTTGACACGGAACAACTGAGATTCATCACGTACAGATTGTAACCAGGCTGGAAACCTCCGCTTTCAAGTCCTGCCCTGAAAAAGATGCCTGGGTCATTGTTGACACTGGAATGCACTGAGTTGCAAGGCAAGGGCATGTGCACGATAATGTCAGTTAGTATATAGTGGCATTCATCTGTTGATTGCAATGATCCACCCTCTGTCATTTCCTTCCCTCCAGGTCTACAGGTTACTCCGAAGTTATTGTGGTGGTCGGAGGCTGTGAGCGGGTGGGAGGTTTCAATCTGCCTTACACTGAGTGCTATGACCCAATGACTGGAGAATGGAAGTCACTGGCCAAACTCCCAGAATTCACTAAGTCGGAGTATGCAGTGTGTGCCCTGAGGAATGACATCCTTGTAACAGGTAAAGGAACGCAGGACTACAGTAAATGCACAGAGTGACACACACTCTGCTTTCACACTCTGGCACAGAGTGATACAGTGGGTCACACGCTGTCTTTTCACACTCTCGGATTGACTCATACAGCAGTCAGCAATGTGGAATTGCACTTGAGTGGTACCTTTTTTTCCGTGTGGAATAATGATATCAGCAGCATTTAAGCAGAATCCATTAAACTGTTCCTGCAACTGCAAATTGTTTTCTTCCTGATTATCCATTTACAGGACCACAACCTGCTGAGCAATTTTATAAAGAAACTGACAAGAGTGTCCTCCATTTCTTACCACTACCTTTTTATTTGGTAACATTTCTATCAATGTCCTTCTTCAAATATACTTTTATTATGCACCTTCCCTTTCCCTCTCCCTCTCCCTCTCCCCTCCCCCCCCCCCCCCCCCCCCCCTCCCTTTGGTTGCTCTGACCTCACTATCCTTGCTCTTGCCATTTATCTCTTCCTCGATCTTCAAAGTAAGGCCAATTGGGATATCAGTTTCACAATCGGAACCAGCATTTATGACTGCTGCATTTGATGGAATGCATTGGCACCTGTTCAACTGAAGAGCTTGTTGACCTGAAATAATCTTGCAACATATTAATAATCAGCCAAATTACTTAAATATTTAGGGGTTGGACTGGTGACCTCAACGAGCACGGTTTTATCCTAGTGTGTGAATGGGAGGTCTGGGTTGTTGCAGGTTGCATTCGGGGATGGGAGTACCCAGATGGTGCAGCAACATTGACAGGTGTGTGGAACTGATCCTAGAGAAGGGCAGCACATTGAAGTCGCCCATTGACTGTTTTGCATTCCAGACTGTCTTCAAGCCCTAAAGATTGTTCTAACCCACTTTTTGAGTAGTCCCCACTGACCTCTTTAAGACACTCTATAGAATTGGAGAGTGGTGTCCAGATTTTTCTTCCCTGAACAGGCTGTTCACATTGGAGTATGAGGTTCATGGTTGAAGTTTAAATTCGCCCTTATAATTAAACCACCAATAACCACCTTTCCTCCATAATCCCTTGATGCCCTTATTGATAACCAATCCCATTGTTGCAATATTTCAAGGGATAAGGCTTGAGATTTTCACTACTCTCCTGTGAGGCAGAGCTAATTTCCCATTAAACAAAATAACAGCCTTTCAATTATGATTTTCCCCATCCAGATCAAATTGTTTTCCCTCTTTCTACAAGCATTCAGTGGACGTAATATAAATCTGGCATATGCTTCAGTAAAATCAAAGCCTAAAGATGAAGCAGTAAAAGTAATAACCTGGGCCCTATTTCCAGTCAGAGGAGTAAAGGTTATAAAAACACTGCACAAGCCCAATTTCCAGTCAAGTGAAGGCCGGGTGTTCAGTTTCTCTATGTTTGTAACAGGCGGCAGAATCAACAGTCGTGATGTGTGGATGTATAACTCTCAGTTGAACATCTGGATGCGAGTGGCCTGTTTAAACAAGGGCAGGTGGCGTCACAAAATGGCTGTCCTTCTCGGCAAGGTAAGAAGAAATATTAAATAAACCATCATTTTTTGGTCTGAACTAAGCAGTAAATAAAAGAACTAGAGTTTCCCTTTGCTTGCCTCTTTAACTCAATTCATAATGGTTCAAAGAAAATAATGTTGACGTGAATGGTGATTAACTGAAGCTGGTTTGAAACAGCTTTAAATTAGTTTCTTTGATGGCTAAGTGGGAATGTGTACTGACAAGTGTGCTTTAGTTGAGCAGGTAACATGTTTGATCTTCAGATTTATTAAACATTTTCAGGTTTATTCAGGCAGCATCTCTGGACAAAAGGAATAGGTGACATTTTGGGTTGAGACCCTTCTTCAGACTGAGAGTCAGGGGAGAGGGAAACTAGAGGTATGGGAAGGTACAAAGAACAATGAATGAAAGATATGAAAAGTTCTCTCCATGCTCTATTCAGGACTTTCCATTATATTTTCCATTAGTGTAACGTTTGAAAAAAATATTTCATTCTACATGAGATTGTGAAGCATGCCATGTAAGTACAAGTTCCTTCAGGCACAACAGGCCGGTACCAGTCTCAATCTGAGCACCTCTACGTTTCCCTTTGTTATTTTTGTCTCCTCCCAGACTAGCCTGCTTCCCTGTTGCAGGCCACACTGCAGTGGTGTATGAGCAGGTATAGGGAATGAGGCTGTTGATTTAAGGCACCGCAATGCCTAGCAACAGGTATGCCAGAAGCACTCTGACAGGCTGCCACAACAGCCAATCATAATGTGCTAATCATCTGGAATATTCCAGGCCATCGCAGTGATATTGGATCTGTCGACGTACCATGCTAACTTGTTCAAACTGGTTGCTGTGGCTTAAAGCATTATAATGTTAGGTTTTAAAAATATCTTTCAAGTACTTTTCATTAGATTTGGGGATTCAATTGTTGACATGAAAGTTCACCTTTTCTCCACAGACACTGCTTGATCTTCTGCAAATGTGTAGCATATTCTGTTTTACTGACATAATTATCTGTAACTTTAACTTTATTCACGTCTGTCTTGTGCACCAATGCATTTCTAGCTTTGTGTGCAGATTGTGCACATTTCTGTCAACCTAATATTTTTTTCTTGTTTTGAGAGAGATTCTCAGCCCCTCTGATATTTTGCTCACTCTATCTCTGACTTGCTTTTAACTCTCTGAATAGTTTAATTTTGAGACCCAGCGAGGAAAAGGCTCTTTGGCCCACCAAGTCCACTCTGACCTTCAAACACCCATAGTAGACAAAAAAGCTGGTGAAACTCAGTGGGTGAGACAGCATCTATGGAGCGAAGGAATTGGCGATGTTTCAGGTCGAGACCCTTCTTCAGACTTCAACCACTCATACATTAGTTTAATCCGAGGCAATCGGGACAATTTACAGGAGCCAAATAACGTACAAATTTGCTTGTGTTTGGAATGAGGGAGAAAATCGGAGCACCCGGAAAAATCCCACGCGGTCATAGGAAGACTGTACAAACTTGACACAGACAGTACCTGCAGTCAGGATTGAACCCAGGTCTCTGGCACTGTGATGCAGCAACTCTACCACTGTGCCCCCCGTCCCTGAACTGGGGATATTTGATAGGACATTGTAGAGGGAGAGTGGTATGACCGTGGCATAGTTGGTCCACTATACTATGCCTACAATCCCGACTCCAGTGCTGTCTGTGTGGAGTTTGCAAGTGACCCCAGGTGTTCCAGTTTTCTGCACTTCAAAAATAACCATTTGGGTTGATAGGTTAATGGGGCGGTATAATCTGTGGGGTGGGGATCTGATGAGAACATAGAATAAACTAGGTTAGGGTATGATTAGTGCAGATAGGTGCTTGATAGTTGGCACAGACTTGATGGGCTGTATGGCCCATTCCAGGCTGTAATTCTCTCTATAATTCATAAAGATTAAAGAAATACAGCTATGTAAATGTACTGCTTTGTTCACACCTAATGCAAACCTACTGAATGTTGGTGAAACATAGAATTGGAGCAAGAAAGTGGCCATTTGGCTTTTTAATTGGAACTTCCTGCTCATATCCTTAGCTTCTTTTCCTTCCCTTTGTACTGAAGCATACAGGTATTCCTGAAATTGAGACACCGAGATGTGAATGCTCATGATTTTCTTTGTTCTAACACAAGTTCCAGGATATTTGAAACTTCGCTAATTAGGTCATACAACGACATGGCACATATGGCTGCTTTGTGAGTTGCGATGATCACATGATATTAAACAATCATCAGGTGCCTCATTTCTGCCATCTTTACCTTGTATGAAAAGGGATCTGTGTACATCTGTGTTCAAGAGTTGATTGCCTTCCTCATATTTCCAGCAGGCAATGACTTTGACCAAGAATTTAAATTGTAATGATGTGATCTACTTACCTGACATATGTGCCCAGATAATCCACTGATGCACACTGGCAAGGCACTGGTAATGGATCTTTCATGTTTTAGAAAAACCCCTCTCTAGGATAGTACAAGGCTGCAGGTACCCTCCCTCAGTAACAAGTACCTCATGCATCACGTACCCCACTCACCCCAGCAGTTCTAGAACATGTTTTATCCTCATTGGTCCTAAAATGTACACCCAGTACCCAACAACAACCCCTTTCCAACAGTTCTAGAACCCCCCAAAAAAAATCCCGGTGCATTCCTGAGCAGAAGCCCCCCTTCCCGGATGTTCAAGAACACAAATGTTGTTGCCAGTTGTACTGGATCACGTTCACTTTCCCCAGCAGAACTAAAATACATCTACATTGCCCAACACATGCTTTCCCTAGCAATTTCAGAATACATAGGTCCTCCCCATTAGTACTAGAACGTTCAGGTCCTCCATGTCAGTACTAGAACATACAGACCCACTCCAACCATACTAGAACATACAGACCCTCTCTGTTAGTACTAGGGCAAACAGACCCTCCCTTGCAGGGCTGGAACATACACATCCTCAATATCAGTACGAGAACACACAGACCCTCTCCAGCAGTAGATTACCTGCCTCACTCCAGCCCTGTGTGAACGCTCACTCAGCACAACTAGAACACTCTCCCACTCCAGTAGTGCTAGAACACATAATCTCCAACCTCTCCATTCCCGCCCCCCCCTCCCCCCCCCCCCGCAACAATATTAGAATACTGCCCCTCTGGCAGTACGAGAACAGATCTTCTATCCCACCTGTACCAGTGTACCTGTGCCCAATCCCCAGAAGTGTGAGAAGACAAATTCCCTCTCAAGCAGTATTAAAACATCTCTCCCTCCCATAATGCTAGGATATCCCCTGGTACTCGAATGCACCACATGACACTGACCAGTCTAAAATCAACCAAAGCCTACGAGCTTACAGTTCTTTCTTTACTCAGCCATTGTCTACCATGCTATTGACATGCCTGAGGCTGGAATACCTAATAAACGTTTATTCTCGGGCTGGGTACCGGGTCTCTTACTTCAAACCTCATTTACAAAAGGCATTTGGTTTTTGAGATAAAGCCAATTTATCAGGGACTGGATTAAAGGTACCTTGCAAAGATCTCCATTAACGAACAACTCTCCTGTGCTGTGCCCTGCTCTAGCTGTATGCTGTGGGTGGTTATGACGGCCACAATCGACTAAACAGTGTGGAGTGTTACGACTCTTTCTCTAACCGCTGGATTGAAGTTGAGCCACTGAAGGAAGCAGTCAGCTCCCCCGCCGTGGTCAGCTGCGTCAGTAAGCTTTTTGTGATTGGAGGAGGACCCGACGACAACACATGCTCCGATAAGGTTTGTTTCAAACAAGGAATGACTGTATTTAGAGGATCATGCACAAACACGTCTGAGTATGTATCCCTTCTCCACTGGGGATTTTAAAATCTCAGTCCACGTCGAAGTGTCAGTGCGCATTCTCACACATACACTCGTACTCATGTGCAACAGCCTGCAGTGTGCAGCTGGTGAAGGGCAGCTCACTGGCACAGCTGGTGAAGCTGCTGCCACACAACTCTAACAACCCAGGTTCAATCCTAATTTCTAGTGCTGAATGTGTAAAGTTTGCACGTTCTCCCTGAGATACCTGGATTACCCCCAGGTGCTCCAGTTTCCTCTCGTATCCAAAAGGTGTGTGGGTGGTAGATTAATTAGCCACTGTAAATTGTCCCTAATGTATAGATGAGTGATTGAATTTGGTGGGATTTGATGGGAATGTAACTAGAATAAAATAGGTTACGGTAGAATTGGTGTAAAATTGGGTGCTTGATGCTCAGCATAGACTCAGTGGGCCGAAGGGCCTGTTTCCATGCCGTTATCTCTCTAAAATTCTATGACATGCGAGTCCATGCCACCTTGCATAAACCACATAAACAATATTTATCAGGAGACAGGGCCATTTGGCTTAGCAATACAGCTTGGTCTTTTTTTATCTCCTTCCAGACTACGATAATGATGGAAGTTGTAATGTGCTTCCTGCAATAACCTGCTTATTTTATCTTGTACCTACAAAGATTTAAAAAAAAAGTAATTCAGCCCATCAGAATTCATGTTGGCTCCCTGGGGAACAATCCAATTTGTTCCATTCGCCTTGTTTCCCAGTACCTGGCATTTGGCTCATATGCATGCCCCTCCATTCTCTCGATAGTTTTCTCACTAATTTGCACAAAGTCGTGATTTGCAGCAGCTGCCTGACCCACCAATATGTTACTGGGAGGAAACCTGAGCACCCAGGGGAAGCTCACCTGGTCACTGAGAGAATGTGCAAACTCCACACTGACAGCATCCAAGGTCGGGATCGAACCTCACCCGTTCTGCAGCAGCACTAACCGCTGTGTCATCATACTGCTGAGAAGAAATCAAACTCATGACCTCCTGATATGCATAGTTCACTTACAGCTTCTTTTATCAGTTTGAATGTGTGGGCAGTTACTATTTTCTCTTCTAGTCTCATCAGTAACCAGAGCTGAATTTCGAGTAGGTTTCACTGCTAATGAGGCTGAGCTGTTTATTGTAGAAACCAGGAAATGGCAGCACAAATGCTTTGTTTTGCATTCAGTAATGAAAAGCTGACAGAGCACTGCCCGCTAGCATTTCTTGAGCTTAAAGCATTGTGTGGTGTATTATTGCAATGCGGAAATTTGCATAAAACAATGCCTAAATGAGATAGAAAGGCCAAGAACATCGCAGGCTCTATTCCAAGTCTTATTATTGGCTTGTCTTACATTGAGTTTACCTAAAGTTCTTGTTGACCCATAGACTAAGAATAGATAGTCTGTTCCTGTTCAGCAGTCATGAGCTTTTATTGGTAAGGGCACATTTTGCAAAATTAAATGCTGCAGTAAGCATTCATATACTTATTACTGTAATCGTGTGAACATTAATGTTTTTTATGATGCTTGTATATATATTTTTTAAGTACATCTCCACGCATTTACATATTTGTTTCAATGCCAGTGCACATTTTCACATTTTTGCTGTATTTGTGTTATCGTTACATTTCACAGTAGCTGTGAATATATTCATATTTTGGTTTCAGTGCCCATGCAGGTATATCTAACTATTAACTTATCTATTCCACTCAGCACATCCCGTGGTCATGATACCATATTAATAGAAGTATTTATTTTCACCAACAGGTTCAGTGTTATGACCCGACCACCAGTACTTGGCTGTTGCGTGCCCCCATTCCTATTGCTAAACGGTGTATCACTGCAGTGGCCCTGAATAACCTTATATACGTGGCTGGGGGTCTCACCAAGTCAATCTACTGCTACGATCCAGTGGAGGATTACTGGATGCATGTAGTCAATACCTTCTGCAGACAGGTAACTATGACAACTTCTGTTCAGCATTTATATTGTGAATGTGTTCATCATATCACTTTGCTTTTTTGCTACTTTTCCCAGAAATGAAAGACGTACTGTTTCTCTGAAAATATTGAGATGGTCTCTGTTCAGCACTCCGGTGTCCTGTGTCAATGTTGTCCCGGTGGGCAATGTGGGCTGTTTCCATGATCAGGGAATCTATTAAAGATGAAATTATGAAAAACACCTTATCAATATAATCCAGTTGTTACATTCACTGTTATTCCAATAACAAATAATGAAGTTATCTAACGATGGGGTTTTTTGTAACCTTATTTTTCATACATGTTATTTTCTCTGTGATGCGTAGGAGAGTTGTGGCATGTCTGTATGTAACGGCAAGATCTACATCCTGGGCGGCAGGAAAGAAACCGGAGATGCCTCTGACACTATCACGTGTTATGACCCAGCCACAGGAATCATCACAGCGATGGCGGCCATGCCAAGATCTGTTTCCTACCACGGCTGTGTGACAATCCACAGATACAATGAAAAGTACAGGCCTTGAAAGAGGAATCTCCCACCCACCCAATGCCAAGTAGTAGAGAGACACAACCAAACTAAAACATCCTATGGAGGATTGGAGTCAGCCTCTGCAGGTTCAATATTAGACAATTATTTTACTGTAGCATACTCTTCAGAACACTGAGCCTTGTTTTAAACATTGTACGACATTGACATCATTATGGGACAACAATCTATTTCTTGTGTCATGTAGAGTTCCCAGAGATAAGAATACCAAAGCTGTGGCACTGCAGGCAGTTTGTGCCACTTGCACATGTGCCTGCATCCCTAGGATAACCATGGATCACGAGTGGCCCACTAAGTTCCACTGCCACACACCTATGGATTCAATATTAGGTGCTATTTAAAAAAAAAAAAAAATCATATACCAAAAAAAGGTTTTATATTTTGAAGTATCGAAAGGTTCAGAAAAAAGTCCAAGAACAGATAATCCAAGTGGAAACCTAATGTTTGATCTGAGCAGAGAGGCCTTTGCATCAAAGTGTCTGAAGCCTGTCTAAGTTCTAGTCTGAGGCCTTCACCTCAGAGAATCTATGTCATCTCGATGTGGTTAGTGGCTGCTATGTGGCCTTACTCCAATGAATTTCTTCTTGTAGAAGGCCCATAGTTAATGCCCTATTGTCTCTCTATTTCTCTTTCTTAAGGTTCATGATTAAAAAAATGCTTTAAATGGCGCATATGATATGATGCGAAAATGAGATATCCTCAGCATTGTTTTCCTTCTGTTTCAAAGAACATATGACCAGAGGCAAGGAATTGTGAGGGATGATCCCATATGTTTATATCTGTCTGTGTGGGGTTTGCATGTTCTCTCTGTGACTGTGTGTGTTTCCTATATCCCAAAACGTGTAGATTGATGGGTTCAATTGCCTGTTTAAATTACCCCTAGGGTGTAGATGAGTGGTAGAATATAAGTTCATGGAAGTGTTAGAGGAATAAAACGAATAAGATTAATGCAATAATAAGTACATGATGAGATCAGTGGCATGGGCAATTTTTCCAATATGGTGGAAAAGACAGTAAAGGGTAACCTTACAATAATGTTTACAAGAAAATGAATGAAAGGATTAGTGCTGCTGTAGGATCATTGAATTCTTCAATCTAATGTATGGTATCTTCACCAAACGTAAGTAATTTCTATTTCCATTGCACTTGATTGATGAATTCAATTTCCTGAACCCAATTTGAAAATTAAAAAAAAATTAGAACTCCAATCAATTTAATTAAATTCTGCATCACCGGGAACTTTAAAATGCACAGAATTGATTGCAGAATGTATAAAGCCAAGAATGTATAAAGCGAGTACATTTGCAAAACGATTCAAGCACTTTTTATGTTGGATGAAAGCAAGATAAGCAAAGCATGTGTGAAAAGTGGAATTGGCACAACTTGTTTGCACACATCGATATTTTACATTTGATTTTAAGAATTTTCTTTTGTTGCATACTTTTTAAAGTATATATTTTTTCCTCTGTGGTCCTTTACAGGTTGGGATATATCAGAAATTTATAAACATGGAATCAATTAACACATTTGGATAATTGGGTTATAATATTTATCCAATCAACCCTAAAAGCATGCGTAGGGTATACACATTATGGTGTTTAACATTTCTGCCGCCATTGGAAACATGTATAACACAAAGCTTAATTTGTAGTTAAAAACATACTTATTTAATGTCTGTAATTATCAAGTGGACTATTTAGTGACAGAAACCCGCGGGAAATGCACATCTCGGATTTCCGCCTGCCATATATCACCCTACTACCCTTCCTCAACTCTCCCATTCTGTCAAGGAAATATCTAGAATGCACTGTGTTGGGTGACTTCAATGTATATTTGCTCTTTATTTAATTAATTATTTGATATTATTGTACATAATGTTTTCATATTAAGCTTAGTGACAGTTGTTGTAAATAGTGTCTTGCTGTATTCTCCTGTTCCTAGGGTGGAGCTCAGCTGGAAATACTATTGATGGGCATATGTTGCAATCTGAAATTAGCTTGAACATTCCATGGGAGTGTATAGAAATGAAATTCAGATATGCATGAGTAGATCACCAATGTCCAATGGAATAATTATTTTTGCCACATGAGCTGTTAATTTTGACTTATTTAGCTTTGGGTTTGCTTTTTTTTTAAAAGTATCTTGGGAGGATAATTAAAAACCTAAATTGGAGAAAATTACCTATTTGCTCAGTGGCCTTTGATTCATTCATGGAGCTATTTAGTAGATCCTGTCCCCAGCACAACAGCCAATGTATGGAATAGGCCCGTCAGCCCCGAGGAAATAGCTTATCCATGTTTTCCAGAGAGGCTGCATGATCTGCTGAGTTATGCAGCAATTTGTGTCAATTTTCAGAAGAAACGGCCAATCAGTGGTGTTCTGTTTCTTGTTGCCGATGAGGAGTTGGAACCATTGTGAAGTCGGTGAGTTGATTAATAACACCCAGGAGACTTTGATGGATGTTAAGCTCTAGAAACCACAATGGAACTTGAAGCACCAGTTGTAAGAGGCAGACATAAAAATCTTGTGATCTTTCTAATGTGCGAAGGATTAGGCTTGTTTTTGAGTTTGTGACAGGTATAGTAGGTCATCTGAGGCCCTATAGATTAACAAAAGGCTTTTACAACTGCATAGAATGCTGGGATAAACAACATGCAAAAACACAGTAAATGCTCCACTTGGCATTTTTAGAAAGCTCTTGGAAATCAGGTAGGTCCCGAGGTGAATGAGAAAGAGAATACACAGAGAAAATAGACACGAAATGTGTGATATTAGTAAATCTCAGCCACAACTCCAACATCTGCAGTGGGCATTGCTAGCCTACTTAATTATGTTTATGTTCCTGGCCTAACTCAATAGCTCCATAATTTTGTGTACAACTGAAAATCTTAAAGCCTGGTCTTATAGGCTCCCTTGGCTCTTCACTTCAATCAAAGAAACAAACTCAAGCAAAAGTTATGATAAAAGTACTCAGACTCTCCATGGAGTGTATTGACAAAGTTGTAATTGGGTCCATGATGCAACTTCTTCATCAGATGGTAACATATGGCGGAAGAGATTTTACTTGGTGCCTTAAGACTATCTAGGGACATGTTAATAACCAGAGCCATTTAGGACTACAGAGTCCTTGAATTGACAAAAGAGAAACTGTGCCTTTTGTGAACAGCCATACCAATCATTAGTTCAGGGTTGCAATGTATTATTAGGTACTTAACATATTTTATACAGTGGTTTTATACAGAAATCTATGTATATTCTTTGACACTGTCTTATACATTTTTGAGTTTGGCTTTATTTCAATTGTATGGGTCAAGATTGTGTGTGAATTGTGAACTGGATCATGTTGTAAATTGTTTGAAAAGAACACATTAAAACAGTGTGCATTGCAATTTCAGCAGATGCTTATTACTTTTGAACCTTTGACTCCAATCAGAAAGATTCCAGTTCATTTTTAAATGGTTTAATTGTAGAATTTGGACTCATCAATTAGATTTCAATCTATAATTCACTTTCTGGTATCCATTATTCTATATAGAACAATCTAGGCCTTCTTGGATAGATTCCATTCTGACTGGCTCTCCTCCCAAGTATTTATTCTTTGTGAGGAACACAGACCTTCAGAGTGAGTATTGTCATTTAGTTAGATCTGCTCACAGCAGGGAAGGGAAGCTGCCATTTTGCATTTGTATTTTGGGAGTAATAGGTGTATATTTTTCAGAGGCATTTTTAAAGCTGTAAATAACAGTTTTTTTACAGACAAATAAGTTGCAGAGGTTGTGTTATTTTTGTAACATTTGTGTTGAGCTAGAGACATAATGTGCTTTATATTTATTATGTAAGGTGTGTGCTGGATATAAACAAACACGTATATGTACTGAGGGTGGTTCAGTGTGTTTTAAGCTTTAACAGAACAAGGAAATGTGTAGAAGATGTTACTTCACTAATTATTTTACTAGGTAGTGTCATCTGGACACTTGACACTTATGTTGCTTTGAATGTTCTTTATATGGGATTTGTCAGCCTTTTACTCATATGGACTCCAAAGCTCTGGAAGTCAATCCTTAAATCTCTACATTGATTTCTCCTCATGTAAAAAAAACTTTTTTGAACAAGCATTTATTGTCAGAATCCTAATAAATTCTCCTTTGACAGTGTCAGTTTTTTAAATTATTTATGTTCCATTGTGGCTGCAGCGATTAATTTGAAAGAGGCATGAAGTAACAAATCTAAAAACCGAGTTCAAATCCCACCATGGCAGATAAGAAAATGACCTGGTTTACTGGTGTCCTTCCAAGAAGAAGTTGGCTGTCGTCTGATTTCGTAACATGCAACTTCAGACCCATCATTATGGTCTACTCAGAAATTCCATTTGAAATTTCCCAACAACCCACTCAATAATTGCTACATTCACACAAACATAGGATAAAACAGTCTGTTTGGCAACTACCTAGGTATTAAATTTGGGTATGGCAAAGTCCCTCCCAGCCTAGTTAATTTTACAAAGTCCTTCACACTAAGATTTAGGATGTGGTGTCTAAATTGGGAAAGTCAAGCAACAGCCTGTCATAATTATCCTCACAGAGTTATACATTATACAAACAACATGCTACACTGCTTCATCACAGTCCCAGATTGCACTGGGACACGCAACATGGTTGACCCACCAGAGGGAGAAACACAGCTGTAATAATTGGAAAAGATGGTCTTGTGAACCCTCAGCATTAACTCCAGGTTCCATGAGGTCTCACAAATCAGGTCAAACGTGTCCAAGGAAATCGTCTGAGTACTACTTTCATCTTTACTCATCTGATAAACCAGCGTTTTTTCATATTGAACAATACTTAGAAGATGTACTTGAAAGTAGCAAGAGGACAAAATGAGCACTTGATGGGAGACTTCAATGTTCTTTAAACAGGGCCTTTGACCAATCGAATCTATGCTGCCTACGGTCACCTGCATACTAGTTCTATCCTACACACTAGAGACAATTTTCAGAAGCCAATTAACCTCCAAACCTGCACTTCTTTGGAACGTCAGAGGAAACCGGAGCACTCAGAGAAATCCCAAAAGGTCACATGCAGACATACAAACTTAATACAGACAGCACCCATGGTCAGGATCGAATCTGTATCTCTAGCGCTGTAAGGCAGTAATGCTACCGCTGCACCATTTGGCCAATTGCAACAGGTAATGAGTTAACCAACATGGATGCTTAACTTTTAATGGCTCAAGTAAACCTAAAATAATCCTTTTACTTTGCACAAAAGGATGGTTATGATTGTACCCCATCCCCCAAACAACACTGAAGCAATTCTTCAGGGGTGTTTCCTAAATCCAGTTGACTTTATCCTCACCAATCTACCCTTTGCAGAAGCAGGAGTGGGTGGATAACCATAGTTCAAAAGATCTCATAATATCACTATATCTGTTAATATCCAGTCAGTCGATCAGTCCTGATTCAAAATGTGGTGCATGCCAGGAACAACATTGGGAATACCTGAAAATGAGGTACCATGCTGATGAAGGTAAGATGCGGGAAGGCTTGTGCGCTAAATAGCAAAACAATTCGCAATAAGCTAAGCCAACCTGTTGCCAAGGGATCAGATCAAAACTCTGAATTCCTAACATATCTAATCATGAATGGTGGGCAAATGAACATCAAAGGGAGGAGAATGCTCCAAGAACATCCCCATCATCAAAGACGGTGGGCCCAACATGAGTGCGGAAAGCAAGGTAGAAGTAATTGCAATGTGTTCACTTAAAAGTGCCAAATAGATGATCCATCCCAACTTTCTTCTGAAGAGAACAGAATTGGTCAATTTGATCCCCTGTATATGATAATCAAACAGCTGAGAGCACAATAAATAAAGAAGACTTGCACTAAACAACATTTCTTCTATAGTATAACATGCTTCCAATTATATTGATAATTGTTCACACAAAGGAGGGGAAATCCAATAAAGCTAATGACTGTTCAAACACTTTCCTGTGAATTATCAGCAAAGCCATGCAATGAATTGTTGACAGTGAATAACCTGCCCATCAATGCCCAGTTAAGATTTCACCAAGACCATTTAGCTCCAGACCTCAGCACAGCCTTGATACAAAGATAGGTGAGTGAAATAATTTCAGAGGTGAGGTGAGGGGAGAGTCACAACCACTGACATCAAGGCAGCATTTGACCAAGTGTGGCCTAAAGGAATTGTGAAAAAATTGCATCAAAAGGAAAATAACTCTTAATGACTAAAGTAATACTTTGCACAAAAGGATGGTGGTGATTGTATCCCATCTCCAGAACACTGAAGCAATTATTCAGGAGTGTTTCCTAAATCCAGGCATCTCCAGTTATTTAATCTTAGAACAGAAAATACTATTGCACATAAACAGCCCCTTTGTGCCACTGCTTCCATGGCCAAAATGATGCCAAGTCAAACTAATCTTCTGTTCGCATGTGATCCATATCTCTCCATTCCCTGCGCACCTAAATGGCCATCCAAAAGCCTGTTAAATGCCAATGTTGTATCTGCCTCCACCACCACCCCTGGCAGCTCATTCCAGGCACCTACCATTTTGGGTCAAATACAAGCCCCGCACATCTGCTTTAAACTTAGCCCCTCTCATTTTTAGGCTATGCCCTGTTTTTGACATTTCCCATTTTCTGCCTGCGAAAAAGGTTCTGATAAAATGCGATGCTTCTCATAATTGTATATACTTCTCTCAGTTTTAGAGGGTATCAGAGGAAATATTATTTCACCCATGGTTGGAATCTGGAACACGCTGTGTGAATGATTGGAGTTGGGAATCAGGGTGAAGTGCATTTAATATAGAATAGGCAATCAAGTGAATTAATTGAAAAGTTCTGACAGCCAGCATAGAGGCAATTGGATTGATAAAAGGTACAAAATATATATGCCTTAACCACAACTCATCCAATTCTGACAAGTTGAAGAAAATATTACTTGCACAAGTTGGCCTGAACAACAGGATATTCGACTAGACAATGACATCCTGATATGACCAATTTTACTTCGGAGTCACGTGAGTGACTACGTGAAGAAGCCCCGCCTGGTGCTTGATCAGCATTACGTCGACGCTGACGGCAGAAGGAAGAGCTGCAGAGCGCAGCTCCCCTCAGCGGTAAGAACGGGCCCGCAGGTAAGTGCAATGGATTTACTTTAGGGCGTTCTAAAAAACCGTTACGCTGGCATATAGAACCAGAAATGAAAGTAAATGAAAGTGCTTATTTACAAAATTGCACGCCACAGAGTCACTTGGCGTACATATGATCCAGCAAAGATAATAAAAATTGAAACAAAATGGAGAAGTCTCAGAGGCTAAAGAGTCGGGACAAGAGATTAGTGCGGAGCCGGTTCTGATACCGGTGGCCGTTGATTCACACGTTAGTGAGACTATAATTCCTCCAGAAACTAAAAGCACGGAGGAAAATGTGCCTAAGAAAAGTAAAAAGAAATCCGTGAGGCCCGTGGTTTCTGATGATGACTCTGATAATGAAAGTCCTCCGGATAATAAAGCTATATGGCTTAAAATGGAACATATGGAGAAAGTGCTCCAAATTATTATGAGACAAGGGTCAAAGAACCCAGAATTTTCCCAAACAGACCCTGAGGGGTTTGAATATCCAGAATATGGCTATGAATTTGCCAAATTGGGAATATGGAAATGTTCCCATGCTGACATTTTAATACAGCAGCCTGAAGTATTTTTACAAACAGATGCAAGTGCTCTCGGATGGGGGGGCGACAGATACATTTACCAGCTGTGGGGGCAGATGGACTGTCCAAGAGGAATTGTTTCTCCAAACATATGGTATTAATTATTTGGAGTTATTGGGGGCATTTTATGGATTAAAAGCCTATTGTTCTACAAAAAAGGATCTGCATGTCCAGGTACAATTAGACAATAAGACAGCTGTTGCATATATTAATCACATGGGTGGAGTAAGGTCGGTATCATGTGATTGTCTGGTCAATCAGATATGGCATTGGTGTATTGAGCACCAAATTTGGGTTTCAGCAAGTTATATCCCAGGTAAAGACAATGTGGTGGCAGACAACAGATCAAGGGTATTTAAAGACAACACAGAATGGATGTTGAACCCACAGGTTTTCAGTAAAATTGTTATTCGCTATGGGTTACCAGACATTGATCTGTTTGCATCAAGATTAAATCATCAATTGCCTAAATATGTGTCTTGGGAACCTGATCCAGGTGCGGTAGCAGTAGATGCTTTTTCGCTACATTGGGGAAATATGTTCTTTTATGCTTTCCCTCCATTTGCCCTGGTTAGGCAATGTCTTAAGAAAATAGAACAAGATTCTGCCACAGGACTGTTTGTGATTCCAAATTGGCCCACACATCCATGGTTCCCGTTGATGTTAAATATGATTAAGGAACCATGTATGTCAATTCCTAGCTGCAGTGATTTGTTAATACAACCAGTAACAAAATAAATTCATCCATTACATGTTTATATGAATTTGTTAATCTGCAGGTTTTGACCAGACCACTACAAGGGCTTGGACTGTCGGATAGGACAGTGATAATCTCATCATGGCAAGATAGCACAAAGAAACAATATATGACACATATAAAGAAATGGGAAGTTTTTTGTAGACAATCAAATATATCTTATCATACTGTGAACATTTCAAACATACTGGAGTTCCTTGCTGAGATGTATTTTGAGCAGCAGTTGAGTTATAGTGCCATTAATAGTGCTCGTAGTGCTTTATTGTGCTATTTAGGACAAATTTCTGACCATGAATCAATTGGATCTCATCCATTAATATCCAGGTTTATGAAAGGGATTTTTAACAAAAATCTGCCCAAGCCAAGATATACAGAAATTTGGGGTGTCAGCATTGTACTTACTTTGCTTAGGCAATGGACTCCAATTACAGTTATGTCTTTGGAAAAATTAACATTTAAAGTAGTAATGTTAATGGCGATGGTATCAGCACAAAGAGTGCAAACATTGCAAATGCTACGTTTAGATTGTATGCATGTGGCTTCAGATAACATTGTGTTTTACGTTTATGATCTGATCAAACAAAGCAGACCAGAAAGAACTGGAGCTAAGGTAATGTTTAAAGCTTACCCTATTGATCCAACATTGTGTGTAGTTAGACACTTGACTCAATATATAAAAGTCACCAAGAGTCTTCGAGGTGATGAAAAAGCGTTATTTATTACGCATAAGAAACCACACACAAAAGCATCAGTACAAACCATTTCTAGATGGTTAAAACAGGTGTTACTTTTAGCAGGATTAAACACTGATGTGTTTAAATCTCACTCCACCAGGGGAGCAGCTACATCCGCCGCGAAGTTACAGGACATACCGCTCAACACACATTTTAGAAGCCGCAGGGTGGTGTAAAGAAGAAACTTTTTCAAAGTTCTACGATAAACCTGTTCTCACAATGACAGGCTTTGGACACGCGGTGTTGGGTTCACTGTAATCACCTGCTTTGTTTCACTATCGATTTATATTATCGATTTATGTTATCACTTTATATCTTATCACTTTGTAGTGATTTTCCCCAGGTATAAAAAAGGGGTTATTATTTGTTCTTTTATCATTAAACGATTTATGAAATAAACTAAAACTGAATTCCGGTAAAAGGTTATTTACTCATTTATGTGTTGACCTAGCCGGACTGTCGTGTGGAATGACTCTACGACATAAAAAACACAGAAGCTACAAAATCTTCACGTGACTCCGCAGTAAAATAGTAAGATTAAACGAGAACTTACCAGTTCAAAGTTTGATCGTTATTTTATGAGGAGTAACGATGAGGGATTACGTGCCCTCCACTCCCGACCCTCATAAAATAAATGATCATCTGGTAGTTCTAAATCTATGTTAAGCCTTACTATCTTACTCCGGCTATTATGTTCTGTGTTTTTCATGCCGCTGCTTTGAAGTATGCTGATCAAGCGCCAGGCGGGGCTTCTTCACGTAATCCCTCACCGTTACTCCTCATAAAATAACGATCAAACTTCGAACTTGTAAGTTCTCGTTTAATCTTACTATTCATCATCCTTGGGTGTGGCCTCACTTGGGCACTAGCATGGCTCTTGCTTATTAGTATGATATTTCAGTGCAAACCTAGGGCTTGAAGTGAAGCCTGGTTCTGGTGATCCTGCTTTTCCAGGTGTCAACTGCTCTACATCAGTGAGACCAAGCGCAGGCTTGGCGATCGCTTTGCCCAACACCTCCACTAAGTTCGCAATAACCAACCTGATCTCCTGGTGGCTCAGCACTTCAACTCCCCCTTCCATTCCGAATCCGACCTTTCTACCCTGGGCCTCCTCCATGGCCAGAGTGAGTCCCACCGCAAATTGGAGGAGCAGCACCTCATATTTCGCTTGGGTAGTTTACACCCCAGCGATATGAACCTTGACTTCTCCAATTTCAGGTAGTCCTTGCTTTCTCCCTCCTTCCCAGCTCTCCCACGGTCTCCGCCTCTTCCATTATTTTTCAAGCCCCCCCCCCCACATCAGTCTGAAGAAGGGTCTCGACCCGAGACATCGCCTATTCCTTCGCTCCTTAGATGCTGCCTCACCCGCTGAGTTTCTCCAGCACTTTTGTCTACCTGACACCCAGATTCTCATTCTCAATTAAAATCCAAGTTTTCATTCATGACAAATGGACTGCAAAGTCTTTTCTGATTCTGAACTCTTCTACAATTCCATGGTTGACGTATTGATCATGCTTTGTGAAAGATTGGCAAAATGGATTAGTGTTGTTCTAGGACCTCATTCTTATTGGTGTGGTATTTTTATAGATAGTAATAGTAAGATTAAACGAGAACTTACCAAGTTTGAAGGTTGATCTGTATTTTACGAGGAGTCGCGGTGAGGGATTTCGTGAAGACCCCGCCAGCACGCATGCGCGGCATCCTTCAAAGCAGCGGTGTGGAATCACAGAAACACATCATGACTAAAAATAGTAAGATGAAGAACGTAGAACTTCCTAGTTGACCTTATGATAGAGGGTGGGAGCGGTGGCCACGAAATCCCTCACCGCGACTCCTCGTAAAATACAGATCAACCTTCAAACTTGGTAAGTTCTCATTTAATCTTACTATTTTACTTCGGAGTCACGTGAGTGACTTCGTGAAGATTTCAAAGCTCTGTGATTTCACGCCCTGGACAACGTCCATGCTTATCACACTGCCGCCAGTCTGATGGAGGAAGGCTGTTAATGCAGTTCAGTCGAAACTGGCTGAAAAATCAACACAATTTATTAATCAAATAAACAACAAATAACCCCTAATTCGGGGACAGACATTCACTGAGCGGTTCCCAGGATAGCTTCTGCGAATGTCGCAGGGGCGACCAGTGGCTTGTTGTAGAACCTTTGAAAGGTTTCTTCACTGGCCCAGCCCGCGGTGGCGAGGATGTGGTCCATGGGCACCTCCATGGCCCTCGCCGCTGATGTGGATGCAGCCCTGGTGGAATGAGACTTAAAAATGGTAGTAGCAACTCCTGCTGCATCCAGCACCACCCTGAGCCACCTGGCGATAGTCTGTACAGTCACCCGATGATGCGGAGGTTTGTGGCTGATGAGGAGCCCCTGTTCCTTCATCCTGATAACTCTTGTAACTCGGATGTAGTGGTGGAGATGGGTGACTATGCAGAGTGGCATCTACAGGGTACGCCCGAAATTCCAACTGCAGCCCATGCGCCCCTGGCCTGTGCTGCTTCAATAATTCGTTGACAAAGAAATTTATTTGACCAGGGGTGGCCACCATGCTGTCCAGTCGCAGTTTTTGTAACGTCTGGACTAGTTGGGCTGTAGTCAGTGCCATCAGCATCACCACCTTGAGGGTGAGTGTTTCAATGGTAGCTCATTCATTGGAGCCCAGCTCCTCAGTAGGGTCAGCACGATCCCCTCATCCCATGTTACAGTATATCTGGGTCGCGGAGGGTTGGTGTTGAACACTCCCCTCATTAGTTTAGACACCAGGTGGTTGGAGCTGATACCTATATCCAGGTATGAGGACAGCGCACTCCTGGCGCTGTTGATTGCACTGTAGCTGAGGCCAGCATCGAAATGGAGGCCAGCTAGAAACTCCAGGGCATCAGGTATCGTTGCCGAGTTGGAAGTCTTGTTAGTCCGGGCACAGAATGCCTCCCACTTCCTGATTTGGGTGAGGAACTGTTTCCGAGTTGATTCTCGGCATGATGCGGCGATAAGTTCTATGGCTCGTGATGAGATGCCCGCCTGGATGAGTGGTCCAGGCGAACCTGCAGGCCAACAAGTTTAAGTGACCATGGCAAGGATGACTAATCCCCGTAATAGGGTGAGTAATCAATTTGGGATGTTTCCCTATCGCCATCCATGGTTGTTTTAAAATTTTAACGACCATCGGGTACCATGGTTGTGTAGGCCAGTCGGGAATGATCAATATGCCAGTTGCAGAGTCTAGTTTAATTTTCTGCAATACCCGACTGATGAGGCCGAATGGGGGAAATGCGTAGCAAAACCATTTCCCCCAATGGATAGAAAACGCATCCATTGCTATTGCCCCAGGGTCTGTTTCCCACGACACATACGTTGGTATCTGATGGTTCAGCCTGGACGCAAAGAGGTCAATATATGGTGTCCCATAGTGAGCTATAATATCTCCAAAAATTTGGGGGTTCAACATCCACTCAATGTTGTCATTGAATAATCGTGACCTGGTGTCCGCCACTGTATTAAGCTTCCCAGGCAAATAGGTCGCAGTAATCCAAATATTCCTTTCAATGCACCAGTGCCAAATTGTATTAGCCAATTCATCACATTTGTTTTTAATGCTGTGATCTTTGTTCTTCGTAAATTTCGGTAGTGTAGTGGTCCGAATCGTGCAGCTGGGAATGTAGCTACCAATTTCCCTATAACTTTTGCTGTTTGCCGAATGGTCGGTACCCCGGCGCAAGCAAGACTGTGGTACTCTTCTATTATAGCAGTAGCTTTATTGGTTGGGATGGTAATCTTCATTAAATTGGTGTCTAGGGTGAACCCCAAATAATCCATAATCCGTACCGGGTGCAATTTTGATTTGTCTGGATGGATTACAAACCCCAGCTTCTCAAAAAGAGCCTTAGTTGCAGCCACTCCTTGAATTGCCAATTGGAGGGTCTGGCCCACTATAAGGATATCATCCAAATATGCCATTACTATATAATTTTGTTGACAGAGAAGAGCCAATATAGGTTTTACCAATTTGGTAAACAGCCTAGGGGCTGTGGTGATTCCATTGGGCAATGCCTTGTATTCCCATAATTGACCCTTCCAGACAAACTTCAGGAATTTCCTGTGAGCCTCAGAGATGGGCACCGTATAGTATGCATCATTCAAATCCCTGCATGCCATAAAGTATCCTGGGTAAAGCATCTGCTTGGCTGTTTCAAAAGTATCCATTTTGAAATGGGTATATTGTACAAAAGTGTTCAGCTCAGTTAAGTCTATTATAATCCGACATCCCCCATCTTTTTTAATTCTGGTGAAGATGTTGGACACAAACTCAATAGGTTCATGCTTGGTTTTGCCAATTTCCCCTTTTGCTGCTAGCCGTATAATTTCAGCATGTCCTGCCTCCACCTCTTTTTGGGATAGAGTAAAATTCCTATGAGGCGAATGCTGGGTAGGAGGATTTATACCTCCAATAAATCCGCGCCGCATCTTCCATGCAGGCCGCGGTTGGCCTTGCCCTAAAAAAGGTCGTTGTGTTTGTTGAAGTGGAGGTAGGTAGGACCTTTGTGTCCTGTCCGGCAGCCGTGGTTTCCAAGTGTTTAGGCTGTTGCCGGTGATATGGGTGAAGTTTGGCCGATGGAGGTTTCATGAGGCCAGCTGTTTTGGCCTCCTCGTCCAGTTCCTTCACCTGTTTGGACAGGATCTCCAAACAACTGATGCGGCAGTGGAGCGGTTGATGGTCGGCACAACCCCGCTAATTTGGGGTTGAGTGTGGGCTTTATGGAGCTCTTACGCAGGCAGTTTATCTCATACTGGGCGTTGCATAGGAGTGCCAGTGCATCTTGCTGTTCACTGGACACATTATCCCCGTCCAGGGTCCTAGCAAACGCTGTTATGCCCGTGGAGAGAACCTTTAAGATACGCTGGAGGCAGACATCCTGCATCCTGGTGGCCGTACTCAAGTGTCCCCAGATGTAGGCATTAACCAAGGGCTAGTCTGTCTTCTCCCAGACTGTGGCGGCCCACCTGTCTGATATGAAGGCAGGTGAGTTGAATCGGCGCCGGCCCCTGGAACCTGGCTCCCCGGAGTCCGTGCAGGCTTACCTCCACACTTGCCCACCTTTTGGCGTGGAGGCGCATGGTCAGCCACTCCCAGAGCTGAGCTGACTGACCGCCTACTGCTGCCACCTCCGCCCTTGACCGCAGCCTGACGGGGTGTTTTGTCGGCGGTATCTGCTCCAGCAGGCCTACTCGACGCAGCAGTGGAGCTGCCAGACTGCACTACGGCAGATCTCCCTGGCAGTGGTACGTTTTGCACTTTTGCAGGGCTCCCCTGTTGTGCAGCTGTCCCCTGGCCCAGCCCCCTCGGGTCTTCTGGAACTCGGGGAGAGGTTGCTTGTGAAAAGCGAGACCCCTTGCCACGTACCTGTTTCCCCCCTCTTTTCTTGGGGGAAGGGGGCTCGAAGTCTGGATCCGTTGCATCCAGCTCCGGGACGGTAAACCACTCGGGTGAGTCGGGCGCTAAAGTAGCGGGAGCGCCCGACTTCCGCATTCGTGCCCCCACATGCCTCGAAGCTGCCGGTGTTACTTGCAGCTCCGGGGACAAGGGCCGTTGGCTGGTCGATGCAGCTCAGCTCCTCGACAGCGTCGCCTTCCTCTTGCCCTTGTCCATCCTGTGGAGTAAAGGTAAGTACTTAGCTGCCAGCCTTATGAAGGAGCCGGAGGAGAATGCGCACTCCCCCCCCCCCCCCAGCCTGCCGATGCAAATGCGTGCGACGATATGCCGCGCATGCGTGCTGGCGGGGTCTTCACGAAGTCACTCACGTGACTCCGAAGTAAAATTTAGGAGACTTCTCACTGAATGTGCAATGTCTGGAGATGTCTCCCTCGTGATCCCATTTTCCCCCATTTAGCTCATATTCCTCTAAACCTTTCTTATCCATGTACCTGCCCAAGTGTCTTTTAAATGCTATTAGCGTACCTGCCTCAACTACCTCCTCTGGCAGTTCATTCCATATACCCAATACTCTGAGTGAAACCTCAGCTTCCTATTAAATTTTTCCCCTCTCACCTTAAACATGTCCTCTGGTTCTTTTTCCCACTATTCTGGGTATAATAAAAAAACATGTATATTCACCCTTTATATCACCCTCATATTTTAAGATCACCCCTCAGCCTCCAAGGAGTAAAGTGGAAGCCTGCTCAACCTTTCCCTATAGTTCAGACCCTCGAGACCTAGCAACATCCAAATCTTCTCTGCATTCTCTCCAGCTTAATGACACCCTTCTTTTAGCAGGATGACCAAAACTGAACACAATACTCCAAACACAGCCTCACCAATGCCTTGTAGATCTGTAACACCCCAACTTCTATACTCAATACCTTGAATGATGAAGGCCAATATACCAAAAGCCTTCTTTACCACCTTATCTACCTGGGACTCCACTTTCAGATATATTATATAAGATCACTTACTTAAACCATTATTGTATCAAGGATCTTTCACTAATATCGCATATCAGAGATCTGTTATTGTGTTTTCTTTACACATGTATGGAATATTTGTATTCCTGGCAAGAGCAGAATTTATTGTTATCTCTTAATGTACTTGAGCTGTGATAACCTGCATTGTTGAACTACTGGAGTTTTTCTGCCGACAGGATTCCTAAAGCAAAGCTGAGTAGAGGGCTCCAGAAATTAGACCCCATGACAATAAAGGATTTTACATCTGCCGATCGGTGTGTCACCTATCGGTGAACTGGCTGTGATGTTTCATATGCTCACTATTTTTTTAAAGTTCAACCTATATTTATAAACAATTCAAATGCCTACTGTTAGTGATTGTTAGACATAGTATATCCTTCAGGAATTATGTATATAGTAGACATTAATACAAATGAGGAATAATCATCAAAAAAAACCTGTTCAAATATAAACTACAAGCATTAATTAGTTTTGAAATTCAAAGGGCTGCTTTGTAACAACAGTACTATCTACGGAGCACAGTATATAGGCCTCAGAAGGAGGCCACTCAAGCGATATTATTGTATGAGACATTCTTGTGTGCATCGGCCAAACCTCAGACATTGGGACTACATCAAAACAGGCACCAGATATCTTTAGCTAAGTTATTTTGCATCAATGTGACAGACATCAAGAAAGCTTCCAGAACAGACTTGTTTTGTTACTTAGCACATCAAACATGGTCATAGGCATATTTGAATGTCTGGGTTTTCTGTGCAAAGAAGCTATTCACGTAAAAGACTACATCCCATCAGATCTGTCTAAATATTCAGAGGTGCTTTGTCATTTACAATGCGCTCCCATTTAAAATGTGCAACTCAATTCAACGATTTGTCTGCGCCCAAAATATTTAAATGAAGCATGCATTTGTAGCTATTGAAATTGCTTTCCACCTCCAGCTGTCATCTTTGTCTTTAAGAGTATAGAAACGTGATGTTCTGTGTGGGGAGATTTTACAGGTTTTCTTTCAGGGAAAGTTTTTCACCAGATCTCCAGAATGATTGCTTGTCATACTGAATAGATCCTTTTACATCTGGTCTCTCTAAGTGGTTCATTCATAACCGCAACATATACAATGCAGTACATTTAAGTTAGGATTTTATTGTAATTCATGTTATGCCAATTTAAAATAGTACAACAATAGTTATTTATGTGCAGCCCTTGAACAAATAGTTAATAAGGTTTTAATGCAGTTTCCAATCACAGTGTGCAATAGTGGGAGAATCTTTGAATGTTGTCCTTCCCCATACTGCTTTTGTAGTATCTACACCCAGCACCCGTGTGTCCCTCAGCGGGTAGTCCTGCATCGTAGAGTGTGCCAGTTTGGAGGTCTTGGTCATGTGTTTTTATCATTAATTGAGGCAAGATAAATAGCTTAAACCATCTGAACAGTCCTGTTTGTAAATCTATGGCAGTATGGATGAGGGTTAATGAGATGGGAGATTATGGAGTGTTGTCACAATCACAGCTCCTGTAGACTTGTTGATAATTGTATCGGTACTACTTCTTGCTCTTGCTAGAACAGAAGTGTTTTATCACTTTTGCTTCCACACTTTCTTTTCTTGTTTGACCTGATCCAGCTCCTGCTCTTCCCTTGTTTTACTTCTCAAGGCATAGGATAGCAACCAACAAATAGTACCAACCAATAGCTTCCCATGGGAACCCTTGACCATATTTCACTCCACCCTGCTTTCTGTTAAAAACTCCATTCCATTTTCCCTGTTCATTTGTCTCCATTCCATGTGTTCGGACATCATCTTCCACATCAGTGCTTCCTTTTACTCTCAAACAGCTTTTTTCTTCTGCACCATTTTCCTCTGCACTATAAGCTCAACCACACCTTTCTAATTCCCCCCATTTTGCCCAACAACCTTTACTTCCCCTTGTCCTCACCTTTCAATCCACATGCATGGGATTATCTATCATAATTTCTGACACCTCCGGTGTAATGTCACTTTCAAACACTTATTCCCTTTTCCTACCTACATGATGCTTAGGTCCCTCTTCCACCACTGCCAAAAGCCATTCCCCTACCAAGCCATCTTTCCAAGAAAGCACAGGAGACACAATGCTTGCCCTTTTATTCCTCTCTTCTTGAATTAAATTTGAAATTACCAGCAAAAAAATGAATGCTGGAAATATGAGATGCAAGACTGGAATGGCTGATGATTAGAAGTTATTGAATTCAGTGTTGCGTGTTGAAGACTGTAATGCACCAAGACTGTAAGGCACAGTATCTGGTGCATTACAGCTTTCTCAAACTTATGTTGAGCTTTGTTGGATTAGTTTAAGAAACCAGAGATGGAGAAATCAAAGTGGGAATGGGATGGAAGGTTGAAAACTCAAAAGCATCATTCCAGACTGAATGGAGGTGTCATCAACAATAGTCACCAAGTGTTGAAAATACAATGCACTAAATTTGTAGTCAATTGTAATAAATTATTTCAATACGCGGAGTCTTAAACTCCCAGATTCGTGTTTGATCATGACCTTGGGTGCTTTGTGGAGTTTGCGAATCTTCCCTGTGAACATGTGTTTCCTCCAAGCGATCCAGTTTCGTCCCAAAGATATGTGGGTATGTAGGTTGATTGGTCTCTGTAAATAGCCCCTAATGTGTAGGGAGTGGATGACTTAGTGGGATAACATAGAACGATTGTGAATGAGTGATCAATGGTTGGCATGGCCTTGTTGGGTTGAAGGGTCGGTTTCCATGCTGTATCTCTAAACTAACCTAAACTACGTGAATAGGAGTAGGAAGGAACTGTTGATATTAGTTTAAACCAAAGATAGACACACAATGCTGGAGTAACTCAGTGGGACAGGCAGCATCTCTGGAGCGAAGAAATGGGTGACGTTTCGGGTTGAGACCCTTCTTCAGACAATGTGGATACCTGTTTGTATGGCAAATAGGAACCATTAATCCTTTTTAACCTGAATTTCCTTCCCGTCTACTTTCTGGTAAACACAGATGAGTCACTCTGGCCTTTGTAGGTGGTGCAATAATATTTGGTATTACTCATGCTCTCTGGAAACAGGTTTACTTTAGTTTTGGCCCTGAGTGATGTTTATAAATTTCTGGGAAGTTTTAAATAAGGTTCATCCATTATTGTGAGTTGAGGTACAGTAGTGACAGAAACCCTGTTCTCTGTACTGAATCAACAGAACCATTTAGTGGACTAACTTGATACCAAAACACTTCTAATGCATTGCTCTGTCTTTGCAAGGCCTTGGTTACATCTATTGGTGAACGTTCCCTAATACAGTGGAAAAGCTTTCAAAAAACAACAGTAACATAGGGCCTAAACATAGCAAAACATACCAAGGATCTTCGTCAAATTTGACACCAAGCTGACAAAGATAGTCGGACAGATAGCCAAACACTTGGTCGAACAGGTTTTAAAAGGAATCTTAAAGAAGGAAAGGTAGCGAAGCAGAGAGATTTATGGAGGAAATCCCAGAATTAGGGGCATTGCAGTGAAGATATGAGTTTCGAAGATTATGTTGGAAAAGTCATTGCACCTTTCTGCACTGTGTTTTGTGGATGATTCACACCTCACCAATTAAAGACCAAAGAAGGGATCAGGAAGTAGCAAAAGAACCAGGAGGAGTTTTTAGATTTATCACAAGCAGAGTGAGCAGAGGATCGGGAATTAATACATGGAGACTGAGAAGGTGATCAAAAATTTGCAGGCAAAGGCAAAGAACTGGTGCAATTTTCTGCACTAAATTTGATGATAGAGAATCTAAATAAGGAAGCATTTTCCATCAATTGAGCTAAAATAGACAGAGTAATCAAATCAATTTAAAATTAAAAAATAGTTTCTGCTCTTTTTAACCCAGGGCAGCAGAGTCCATATCTTCAAGAGAATGTGGAGTTTCAAAGAGATACTGCCCAGCAGGGCAAAATTCAGCAAATGCTTAGATAATCAGTTTGGACCTGGGCTGCAGCGTATAATTTAAAAATTTGTGAATAGCATCAAAGTGAAAACTATTGGCATTTGAAACAAAATGTTACGGCTTTAATAAATTCAAATTGATAATTGTGAGGGGATATTTCTGTAGAAAGAACAATATTCAATTTGTGACTAAATAGAATAGAGGGAGAATGGGGTAGGGAAACATATGCAAGATGTTGTGATGCAAGTTTTGACCATCCTTTAAAAGGCAAATCAAATATTGATGTTCATTTCCAGAGGTAGAATATTTCAAAGCAAAAACATAATGTTGATTTTACTTCGGAGTCACGTGAGTGACTACATGAAGAAGCCCCGCCAGGCGCATGCACGACATGGCGCACCGACGGGCTGGAGAGCACAGCTCCACCAACGGTAAGTAGCAACCCGCAGGTAAGTCAATGTTAAACCTTCCCTGCGAGTATTTTGAACTCTGTAAGTCTGGCTCGGGAGCCAGCGAGAGTTAGTGGTATGGAGGGTGTTGCAAATGTAACTGCCGTAGGAGGAGCAGAAAACGCGGCCGCGGTTACCGCTCGCAGATCGGGTCGGGAGATAACAGCTGCGCTAATGCCGGCTCCAATACCGGCTGCTGTTTCCACCGGCAGCTCAACTGCCTCCATCAGTTCCAGTGCTTCAGGGCACTGAGGCCACTCCACCAGGGAGGAAGGCCAAAAGAAAATCTCTCAGGCCCATCTTATCTGATGGGTCTGATGATGTGGAAGACTCCCCGCCTTTTAATATAAAGGTATGGGGACGGCTCAACCAAATGGAGAAATGCTCCAAACTTAATGAGCCATGTAAAATTTCAATTGGTGTCGAGTGCCCCTAGGATTCTCCACACAGCCTCTCGCAGAGGCCATACAGCGAAGAAGACTCCCATTGGCATCCATAAGCGGTGTAATCACCCTCTCCAGCACCTTGTTTAGGGCTGGAAGAGACCTCCCTAGAGCAAGACTTGGGAGAGCCAGGGCAGGAGGAGCCTGACCCTGAGGTTGGTGTCACTGCTTTTGGGCACACACCAAAGCACATGAGCCATGCTCCAGGTCTCCCGGATGTAGCAAGGAATTTTTGCTATTTCGGAAGGTACTGGTAAGGCCATGGAGGAAAACCTGGCGACCAACATCAGTTACATGGCCTCTCACCAGTTACTAGATACTATAATGGAACAAACAGCCATCCGATACATAACACCTGTGAATTGTGCGTCACTCAAAGTGCCCACTGTGAACTCTGCTATCTGGGCACAAATGTGTGCAACAATGCGTGGACAAGATCCAGCAGGTCCTCAAATTGGTGGGAGCAGGCATCACGGCTTTTAGCAAAATGGTCGGAGGGGACAGATGTCCGGCACACAACAGGATATGCTGGCTCTGCTGTGTAATGCATTTCGAAGTGAATTGCATCCGGAAAATAGCCATAAAACCTACAATAAACCCGCGATTTGCAGCTTTATGCATGCAGGTTGACCAATACTCAAGTGGCAAATTATTTATTTGAGGAGGACCTGCTCAAATAAGTCAAAGACCTGGAGGAAGAGGCCAAGACAATAGGCCTCATGAAGACTACGTCCCTTCTGCCAGGATGCCACCTCGCAGGTGGGTTTTGACACGAAGGGGGTCAGATCCAGGGTAGGGCCAAGCAGAGTGGGGCCAGTGGGATGGCGGTATTACCCACCTGTATACACCAATTACAACCCCAGTATGGCGAATAAGACAAGAACTCCAAGGTCAACTATAGATGATTCATTCAGTTCAGGATAAATCTTTTGGGGAACAACCTCCGGTTGGGGGTAGGTTGCAGTTATTTTATGATGAATGGTGCTGCATAACATCTGATCTGTTTATACTGGACATTGTCTCAGGGTCTCAAATAGAGTTTATGTCAGGAATTCATCCACCTGCACAAAATATGCCTAGGCGGGTATTGGGTTTTCTGCACCAGATACTCAGCAAGTAAATGAAGAAATTGCGGGTTTGTGCCAAAAAAGACGTAATTAAGAGGACGACATATCATCCTCAACAATTTGTGTCCAATATATTCCCCAGACAGAGAAAAGTTGGTGGATGTCGAGTTATTCTGGATCTAACTCAGTTAAATTCCTATGTCCAGTATAGGCATTTTTAAAATGGACACCTTCAATACGGCTAAACAGCTGTTATCAGAAGGTTGTTATATTGGCAACCATAGATCTGAAAGATGCATATTATTCAGTACCAATTCATCATCAGTACCGAAGATACTTGAAATTTAGTTGGATGGGATAACTGTGGCAACTAAAACATTACCCAATGGGTTGACCTCAGCTCCTAGGTTTTTCACGAAATTGTTAAAACCAGAGCTGGCGCTACTTCGTGCCCAGAATCACATTGTAATGGCTTATCTAGATAATATCTTAAACATAAGCAACACTCAGGAGACAGCTGAGGAGTCGGTTTCAGCAACCAAACACCTGTTTGAAAGGTTAAGGTTTCTGGTCCATCCAACAAAAATCTAAGTTAGAACCATCCCAAAAAAATAAAAATTGATTATTTGGGGTTTGTCATTGATTCAGTTGATATGTCAGTGACTTTGCCTACAGCCAAGGCTGTGGAAATCAGGGAGGTCTGTATTAGTCTCGCTGAAAAACAACACCCCTCCATCCGGGAAGTAGCCAATGTTATTGACAAATTGGTGGTGGCTTTCCCTGCAGTGAAGTTTGGACCCCTGCACTATCAAAGTCTGCAACGAGCTAGACAACAAGCACTTAAAGAACATGCAGGTCATTTTGATAGACCTATGCAGTTGCCAGCCAGAGCCACCGCTAAATTACAGTGGTGGATTATCAATGTGGCACAAACTACCAAAAGTATTTGGGTTCACCAACCTTCAGTGGTTTTACAAACAGATGTGAGTTCTTTGGGATGGGGAGCCATGGACAGCGAGTCTAGCTGTGGTGGTAGATGGAGTGTGCAAGAGGGTTTAATCCTGTGCATGGTATAAATTACTTAGAATTGCTGGGGGCATTCTATGAGTTTAAAGCTTATTGTTCGGCAATTAATATTTACATGTTCAGCTCCAGATTGACAATACCACGGCTGTTGCCTATATCAATCACATGGGAGGAATAAGGTCAGTATCATGTGATAATCTGGCTAACCTCATTTGGGACTGGTGTATTCCAGAAATATCTGGGCCTCAGGTATCTACCTGCCAGGTAGAGATAATGTGGTGGCAGACAACAGGTCACGGAAATTTAATGACAACATAAAATGGATGCTAAATCCTGATGTTTAAAATGATTGTCAGCCACTTTGGTTTGCCAGATATGGATCTGTTTGCATCCAGGCTATATCACCAGTTGCCTAAATACGTTTCGTGGGAACCAGATCTAGCAGCAGTAGTGGTGGATGCATTCTCGCTACATTGGGGATGTACATTCTTTTACCCGTTTCCCCCATTTTGCGTCATTAGGCAATGCCTCACCAAAATAGAGCAGGACTCCGCCTCAGGCGTTTTGGTGGTTCCGGACTGGCCTACACAGCCATGGTTCCCATTGGTGCTGAGAATGATGACTCAGCCATTCATAGCTGTCCCCAACTGCAGTAATTTGTGGGGCATCCAGTAACAGGAGAAAGTCATCTGTTACATGATCGTATTCATTTGTTAATCTGCAGGTTCTGACCAGACCGTTCCAAGGGTTGGAATGTCAAGTAGGACCATGGATGTGATAGCTGCAGCTTGGAGAGATAGCACTAAAAAACAATATGTGTCTCATATTAAGAAATGAGAGATGTTTGCTTGCAGTCAGATATATCTTATCGTACTGCAAGCATTCCGGATGTATTGGAGTTCCTTGCTACATTGCATTTTGATGAACACTTGAGGTATAGTGTCATTAATGGTGCTCGGACTGTTTTGACCTCCTATTTAGGGCAGTTTTCAGAACAACAATCTATTGGGTCTTATCCGTTAGTATCCCGATTCATAAGAGGAATCTTTAACAAGAACCCTCCTAAGTATAGATATATAGAAATCTGTGATATCAGTATAATTCTCACACTGCTTCAGCAATGGGCGCCAATTACTTCACTGTTTTTCAGAAGTTAACACTTAAAGTGGTTATGCTCATGACGCTAGTATCAGCGCAACGAGTTCAAACATTGCAAAAGCTACAGTTAGATAGGATGTACTTTCTGTAGATAACATTACGTTTTATGTGTATGATTTAATCAAACAAAGCAGGAATGGCCAGAACCAAAGTAAGCTTAAAGCATACCCTGTTGACCAAATGTTATGTATAGTCAAGAACCTGAGTCAATATATCGAGGTAACTAAGAGTCTCTGAGACAGCAATGTTCATCAGCCAGAAAAAACCTCATAAAAAAGGTGTCAGTACAAACTATTTCTAGATGGTTAAAACAGGTTTTGGATTGTGCTGGAGTAGACACTCATGTGTAAATCTCACTCAACCAGGGCGGCATCAACATCCGCAGCGAAGGCGCAGGATGTGCCTCTAGACCAAATCCTTGGGGCCGCAAAGTGGTCTAAGGAGGCCACCTTCTTCACATACCTGAATAAACCTGTTCTGACAGTGCAAGGTTTTGGGCATGCTGTTTTGGGTTTGGTTTGATTTCATTTCTTTTCTTTCTAAATTTCATTTGTAATTTCCCCCTGGGACAGAGGGGTTATTACTGTTTTGTTATTTAAAAAATGATTATTGGATAATTCGAAGCAATGTTCAATACATTATTTATTCACTACTGTGTCAACTGAAGCAGTGTGTCGTATGGAATGGATCTACGGCATGAAATCACAGAGCTTTGAAATCTTCACGTAGTCACTCACGTGACTCTGAAGTAAAATAGTAAGATTAAATGAGAACTTACCAGTTTGATGTTTGATCTTTATTTTATGAGGAGTTACGATGAGGGATTATGTGCCCTCCGCTCCCGGCCCTCATAATTGTAAAGATCATCTGGTAGTTCTAGTCTTCTGAGTCTTACTATATCACTTCGACTATAGTTTCTGTGTTTTCACACCGCTGCTTTGAAGTATGATGTGCATGCGCCTGGCAGGGCTTCTTCACGTAATCCCTCATCGTAACTCCTCATAAAATAAAGCTCAAACTTCAAACTGGTAAGTTCTCATTTAATCTTACTATTATATTAACTATTCCTTAGAATATTTGAGGAGGAACAAGTTTACCAAGAACTATACAGTGTGAAAGCCCTGCCACAACACTATTTGAAGTGATAAACAAATCAATTTTAAAGGGAAGATGATATAATAAGAAACAGAAGATTTTGTTGATGGAGCCAGATCAAGAGAAACATCAGGAGATCCATGCAGAGTTATTAGGTTGAATGACCAGTTTATGTACTCTGGACCATATGCAATACAATAATTAACAAATGGCTCACAAATATTCTCAAATGGTGAACCGACCATACATAGGGATTTAATAAATATTGTTGGAAATATTTTAAAGCAAACAACATTGTGTGAAAATTAGCATGTACATATGCATGTACAACTTCCTTTGTTTCTGGGATCTATACATTAATCTGCTTTATTTCCCCATTAACTATTGGATTGATTTTAAAATTATCATAGTGGTTTCAGATCCCTTCATTGTAACCTTCTCCAATGCATGGCATCAATCTATGCCAATCTATGGCATTTGCATGTCTTTAATTCTGGGCACTTGATCATTCCCAAAACTTCCTGCTTCACCACATCTTTTTTTTAATGAATATTTTTATTAATTGTAAATACATATTAATAGAAAATACTTCTTACATACATTCATAATATTATTAATATTAACATTTAAGACTTATTTATATTTCTATACATTTTTTTTCATAAATAGGAAAAGATAGAGAAAAATAACAGATAAGAAATCAAAAATAAAGAAGTGAATGGAGTATTAAAAAGTTATCCATCGTTGGAGATATAGCCATGATTTGTTATACGTATTTCTTCATCTATTCCATTATTCGGGTTTCAGTCAGGCTCTCGCACCGAGCCATTTTGACCCTTTAGATATTCAATGTATGGAGACCATATTCCTCTGAAAAGATCCAACCTGTCCATTAGGACAAGCCTCAATCTTTCCAGATGGGGTGTCTCCGACATTCCTGTAATCCACATTTTGATTGTGGGGGATGTAGGACCTTTCCAGAATTGTAATATTATTTTTTTCCCAATTATTAAACTATAATCAATAAAAATTATTTGATTCGTTGTTATTAACTGATCTGTTTCCAATATTCCCAGTATTGTTAACTTTGAGTCAGGAGTCAGATTCATATTAACAACATTCGAAATTATCCTAAATATTTCTATCCAAAATTTTGTAATTTTTACACACAATTTGTAAATGAATGTGTCAAGTTAGCTTCTAAGTGCTGACATTTATCACATATGGCAGATACATTTGAAAAAAATGTTATGTAGTTTGGATTTTGAGTAATGTAGTCTATGTAATATTTTAAATTGTATAAGAGAGTGTCTAGCATTTAACGAACAGTGGTGTATACGTTGTAAACTTTCATCCCATACTTCTGGTCTAATAATTTAACCTAATTCATTTTCCCATGATTGTCTATATATTTCTGTCAATGGGACATCATTTTCAAATAGAATATTATAAATATATGATATCATTTTTTATGTGTTCGGATGTTTATTTAGACATTCATCTAAAATTTCTGTCTTTCTATTTCTAATTTCCTGTGTGTTTGCTTTTACATAGTCTCTAATTTGTAAGTATCAAAAATAATCTTTTGAATGTAATCTATAAATTTGTTGTAATTCTTGAAATGAAAGGAAAGAATTTTCCCTGTAGAGATCTCCCGTCTTATTAATTCCCTTATTTTTCCATTGTAAAAAGCCTTTGTCCATCATTGAGGGTTTAAATGTAACATTATTTACAATGGTAAGGGCTAGTGGTATACATTCCAATTTTAATGTTTTCTTTATTTGTTTCCAGATACGTATTCCACTTTCTATTATAGGGTTTTTGCTATAGGTTTTCTTACCTAGATTAATATTGACAAATGTTATTGAACTAATTTCAAAAGGCGAACAATCTTCTTTTTCCATTTTAACCAAATTGGTTGTTTATCTGTCTCTACTAACCAAAAATTCATATTTTTAATATTAACTGCCCAGTAATAAAACATAAAGTTTGGTAGTGCTAGACCTCCATTTATTTTTGATTTACATAAATGTTTTTTATTTATTCTATGGCTCTTATAATCCCAGATAAAGTTGGTAACTAAAGAGTCCACCTTCCTAAAGAAATTTTTAGGAAGATATATCGGAATCAATTGGAAAAGATATAGTAATTGCGGAAGAAAAATCATTTTTATTTTATTCATTTTACCTAGCATTGAGATGGGTAGTGTTTTCCAATATACAATGTTCTTATTTAATTTATTCAATAAGAGTGGAAAGTTGGAATTAAATAAAGAATCAAATCTTTTTGTTACATAAATTCCAAGATATTTAATTTTTTCGTTTGTTATCTTAAAAGGAAATTGTTGTAAATTATATGTAAATTATTTACCATTATTGGCATGTTTACTTTTATTCCAATTAATACTATATCCTGAAAAAGATCCAAATTCAGTTATTAATTTTAATAAATTTTGGATACTAATTTCCGGTTTTGTAATATAAAGTAATACATCATCCGCATATAAGGAGATTTTATTTTAAGTATCTCTGGTATCATACCCATATATTTCAGGATGTGATCTCACATGTTGAGCTAATGGTTCTATTGCAAGTGCAAATAGTAGTGGGGATAAAGGGCAACCTTGTCTGCAGCCTCGAGATAGATTGAATTTAGTTGATAGCATTTGATTTGTTATTATTCTGGATGTTGGATTAGTGTATAATAATTTGACCCAAGTAATAAACTTCTCTCCCAATTTAAAAGTTTCCATAACCGAAAACAAGTAAGACCATTCCACCTGGTCGAAGGCTTTCTTCGCATCTAACGAAATAACTACTAGATCTTTATTAATACCTCTTTTCGAGTATATAGTATTGAATAAACGTCTCAGGTTATATGAGGAATATCGTTTTGGTATAAATCCTGTTTGATCGGGGTGAATTAATTCATTAATAACTGTACTTAGCCTTTGTGCTAATATTTTAGTTAATATCTTTTGATCAGTATTTAAAAGAGGTATAGCTCTAAATGATCCTGGGTCATCCAGATCTTTGTCTATTTTAGGTATAAGTGTTATAATAGATTCATTTAACGTTTCTGGTATTTTCAGCTGGGTATAAATATATTCATAGAGTGTCTTCAAGCGTGGTGCAATCAGATCATAAAATGTTTTATAAAATTCCGAGCCAATACCATCTGGTCACGGTGTTTTACCATTTTTTAATGATCTGATAGATTCTTCGATTTCTTTTACTGAAATTTCAGCATTTAATGATTCTCTATTTTGTGAATCCAACCCATTCAGATTACATTTTTTTTAAATGCTTCTATTCCTATCCTGTTTTCTGTCGTTTTAGCAGAGTATAAATTTTTATAATTTTGCAAAAATCTCTCATTAATATCTTTAGGTTGTACTAGGGTTTCGCCATTGTGTGATTTAATCCTATGGATTATTTTTTCTCCCTCCATCTTCCTTAATTGGCGAGCCAATAATTTTTGAGGTTTATCTCCAAATTCAAACTGTAATTGTTTAGTGTATTGATAGAGTTTTACAACTTGATCTGAATATATTTTATTTAATTTATATTTCAGTGCTATGATTTTATTATGTATTGTTATGGATGGATTAGCTGCATTCTCTGTATCTAGTTGTTTAATCTCCTTTTCCAGTTCCTGTTGATCCCTCCGATTCTTTTTATTATAAAATGCTTGAGAAGAAATCATAATTCCATGGACATATGCTTTAAAAGTTTCCCATAATAAGGAAGGAGATATTTCCAGTTTATCATTTATTTCAAAGAAAATCTTGATCTGTTCTGTAATATATTCCTGAGTTGCTTTGTTTTTTTTTTAATTTGTGGGTTAAATCTCCATTGTCCCCGTTTTTCCATTTTACCATTTATTTTAATCTTAAATGTTAAAGGTGTCCACATCACCACATCTTTCATCTCCCGTGGCTCCAAATTAAGGAATTCTCTCCCTAAGTGTCAGTGTTTCTATGTCTCTTTCCTCTTTTCAGATACTTCTTAAAAGTGACACCACTGAGCAAGATTGTGGTTATCTGCCCTAAAAAATCCTCTGGAACTCAGTATGAGATTTGCTTTAACCATGTTTATAAAACCATAGAGTGATACAGCACTCAAACAGGTCCTTTGGCCCATCAATTCTACATTGACAATCAAACAGCTTCTTTCTTTCTGTCTGTTACTGTGCTGTACTGTTCTATGTTCTATCTCTTTCTTTCTGTCTGTATAGATACTCATCATTACTTCCAGTCATCTATCTGTAATAAATAAGTTCGGTATTCTGAAAAACACAAGGAATCATGGGATTTGTCAAAGGTCATTTGTGATAAAGAAAAAGCAAATGAAGCGCTGGCTGTATAAACTGTGTATAAATTGTTAACTATTCTACCAATAAATTAATCTAGAATTCTGTCAACTCCATAGCTTCCTCTCTTGTTCTGCTGTTCACACACTACTCACAGTCCCAGTTCTAGTTCAGTTCATTAATCTGCAATTATGAGATATTCAAAAAGTTAAAGAATTTATTATTTTCATTTTATCCTTAATGTGTTTGCTACTGGAATAAGAAAATATGACGTGTTTGAAACATTTTCTTGTCTTTACTGATAATTTATGTGTAAAAATATATTTAATCTGAGGAACAGGGGTGCCAGGTAACGGGAGTGGGGTGTAACAGCGAGAGAGAGGGGGCAAATGTGAGTGGTAAGCGGGGAGAGACGCTTGATCGGCAGAGAGACGTTCCTGGCAGCTGAGCTGCTGCATTTCTACAGACCCGTGTTTCATCCGTAGTCAGGATCGAACCCGGATCTCAGGTGCTGTAAGCGTTGTTGAATTGTTACTGGACCGTCCCCGTCCCCTCCCGAGTGTCCCATCCTTGTCGGGGGGAGGCCGGAGATGTCTGTCAGCTGCACCTCTCACCTCATCCAGTGGCTGTCAGTTAACCCCCTCGGTGCCAGCGAAAGCTGAGCAACAGTCATCAACGGGGATACATACAAAATGCTGGAGTAGAGTAACTCAGCGGAACAGGCAGCATCTTTGGAGAAAAGGAATAGGAGACGTTTCGGGTTGAGACCCTTCTCCAGAGATGTTGTCTGACCCGCTGAGTTACTGCAGCATTTTGCGTGTATCCCCAATGATGACTAGTGCTCGGCTTTCGCCGGCACTGAGGGGGTTAACCGACAGCCACTGGATAAGGCGCGAGGTGCAGCTGACGGTCCCCGGCCCGTCGGGGAACGGGTTCCTCAGGAGTTGGAGCAGAGTTGAGCTGGAGTTAGTGGACTGCTAGGCTATTTCGGAGATAATTTAAGAAACAATAATGGGTCTGGAATCGCATGTAGGCAAGAGCAATTAAGGACGGTAAATGTCTTCGTCTGAATAATATTAGTGAACTACATAGGTTATATGATCATAATTTCCAATAACTGGATTGTTTTTTCTATTTCCAGATTATTAACTGAATTTAAATCTCACAGTTGCTGTGGTGGGATTTCTAGTCTGGTAATGTAACTGCTGTGCCACCACTGTACTCATTCTTCCTACTCTTTCTTTCATCTCTCACTCTTTTGTTTCCTCTCAATGTTTCCATATCCTTCTATCATTAATGTTTTGTTATCACTCCAGCCATTAATGTTCATCGATATATCTTGCCATGTTGTCATTCTTCCTCTAGCTTCTATCTCTTCCCATTTCTTTCCTTGTTCTCTACTTATTTAAATTCCTATTACTCTTTCTTCATCCCAAACTTTTATCTTTGTCATTCCTATTCCCCAGTAGAATTAGTTCTTTATTATTGGATCCCAGCTTTAGTCCTTTTTTTGGGGGCCTCTCATTCGCAATTACCCCAGTCTCTCCACCTATATCTGTAGAAACAAGAATAGTGTTATTTGCATCCAAGGCTTGTTCCACCTTACAAGATCAATGCCTGATGTCTCTTAATATTTAAGATTTAAAGCAGTGTATCAGAGGAATATCATCTGGTAAGTTTTGATGAAAGATAACCACAAATATAGTCAAAGTGTCCATTAGAGGTGGTGCTGCTTCATAGGGCGAGCATCCTAAATACCAAAATGGAGGAATAGTATCTCATTTTCCAATTGGTAGCATGCAACCAATGGTATGAACATTGAATACTTCACTTTTAGGTAACTGTCAGTCGCGTTCCTTCCTTTGGCTTCATGTTTCAGGCTTCTTCTATCCATACCTCCTTATCTCACAACTTTTGTCTTTTCATCTCTTGCCTTTGTCCAACCATCTGCCAATCCAAACCCCCCCACACCTATAGCCACCTATCACTCGCCAGTTTTTGTCCTGCCTGCAACCCTCCCTTCTAGCTTTATCCCCTCTGCTACAATGTCTAAAGAAGGGTCCTGACCCAAAACGCCACCTATCCATGTTCTCCAGAGATGCTGCCAGACCCGCTGAGTTACTTCAGCATTTTGTGCCTTTATTTTGTAAACCGGCATCCATAGTCCCTTGCGCCCTCCACACAAGTTCAATCCTGACCACTGGTGCTGCCAACATGGAATTTGCACATTATCCCTGCGACCGCGTGGGTTTTTTTCCAGGTGCTCTGGTTTCCACCCAAATGCCATAAAGGTGTGGGGCAATTACCACTGGCTTTCGTGTATGAGTTGTAGAATCTGGGGGAAGCTGATGAGAATAAATTGGATTAAATTCAGATTAGTGTAAATATGAGTAATTGAAGGTCGGTGTGAAGTCAGTTTCCCTGTGATTTTTTTCTATGACAATTTTTAAGCACAACTTAAAGGGAATAAATTATGAATGGAGAGGTTTTGGGGAAGAATTCCAGAATTTAGCCCCTTGGCAGACAGAGGCTGTTGCTACCAGTGGTGGGGGATTAAATCTGGCGATGCTGAAGACCCCAGAATTGCAGTGCAACCACCCCGTGATGGAGCTGGTGTTTTGGAAAGAGGAGTGACATTTTCTCTAGGTGTCAGGGACCACGGTGAGTGGAGGCAGTGGCAGGAAAGTTTAGAGATGAGCTGAAGCGGGGGGAGAACTAGAGAGGGTCGGAGTGATCTGTCCCTGAGAGCAGCGCCGCCCATCCTCGCAGGCAGCTCAAGGCCGAGCGGAGCTTTGTGCGGCCGCCCTCGCCGCTCCCTCCCCGGCCCTCGCCGCTCCCTCCCCGGCCCTCGCCGCTCCCTCCCCGGCCCTCGCCGCTCCCTCCCCGGCCCTCGCCGCTCCCTCCCCCGGCCCTCGCCGCTCCCTCCCCCGGCCCTCGCCGCTCCCTCCCCCGGCCCTCGCCGCTCCCTCCCCCGGCCCTCGCCGCTCCCTCCCCCGGCCCTCGCCGCTCCCTCCCCCGGCCCTCGCCGCTCCCTCCCCCGGCCTCGCCGCTCCCTCCCCGGCCCTCGCCGCTCCCTCCCCCCGGCCCTCGCCGCTCCCTCCCTCGGCCACCGGCCCTCGCCGCTCCCTCCCCCGGCCCTCGCCGCTCCAGGCGGCTGCAGGGAGGCTCAGAGGCCGGGCAGCGCTACCGCAGGCCTCGGGCTTTCGGCGGACTCGAGTAGCCGGCGGGTTCACGGGCGTTGCGAGACTTTCGGGAGAGGAGCACAAGGGGCCGCTGGTGAGTGAGTGGCGGCACACCGGCGGAGGCCAACGTGGAGCTGGGATGGGGGAATGGCAGGGGGGGGGGGGGGGGGGGGAGAAAGAAGGGGGGAGGGGAGAGAAAGGGGAGGGGGAGATAAGGGTAAGAAAGAGGGGAGAGAAGAGGGGAGAAAGGGGAGGGGGAGGAGAAGAGGAGGGGGGAATGAGAGGGGGAGAAAGGGGGAGGGAGGGGGTAGAAAGAGGAGGGGTGGGGGGGAGAAAGAGGAGGGATGGGGGGAGAGGGTTGGAAAGAGAGGGTGGAGGGGGAGAGAAGGTTGGGATGAGAGGTAGCTGGAGGAGGTGGAGAGAGGGTGAAGGGGAAGGGTGTAGTGGTAACAGGCTACGGGGAGGAGGGGGAATAGGGGGTGGCGGGGAAGATAGGGGGAATGAAGTGGGGAGGGGGAGAGGGTTGTGGGAGTGGGAAGTAGATGAGTGGTTGAGGTAGTGGATGTGGGGGGTAGGGAGAGAGTGTATGGTTGGGGGAGTCAAGTGGGTCAGATGGTGTCTGATGAGACAGTGTGTCACTAGGAGAATAGGGTGGGGTGTGGGTGGGTGCTGGAGAGTTGGCAAGAGGAGAGTGGGTGATGGAGACAGAATAGTGACGGGAAAGGAGAAGTGATTGAAAAATGCTAATATAAGAGCTTTGTGTTCAGTTATAATTGAGGTGAATGGTGGGAGGGAATCAATGGAAAGGAAGAGAGTTAGTGAGGGGCAGGGTTAGGAAGTTGGTTGATGTTAGGCTCTGGACAAAGAGTGGTTGAAAGGTTTTAAAAGGGTGTATGAAAATTAGGACGATTAAAATGGATTAGTATGGATGGAGAATGAAGGGTTTAAGGCGATAGTGAGTTTGTCAGAAAAATGGAAACAATTGCGATTTGGTGGGAGTGAGATGGCACGAAAGGGAATGGTCTTGGGGAGGGGGTGTAGGAACATCTTAATTGAGGCGGAGTGAGGCTCTGCAATTGGTGGGGAAGGAGGGATTATGATGGGGAGGGGGAGAGGATGGAATTAGTGGTTTGGGGAGAAAGAAAAGTTTTGGGATGTAGAGAGTGGGGTGAGGGGGGAAGAAGGGAGTTAATTAAGAGGGGGACGTTTGATGGGGAAAGACAGGGTAAAAAATTAGAAAAGGAGTGCGAGGCAGTGGGATTGGGCTAGGAGGTTAGTCAGGATGGTTGGTTCCATTGGGTTAGGAGATTACTAATAAGAGATTGGTTCTCGGGGTTCAGGAGAGGAAAGAATGAGGAATTGAGGTTTGCATAGCAATGGATGTTAAGGGAGAGGAGGAGAATGAGGAGTGGGTGAGAAAGGCAGTTAGTGAAGAGGGAAAAGCTGTATGGGAGAGAGGAAAGTAGGTTAATGAGGATGGAGATTGAGTCTAAAGGGGCAGGGAAGCTCAGTGTTTAATGTAAAGGTTGTGAGAAGGCAAGAGAAAGGAGTTGGTAGGGAAGGAGGAGGAGTAAAGGGATTTAATGGAAAGGGTAACAGTTTTGGGTGCGAGAAGGAATGGGGCCATTGGGGATGTCGGAGTGAATAGGAGGTGGCGGCAGAGGGAACACTTTGTTTGGTGGAAGAGGATATTTAAAGGTGCAGAAGAAGGAATGTGTATGTTGAGAATGGTATGTGCATATTAGCACGAATATTTCAGGTCCCATCCAGTAAATATTCATTGATATTTTAGATATGCATTGCTGTATTCTGATCTGTCGTTAATCTTTTCCTATTGAAGCACAGATTTGGCAAATATGTGAAATACTGATGATTTCATTATTGCAAGTGCAATTATTTTTTTTATTAGTATTAATTGAGAAACCTTAATCCAGAAGACTGACATTAATATCCATTAGTGCATTAAAATCTTGAATATGGACACATGCTTAGATCTCCATGAACTGAGCATAGAAAATAGGTGCAGGAGGTGGCCATTTGGCCCTTCGAGCCAGCACCACAATCTATGCGTTAATGAGCATAAGCTGAGCCTGAGCAATTAATGCCCAACTAATCCGACTCCATGAACATGATCTGCGTTTGTCTGGGTTTTGGGGCCTTTGGAAAGATGACCGGTGCTTGTCGGTTTCTCTGGTGACTTTGACAATGCCCAAAGATTACTGTTGGAGCTGTGAACCTTGGCTCCTTTTTATGAACTCGCCAATGATATAAAAACAGCAGGTAGTGCCACATGCTTCCTGCTAAGAATTTCTGATCTGCATGAAGGTGAAGGATCCCTCTTGTGACTTATTTATTCTTTTACTGTCTAGAATCGGACTATAGTTTCCCAATTTCTGGCTGTTTAGAAAATGAAAGGGAGTTTGTGAGTGTCTTGTGCTTAGGTAATTGAGATGTCTATCTTTTTTTAGGCAGCTGAACATAACTTGGTGCCAACATGTCTGATATTATAGACGTCCAAAGAACGTCTATAATTGGAGCTACTAGTCATAATGAATAATCACAAAATATTAATACAATGAAGCTTCTTCAAATGCCTTTGGACTGCTTATTACTGCCTCCTTTGCATTGCAAATTCAAATTTTATGCATGATCTTATACGTGCATTATTAGTAAAGTGAATATACAGAGCAAATAGTCTTGGGTCCAGCACTTTCAGCACCTAATTGTGATACTATGTTGTGCAACTTATCTTGGCAGTGCGTTGACCAGCAGAACAAACATGTGAACACATGCATACACGTGTACACACTTTGCAGGTTGAAGCCTTTGAACACCCTGTGCTCAGAGACTAAGGCACTGTTCATGGATACCACATTGCTGACTTAAGGGCCTGTCCCACGTAGGCGATTTTTTCAGCGACTACCGGCGACTGTCATAGTCGTAACATGTTGCCAAAAAACTGGCGACTGGACCTCCCTACCACAACGTCTACGACAATGTCTACAACAACCTACCTCCTAGTCGACGGCAAGCTACCGACATTAGTATGTCCACCTACGACAACCTACGTCCACCCGCGACAAGTTACGACAAGGTAAGGCAATTCAGTCGCCGGTACCTGTCGCAGGTTGACGTAGGTTGTCGCCGGTGCTGACTTCAGTGAATTCCATCCTGGCGATAGCACCTACGTCAGGCTACGATAGTTGGCGTTAAGCCCACAGGCGTCGACAGTCGCCGAAAGGTTTTGAACATTTCAAAATCCACTGGTGACCAGAAAAAAGGTACGACTCTTTGGGCGACTGAGGAGACCATACAGGCGACACCACTGCGACCATGTGGCGACAGCCTAGTCATCTGTAGTCGCCTAAAAAATCGCCTAAGTGGGACGGGCATTAGGCTATTTTTTAGGCGACTACAGACGATTAGGTTGTCGTCTGTATGGTCATGAGTAGTATCCTCAGTCGCCCAAAGATTCGTAGCATCTTTCTGGTTGCCGCTGGGTTTTAAAAATGTTCAAAGATTTTCAGCGACAGTGACGCCAATGAGAGTAGCTTGACTTCTCCTGACGTAGGTGCTGTCGTCGGTTGTCGCCAGGTGACGTAGGTTGTCGCCGGTGCTGACTTCGGTGAATTTCATTGGTGACTACGTAAGTCAACCGGCGACAGGTACCGGCGACTGAATTGTCTTGTCTTCAGTTGTCACCGACAGGGTCATAGCTTGTCGTAACTTGTCGCTGTTGGATGTAAATTGACTTTGATTGTCGTAGGTCTCGTTGTAGGTTGTCGTAGGTGTGGTCGTAGGTGGATGTCCTAAGTCGCGACGATTGGGTCGCCGGTTGTCAGTAGCTTGCCGTAGCTTGATGTCGACTAGGTGGTAGGTTATCGTAGACATTGTTGTAGAGGGGTCGATTCACCGTTTTTTCGGCGACCTGCTACGACTATGGCAGTCACCAGCAGTCCGCTTAAAAAAATCGCCTAAGTGGGACAGGCCCTTTAGAAATGTGTTCTCCGAGAAGCATGGCAGTTGGAGAGGGGTTGACTCCAGGAGTGACCAAAACCATGGGATCGTGGACCCCCAATTGATTGAACTTTCAATCACTCAAGGACAAACAAGAAGAGCTCAGAACAAGGGTACACAAAAAGCTGGAGAAACTCAGCGGGTGCAGCAGCATCTAAGGAGCGAAGGAGATAGGCGACGTTTCGGGTCGAGACCCTTCTTCAGACTGGTCAGGGATCAGGGAAACGAGAGATATAGACAGTGATGTGGAGAGATAAGGAACAATGAGTGAAAGATATGCAAAAAAGTATCGGTGATAAAGGGAACAAGCCATTGTAAGCTGTTTGTGGTGTGAAAATGAGAAGCTGGTGCGACTGGGGTGGGGGAGGGAGATAGAGATAGAGGGAATGCCAGGGCCCGAGGGCTGAGGGAGAGGTGGGAAGGGGAGGAGACAGCAAGGGTTAACAGAATTGAGAAAATTCAATATTCAAGCCCAAAGGATGCAGACTCCCCAAGCGGAATATGAGGTGCTGTTCCTCCAGCTTGCGGTGTTGCTCACTCTGGCCGTGGAGGAGGCCCAGGACCGAGAGGTCGGATGTGGAATGGGAGGGGGAGTTGAAGTGCTGAGCCACCGGGAGGTCGGGTTGGTTATTGCGGACCGAGCGGAGGTGTTCGGCGAAGCGATCGCCAAGCCTCCGCTTGGTCTACCCTCGATTCTCCAGCATCTGCACCTTCTTTAGAGCTCAGAACAAGGCTGCCTTTGCTGAGGAAGATCAGGGGCTGCTTAATGGGCCTGTTCCACTTTGGCGATTTTTTAAGTGACTACAGGTGACTAGGCTGTCGCCACATGGTCACCAGGGTGTCGCCTGTATGGTTTTTCGGCGACTGCTTCGCCTATGACAGTCGCCTAAAAAATCGCCTTAAGTGAGACAGGCCCATTATTTTTTGTTTTACTGCAACATTGCCCATTCCGTCTCACCTGACCCTGCTATTACAACCTCAGGGTTTCTCCATTTATTATGTTAAATTGAGTCTCAGCACATTTATGCTTCCCTGACCTTGAAGACTGTTTATAATGTGCCATCCCTTTTACACACCAAGAGAATTCACCTCTACTATCTTGTCAGTAGTCTATTCACCACCCTAACACTGAGCCGACTGAATGAATGCTTAGGAAGTTCTACATGTCCCTAACAACTCTCATCAACATCTACAGATGCGCCGTAGAAAGCATTTGTGAGCACTTCGGGACCAGTGATCACAATACCATTAGTTTCAATATAATTATGGAGAGAGTCAGAACTGGACCTAGGGTAGAGATTTTTGATTGGAGAAAGGCTAACTTTGAGGGAATGTGTAAGGATTTTAAAGGAGTGAATTGGGACACTTTGTTTCATGGGAAGGATGCAGAAGAGAAATGGAGGACATTTAAAGGGGAAATTGTAAGAGTACAGAATCTTTATGTCCCTGTTAGGTTGAAAGGAAATAGTAAAAAATTGGAAAGAGCCATGGTTTTCAAGGGAAATTGGACACTTGTTTCGAAAAAAGAGAGATATCTACAATAATTATAGGAGGCATGGAGTAAATGAGGTGCTAGAGGAGTATAAAGAATGTAAAAAGAATCTTAAGAAAGAAATTAGGAAGGCTAAAAGAAGATATGAGGTTGCTTTGGCAAGAAAGGTGAAAGTAAACCCAAAGGGTTTCTACAGCTATATTAATAGCAAAAGGAGAAGGATATTGAACTCGGTGAGTTAAGGGGAAAGAGTAGACTAGCTATGGAAACTATGAGATTCAAAGAGGAGGAAGTACTGACACTTTTGAAAAATATAAAAGTGGATAAGTCTCCAGGTCCTGACAGGATATTCCCTAGGACATTGAGGGAAGTTAGTGTTGAAATAGCAGGAGCTATGACAGAAATATTTCAAATGTCATTAGAAACGGGAATAGTGCCGGAGGATTGGCGTACTGCGCATGTTGTTCCATTGTTTAAAAAGGGTTCAAAGAATAAACCTAGCAATTATAGAACTATTAGTTTGACGTCAGTGGTGGGCAAATTAATGGAAAGGATACTTAGAGATAATATATATAAGCATCTGGATAAACAGGGTCTGATCAGGAACAGTCAACATGGATTTGTGCCTGGAAGGTCATGTTTGACAAACCTTCTTGAATTTTTTGAAGCGGTAACTAGGGAAATTGATGAGGGTAAAGCAGTGGATGTTGTCTATATGGATTTCAGTAAGGCCTTTGACAAGGTTCCCCATGGAAGGTTGGTTAAGAAGGTTCAATCTTTGGGTGTTAATGGCGGAGTAGCAAGATGGATTCAACAGTGGCTGAATGGGAGATGTCAGAGAGTAATGGTGGATGGCTGTTTGTCAGGTTGGAAGCCGGTGACCAGTGGGGTGCCTCAGGAGAGTGCCTCTGTGTTGGGTCCACTGTTGTTTGTCATGTACATCAATGATCTGGATGATGGGGTGGAAAATTGGATAAGTAAGTATGCAGATGATACTAAGATAGGTGGTGTTGTGGATAATGAAGTAGATTTTCAAAGTCTACAGAGAGATTTGGGCCATTTGGAAAAGTGGGCTGAAAGATGGCAGATGGAGTTTAATGCTGATAAGTGTGAAGTGCTACATCTTGGCAGGACAAATCAAAATAGGACGTACATGGTAAATGGTAGGGAATTGAGGAATGCTGTGGAACAGAGGGATCTAGGAATAACTGTGCATAGTTCCCTGAAGGTGGAATCGCATGTAGATAGGGTGGTAAAGAAAGCCTTTGGTGTGCTGGCCTTTATAAATCAGAGCATTGAATATAGGAGTAGGGAAGTAATGTTAAAATTGTACAAGGCATTGGTAAGACCAATTCTGGAGTATGGTGTACAATTTTGGTCGCCTAGTTATAGGGAGGATGTCAACAAAATAGAGAGAGTACAGAGGAGATTTACTAGAATGTTGCCAGGGTTCCAGCAACTATGTTACAGAGAAAGGTTGAACAAGTTAGGTCTTTATTCTTTGGAGCACAGAAGGTTAAGGGGGGACTTGATTGAGGTCTTTAAAATGATGAAAGGGATAGACAGAGTTGACGTGGATACGTTTTTCCCATTGAGGGTAGGGAAGATTCAAACAAGAGGGCATGACATGAGAATTAAGGGACAGAGGTTTCGGGGTAACGTGAGGGGGAACTTCTTTACTCAGAGGGTGGTGGCTGTGTGGAATCAGCTTCCAGCAGAAGTGGTGGAGGCAGGATCGATTTTAACATTTAAGAGTAAAGTGGATAGGTATATGGACGTGAAGGGAATGGAGGGGTATGGTCTGAGTGCGGGTAGATGGGACTAGGGGAAAACAAATGGTCGGCACGGACTGGAAGGGCCGAGAGGGCCTGTTTCCGTGCTGTAATTGTTATATGGTTATATGGTTATTTAATTGGATGCATCATAGCATGGTTTGGGAACAGCTCTAACAGACCGCAAGAAATTGCAGACAATTATGGACGCAGCACAGACCATCACACATCACCTGCCTCCTTGCCATTGACTCCATTTACACTTCACGTTATGTCGGCAAGGTCACCAGCATTTTCAAGGACGAGTTTCACCCCGATCACTCCCTCTTATTTCCTTTCCCAGCAGGCAAGAGGTACAGAAATGTGAAAACGCATGCCTCCAGATCCAGGGATGTTTTTTTCCCCAGCTGTTATCAGGCAACTGAACCATCTTATCAATAACTAGAGAATGGTCCTGAGCTACTGTCTACCTCATTAGAGACACTTTGACGATCTTTAATTGGACTTTACTGGACTTTATCTTGCACTAAACATAATTCCCTTTATATATCTGTGCACTGTGGATGGCTCGATATACTTGTGCATAGTTTTTCAGCTGACTGGTTAGCACGCAACAAAAGCTTTTGACTATCTCAGTACACCTGACAAACTAAAATAAACTAAACAAAAGAATTTAAACAATTGTGGTTGTTCATCTATTCTCTTGAAACGGCAAACTCTGGTGTTCTGTTCATCATTGCTGGTGACTCCAATCATGCTAATTTCCGAAACATGCTTCCAAATACCATCACCACATCACCTGCCCCACACGGGGTGTTAACTGTCTTGGTCACAGCTGCATCAGTATCTTATAACTTAATCCCTGGCCCTTATTTTGGCCAATATGATCATCTCTTTCAGTTGGTGCTTTGTGTTTCAATCTCTCTGTGTGAGTGGAGAGAAACAGCACCAACGGAAAGAGTTAATATAGCCTACCCTCGGTATTATGGACCACTTTATAACAGATTTTGGTTATAGCGGACGAAACCCGTTGTAAACGATCTGTCCATTCATATCGAGCGTATCGGGAAACATTAGCATTTTATAAGGTTACAAACACTCCAGGATTAATAATAATTAAGCAGCCTCATACAATGGAGATTTACTGTGTGTCCTGTGGTTTACCACTGCCAGATGAATATCAGAAATTGGTCAGGGAGAATGAAGAGGTGCCGCATACCCGGGACCAGTGAACGGGCCGGTACCCACAGGTTGGAGGGGGGGGGGGGGGGATAAAGATGGGCTGAAAGGATTCCTCTTCATGTCTGATGGAACCATTGCCCAGCCTCAACACCCCGTTCACATTTGGAGCAATTAATTTTTCGGGCTTGCTTCCACTTTATTGAACTAGAGTTGGCTGATCGCCTTTTAACGTTAAAGTTGGCGGGCAGCCTCTCTCCGCTGAAGGAAGGAATGACAGAGAAACTGTCACTAATCCGTTAATTCAGGGATATGGGTTTAAGGAGCCAGGAGAGTTGCTATCTGTCGGGCAGCACTGTTGCAACCGGTAGGGCTTGTTTGAGTGCTGTATCTCTAATCTAAGATAAATCTGAGAAGACAACTTTGTCGAATTGAGATTCTCTTCCAATTTTGCCATGAGCATCGGTTTCAAGGATCTTAGCCGACCTTCCAAAACCACCCTTTGGATTACTTGTTGTAAAGCGACAACTTGCTATAAACCAGTGCAGCTCCTTAAGATGATGAGTGACTTTATTTCTCTTGTGGCTAATCTTTAACACTGGCATGTTTGACAATATACCGTCGCTTAAATAATCTGAAAGAGTGACTTTATTCATTGCTTTCCTCAGCTTTCTCTGAAGATGTCAGGCATGAAAAGAAAAATCGAGGATAAAGATCCGGACTATGAGGAAATCTCAGTCTGTCATCAGGATAAACGGTGTAAAGTCAGTGAACATTCAGGTAAGTGATAGCCAACACATTCTTTTATTTCCTCAGAAGAAGACCATTCGTATTTTGTCATACTGAGCTCCTATTTTGATATCAAACGAAGTGAAGCAAAAGATAGAAACATAGAAATTAGGTGCAGGAGCAGGCCATTTGGCCCTTCGAGCCTGCACTGCCATTCAATATGATCATGGCTGATCATCCAACTCAATATCCTGTACCTGCCTTCTCTCCATACCCCCTGATCCCTTCATCCACAAGGACCACATCCAACTCCCTCTTAAATATGGCCAACGAACTGGCCTCAACTACCTTCTGTGGCAGAGAATTCCACAGATTCACCACTCTGTGTGAAAAATGATTTTCTCATCTCGGTCCTAAAAGACTTCCCCCTTATTCTTAAACTGTGACCCCTTGTCCTGGACTTCCCCAACATCGGGAACAATCTTCCTGCATCTAGCCTGTCCAACCCCTTAAGAATTTTGTAAGTCGATTCCAGCGAGTACAAGCCGATTGGACATTATTGTTATTTAGTGGTGATTTATCACTTGCCATTCTTTACAAACAAGAGATTGTTGCAATTAAAGTTCCACAAATGAGTTCCAACTTGTTTACTTTCCACTGGTCTAGAATGGAAATCCTAATTATATCTGGATTTCGACAGAGGCTAATTGTAACTGAACTCATCACTTGGAGTGTGGAGAGTGTTACCGGGAAGGCCCACAAAATTATGATGCAGTTAAAACATGTATTTCATCTAAATTCTTGACTTGCAACTGAGTTTCTTCTTTTGTTTGTCCCATTAAAAATGCACTATAAACCGGTTTTGCAGGTCTGGACGTTTCAGACTGGTTGTACAGGGGGAAGGAATGCTAGGTGAGAAGGGAGGCAGAACAAAGCATTGCAGGTAAAAGGTGAATACAGGGGAGGACAAAGGACATTTATTATCACATACACCAAATGGTGTAGTGAAATTTGTCTTGCCAGGGGAGGGTGGATAGGGATTCGATAGGCAGATGGTTGACAGGCAGATGGTTGGAACAAAGGCCAGCGATTAAAGCAGCAGGTGTGAGACGTAAGGATTGATGAGTTGTAAATTGTGAAGCTAGGGGAAAGGATATGAGGGGGAGGGGAGAAATAAGTGCGAGTCCAGGTAGGGTGGTCTGGTGGTGAGGAGGGGAGGGGTTCAGGGTTACCTAAAATTGGAGAATTCAATGTTCATATAGTTTGGTTCTAATCTACCCAAGCAGAATATGAGGTGCTGTTCCTCCAAGTTGTGTGTGGCCTCACTCTGGCAATGGGGGAGGCCCTGGACAGAAATGTAATGGGAAGGGGAGTTAAACAAATTAGCTACTGGGAGATGTAGTAGACCTTGGTAAGCCTTGCGCAAGTGTTCGATGAAATGGTCGCCGAGTCTACGTGTGGTCTCGCCGATCTACAGGAGGCCACATTGGGAATACTGGATGCAGTAGATGAGGCTAGAGGAGGTGAACGTCTGTCTTACCTGGAAGGACTGTTGTGGTCCCTGGATGGAGGCGTGGGAGAAGATGTAGGGACAGGTGTAACATTCCCTGCAGTTGAGGCAGAAACTACCTGCAGAGGGGGTGGTTTAGGTCAGAAGGGATGAGTGAATGGGAAGGCAAGAGATAGTGGTCTTTGTGGAAGGCAGATAGTGGTGGCGATGGGAAGATGTGATTGGTGGTGTGATCATATTGGAGGTGATGGAAATGTCAGAGAATGGATGATGTGTTAGATGTGGAAGCTGGTGGTGTGAAAGGTGAAGACCAGGAGAATATCCTTGTTCCACCTGGGGGAGGGAAGTGAGAGACTATGGAACAAATGGGATTAGCCCAATATATCAACTTGGTTGGCATGGACAAGGTAGGCCAAAGGGCCTCCTCCAATGCTATATTACTCGATGACAAGAACCTGAAGCCGTCAGCCATCTCTGTAACACCCCCATAGATGAGACGAGTATATCCTCATTTATTTTAGGTCTACAACGTAAGGCGTATCTTTCTAATATTGAGGGACAAGGTTATTGTTCTGACACCATGACTCAAGTTTCTGGAGCTCTTTGCTACACTCCGTCTCATTGTTGTTGATCCTGCTGACAATAGTGCTATCCTAGGCAAACTTAAAGATCGCCTTGGTACTTTAATTGGCCCCAGTAATTGGCAGGGCTCAGGGGAATGTGCTGAGCAGAGGGATCTAGGAATGAAGTTCATTGAAAGTGGCATAGCAGGTAGATAAGGTGGTCAAGAAGGCTTTCAGCACATTGGCCTTCATCAGTCAAGGTTCTGGGATGTTACAGCTGTTCAAGGTGCTGGCGTTGGCCACAGTTGGAGTATTGCGTTTGTTTTTGGTCACGCAGCTATAGGAAAGATGTTATTAAACTGGAAAGAGTACAGAGAAGATTTAAGAGGATGTTGCAAGGGCTTGAAGGCCTGAGTTATAGGGAGGTGGGAATGTATCCCTTGGAGTGTAGGAGGATGAGAGGTGATCTGAAAGAGGTATATAGGATCATGAGGGAATTAGATTGGGTAGATGCACAGTCTTTTAACCAGATTAGGGCAATCAAGAACCAGAGGACATAAGTTTATGGTGGGAGAGGGAAGATATAATAGGAATCTTAGGGGCATTTTCATACGAGGGTGGAAGGAATGAGCTGCGGGAGGAGGTAGTTGAAGCAGGTGCTATCACAACATTTAAAAGTCCTGCTTCAACTACCTCCTCCCGCAGCTCACTCCTGCGCTGTCTTGGCTGTGTTCTTAGGGTCATTGTCCTGTTGGAAGGCGAACCTCCGCCCCAGTCTAAGGTCCATAACACTGTGGAGCAGGCTTTCACCAAGGATCTCTCTGTACTTTGCTCCGTTCATCTTTCCCTCGATCCTGACTAATCTCCCAGTTCCTGCTGCTGAGAAACATCCCCACAGCATGATGCTGGCACCACCATGCTTCACCATTGGTATGGTATTTGCCAGGTGATGATCGGTGCTTGGTTTCCTCTAGACGTGCCTGGTTTCCTCCAGAGAACCAGAGAAAACAACCCTTTTGGCAAACTCCAAGCGGGCTTTTATGTGCCTTTTACTGAGGAGTGGCTTCCGTCCTGCCACTCTACCATAGCCTGATTGGTGGAGTGCCGCAGATATAGTTGTCCTTCTGGAAGGTTTTCCCATCTCCATAGAGGAACTCTGGAGCTCTGTCAGAGTGACCATCAGTTTCTTGGTCACCTCCCTGACCAAGGCCCTTTTCCCCCGATTGCTCAGTTTGGCCGGGCGGCCAGCTCTTTGGAGAGTCCTGTGATTCCAAAGTTCTTCCATTTAAGAATGACGGAGGCCACTGTGCATTTCAGGACCTGCAGTGCTGCAGAAATTGTTTTATACCCTTCTCCAGATCCGTGTCTCGACACAATCCTGTCTCGGAGGTCTATGGAGGTCCTTTTTCTTCATGGCTTGGTTTTTGCTCTGACATGCACTGTCAACTGTGGGATCTTATATAGACAGATGTGTGCCTTTCCAAATCATGTCCAATCAATTTAATTTACCACTGGTAGACTCCAATCAAGTTGTAGAAACATCTCAAGGATAATCAATGGAAACAGGATGAATCTATGCTAAATTTTGAGTGTCATAACAAAGAGTATGAATACTTATGTAAATGTGATATTTATTTTTAATTACTTTGTGAAAAAAAATCTAAACACCTGTTTTCACTTCTTTATTCTGGGGTATTGTATGTAGATTGATCCATTTTTAAATTGTATGTAAATTCATCCATTTTAAAATAAGGCTGTAATGTAACAAAACTGTGGAAAAAGTGAAGGGGTCTGAATTACTTTCTGAATGCACTGTACCTTATTGAAGACCCTTGGACTATCTTTGATCAGACTTTACTGGCTTTATCCTACACTAAACGTAATTCACATTATTCCCTTTACATGTATATGTACACTGTGGATGACTTGGTGATAATCATGTATTGCCTTTCCGCTGACTGGTTAGCACGCATCAAAAGCTCTGGATTAGTATTTGGATTTGCAAAAGTCCACAGTTCGAGAACCACTGGTTCATAATTTTTACATGGAATGATTGGGATTTTCATCAACTGTGCCCAGCTAAAAGATTTAGTTAATTTAGCTTGAAGCAAACAATAAGCTGCATCCCTGATTAAGTAAATGAAAATGTTAGAGACAAATTCTGAACATTTATTTCACAAACTTACAAATGTGACAAAGGAATAACTAGGACAACTTTTAAGGTGTTTACTAGACTAAGTGGGACCCGTTGGGTCCCATGTTCACACGGGAGAGTTGGTCCTCCAATGCAATATTCCACCTCTCCACCAATTCCAATATTGGAGGCCAGTATGGGGGGGGGGGGGGGGGGGGGCTTTCTGGAGCTCTAGTATGGGTGGTGTGGGTCGAAGGACTGGTTTCCAGAAGGCTAGTGTGGACATTGTGGGCCAAATGGATTTTTGGGCTGGCAGCTCAGTCACTCTGGCCTGGTGGGCTGGCAGCTCAGTCACTCGGGCCTGGTTGCCTGGCTGCTCAGTCACTCACGGCTGGTGGGCTGGCAGCCGACTCACTCACGGCTGGTGGGCTGGCAGCCGACCCACTCACGGCTCGTAGGCTGGCAGTCGACTCACGACTGGTGGGCTGGCAGTCGACTCACTCACGGCTGGTGGAGCTGCCAGTTGACTCACGGCTGGTGGGCTGGCAGTTGACTCACTCATGGCTGGTGGTCTCACACACACACCCTCCATCACACGCACACCCTCCATCACACACACACACACACACACACACACACACACACACACACACACACACACACACACACACACACTGTCTCCATCTCACACACTCACACCCTCCAACACACATACACACCCTCCATCTCACACACACACACACACCCTCCATCTCATACACACATCCACCATTGCACACAAAACACCTACCATCGCACACACACACACCCACCATCGCGCACACATTGATTCAGTATTTACCCAACAAAGCAATACTGCTCAGGCCACCCACTGACTCCATTGACACCTCACGCTGCTTCCGCAAGGCCACCAGCATAATCAAGGAAAAGTTGCACCCTGGTCACTCCCTCTTCTTCCCTCTTCTGTTGGGCAAAAGGTACTTAAATGTTAAAACGCACACCTCCAGATTCAGGAATAGTTTCTTCCCAGCTGTTATCAGGCAACTGAACCATCCTACCAACAACGAGAGAAGTCCAGAACTACTATACCGTGTATTCAGACCCGTTCATTTTTTCCACATTTTGTTGCGTTACAGCCTTATTCTAATATGGATTAATTTTTTTTTTTAAATCATCAATCTACACATAGTACTCCATAATAAAAAAAGCAAAATGTATTTACAACGTAGACAGGAAGTGGTCAAGATGAGACTTTTAGTAATAGTATAGATATAGATTGTCAATGTAGTTTTTATGTTTTTCAGCATGGAACTCTTGCTATTTATTTATCAAACCCATTACATCCTTGGCCATTCTTTTTTAAGTGTATTCTGTGGAGAATTGATAATGCGTGCCCAGTATTCCAAATAGTTTTTATAATAGATCACTTTGTTGAAACCTAATGAGACGTTAGTGCGATCTCTACTAGCTTCATATCTTGAACAATAGTTCTGTGAACAGGAAAATCGGTAGTTTGCATTGAATGAGGAATTCCTGTGACCTCTTATTAAGTAAAATTTCAGGAACTCTCATCTAAATTAAATGAAATACTGCCATCATGTTGGTAACTATGTGTGCCACATCCCAACTTCTTAATTTCTGTAATCTGGTTTAATTCATTGTCGCACAACTGAATTATCCCTTCTACTTCCTATGTAGCACGTGAAGCCACTTTACAAAAAATTGAAGTTATCATCAAGGAACAGTTTGCTGTCGAAATGAGGAACAAAGAACATGAGATTGAGATTATTGATCAGGTAAAAGCTAGTTTTTTATGCTGAACTACTGCTGGAAACTTGAAGAAGTTTTGGCACCTTTTTAGAAAGTCAGAAATTCTGTTTCTTCAAAGCTTTTGAGATTTGTTTCATTTGTCGACAAGACAATTGTTGAACTGTTACAATATAGTTGATCGAATATCTGCTTGTTTCTAAAGCGTCTGAATGAGGCCAGAAGGATGATGGATAAACTTCGTGCCTGTATCGTGGCCAATTACTATGCTTCAGCTGTGCAGCCCAAGGTAACTGAGGTAAGGAGGAGGAAATGGGTATTCTGCTTTATCACATTTTAATAACATAACTATTGCCGTATGCTAATTACTTCCCTTAACAGCTGCATGATTTTGGCTGCCAGAGAAATATATAAAAATTACTGTCACCATCTGGGTGGAAAAAATCTTCAGATCCCTTAGACACTTCTGCCTTGGGGTAAAGTTTCTTACAATTTTAAATCCACCCAATCTGTGCTTCTCATGCATTTGTGCACTTCCATTCAGTTCCCCTTCAGTTCTAAGGAAAATGAGCCCAGCTTGTCCAGTCATCACTCAAACACCATCCCAGGCAACATCCTGGTGAATCTCTTCTGCACTCTTTCCAGTGCAATCAAATCTCTCTAATAGTATTAGCACAAGAACTGCGCACAATATTCCAGCTGTGGCCTAAATAATTTGTATCAGGGCTCCCTATTGTTATACTTTTATCCCCTGGTTAATGCAAGCAAGTGGCCATATGCTGCCATCACCACACTATCAACCTGTGGATTCAAGTCTATAGTTTGCTGAAAGTACACTGGATTGGGGAAGGTTGGGAAAATGTAATGATAATTTTGAAATTACACCTTTCTGATAGGTTGAATAGAGAAGGTTGTGGTATGTATTTCTTTATACAAAAGGTATGGAAAATGAACTTCTTTGCTACACATGAACTTGAGGATTGTTGCATCATTGAAGCATAGAAGGAAAAATCTGAAATCTGAAAATCTGCAGTGAATCATTGTTTTAATTTGCTCAAACTGGCATTAGGGACAATGTGATGGGTGGAATAGCCACTTTATGTGTTGTAAATTCCTATTTTAATTCGATTTTAAAAACCTGGCTTTGAGTTGCTGAGTGCCATTTATTTTTACTTTTTTTCCTCTTGATCCTTTCTTTACAGTGGAATTTGGCAATATGCCTGGAGTTCTCTAGAAACCTTAAAAAAAACCTTCTTATGACTGATGGGTGCAGATAGTTTTCTTTTCAAAGTCAATGATATAGTGAAGTTTAATTTAAGATTGGTGGCATTGTCACGGTCAATATTATGATTGAATCAAAGCCAATTTAAACTGTAAAGTGAAAACCCTTATTATGTATTTTTATTAGTTGTTGCACCGAGCTAACTTTCAGTTGATCTCTATATTTAGTATGTAACTCCTTAAATATTCCCAACTTTAGAGATTAGGCAGCAAACTATGGTACAACATTGCAACGTGTTTCCATTTTTTTAAATAAAAGGGGAAATTGGTGCGTATCCTATGCATTCTTCAATTTATGATGAGTTGCTTTAATTGTTAGACAATGCTAACCTCAGCAAATGACAACAAGTAAATGCAGAGAACTCCTTTAGAAGCAGTCCAAGGGCCTGTTCTTGTGCTGTACTGTTCTATATAATATGCAAGGCATTCATTGTGCTTTGTAGTTTGGCTTAGTCATGTTTGAAGAATAAATCTTCATTTCAGACACACCTTGCCATTTTCAGTTTTAGGGTTTTTTGCTGATGCCTGATGATTTTAAAATCCAGTCTGGGCTTCATCTAACCACTGCCCTGATTTACCTAACATTTTCTCTTCTTATTCAAGTTTGTAAAAGCTTTGACACTTTGGGCAACTTTAAATTTAATTACATAAAACTTTACTTTTGCAATATGCCTGCTGTTGAGGCACATTTGCATCATTATGATCATAAGAGTTGCACAGCATTAAAAAAACAAGGTCCTTCGGCCTAACCAACCATGCTGATGCTGAATTTTCAATAAAGGTATTTTGATATTTCTTTATGAAGTAATGTACAATTGCTTTAAGTTATGCAATTTGATCTTTTCGCACTAGCTCTTTTTTTTAAAGAGCATGTGACTTGGTGTTATTTGGTTGTGACCTTTTGGGACAATCTAGTCCTGCTGTTACAGAGAGGTAGCTGCAGGATTTAGTGCTTTACTCTCTTCATGATATACTATAACCAGAGTGTACTGTTTGTTTTATTTTAATCATTTTTAGGGTCCAAGGCCATATGATTCCACAGTTTTCAACCACCCCGTCATCAAGAAATTTTTAGAATCTCCTTCAAGGTCATCCTCTCCCGCCAACCAACGCTCAGAAACGTCATCCACCAACCAGTCAGAAACGGATTCGGTCACTCACCAAGCTGACTCTTTTCTTGACAAAGAGAATGAGCAGGAACCGCACTCTGCAGTGAATGAGGATATCAATCCTGATGGGTCTGAAAAAAGAACAGGGAGGAACCGTGGACAGGTATGATGACAAGAGGCGAAACCCTCACAGTACAGAGAAAGTACCTGTGTGGCACTAATGCATAATTTCGCAATCTAAGAAAGCAGTGTAGTTACGGGAGGTGCTGAAGGCCCAGATAGTCTTGATCACATCACGAATCAGAAATCCCCACTCATAATGTGTGAGTGCTGGTATATGACTGCAGTCACTTTGTCTGCCCTCAGATACGCACACAAAGCAATGGTAACTTGAGTGATCATTTGGGATCATCAGTATCTTGAAGAGCTCACATGGACCATAAAACAAAAATAAGTCTAAATCCATTTGAAAAAATAATGCATTTATATCCATTTTCCAAACAATGGACCAAAAATAATGGGCCAATAGTGTGCAGGGAGCAGCTCCCCTCCATTACATGGGAATATAGAATAGTGACATTTCTCAAATTAACACATGAGTATATGTATTGCAGAGTAATGTGGAATAAGCTTCTGCCACACCCCATCATAGTTGAAATAATGTCAACGTATAAAGTAAATATAATGGTTTGTACTTAATGTCCAGACACTGAAGTGGTGAAGTTCATGATAGACTGCATGAATAAAGCACAAAAGTGGCTGAGTAATAGACCGAACTTAAAATGTTGGGGAGATGATTCAGCTTTCAGTTCCAATGTGGGTAAGAAATCTCTTGAGTTATTCTAAAAAAGTGCTGGAGTAACTCAGCGGGTCAGGTAGCATCTCTAGAGAACGCGGATAAGATGACGTTTTGGATTGGGACCCTTCAGACCGATTGTGGTGCTGGGAAAAAGCTGGAAGATTAGGGGGCCATGCCAAAGTGGAAAGGTGGGTTTTGAAAGCCAGATGGTTGGACAAAAGCCAGAGCTGAAAATACAAAAGGTGTGAAATAAGGATAGAAGAAGTGTGAATATGTGAAGCCTGAGGAGAGAACATAGGTAGAAGGGGAAGGGAAAAATGGATGCGTTAAGGTACCGGGAAGAGGGGGGTAAGAGAATAAAAGGAACGGGCCTGCTTGTAGGTAGTTATCTAAAATTGGAGAATTCAGTGTTCATACCGTTAAATTGTAAGCCACCCATGCAGAATATGAAGTGCTGTTCCTCTCGTTTACGTGTGGCCTCACACTGGCAATGGAGAAGGCAGATTGAAGGAGAAGAGATGAAAATTATGACAAGCACTTGAAAGTTGGAGGATAATATTGCATTGATCAAAATGCCCATCCCACTGTATTATTTTTCTTCCCTAGGTTACCCCTGGCATTCCAACCCCTCAGGAGATAGAACAGCGGTGTGCTTACCTCACAACTAGTGAAGACCCTTCCCGGCTTTACGTCAAAAAGACAATTGTTGTTGGCAACGTATCAAAGTGAGGGTTTGGTCTATCTTGGTGTGCATCTCAATCTGTAGCTCCATTGTGCTTTCCTTTTTCTTAGTCTCTTCCCCCACCTTAGGAAGAAGACCAGCTTACTGAATTAAAAGATTTGATGTTCTCGAATCTTGTCGCAGTGAACAGAACGTCACAATTTTTATTTTGCTTTGAGGTGGTCTACTGTAATTTCAGCAGGAAACTCAAAAGGAAAGGCAAAACCAGGATTTTGATGCATTTTGCCATAATCCATTGGATAAACAGGAGAATCCTTCAGTAGTTAAATTTCCCCAAGATTGCATGCATATATTTACTTACAATATAATTTTTGATAGTTTTCTGTGTTGTGGATGGAACTGTCATAACACAAGGTTTCAATTCTGCTGGTGTTCAGCTAAGAGTCTCAAGGGCCATACTAGAATACAAAAACAAGGATGTTTGGCTGAGGCATTATAAGGCACTGGTCAGACCACATTTGGAATATTCTGAGCAGTTTTTGGGCCCTATGTTTGAGAAAGGATGTGCTGGTGTTGGAGAGGGTCCAGAGGAGTATTACGAGAATGATCCCAAGGATGATTGGGTTAACATATGAGGAGCATTTAATGGCTCTGGTCCTGTACTCGCTGGAATTTAGGATGAAGGGGATCTTATTGAAAGATACTGAATAATTAAATCATTCAGTGGATGTGGAGGACGTTTCCAGTAGTGGGAGACTGTACGACCAGAGGGCATAGCCTTAGAATAAAAGGGTGCCCCTTTAGGAGGAATTTCTTTAGTCTGAGGGTGGTGAATCTGTGGAACTCATACTTTGGAGGCATATTGAGCTTGAGGAATTAGAAAATGAACAGGTATTAGAGACTAAATTTTCCATTCCTGGTCTGTCACTGGACAGTTCCTGGCTTTTGCAGTTAGTATAATTTCCAAAAAAATTTAATTGGACCTCTAGAAGGTTCTAAATTGGAGCTGAATTGTGTCTGCTATGGTCACATATTACACAAATGGTGTTTGAGAAGATTTGCAGAATGTAACTTTTGCAACTCTGTTCAAAGTGTGACCACATAAGAGCACATGGTCCTTCTTACTTATTTGATGATAACATTACATATATATATATTTTTTTGTATTATACTAACCTTGTAACCCCAAGTCATACAAAGGAAGACCACTGTGAAGGTGATGAATGTAATTGTTTGCTGATCAGTTCCGCAGTCTTTGGCCTACTTGACCTTTCTGTTCCTTGGCTAATTTTTATTTCCTTTCTCATATTACTTGTGCTAATTCTTAATGACCTGTCACTAGAACTCTACTAATTTCTTTCCAAAGAGGAAAAACATTCTAAGGGGAGTAAGAGGCAACCGTGGCTGACAAGGGAAGTTAGGGATGGTATAAAACTAAAAGAAAAGGTGTATAACATAGCAAAGAGTAGTGGGAAGCCAGAGGAGTTGGAAACTTTCAAAGGACAACAGAAGGTAACAAAAATGGCAATATGGGGTGAAAAGAAGAAGTACAAAGGTAAGCTCGCCAAGAATATAAAGAAGGATAGTAAAAGTTTCTTTAGGTATATTAAGAGAAAAAGATTAGTAAAGACAAAAGTTATAGACCAGTTAGCCTGACATCCGTGGTGGGAAAGATTCTGGAGTCAATTATTTAAAAAGTACTAACGGCGCAAATGGATAGCAGTAAAAGGATTGGTCCAAGTCAGCATGGATTTATGAAGGGGAAATCCTACGACTAATCTTCTGGAATTTTTTGAGGATGTGACAAGTAAAATGGATGAAGGAGAGCCAGTGGATGTATGTATCTGGACTTTCTGAAAGCCTTTGATAAAGTCCCACACAGGAGATTAGTGGGCAAAATTAGAGCGCATGGCATTGACATGGATAGAGAATTGGTTGGCAGACAGAAAAAAAAGAGTAGGAATATACGTGTCCCTGCCAGAATGGCAGACAGTGGGGAGTAGAGTGCCGCAAGGCTCGGTGCTGGGGCTGCAACTATTTACAACACATAGTAATGATTTAGATGATGGAATTAAAAGTAACACGAGCAAATTTGCAGATGACACAAAGCTAGGTGGCAGTGTGAACTGAAGTGGATGCTAGGAGGTTGCAGGGTGACTTTGACAGTTTGAGTGAGTGGGCAGATGCAGTATAGTGTAGATAAATGTGAGGTTATCCACTTTGTCAGCAAGAACAAGGAGGCAGATTATTATCTCAATGGTGTCAGATTAGGAAAAAGGGAAGTGCAACGAGACCTGGGTGTCCTTGTACACCAGTCACTGAAAGTAAACATGCAACTAGTGCAGGCAATGAAGAAAGCCAATGGCAAGTTGGGCTTCATAACGAGAGGATTCGAGTATAGGAATAAAGAGGTCCTTCTGCAGTTGTACAGGACCCTGGTGAGACCACATTTGGAGTATTGTGTGCAGTTTTGGTCTCCTAATTTGAGGAAGGACATCCTTGCTTTTGAGGGAGTGCAGCATAGGTTCATGAGGTTAATCCCCGGGATGGTGGGACTGTCATATGAGGAAAGACTGGGCATGTATTCACTGGAATTTAGAAGGATGAGATGGGATCTTATAGAAACATAAAATTATAAAAGGACTGGACAGGCTAGATGCAAGAAAAATGTTCCCAATGTTGGGGGAGTCCAGAACCAGGGGCCACAATCTAAAAATAAAGAGAAGGCTATTTAAACCTGAGATGAAAAAAAACTTGTTCACCCAGAGAGTTATGAATTTGTGGAATTCTCTGCCACAGAAGGCAGTGGAGGCCAAATTCACTGGATCAATTTAAAAGAGTTAGATAGAGCTCTTGGGGCTAGCGGAATCATAGCGGATATGGGGAGAAGGCAGGCACAGGTTACTGATTGTGGATGAACAGCCATGAACACAATGAATGGTGGTGCTGGCTGAAGGGCCGAATGGCCTCCTCATGCACCTATTTTCTATGTTTCTATGTTTTCCTAACATTCTGTAATAAGTTGAAGGGAGTTGTTGGTGAGGTTGAGTTTACGAATCTTTGGTTGACTCTTTTGTAACACTGCAGGTATATTCCCCCAGACAAGAGGGAAGAGAATGATCAGTCTACCCACAAATGGATGGTTTATGTGCGAGGTTCAAGGAAAGAGCCCACGATTGACCATTTTGTGAAGAAGGTCTGGTTTTTCTTGCATCCCAGCTACAAGCCGAATGACCTGGTGGAAGTCAGGTGTGACTCTTTATCTCTCTCATCTCGGGAATCAATTCTGGTCGGTTTTAAGTGACCTGAACAAGTATTTTGAAACGGGAAGAATTGAGAGGTTGGTAGTTTGGTAGTTCAGTCACGAGTGATGATTTTAGTTTAGTTTAGCGATACACCGGGGAAACAGGCCCTTCGGCCTACCGAGTTGCGCCGACCAGTGATCCACGGACACTAACACTATCCTGCACACACTAGGGACAATTTACATCTATGCCAATCCAATTAGCCTACAGATTTTTACGTCTTTGCAGTGTGGGAGGAAACTGGAGCTTCCCGGAGAAACCCCATGCAAGTCTCGGGGAGAATGTACAAACTCCGTACAGACAGCACCCGTAGTCAGGATTGAACATGGGTCTCTGGCGCTGTAAGGCAGCAACTCTACCTCAGCGCCACTGTGCCTTGTTAGTTCATAGTTTGCAACCATGAACTGTGAATTATGTCCTTACCTTTCATAAAGCACTGCCTTCCAGCTGATGGCTATGTGGGTTAAACCCAAAACTCCCTCAGCATGGCCTCTTCAATTATCTTAGGAGTTACAGGGGTAAGTATCCCAAGCATTGTCACTTCAATGCTTCCAGCCCAGGTATTTTATGGACTACATTTTAACAGAACGAAGCTCCCTCTACATTGCATATTTAAATAGACCCAGCTTGGTTATGGCACATATGAAGCAAATCCATGGTCTATGATGCATGTGCTTCCCTTCCTTTAATACTCACCACCTGAGCAAAGGTTTTGCTGTTTGCACAATGGTATGCAGCGCTGGGCTGTGCCTCCAGACTATAAAGAAAGAGGGGATCAAAAGATATAAAACATACTAGACTAGGTTCACCAGACTGATTCCTGGGATGTCAGGACTGTCTTATGAAGAAAGACTGGATAGACTCGGTTTATACTCTCTGGAATTTAGGAGATTGAGAGGGGATCTTATAGAAACTTACAAAATTCTTAAGGGGTTGGACAGGCTAGATGCAGGAAGATTGTTCCCGATGTTGGGGAAGTCCAGGACAAGGGGTCACAGCTTAAGGATAAGGGGGAAATCCTTTAAGACCGAGATGAGAAAGACTTTTTTCACACAGAGAGTGGTGAGTCTCTGGAACTCTCTGCCACAGAGGGTAGTTGAGGCCAGTTCATTGGCTATATTTAAGAGTGAGTTGGATGTGGCCCTTGTGGCTAAGGGGATCAGAGGGTATGGAGAGAAGGCAGGTACGGGATACTGAGTTGGATGATCAGCCATGATCATATTGAATGGCGGTGCAGGCTCGAAGGGCTGAATGGCCTACTCCTGCACCTAATTTCTATGTTTCTATGTTTCTAAGTTGGGTCCCAGTCACATGGGAGGCCTGGTCCCAGAACGCAACCCATTCCCCAACGCAATATTCCACCACTCACCCATAGGCCCTAACTGCGCAGGCACGGCTCATTTCCCCTCATCCCCGAGCACTCCCTCCCCCCCCCCCTCCTATATAACCATATAACAATTACAGCACGGAAACAGGCCCTCTCGGCCCTTCCAGTCCATGCCGACCATTTGTTTTCCCCTAGTCCCATCTACCTATATAACCATATAACACTTCAGGTGTGGGGGGGGATGGGGGAGGGAAGTGGGGTGTGTGGCGGCGGGGGCGGGGGTGGGGGTGTGGGATGGGAGGAGGGTGTGGGGGGGGGGGGGATGTGTAGGAGGGTGGTATGAGGGAGTGGGTGTGTGGCAGGGGGGGTGTAGGGTGGGGGGAGGTGTGTTGGGCTGGATGGGTGTGGGAGGGGGTTTGGGTGGGAGGAGGTGTGTGTGTGGACGGGGGGGGGGGGGGGGGGGGGGGGGGGGGGGGGGGGGGAGAGGGGTGTGGATGGGGGGAAGACTGCCAAACCGGAAGATAACAAGATCAGAGTTTTAGTTATGTTTAGAAGATTAGTGGGTGATTTCTGCTTTTTTCCCTAATTACTGTTCTCTTTTTGATTTTTGTTTTCTATTCAGTGAACCACCATTTCACCTGACCAGGAGAGGCTGGGGTGAATTCCCAGTACGCATTCAGATCCACTTCAGGGATCTACGTAACAAAAGGATCGACATAATTCACCATCTGAAGGTAGATGGCTTCTTGCTGAAACTGCTGTAGCTACAATACATCAATACAATATATTCTGTGAAGCTGCTGGCTTTTTTTCTCTTGTTAACTTATGTTCTGCCATCATTACCAGAAAGTGGGTCTGTAGCAAGTAACCACTATTTTATCACTAATCAGTTGGGATGTTGAGATAGTGGGAACTTTCAAGACTAAAAATGCTAGCCTTTTATTAACAGTAGCTAGGAAAGAATTTGGAACAATGCAGGTAAATTAAGTATATATTAAAAGCTTCAATGTTCTGCATGTTTTTTGCCCCATGTCTCCTCACCTTACATTTAACTTGAGAATGTCTTGAAAGAAAAAAACGTAAGGGTATTCAGATTCAAAACAGTCTGACACCCACAGATACCTTAGAGGTATTACCAGCCAACAGTTTTTCCCCTCATGCTCCTGTACAATTTGCTGTTTATCTCCAGGTCATTCTTGCCCTTGGGCTACACCATTTAGAATGATAATAATGTTTCAAAAGGCCAGTAATTTCTTCACATATCCATTACAACTGTGGAATAGTAGTTGTCTGAGAAATATCTATAGGCTTGCATACACAGGAGTGAGTTTCTAAGTCCCGTTAGGTTTAAGATAAACAATAAGAAGGTTAGAGAGGATCTGAGGGAGTTCTTTTTCACTAGGGTTGATTGCAATCTAGAATGCACTGTTTGAGTAGGCAGTGGAGGCATGTTTTCTCATAATTAAGCAGTATCTGGATGAGCACTTAACTCACCAAGGCAAAAAAAAGCTATGGATCAACTCCTGGATTTCTGGGATTCATTCCGATATGTTCTTGATAGTTGCAGGGACCAGGAGTGTCAAAGGGCCTATTTATGTGCTGTTTAACTGTCATATTTGGTATTCGTGTTGTCACAATGCTCTTCATTGCCAATGAAACATTCACAGCTGGTATTGGTTTTATTTTAAAATATACACATCAGTTTACATTAAAACTGCTATTCGACTATCAGGAAATCCCTGTGCTTCAGCATCTGCCCACCAGATGATGTTCCCCAAGACTCACCTGGCTGCATCCTGATTAGAATTGTGATCCCCACATTTGCCGAGATATACTGGGTCCCTGTTGCTTGAGACCCACTGAAGCCCCTGTACCTGTGCACACCCCCCCCCCCCCCCCCCCCCCAAGGCTCACTGGGGTCTCCGTTCCTGTGCATTCCAATACCCACCAAAGCTTCCATCCGTACCCTCTGAAACTCACCGGCATCCCCGTACCTGTGCACCACTGAACCTAACCAGGCTCACTAATTTATTATAATACTCCTTAAATTCAAGCTAAAATTAATTTGGAAGAGTTGGGGATATTAATAGAAACAACATCCAGTAATCCCCAAAATCCCCTCTAGTCCCAACAACCACCATAGCCTCAAATATGCCACATTTCCAGAGTTTTTCTGTAATCTCAACAGGATGTCACAAATAGTAATGATCAAATGTTTGGTTAAGCACCTCCCTAGAATAAATTTTTGCTCAGTCATTGATGTTCTTCAATTTCTAATGTGCAACTTATTTGCCTTCCTAAATGAGAATGATACCTTGATTGAACTGTCCCATCTTAAAGACAGCCGAGTGAACAGCCGCTTATTTCTGCGCTATAGCTCTAAACTAAACTAAAAATGAGATCATGAACTCGGGTCCTGAAATAGAACTTTACACCTTGTTCTTGGATAGGGGCAAGATTGGTATAACTATAATCAATATGCTAGCACACTAAGAGTGCATGGTATATTGAGTGATCTAGTTGCAAATGGTGGAAGCAAAATGAAGCTTTTGCTGTATCCCATTTATTTGATTTGTTTCTCGTCCTGTGTAACATTTTAATTTCTGATATCGATCATCATCTAAATGAGATTGCCAATCAGGTTTTACTGTTCATTGTACATTGTAGTAACTACATTGGAGTCAGTTGTTCAAACTCACTTCACAGACTTCCAGCATATTGGTGACTTTAGATATACAGTTACCTCCATAATGTTTGGGACAAAGACCCATCATTTATTTATTTACCTCTGTACTCCACAATTTGAGATTTGTAATAGAAAAGAAATCACACGTGGTTAAAGTGCGCATTGTCAGATTTTAATAAAGGCCATTTTATTTCACCATGTAGAAATTACAGCAGTGTTTATACATAGGCGTTTAATAAAATCTGACAATGTGCACTTTAACCACATGTGATTTTTTTCTATTACAAATCTCAAATTGTGGAGTACAGAGGCAAATAAATAAATGATGGGTCTTTATCCCAAACATTTATGGAGGGCACTGTACTTAGGTATTCAATAGGTGGAAAATCTATCTCGATAAATTGCATCTGTCCAGATGGAACTGAAGTCCAAGGATATAAAAATCAGTCAGGGGTCTGGCAACCGTATAATCACTTAGCTCAACCACATTTCCTCATCGACACTTTTAAATGTTTGTATTGAACCTTGGCAGCCGCCTTGTGTCGTTACTGATCTGTGTTTGATTTTTTTATTAACAGCTGGACAGAACATACACAGGCTTGCAGACACTTGGTGCAGAAACGGTATGTCTCGCCCTCAATCATTTTCCTCTGCATTCTCTTTTTCCTTCCTACACCTGGACCTTACAACTTTGACTCCAAAATAGACCTGTTTTCACAGGCTATCATTCATGTGATCATTGCCAGTTGTAAACGTAGGACATGAGTGTGGGTCAGATCCTGAAAATGTGGAGATTAAAGTCAAGATGACTTTAGGTATTAGAGACTGAGCTCCTTCCATGGGGACCAAGAAAGGGATTGGTCTTTTCTTTCTATCTGTAATTACTTTCTTTTTAAAAGTAATTTAACTTTGTATGGTTGATGTTTTCTTTGTGAAAGGTTAAATCTCTCATTTGAGAGATAAAAACATTAAATTACTGTGCAAGATAATTAGGCAAATGCATTTGTGAGGCACTCCATTGTTCACTTTTGGCTGTTAACAGTCTTTGTTAAAACAAAGACAATTGTCTGCTTTAAAGCAGTCCTAATGTGTCTGCTGATGATTTCATCTAGTTATATTGTCCAGGTTTTCTAAATGCCACTTTCATTAGTATGTCATAGATACCACTTTATCTCCAAGGCATCTATCTGACCCAGACTGTTTGCAACACTGGTGCCATATATAACTCCCAAAATGAGATTCTGATTATGAATCATTTCCTTCACCATCCCCAAGGTTTACTATTTTCTCCCCTATAACGTTGCCTTTCCCTCGTCTTGTCTCCAGCTGTAAACCTTTGTTATCTTTAGATATCTATTCAGGATCATTTCTGCAAACTCTTGCTTGTCCTCCCAAGCTCTGTCTTTTTTAAACTTGAGACCATCCAGAATAATTGCTCATGCCAGTAACTCGCATGAAACATTGTTCACCTCTCTGCTCACTGACTTCTATTTGCTCCCAGTCATGTGCTGCCGTGGTTTTAAAATTGTCAAACATTATCAAATTCCCTTCATGGGATCTTCCTCCAACATATTGGCACGTTACCTTGCGTGTCTTGGTTTCAGATAATACTATGAACTGCCTTGGCAAGTTTTACCATGTCGATAGATAGAGCAGGTCGTTACAAACCTTTCCCCATAACGGAGGCATCTTAAACCAGAAGGCATAGCTCAAAGTGACATGTAAAAGGATTACGGGGGATCCAAGAAGAATTTGTTTTTACCCAGATTGGTTGCAATCTAGAACGCACTGCCTGATGAAGTAGTGAAGAAAGAGACACTCATAACAGTTAAGAAGTATCTGGATCAGTGCTTGCATTGCCAAGGCATTAAAACTCTAGAGTAAGTGCTGATAAATGGGATTGATGTGGATGGGTACTTGGCAGTGAGCACAAGCTTGATGAGTCATAGCTGTGTAACTCTCTCCATGGATTAAATGCAGATTATAGTTGTTGTAAATCTTTGTTTTTATGTTGTGTTCCAATGATTAGACTGGATCAGTGTATTTCCCTACTGCCGATTGGTTTGGCCTTCAAGTTTCGCAATGACGGTGCGCTGTGCATGTTTTGTCTCTCTGGAACAGGTGGTGGATGTTGAACTGCACCGTGACTCTCTTGGGGAGGATTACCTTCCCGCCTCACTGCCTCCTAGTTCCACAGTGACGTTGCTTTCTTCATCATCCTCCTCTTCGTCCACCTGCAGTAGGACACCTCGGTCTGTCACCCCCACACAACCTGCATTGTCCTCCACTCCCCCAATAACGTCAGTGGGAGGAGCGCACATGTCTGCGGCAGTTTTGAGTTATTCGTCGGGAAAGATGTCCCATGATCCATTAGGAGCCACTTCTGAAAAAGGTGAGATGTCTCTTGTATGACTGATAACTTGTACACACCCTGAACCAAAACACATAGCCACACATACAAAGTCAAAATGAAACAGAGTCGCACACAAATCCCAAACCACCTATGTATCTTTTAAACGCTATAATTTTACCTGTTTTTACCCCTTCCTCTGGCAGTTTATTGCATCCAACCATCATCCTCTGTGTAATCTTGCCCCTTGGTTATCCTTTAATTTTTTCTCCTCTCACCTTAAACTTATGCCCCTTGTTTTAGAGTTTGCCATATAGGAAAAATCAATACTGATAATGCTTACAATTTTATAAGCCCCTCAACCAGCTTAGTTCCAGTTTGAGAATAAACCAGCCTACTCAGTCTGTCCTTATAAATAAAGCCCTCCATTCCAGGCAACATTGTGATGAATCTTTTCAGCATTCTTTCTAATGCTATCATATCCTACCTGTAGTGGGGCAAACAGAATTGTACGCAATGCTCCAAATGTGACCTTACCATTGTTTGATACAGCTGCAACGTGACATCCCAAGTCATAAACCCAATGCCTCAGTTTATGACAAATGCCTTTCCATATTTTATTCAGCTTTGTCACATTTTCAGGGAATTAGGGTCTCTCTATACATCGTACTGAGAGTCTGTTATTTACTGTGCACGTCTCAATATCCATTACCTCACACTTGGTTGCATTAAATTCCATCTGTCACTGATCTATGTCACCCTGTATCATTTCACAACCTTCTTGGCTGTCTACTGATGCTTCTGTCACCTGCAAACTTACTCATCAGTCCATCTGTATTGTTGTCCAGGTCAATTGTATCTATGACAAACGACAATGGTCTTTCTCTGCAATGTACAACACTGGTTATAGAGTTAGGAAATCAACCCTCCATCACTGCGTTCTGCCTCCTATTACCTAGCCAATTTGTCAACACAGCTTGGATCCCACCATCCTAACCTTTTGGACTATGTGTGGTTTTGTCTGGAGCCTTGCTAAAGTCCATGTAAACTACATCTACTGCTCTTATCTTTCTGAATTGTTTTTGGTTACCTCCGCAAAAAACACAGTCGCATGTGTGAGACAGAATTTCCTCTGCATGAAACCATGTCCTCACCTTTGAGGACATAAATCCTATCCCTTCAAATAATTTCCATACTATCATTATAAATCAGAGAAACACAGCATGGAAACTTGCTTTCTAGCTCAGTCCATTCCGATCACCTATTTATACCAATATTTATCCCATATTTTATTCTCCTCATGTTCTCAAAAAAAGGGCCTGTTTGCAGGCTGTATCTTAATTTAAAAAACTCACTGTAGATTCTACCACTCATGTACACATTCAAGGCAATTTAGAATGGGCAATAACATACCAACATGCATGTCTTTGGATGTGAGAGAAAATGGGAGCGCCGGAAAAAAAGCCATGCAGTCACAGGGAAAATTGAATTGAATCTGGGTCTGTGACATTGTGAAGCAGCAGCTTGACTGGCTGTGCCACTGTGCTGCCCAAAAGAATAAGGGAAATTAAATACTACATTACTTAGCCATGAGTTGTAAATCAGCATTACCCAGCGGGGAAGAGAAAATATGTGATGCTCAATGGTTGGGGCTGCCTAAGTGGTGCCCCAACATAAAGTCATGTTTATTGCTAAAAGCATCAGTCTGGTGAGGTACAGATACAATCTGAAGCTTGTTTGCAGCAGCAATACAGGCACATCAAGTTGGATATAACATATAAAAACAAAAATTATAAATAACTGTACAAAAATTGTGGAAAATTCTACAAGACAATGAAAAGAGAGAGACTAAAATAAAAGACACTAGTGCAAACACAACAAAGGGGACAATTCACAATTAGTAAATCAAACACACGATATTGCAACAAGTCCATAGCATTCCACCATGTAGTGTCAGCCTGGGTGTTCCTGTGGCACTGCCCTGATGTGGACCAAGGCACTCCCTTGCTGTTTTGACTTTCGTTCCCAATGCTCCCTCAGAAGTGTGGGTTATTGGTGAGAGCCAGTTGGTGAACCTCCAAATTACTGAGCATTCATGTATGGATTTACACAACTGTGCACAAACACAAAACCAGATGTGGTGTCGCACAAGTGTACAAACTGCATTCCAAACCTGGTAAATACATAGAAATGCATGAACCATAGAACACACATGGAAACATGTATGTACATATCCACTCTAAACAAGTTAAATGTCACATACTCGTATATAAATCCCAGAAACCATTGACTCATATATAAACTGCAAAGCAACCACTGAACCACAAACCAGAAATAGTGTCAACCTGGGTGCTCCAGTTTCCTCCTACGTCGCACAAACATGTAGATCGGTGGGTTAGTGGGTCAGTGTAAATTTCCATTAGTGTGTATGATGGCTAGGATCAGGCGGGTTGGATTTGTGGATGTGGGGCGTTGATGGGAATGCATAGAAGATAAAATGGTTTCAGGTAGGAAGCTTAAATAGGGGTATGAGATGTTCTGCGCAGACCCTGCCGGCAGGAAATCCTGTTTCTGTGTAATATCAACCACACTTATTTTTGTACAGACGAAACCAAATGCTGCGATACATGTTTGTTTACATATGTTCAGGTCAAACTGGGACACACAACGTCATACGTGGGTGGTACAGCAGCACGATGAGTAGAGCTGCTGCCTCCCATGAATGCAAATATTGCACAAGAGAATCTCATACTGTGGCGCAGTGCTGTTTATAAAAACTATTGTCGACCAATACTGTTTGTTGTCACAATCAGTCTGTGTACTTCCTTGAGCAATAGGTTGGGTTAATTAATAAAATGTTTGAAGTCCAATGAAACCATTAATCTATTTAAAATAGTAAGATTAAACGAGAACTACCAAGTTTGAAGGTTGATCTGTATTTTACGAGGAGTCGCGGTGAGGGATTTTGTGAAGACCCCGCCAGCACGCCTGCGCAGCATCCTTCAAAGCAGCGGTGTGGAATCACAGAACCAACCATGACTGAAAATAGTAAGATGAAAACCGTAGAACTACCTGTTTGACCTGATGATAGAGGGTGGGAGCGGTGGGCACGAAATCCCTCACCGCGACTCCTCGTAAAATACAGATCAAACTTCAAACTTGGTAAGTTCTCGTTTAATCTTACTATTTTACTTCGGAGTCACGTGAGTGACTTCGTGAAGATTTCAAAGCTCTGTGATTTCACGCCCTGAACAACGTCCATGCTTATCACACTGCCGCCATTCTGATGGAGTAAGACTGTTAATGGAGTTCAGTTGACAGCGGCTGAAAAATCAACACAATTTATTAATCAACTAAACAACAACCCCTAATTCGGGGCCAGACATTTACTGAGCGGTACCCAGGATAGCTTCTGCGAATGTCGCAGGAACGGCCAGAGACTTGTTATAGAACCGTTTGAAAGGTTTTTCCCCCACTGTCCCAGCCCGCAGTGGCGAAAATGTGGTCCATGGGCACCTTCATGGCTCTCGCTGCAGCCCTGGTGGAATAAGACTTAAAAACGTTAGTAGCAACTCCTGTTTTAATAACTCTTTACCAAAGAATTTTATTTGACCAGGGTTGGCCACCATGGCGTCCAGTCGCAGTTTTTGTAACATCTGGGCTCGTTGGGCTGTCGCCAGTGCCATGAGCATCACCACCTTAAGGGTGAGCTGTTTCAAATGGTAGCTCATCTATTGGAGCCCAGCTCCTCAGTAGGGTCAGCATGATCCCCACATCCCACGTTACTGTATATCTGGGTCGTGGAGGGATTGGTATTGAATACTCCCCTCATTAGTTTAGACACCAGGTGGTGGGAGCTGATACTTATATCCAGGTATGAATACAGCGTACTCCTGTCGCTGTTGATGGCACTGTAGCTGAGGCCTGCATCAAAATGGAGGCCTGCTAGAAACTCCAACACATCCAGTATTGTTGCCGAGTTGGAGGACTTGTTGTTCCGGGCACAGAAACCTCCCACTTTCTGATTTGAGTGAGATATTGTTTGCGGGTGGATTCCCGATACGATGCTGCAATAAGGTTCATGGCTCTTGACGAGATGCCTGCCCGGTTGAGCGGTCTTTCCAGAACCTGCAAGCCAACAAGTTTAATGACCATGGCAAGGATGACTGACCCCCCTGTAATGGAGTGAGTAATCAATTTGGGATGTTTCCCAATCGCCATCCATGGTTGTTGTACATTTCTACAACCATCGGGTACCATGGTTGTGTAGGCCAGTCGGGAATGATCAATATGTCAGTTGCAGAGTCTAGTTTAATTTTCTGCAATACCCGACTGGTGAGGCAGCATGGGGGAAACGCGTAGCAACCCATTTCCCCCATTGGATAAAAATGCATCCAATGCTATTACCCCAGGGTCTGGTTCCCACAACACATACGTTGGTATTCGATGGTTCAGCCTGGACGCAAATAGGTCAATATCTGGTGTCCCCAATTTGAGCTATAATATCTCCAAAATCTGGGGGTTCAACATCCACTCAATGTTGTCATTGAAGACTCGTGACCTGGTGTCCGCCACTGAATTAAGCTTCCCAGGCAAATAGGTCGCAGTAATCCAAATATTTCTTTCAATGCACCAGTGCCAAATTGTATTAGCCAATTCATTGCAAACTAGCGACCTAATACTACCCATATGATTGATGTAAACCATTATTGTAGCATTATCTATTCGAAAGCGGACATGTAAACCCATGAATTAGTACAGAAGCCCGCAGTCCATGAAATACCCCCAGCATTTCTATATAGTTTATCCAATGTGACTCCAGGAATGTAGACTCATGAGAGTTCCATCTGCCACCACAACTGGACATCGTACCAGTTGCTCCCCAGCCTGGTGCACTTGCGTCAGTTAGTAGCACAACATCAGGGTTGCTCCATATAATAGGTCAATGACATTCTTTAATATTATCTACCCACCATTATAGCTTGTTTCTAGCTTCCGGTGGTAACCAAAGTGGCCGATCAAAGCAGCCAGCATTTGTTTTTTAATGCTGTGATTTGTGACCTTTGTGAATTTCGGTAGTGTAGCGGTCCGAATCGTGCAGCTGGGAATGTAGTTACCAATTTAGAGTTACCAATACCAATAACTTTCGCTGTTTGCCACATGGTCGATACCCTGGCGCAAGCAAGATTGTGGCACTCTTCTGATATAGCAGTAGCTTTATTAGTGGGGATGATAAACTTCATTAAATTAGTGTCTAAGGTGAACACTAGCGGGTGCAGTTTTTGATTTGTCTGGATGGATTACAATCCCAGCTTCTCAAGCAGAGCCTTGGTTGCAGCCACTCCTTGAATTGCCAATTGGAGGGTCTGCCCCATTATAAGGATTTCATCCAACATGCCATCACTATAATCTTGTTGTCGGAGAAGAGCCAATACAGGTAAATACCAACTTGGTAAACAGCCTAAGCTGTGATGGTTCCATTAGGCAATGCACCCTTCCAGACAACTTCAGAATTCCCTGTGAGCCTCAGCGATGGGCACCGTATAGCATGCTTCTTTCAAACTGATACATGCCATAAAGTACCCTGAGTAAAGCATCCACCTAGCTGTTCCAAAAGCATCCATTTTGACATGGGTATATTGTACAAAAGTGTTCAACTCAGCTAAATCGATTATAACTCAATATGTCCATGCTTGGTTATGCCAATTACCACTTTTCCTGCTCGCCATATAATTTCAGCATGCCCTGCCTCCACCTCTTTTCGGGATAGAGTAAATTCTACGAGGCGAATGCTGGGTATGGGAATCTATACCTCCCACGAATTATATACCCTTGAACACTTTGTAAAAATAAACTCATCTGTGGTTACAGTTTTCCCCATATGTCCAAGGCCGCCCGCAATCGCCCACCTATTCGTACAGGAGGGATACTACGGCGTGAGAGGAGCCAGACCCCCTTACCTCCATAGTGAACGGCGGTTCCATACATACGGTGCTTCGGGTGGATGTTATGGAGGTTGACGGCCCGGCGGCCGCATTTCCCATGCAGGCCGCTGTTGGCCTTGCCCTAAATGGTCGTTGTATTTATTGAGATGGAGGTAGGTAGAATCTTTGTGCCCTATCCGGCAGCCTTGGTTCACTGGTTGTATTAGGCTGTTGCCGGTGATATGGGTGAACTCTGACCGATGGAGTTTCATGAGGCCCACTGTTTTGGCCTCCTTTGTCCAGTCCCTTCACCTGTTTGTACAGGTCTCCAAGCAACTGATGCGGCGGTGGAGCGGTAATGGTCGGCACAACCCCGCGAATTTGGGGTTTAGTGTGGGCTATATGGAGCTCTTACGCAGGCAATATATCTCATACTGGGCATTGCATAGGAGTGCCAGTGCATCATGCTATTTACTGGACACATTATCCCCGATCAGGGTTTTCCAGAACGCCGTTATGCCCGTGGAGAACCTTTCTCCAAGGTATTATTGAGAATCTGACTCCAGAGTTGGTGCATACGTAGGCAATCAATGGTGCCCGCCAATTCGTGGTGCAGGGTTCACCTGTCTGGGTAGAAACGGCAACTTCACTCACCACATCCAGCATCCTCCTCATGCTCTGGTTCAGCGGTCACTGGCTGTCCCTGGTCGTCGTCAAACTCAGCAGCTGGACGATCATTAATGCTTCTGGCTGGAGACGATGAGGAGCTGAGCGGAGTCCTTGCACGGCTAGTGGATGCCGTTCTTCACGTTCTCGGTCCCGCTGGAGATGTTGGACCATTTAAGAGCTCCAACCGCTCAATGCGACCGTCCCTGCTATATGCAGCGGACAAGCCGACTTCCCCAGGCCCTGCGAATTCACTGGGGCTTCCACCATCGGACCTCACCCCCTTAGGGTCTATGGTCCAATGGCAGGTTGTCGTGACCTACAGCCCAAGTAGGGTCATACGACTCCCGCACGGACTCCCCGCTAGTCTGTCTTCTCCCAGACTGTGGCGGCCCACCTGGCAGATAAGAAGGCAGGTGAGTTGACTCGGCGCCGGCCCCCGGAACCTGGCTCCCCGGAGTCCGTGCAAGCTTACCTCCACACTTACACCATTACTTGGCGTGGAGGCGCATGGTCGGCCGCTCGCAGCGCTGAGCTGACCGACCGCTTCCTGCTGCCACCTCCGCCCTTGACCGCAGCCTGACGGGGTGTGTTGTCGGCGGTATCTGCTCCAGCAGGCCTACACGACGCAGCAGTGTTATGCCCGGGCTGCACGATGGCAGATATCCCTGGCTGCGGTACGCAATGCACTTTGCAGGGCTCCCCTGTCGTGCGGCTGTCCCCCGGCCCAGCCCCCTCGGGTCTACTGGAGCTCGGGGAGAGGTCGCCTGTAAAAGAAAAAACAAGACCCCTTGCCACGTACCTGTATCCCCCCTTATTCTCTTGGGGGACGGGGGGCTCGGAGTCTGGACCTGTTGCTTGCAGCTCCATAGCGGTAACCCATTCGGGTGAGTCGGCCCCTGTATTAGCGGGAGCGCCCGACTCTGCATTCCAGCCCCCACCGTTGCGATAAAGCTGCCGGCGTTCCGTGCAGCTCCGGGGACAAGGGCCGTCGGCTGGCCACAGCTCAGCTCCGTGCCCGACTTCCTCATTCCTGCCCCCACCGTTGTGTTGAAGCTGCCGGCGTTCCGCGCAGCTCCGGGGACAAGGGCCGTCGGCTGGCCGCAGCTCAGCTCCGTGCCCGACTCTGCATTCCTGCCCCCACCGTTGCGATAAAGCTGCCGGCGTTCCGTGCAGCTCCGTGGACAAGGGCCGTCGGCTGGCCACAGCTCAGCTCCGTGCCCGACTTCCGCATTCCTGAAGCTGCCGGCGTTCCGTGCAGCTCCGGGGACAAGGGCCGTCGGCTGGCCGCAGCTCAACTCAGCTCCCCGACAGCGTCGTCCTGCGGCCCTTGTCCACGCTGTAAAGGAAGGTAATACTTACCTGCCGGTCTTGTGAAGGAGGCCGGTGGGGAGAGCGCACTCCCCCCCCCCAGCTGCCGCTGCAGATGCGCGCGACGATATGCTGCGCAGGCGTGCTGGCGGGTTCTTCACGAAGTCACTCACGTGACTCCGAAGTAAAATAATTAGTTTGAGTGTCTGAATTTATAAGCTAATTCCCAGCCCACTTAAAAAGAGATAAGAGACTGGGAGAAGGGTGCTAGCTGGTACGGAAAAATGTCTTACATTCCTTCTATAAATGCCTTTGACTGACCCCATATTGAACATTAGTGTAGCATCCACTCCCTACACGCTAGGAGCAATTTACAGTGACCCGATTACCTAGAAGGCTGTACCTATTTAGGATGTGGGAAGAAACGGGAGCAATGGGAGGAAACCCATGCAGTCAGCGGGAGAACGTGCAAACTCCACACAGACACTACCCTCGGTTAGGTTTAAACCCAGGCGCCGTGAGGCAGTAGCTCGACCAACGGTGTCAATATGCCACCCTAATGATCTGCTTAGATTTAAAGACTGTGCAAGAAAGATTTACCAGATTAAAAAAAGATTTATCAGATTAAAAAAAGGCGTCTAATAAGATTGAGGAGAATGCGTCTAATTTTCTGTGGAATTTCTAAAAATGAGCATTGATCATTAAAGAAAACCTATTAACCTGCTTATGGTTTTGTCTTATGACTAGCTGGTGTGAAGCTCAGCTCAGAATTGCTTGCAGATTAGCACTGGTAGCATTCTTGGGGATAGTGTGACAGAGTGTCATAACATTGACATTCCTACTGTACTGCTCTAGCCACCTGGGTGAGATTCTGGCTTCTGGGTCTTTCCATGCAGAGTTTGCACATTGTCCATGTGACCATGTGGGTTTCCTCATGGACAGGTCTGGTGGCCACCCATGTCCCAAATACATACTGATAGGTAAATTGCCTCTGGTGTAGGAGGGGGGCAGATAGAAATTGATTGGGCAGAATAGGCTGCAGGGAAATGGTGGGGAATGGGACTGATGGGAATGTTTTGAGAGCTGTCATGGTTTTGATGGGTGGAACGATCTTTTCCTAAGTTTTAAGAAAGCAGGAGATCCTTGGCTTCTGCGGTAAGAGTAAATGTTTCCACTTTATTTATTTTTCCAGTTAAATTGGAGATGCCTATCAAAAAAGAGCTGGGCTGCAGCAGTCACTCAGGACCCGGAGCGCACACCCTGGAGCGCACACCAACCAGGCCAGTGGCCACTCAGAAGGTGACATTTGGATCACACGGTAACTCTGCTTTCCAACCGATCACGGCCAGCTGCAAAATTGTTCCTCAGGAGCAGCTCCCCAGCTCTGCTGATTCTCCGGGGAAATCCTTCCAACCCATAACAATGAGCTGCAAAATTGTGTCAGGTGGGCATATTCTAATATCAATGTTCCTAATGCTTTATCTAGGAAAATCTGAAATAATAAATCTGAGGCGTGGCTGATGTGAGAAAAAATGTTTTCAAAGAGTAATTGGATTATAATTGGAAAATGTGCAAGGGAGACAAACAAAACCTTGTTTTGACCCATCCATCAGTTTCGAAGGGAAATAGAGAAGAGATCCTGTATACGATTTACCAAAATGAGTAGATGAAAGGGAATACGGTAATTCTATCACATATTTTCCCTGCCTTTTTCCTCCACATGTCAGTGAGTCGCTTTGGACTTTCAGTAGCTTCCCCAGTGTTACTTTTAACATCCAATATCCTAGATATACATGCATATAGATAGACAAGGGCTGACTAGGAATAGTCAGCATGGTTTTGTACATGGGAGATAACACAAAGTGCTGGAGTAACTCAGCAGGACATGGGAGATTGTGTCTCACAAATCTGATTGAGTTTTTTGAAGATGTAACCAAAAAAGTTGATGAAGGCAGGGCTGTAAACGTTGTATAGATGTATATATGGATTTCAGCAAGGCATTTGACAAGGATCGGCATGGTAGGCTGCTCGGGAAGGTAAGTAGCTGATTGCATAGGAAATTGGCTTCATGGAAAGAAGCGGAGAGTGATGGTGGAAGATTGTTTTTTTGGACTGGAGGCCTGTGACTAGTGGTGTGTCTCAGGGTTAAAATGAGAACCGAATAATGAGGCCGATAATTTATGGTAAGAGAGTTTAGGTTTTATTATTATACATGTACTGGGGTAAGGTGAAAATCTTTGTTTTGCATGCTATCCAATATTATACATAAATACAATCAAGCCAGATTCAAGTTCAATAGCTCAAAGGTTATGAGGAAAAGGCAAGATAATGGGGTGAGAGGGACAGATCGATTAGCCATGATTGAATGGCAGAGCAGACTTGATGGGCTTATCTGCTCCTCTGACATCAACTTATAAAGGTCAAGCAAAGGGAAAAATACAGAGTGATAATATACTGTAGTTCTAACCATTGTAGCACACCAGTTCAAAAGAAAAAGTCCTATGTCCACATTGGGGTAGAGTTGAATCAAACATTCTCCCATCTTATGGATCGTTCAGAAGCCTGGTAACAGTGGGGTAGAAGCTGTTTCTGAGTTTGGTGGTGTGTGCTTTCAAGCTACTGTATCGTCTGTCCGACGGGAGCAAGGAGAAGAAGGAATGACCAACATGTTTCCTGAAGTTGATAACCAGCTCCTTCGTTTTGCTGACATTGAAGGTGATGTGGTCATCCTGACAAGTCTTTGATTATATTGGCTGCTTTTCGAGGCAGCGTGAAGTGTAGATGGAGTCAGTGGTGGGGAGTCTGATCCGTATCCTCGATTGGGCTATTTCCAATACTTTCTGTAATTTCTTGCGGTCTTGAGCAGAGCTGTTCCCAGACCCAACAGCATGCTTTCTGTGGTGCATCTGTAGACGTTTGTAAGAGTCAGTGAAAACATGCAAAATTTCCTCCGTATCCTGAGGAAGGAGAGGTATTGGTGTTGCTTCTTAGCTGTCACTTCGATGTGGTTGGTCCACAGTAGATCATTGGTAATATTTACAGAACTTGAAGCTCTCAACTATTTCCACGTCGGCACCACTGATGTTGATTGGGGCATGCAGACCATGTTTCCTGAAGTTGATAACTAGCTCCTTTGTCTTGCTGACATTGAAGGCGAGGTTGTTTTCCTGACATCATGTTACGACATTCTCTGTCTCCTTCCTATACTCTGTCTCGGGAATGATCCATTATGATTTTCATTGCTTTTGGATATTCAGATCATTTTAAAATCAGTTTAGTAACTGGCTAATCATTGCAACAACCATTTTTTGTCACATCTAGCTTCCACAAAGAGCAATATGACAATGAACTGGAGTTTGCTTTATGTGTGTTGATTTAATGTGAAAATATTTTCAAAGGCACTAATTAACCTTACCCTACTGTAGGATCTCCGATTTCAACGCCATGTCATTCTCCTTTACCACGCACACCAACCTCTACTCCTGTCCACATGAAGCAAGGATCATCTGTCTCTGTTATAACTAACCCCTACATTATAGTAGACAAGCCTGGACAAGTGATAGGAGTGCCAACGTCAAATACAGGTATGGACTATAACTAATCACATGCACCACTATTAGTGTGACGTATGTTTGACCTCATCCATCCACTGCTTCTACAGGGAATTCAAGTTAAGACAGGTTGAGTATATCGTCACATGTACAATACGGTGAGGTTCAGGTGTAATGAAAATCTTTCTTGGATCAGCATTACAGCTAAATAGACTGGGACAAACACATAAAACATAAATACACATGCATTTCTACAAGTCAGTAAAAATAAAAAATGCTGGGAGGAAAAAAAGACATTTGTGCAATACACATTTAGAAAAATAAACAAGTTAATGATAGTGCAAAAAGTGGTCTATAGTGTTCTATTGTCCAAGGTAGGATTAGGGTTGCATGGTTGGTTCAAGAACCTGACAGTTATTGGAAAGTGTTTCTGAAGCTGGTAGTGTGCGTCTTCAGGCTCCTATACCACCTGCCCGATGGCCTGAATGATGGGGATCCTTGATGATAGATACCACATTTTTGAGGCTGATGTGCCATGATGGATTGGGCTGAGTCCACAGCTCTGTACATCCTTTTGCGATCCTGTACATCCATTGAGAAAGAGGAAGGATTAACATTTTTAATTGATGTTCTTGCACCTAAAAGATCAATAGGCTGAAATCTTACCCTTGTCTCTTTCTACAACTGTTTGAACTCTGTGTTTTTCAAGTTCAGATTGATTTATATATCTCTTGTTTGAAGCAGGAAGTCCCACGGCCAAGCAGACAGGCATTTCACAAGGTACGCATTCACCCATCCCAAAAATCCATGGCAGCAGCTTCATTGCAACAGCTGTTAAGGTAAGGGTCTTTCTGATATGTTGAAAATGGCTTTGTTGAAGTGCCGGGTACATTTCACTAAATCCCATTCGGGATTGATTCTGTCAGCAACGAACAGTGACATTGTGGATTATGTGCCAAAAATCAGTGTTATCCTAGTCCGACATGTGCCTAAACTCGAAGAGATTTACTTTGTCCAGTCTCTGGCTGACGAGTAATTAATGAAGAAATACTGGTTGGAGACGCAAGAGACTGCAGATGCTGGAATGCCGAGCAAAGAAAACGCTTCTGGAGGAACTCAGCAGGTCAGGGACCATCTATGGAGGGAAATGGGCAGATGACAGGACGTGATCCGTCTGTAGAACTTTGCTGTCTTGACCTGAAATATGGAGCAACAGTTTCCCATCTCAGCTGCTGCCTGGCCCACTGAGGTCCCCAGCTCTTGGTTTTATTGTTCAAGAAATCCTGGTTACTTCATGAGTGGGAAAGTATGGTCCAGGCCAGTTCAGAAGTTGAAGTAATATTGAAACATATAATTAGAAACTGTTAACCTGTCATGAACAAGAAAACACAAATGTAAAATAAATGGAAAACAAAGCAGAGAAGAGGTTAGTTTTTTCAAAGTGTGGCTGTAATCTGTAATGCATCTTTTGAAAACATTGTGGAAATATCTTCATTGTAAATTTCAAAAAGAATTTGGATACATATTCAAACTTGTAGGTCTACAAGGGAAGACCGAAGGAGTTGGACAAAATGGACAGTCGCTTGAGGGGTTAGCTCAGGGACAATTGGCTTAATGTCTGCCTTCTACATTGCATAATTATTTGATTCTAACAACAAATTATAGTCATCTGTAATGATATCAAGTTGGAGACACAAGGAACATGGGATGCTGGAATCCTGTATGGACCACAAACTGCTGGAGTAACTCAGCGGGCCAGGCAGCATCTCCGGAGGACGTTATATCAATCTGGGCTAAATGCAAGTTAATTTGCAAGTTTGGAGAAGCCTTTATGCAACTCCACAGGTCTGGTAAACCTCTGATTGAATACAGTAAAACCAATAATTTCATATCTATTATTCTGTGGGTTCAGGATCCGGACTGTGGGCTGCATGTGTAGTAAGAGCCAGAGGTCAGGAATGCATGTAGATTTGCAGCTAGAGCCCGAGTCTGTCGTTCTTGTATATTTCCTGCTCCCTCTGAACACATTCAGTTTGCTAGAAAATTTATTATAATGTAAAATTTGTGGAAGAAAGATATCATTAAAGGAGTAATATACAATAGCCCGGAGAATTTGCTGCATGCTAGATTTTTATTGAACTGTCTTGGTTAACTACAGGAAATTGCTATATTTCATCAGAACAGGAGATTCGTTTCAGAAAGAAGGTGTTGTTCCAAGTAGTGAACCTGAGGTTATGTCAACACTGTAAACTTATGTAATATGTAAACAGGCATGAGCAAAAAAAACAGTTAGGATAAGAAAATTGCAAAGAAAGAATTTACATTAAAGCAGCATGCAGATTGTTCTGCTATTAAACAATAATTGCATTCCTAAGAAACCGTGTGCTATAGAAAATCTCATTATAAAGACGATTTTAGCTTAGTTTAGGGATACAGCTTGGAAACGGGCCCTTCAGCCTACCAACTCCATGCCGACCAACAATTCCCCCGTACACAAATTCTATCCTGCGCACTAGGGACAGTTTACAGAAACCGATTAACCTACAAACCTGCATGTCTTTGGAATGTGGGAGGAAACCAGATCATTTAAAGAAAATCCACACAGTCACAGGGAGAACGTACACACTCCGTACAGTCAGCATCCGTGGTCTGGATGGAACCTGGATCTTACCGCTGTAAGGGAGCAACTCTACCGCTGTCAGGGGGGCGTGCACGGATTAGGAGCTAGAGAGGTGTATTCCCAAAAACAAAGTACATTTTCCCGTAAAAGACTGTTTAAATCAAAGAGGATTGTTTTTCCGTGTGTTAATTTCCAAAGTAACTGTTATGTGGTTCTCTTGTTCCTGAGCAAAAGCGTGTTGTAACTAATTTGGCCTGCGTAATGCCAATAATGTTCCCTAGTGACAATATATTTCTAAAAATGTAAACATTCGGAATGTTGGTAATATGAAATAAAAACCCTAAATTCTGAAAAGATTCAGTTGGCCAGGCAGAGTTTGTCAGAGCAAAATTAAATTAATGACGGGTGGATTGTTTTTCATCTGAACTGGGAAGGTTGGGATGGAAGACGGGAGAGATTAAATGAAGAATTCATCGATAGTACATAAAATAATGTAAAAATTAATGTAGAAAATGGAACTGGGGAGGGAAGAAAGTGTTGAACTGCTGGAGACATAAATGAAGCAGAATCATTGGTAGATGAAAATTGTTGCAGATGTTTAAAAATAGAAAATACTGCAACTGTTTATTATCTGAAATTGCAGAACTGAATGAATTTGAGGTCCTGCAATGTGTCGCATTAGAAGACAAAGTGCTGTCCCCAGTTGGTTTGAGCCTCACTAAAACTGCGCAGAGCAGGAGTGAAAATCAGAAAACTGCAGACATTGGATATTAGTCACCTTAGAATCCATAGAACTAAAACAATAGCATTCCCTGAGGCACTGACTAAGAAGATGGTTTCTCGCAATTTAATTTTATTTCAGATTTATACTGTTTGTAGAGGCATAGAGTTATACAGCATGGATACAGTCCAACTCATCCATGCCGACCAAGATACTCCATCCAAGCTAGTTCCATTTGCCTGCCACTGGCCCATTCCTCTACACCTTTCCTATCCATATGCCTGTCAAAATATCTTTTGAATATCATTTTGTACCTGCCTGAACTACTTCACCTGGCAGCTAGTTCCATATACTCACCAACCCCTGTGTGAAGTAATTGCCCATCAGGTCCCTATTAAATCATACCCCTTTCACCTTAAACCTGTGCCAGGCTTTGTCCCACCCTCACCTCTTGTCCAGTTTTCTCCTCCCAACTCCATCAGTCTGAAGAAAGATCCCAATCTGAAATGTTGTCTTTCCATTCCCTTTACAGATGTTGCATGACACGCTGAGTTCCTCCAGCAGTTTTGTTTTTCTGCTCAAGGTTCCAGCATCTGCTGTTTCTTGTGTCTCTATTTGTTGCTCCACTGCAAAGATGCCTCCTTTCTCCAATGGGTATTCTATGAGACCCCCTCACACTGGTCCTCCTCTCCGATCCATTCTGCTCTTCAACCATGTTCTGACCCGGACTCGTCACTTGTATCCACCTATCCCTTGCCAGGCTTTGCCCCACTCCCACTTCTCGTTTCCAGCTTTCTTATTTTCTACTCAATCCAGGCCCGCGAGGCCTGGCAACATCCTCATACATTTTTGCTGTACTCTTTTCAGCTTAGTTCTGTATCTTTTCCTTCAATCTACCTATTGTACGGGTTTGGCTTGATTAAAGACATACAGCATGGACACAGGCCCTTCGGCCCAACTTCGATTATATTTATGTATAGTATTATCTTATTTGATTGAAACTAAAGATTTTCACTGTACCTCAGTACACATGACAATAATAAATCTAAACCTAATGTCATCTTTCATAAAGCAGGTTTGACCAAAACTGAACACAATACTCAAGTGCAGCCTCATCAGCTTGGAATGTTTATCTGACTATTGTGCACTGAGTGCGCATGAAAAGGGTGTGAACTAGTCAGTGCACAAAAGCTGTTTCTACCCCAAACAAACTGGACAATTTAAATGTCATAACCAGTATTGATAAATTTGGCATTAATTTAAATCCACTTTGGTTATTATAAGTGACAGAATATTTCAAATATTTAAATGCTGGGAACAAAATTTAAAACTAAGTCTGTTGACCAATATTACTACATGATAACATAAGTATATTTCATAAATAATTGGTTGGAATGTACTTAGAAACATCTGAGGGTGTGAAAATCATTTTGTACATTATCCTGTCGTCATTTCCAACCAAGTTTACAAACAAGTTTTCAGTCATGCATAGGTTAGTCACTGCATTTTCCACTACAAAAATACTAATTGGTTATGAACAGTTTCGGGTTATGAAATATGCTTTACATGCTTTAAGGATGAGGCACCGTAAGCTAATCAAGATTCCTTTCCAAAATGCAGCTTGGTGTCCTGGTCTGAAAATGCGTGCAGATTTTAGGCAAGAACAGAGTGAAGCTAGAGTATCCGTTCCCATGGAGCCAAATATCTTATCATAAACTCTCAGATACAAATTCTCCTCCAGATCTTTTAATCCCTAACACGATCTCCTGACTTCCTTGTTCCTTCCATTCTCATCTCATGTTATGTCTTCAGTGTGTCTCTGAATATTCCCTTTCTGACCAGAAAAGGATTCCGCTTCATCTCCTTATGTTCCCATCAGAATAAACCCAACATATCATGATATTGATTCATTATTGCATCAGCTTTGCCTCCACACACATTTCTTTGCCTACTGGCCCCAACCCTAAATATAATTCTTCAGAATTCCTAATCCACTTTGACGCCTTCCTCTATCCTCTTACCTTCGGTCGATTTTTTTCCAACACAATTTACCAGGATGATATTTACCATCTCTGTATTGCCATTACACTTACTTTGCCCCCCTTGATACTTGCAGAATTTCATTCACAATGGACTGTTCTTAACTTTGTCAATATGCTGGCTGACAAAGATGCTGCTTGTAGCCAGAATCCTCAAGCTCTAGGTGCAAGCACCACTCTGGGATATATTGGCTAGGATTTCCATGCCAGTGATGATGTTACATTTTTGGAGCGTGTAAGTGAGTTTAGAGATACAGCATGGAGGCAGGTCTTTGGCCCGCCAAGTCTGTGCCGATCAGCAATCACCCATATACTAGTTCTATCCTACATATATTGGGACAATTTTTTTTACAGAAGCCAATTAACCTACGAACCTGCATGTTTTTGGAATGTGGGAGGAAATCCACGCGGTCACAGGGAGAACGTAAAAACTCCGTACAAACTGCACCCTCTGTCAGGATTGAACCCGGGTCTCTGGCACTGTAAGGCAGCAACACTACTTCTGTGCCACTGTGCCGTTCGTGAAATAATTTTTTTACTCCCAAGGAACTCATGAGCTGTTGTTTGCAGCAGGTAGTGTTTAATCAAAGCCCAATGTATTTCATGCACAGTACATCGGATAAGACAAATAGTTGACTAACAACAAATTGTGGAATAATTAAACTAGATGAAATGTGTGATGCATAAAAGGATGTAATCAGTGACTTATAAACACCTGAATTTAGAAGGAGCCCACACATTAAAAGGTTAAAATAATTATATTCAGAGTAAAATTACCGAATTTTCAAGTAATGCTATCATTAGAATGATGGGCAAGCCTTATTCCAAGAGTTCTATTTGAGAGGAAATTCAGGCACTCCATTTAACAATAGAGACTGGCAACTTAAATAATCTAACACTCGCTTGGTACTTTGCTGAAATGGAGCCTAGATTATGTGCACATTGTCCTGACTCAGATATGTGACAGGCCAGTGCCAACGTAAGAGATGCTGAGGCTAGTTGTTATGCTCCAGCACTATCTGCAAATATTTATTTAACATAAGCTGGGACCTGTAAGCCTCTCTGAAGTTAACCTATTGATTATGTGAACTCGGGTATTGGTGAGTTTTGGAATTTTTAAATGCACTGTTCCATGGATATTACAATGGAATGGTGCACAGCTTTGTTGGGTAACTTCTATCGATACTGATGAGGATCTACTTTGTAAAGAGAGTGACACAGGAGAGTGATGAAGCTGGAATCTTGAAAACATTGCTGGAGGAACTTAGTAGGTCATGCAGCAGCTGAGGAAGGAGAGTACGTATGATGTTTTGGGTCCGGACACCCTTGCAGTCTGAATGTAGTAAGTAGGAGAAAACTGGAGAAGACAGGTGGGTGTGAGACATAGCCTGGCAAGTGCTAGGTAGATGCACATGAGGAGAGGTAGAGGGACGTGAATGGAAAGGGACAGGAGGAATGAGAAAGAGGAGTGATAAAAGGGGATTTGGGGATGGGACATGAGTGTATGAAAGGAGCAAGTTGACAGGTGGAGTGGTGATTGGAAGATAGTAGGAAAAATGGAAGCATACCATGGAATACAGGAAAGAAAGCAGGTGGTAGAGGGAATATAACTGAAGTTGGAGAGTTCAGTTTTCATAATGTTGGGTTGTAAGCTAACCAAGCAGAATATGAGGTGCTGTTCCTCCAGTTTGTGTAAAGCCTCACTCTGGCAATGAAGGATGCCAAGTACAGAAAAGTCAGTATGGGAATGGGATGGGGAGTTAAAATAGTCGGTAACTGGGAGAGCCTTGGCGAACAGTGTTCAAGTGTTCAGCTAAATGGTAGCCTGGTCTATGCTTGGTTTCGCTTATGTAAAGGAGGCCTGCAATGAATGCAGTGGATCTACTTTTTTAATGTTAGAATTATGTTTTGCTTGAGAACAGGTAGCCATTTAAACATTTCTGTCTTTCTTGCATCAACTTTTATCTGCTAAGACAACGCCAGAGTATCTTTTCTTCACTGATATCAAATGAAACGCTTCCATTTATATCTAAGGAAATGCATACCCTTTTGACTGGGTGCTTCAGGTAGAAGATAGATTGCTTCCATATAATAGGACTAGAGACTAATGTCCGTGACCTCTAGGGAAAATAGTACAAGCACATTTCCCCCAAATATAACCACACTGTGAGGAAAGGTGACCAACCATCCTCAATACAAGTGCCCTGCAAGGATGTGTTCTCATCCCCTTACTACATTCAGGATTGCTTGGCCTAGTTCTGCTCCAGCTTCATTTACAGGTTTGCAGGAGACACCACTGTAATAGGCTGAATCTTGATGACAAGATGGACTACAAGGAAGGAGATAGAGAGCGAAGTAATGTGGCAAGACAATAACTTCTCATTCATTGTCAGTTATTGTCTGAAGCTAGTTATTGACTTCAGGAAATGGGGTATTGTTAATACCCCTGTCAGTCTCAATGGTCCCAAAATGGAGATGGACGAGCACTTCAGTTCCTTGGTATGAATATCACCAACAACTTGTCTTGAGCCAGCCACTTTGAAGCTATAGCCAAGAAAGCACACCAATGTTTCTACTTCCTCAGAAGTCGAAAGAGGTTTGGCAGGTCTCCAATGATTCTTACCAACTTCTACAATTACACCATAGAGAATACACTATTGAGATGCATCACAGCCTGGTTTGCACAAGATCACAAGAAATTGTAGAGAGTTGGGGATGTAGCCCAGTCCATCACACAATGCAGCCTCCACATCCGCTCTCCCCCATCGACTCCATCTACACTTCATGCTGCCTCGGGAAAGTAGCCAACATAATCAAGGACTATTTCCACTCCAACCATTCTCTATTCTCCCCACTCCCAATTGGTGGACGATAGAAAGGCTTGAAAGTACATATCACCAGATTCAGGAACAGCTTTATTCCTGTAGTTAGATGTAGTTGCGATCTTCAAATTTATCTCATTGTGGCTCTTGCACTTAAAAAAAATAATTGCACTTTCCCTGTAACTGTAATGATGTAATATTATGTTCTGCACTCTGGTATTTTTCTCTTTGCATTACCTGTAGTACCTGTCTGTTGTTTGATTTGACTGGACAGACTACAAACAGTTTTTCACTTTAGCAAGATACACGTGACAAAGCAAATGCCATGATTGTACTCCTGTATAGCATGATTCGACTGGATAGCATGCAAACAAAGTTTTTCACTTTATCGCGGTCCATGGCAATAACAAACCAACACAAATATCAGACATAATGAACTGCAGATGCTGGAATCTTATGTGGAACACAAAGTACTGGAGTAAAGTGGGTCAGGCAGCATCTCTGGAGGATATAGATAGACAATGTGACCCCTCAGTCTGAAGTCGATCCAAAACATTGCCTATCCATGTCCTCTAGTGATGCAGCCTACCCACTGAGTTACTCCAGCACTTTGTGTTCCATGTAACACTAATAACATTCCTTCATATTTTCCACATTAACAGGCTCATAATTGATGTAATCATTTACTCAGTAATCCCTGTTTACACTGAAAGATATGAGTCAATAGTCTCTACATTTTCTATTTAAAGAACTGATTTGTTATTACATTTTCTTTGACAATTCTCTGTCATTTGAATATCTCAAGATAAATAAATATAGAAGGCATTATCAATGGGTGATGGAGTATATCCAAAGATAGACACAAAATGCTGGTGTCTATCTTTGTGGGTCAGGCAGCATCTCTGGAGAAAAGGAATAGGTGATGTTTTGAGTCGAGACCCTTCATCAGACTGAGAGTCAGGGAAGGGAAAACTAGGGATATGAGAAGGTACAGAACAAAGTAGAGCCTGGATTGATGACTCCGGAAAGGTGGAGCCCACAACGGTCCATTGTTGCTGGGAACATAGAAACATAGAAACATAGAAATCAGGTGCAGGAGCAGGCCGTTCGGCCCTTCGAGCCTGCACCGCCATTCAATATGATCATGGCTGATCATCCAACTCAGTATCCTGTACCTGCCTTCTCTCCATACCCCCCTATCCCTTCAGCCACAAGGGCCACATCCAATTCCCTCTTAAATATAGCCAAGAAACTGGCCTCAACTACCTTCTGTGGCAGAGAATTCCACAGATTCACCACTCTCTGTGTGGAAAACGATTTTCTCATCTCGGTCCTAAAAGACTTCCCCCTTATCCTTAAACTGTGACCCCTTGTCCTGGACTTCCCCAACATCGGGAACAATTTTCCTGCATCTAGCCTGTCCAACCCCTTAAGAATTTTTAAAGTCTCTATGAGATCACCCCTCAATCTTCTAAATTCCAGCGAGTACAAGCCGAGTCTATCCAGTCTTTCTTCATATAGAAGTCGTGCCATCCCAGGAATCAGTCTGGTGAACCTTCTCTGTACTCCCTCTATGGCAAGAATGTCTTTCCTCAGATTAGGAGACCAAAACTGTATGCAATACTCCAGGTGTGTGGTCTCACCAAGACCCTGTACAACTGCAGTAGAACCTCCCTGCTCTTGTACTCAAATCCTTTTGCTATGAATGCCAACATACCATTCGCTTTCTTCACAGCCTGCTGCACCTGCATGCCTACTTTCAATGACTGGTGTACCATGACACCCAGGTCTCGCTGCATCTCCCCTTTTCCTAATCGGTCACCATTCAAATAATAGTCTACCTTCCTGTTTTTGCCACCAAAGTGGATAACCTCACATTTATCCACATTATACTGCATCTGCCATGCATTTGCCCACTCACCCAGTCTATCCAAGTCATCCTGCAGCCTCCTCACAGCTAACACTGCCCCCCAGCTTCGTGTCATCCGCAAACTTCGAGATGTTGCATTTAATTCCCTCGTCCAAATCATTAATGTTTTAATGACGAGGTAATAATGGTGAAATTAGCAAAAGGACTTGGGTGGGGGACGGAGAGAGAGGGAATGCAAGGATTACTTAAAGTTAGAAAAGTCAATATTCATGCCACTTCACTGCCCAAGCGATATATGAGATGCTGTTCTTCCAATTTGCATGTGAGCTTTGTGAAGTATATCCGAACATTAACTCTAAATGAGTGTTAATCTAGGAGCCCCACAAGTCACCCAGTAATTCCTTCCAATCAGTAGCCTGCATTATTGATTGAAAATCAAATTCAGATCCCTCACACAGTGGACCTTAGTCAGAGATTAGTTGTTTGCCTCAGCATTATTCAGGGATAACTCCTTTATGGTGCCAAAAGCAATATTTATGAAAGCTCTTGATAACTTTCAATATTGACTTTATTCCTGAAAATTGCTGGACATACCAGCTGCGGACAACAGGAAATTTGGAAGACTATAAAACATAATTGGTAGACAGGATTATGGTGAATCCCTGGGACATTTTACAACTAACAAGAAGAAACCAGGGAAAGTTTAGGGCTTCTAATGGACCATAGAGGGAACCTGTGCATGGAGCTGGTTGATGAGTTAAGTGAATACTTGTGTTTCTATTTACTGAGGAAAAGAATGTGTTACAGGGAGATATTCCTGAACATTAGCATTACAAAGTTGCTGAATGTGTTGAGTTGCAGAAAGGTGGAGAAATCCCCAGAGCTGCTATGTGAGTGAGGAAAGAGATTACTAGCACCTTAACAATTACGTTTGCATCTTGGTCAGCCATGGATAAAGGATCAGATGACTGAAATATAACAATCTTTAAGATCAGTAGGAATAAGCCAATGAGTCCGATGATTGTGGTAGGTAAACTTTAATAAGATAACTTTAATCCTGCATGATCAGCTCGCCCAGAGATTCGACCCCATGGGATCCAGGGCCAGGTAAATGGGATTCATAATTGTTTGAGTAATAGGCAGAGGATGTGATGGAGATTGGCTTTTTTGATTGAAAGTCTATGACTTATGGTGTAGCACAAGGATCATTGCTGGGACCCTTGATATTTGTGATATACATTAATGACTTGGATTTGAATGGATGTGATACATAAGTTGGTAGATGATACAAAAATTCATGGTATCATAGAAAATGAAGAAGGTTGTGTAAGGTTACAGCACAATACAGAGCGGCTGGAAACTTGCGCCGAGAAAATAAGGGAAGGACATAGACAGTAAATGGTAGGGTCTTAGGGAATATTGATGAACAGAGAGACCTTGCGGTTCATATCCATAGGTCCCTGAAGATGGTAGCACTGGTGGAGGATAAGATAGTGAAGAGAGCGTTTAGGATTCTTGCCATGGTATGGAATACAAGAACTTGTATGTTACGTTATAGCTTTATATTAAAAAGAAGCAAAGTGCTGGAGTAATTCAGGCATCATCTCTGGAGAACATAGAGAGGCGACGTTTCAGTTGGGGCCCTTCTTCAGTCTGCCGTTTTTTCGCCAGGACGTTGCCTGGATTGTAGCGTTACAGTGATAAGGAGAGAACCGATGGGCTGGATTTGTTTCCCTTGGAATGGAGAAGGCTAAGGGGGTGACGTGATGGATGTACATAAAATCATGAGGGGGCTAGGTATGGTCGGATAGGATCTTTATCACATGGTATGGGATATCTAACTTGCGAGGGCATATGTTTAAGGTGAGAGGTTTACATCACCTGAAGAAATGGAGGAGGCAGATACTCTCACAATATGCAAAGATGAAAGGCCCGTTTTTGTGTTGTATGTTATTTTTTATGATACCTTTTATTAGGGAAAATATCTAAATAATATGACAGAAATGGATGAAATGCTCAAGAGACAAAAAACTGGGACGAGTGTGGGAAGTTTTTTGGTCAGGTTTTTAAGGGATACGAGCGAGGCGTTGGCGAGATTTTACAAGGGGATCTGCAACTTTGTGCTTGTTATGACCACTGCTGGGGTATGTGGACATGGTGACAGCATGGAGCATGTACAAAGCTAGAACCAAGACATGTTGAGTGATGAGGTAGCAAGGGGCAAGGCTTGGGGCAGGATTTTAATTTGAAGGTGTAACGGGGCCATTATCATAAGCTATCAAGCATATGAATTTCGATTGAAAGGAAGGGATCACAGTAGCTGGCTTTTTGATGGCCTGAAGTTTACAGGTGTTCCATGATGTGAGCTTGTTCAAGCAAATTGAAAGAGTTGAAACTGGAGATGACAAAGGCATTGCATAAACGTATTTCTGTTGCAGTTGGTACAGCCAATATTTTTATGGAAACAAAGAAATTCAACACTCCGCTTGGAAGTTTATTGTCCCGATGCATTGATGTATATGCATGATTACTTGATGCATACATTGCAGTTCAAAGCAAATTATTTCCTTATATTTAATTGGAATAAAATCAAAGTGTGACAGTTGTCAATTTGATGAAGATGACATTATAAAATAATTCCAATCTGTATACTGTTTTAATTTTAGTGTTCTACAGATCAGGCATCTGTGGAGATAACAAGAGATTGATCTGAAATAATATCCCTATTTTCCCCCCCTTTCCCCCCCTTTCCCCCCCCCCCCCCCCCCCCCCACCCCACCACACTGCCCCCATCTCCACCACCTCCATCACCCAGTGGTGTCTGACCGGCTGAGTATTTTCTGGCTTTCATTTCAAACTTCTAATTTATTTGCTGTTAGTTTACCTTAGGAACAGCAATAATTGTCACTGCCATCAATTTTCCTTCCCTTACATTGAATGTCCGTTGTTACTTCTCATGAGCCTGAGGCCTGTTTCCCAAGGTCAATGAAAGCAACACATTTGTTGCGGGTTTGAACATAAATTTGATATATCTATCTGCAAGCACTGGACAAGCTCTTACTGCAGTGTAGCTGACAAAAGAAACTGCAGATGCTGGAAGCTTGATCAAAACACAAAGTGCAAGAGAAATTTTAACAGGTCAGGCAGCATCTCTGGAGGGAATAGACAGGTGACATTTTGGGTCAGGGCTCTTCTTCAGACTTCTTGTAGTGTGACTCAACTTCTTTTCCTTTAATAAATCTGGGTAAAGGATCAGGTATTCCCAGTGAGAGGTCTGTAGACTGAATCTGCATTTTTTTTTAGCAGGAAGATGCACTTTTTGCAGCTATGCCCCCATTGTGCCCCATTGGATGTCATCCCAAGGTACAGAGCCCTAAACCTGTGACCGGGGGTCTTGGTGCCTTCACCAAGGTAAGAGTTGGAATCCTCTGCTTTCATTGACTTTTCACTGGGTCCTATAATTTAAAATCCTGCCTTTGGTTTTGCAGCTCTTGTTAATGTTGATATTACACAGGTTACAATTAGTATTGGCCCAGGTTGATCTATCAGAAGACTTCATTGTGTGTATAGCCTAGCAACCAAATGAGAATAAGGAAATTAAAAAAATATATTTATAATTTTGAAATGCAAGAAAATAAATCAGGAGAAAATACTCATGGATTCAGACCAGTAATCTGAATATAGATTTTTTTTAAACCAAAGCTGGTTTCCAAATATATACTGATTTAAAATTTGGGTGGCATGATGATGTATAGGATTGTTTTCACCCCAAATAATAGTAACAGTACCAAGTCATGAATATGGGCCTGGTGTGTTATGCTTGACCATTATTCCTGGCAGTCATGCTACTGTGCTGGAGTGTTTGTTTGGGGCGGTAGCTTGTTCTGCGGCTGCGAAAAGTGCTATATAAATGAAAATATTTCTATCTTTACCCTCTGCAATGTTGTCCTTGAATTGCTATTGGGGCCTCTTCTTTACAAATATTTTTACAACTCCTCACCTTCAAGGACACTTGGAGCAGTGTGCTCCATGGCATCCTGAAAGCAGGGTGTTTCTGAAATAGACATTGGACAACCTCTAACAATCTGCAGTGTAGGTTGGCTCTGAGTATCACGGGCTCCAGGCGGAAGTTGGACAAATTAAGTTCATGTATAGCTTGGCAAAGACCTCATTGGATGGTGGGACATACTACAGCTTTGAGGGATAGAATGGTCTTCTTTTGTTCATCTTTCTCAGGTGCTGTGAGCAAAGAGACCAATTGCAATCTCTAGTTCCCACATTTTGTACATAAATCTTTCCTAGGTTAGGTGGTGTGTAGTCATCTATGAGGTTGGAATTTTGATATTAATTCCATGCCAAATGCTTACATTCTTAAACGCCTCCCTCTCTTTTAGGCAGGAGTCCCCCAGTTCCCCCTGATTAAGATTGAGAGTGTAGGATTTATGCATCAAGGACAAAGAAATTGGATAGAAAGAGACTGCTCCAATTTTCTTTAGTTATTGACACTAGGATGAATATTAACACAGCATTTACTCAAGAAAATGAACTCTGTCATAGGAGCTTACAAGTATTCCCTTGTTTTGCGATGCCCTTGCCTATACCCTTGTATGCGATTGTCATCAGCTTTACACTGCTGTATAGAAGCATAATGAAACAATGGACCCATTCATGCAAACTTTATTGTGATTAACTGGCTACATACCTGAATAATATCCTTTTATAATTGACCTCCTTGAAGAATGGATTGTTTGAGCTGAGAGATGAATTTCTTTGGTGTAATAGAAACTTATTTTTTGCTTTTAACTCCACACAGTTGACTAAAGAGAGAATGTAAATATCATTTGTATGCTATTCTACCGGAAAGATGGCTCTTCTGAAGCTGTAGAGGGCTGGAAGTGTTCCTGACGGTGTGATCACCTGTCATTCTTGTGTTTGCTGGTCAACATTTAGTTTTCTCATAATCATCTTGTTCTTATATGTCTCCAAGGTTCCTATCATAGTCAGTCCACTAAGGCACTTTTTTTGTAAACAAATGGAATTCTATTACTAAACCTTGCCACATCTTTGTCCTACTTTAAATTGTTTATTTGGATCCACTGTTTATTCAACTCTTGTGGGACTTACTGTAGCGGCAGATTTTTATATCGTTCAAGAGATTACTCCCTCTAGCCGCTAAGTGGACTACATGGTTAAGGGGAATGTCGTTATACGCATGCGAGCTCTCCGTCGGGGACCTTCAGCTTCTTCACAGATAAATCTTCATAACACAGTCTTTTGATTAATAAATTCTTTCTTTATTGTTGATGAAAAACAATAGGTCATGCATCCAAACGTCTTCCGACTCGTACACTATAATCTTCATCGAACTCCAGCTTATTGCATTAAAAATTACAAAACTCCTCGTGTCTCCGTTACACTTTGCATGGTCAAAGAGTATGCTTTCCCCATGCTGGTTCAAAACTAAACTAAAAACTAAGCTTCTGCGCAAGAAACTTGGCTCCAAACACGCCCTAAAATACGTCATAAATCCCACCCATAAATCCCACCAATATAACGAGCAGTCTAAAATTTAAAGACACATGCCATCATCAGTGACACACAAAACAAGCCAAATGGCCACTACAGTTATCTCATTTTGTCCTAAAATGTTCCTGCAGCCTACTACCACGTAAAGCTTGTTGGTGCTGTTTATGGGAATGCAGTAGTTTCAGAGAGTGAGTTGCTTTTTTGATCTCATAGGATCACATGGTTGGTGAATAGGATTCCAATGATGCTTTTGTCCAGATGGATTGTAGAGGTGCATTCATGATATATGGGGTGCGTTGATGTTTGGGCTGATAAGTTAGCCAGGGCACTGCAGTAATGTCATGGTAAAATAAAAATCAGGGAATATTCAACATGCTGAACAGCTATTTTTTAAAGAGGGACAACCAATTCACATTTAATTGCTCATGCTTTACTTGTAACATGGCAGCAAGTGTCCTCATTAGTAGAGCATTGCATCTTCAGCAAACCTGATAACCTTAGCAGCTGTTCTAACAGTGGCATTGGAAAAGAGGAGCGATGCCCTAGTTGATAGCATGTCCACAACCTGAAATTAATTCATTATGCTTTAATTTTTTTATCCTTTTTTCTACTTCACCGCAAACTTGCACTGAATATTGAAATACAGAAACTGGTCACACATTTTGTGTCTGTCTTTGGTTTAAACCAGCATCTGCAGTTCCTCACTACACACATGATACAGTGCCCTACATAATGTTTGGGACAAAGACCCATCATTTATTTATTTGCCTCTGTACTCCACAATTTGAGATTTGCAATAGAAATAATCACATGTGGTTAAAGTGCACATTGTCAGATTTTAATAAAGGCCATTTATATACATTTTGGTTTCACCATGTAGCAAATACAGCAGTGTTTATACACAGACCCCCATTTCAGCGCGCCATAATGTCACAGCAATGTCATGTAAATGAAAGTAGTCATGTTTAGTATTTTGTTACTTATCCTTTGTATGCAATGACTGCTTGAAGTCTGCGATTCATGGACATCACCAGTTGCTGGGTGTCTTCTCCCTTGATGCTCAGCCAGGCCTGTATTGCAGCCATCTTTAGCTTATGTTTGTTTTGGGGGCTAGTCCCCTTCAATTTTCTCTTCAGCATATAAAAGGCATGCCTTTTCCTTCTCTCCTCCACACTTTGATCTTGCCATCACTCTGATATAAGTTAATCTTCGTCTCATCTATCCACAAGATCTTTTTCCAGAACTGTTGTTGCTCTTTTAAGTACTTCTTGGCAAACTGTAACCTGGACATCCTATTTTTGTGGCTAACCAGTGGTTTGCATCTTGCAGTGTAGCCTCCCCCTTTTAAAGGACTTACCATACACTGTGCTTCAGCTGTCTTTTTACAGCGCTAACCTTCCTGTTCATCGCGGTGTGTGTCTATATCACCTTGGCTTTGCACCGTGTGAGTTTTTTACACCGGGCAAGCGGGGGGAGCGCTGTCTAAAAAAATCACGTGGGCTGGTGAAGGAAGTGATGTGTGTGTGTTCCAGTCTGACATTCGCCGTACCAGTTCCCAGTTTTTCAGGCAACTGCCGGCAACTTGACAGTCGCGGCAGTCTGCTGAAAAATCGCCGAAGTGGGACAGGCCCATTAGATTGCATATTGGGTTTCTCTCTATCTCACTGTAGCCTTGATAACTTGATAAGATCAATAACCCCCCCCCCCCCCCCCCCAAGAGAAATATGGAGCAGTACGTTCATATGTCCAGTGATTCCTCTGATGCTATAGTGGGAGATAACTGATTTAACACCCTGGTAGCAGGTTCCCATGAATGCATCCGAGCAACGATGGGTATCCCTGCCCTTACAGAGGAAATCTGGCACTCCGAGGGTTAATTTTCATGTTTATATTGTGAAAACAAGTTGGAATTAAAGCCATGTGGACGATTGTAAAGCTGCAAGTATGAGAGCTCCACCTTCGGTTGGTGTCTAGTAGTGGAGTTTGGAAAGCCTAGCTCATAAACAGCGTTGTAATTTATTGTTATTGGTAACTAACGTTACGTCGGTAACATATCATTACCTTGTCTATACTTGTTTATGTTTTGTTTCTCTGGAAAGTTCTTTTCAATGAAAGCGTTTTATCTTCTCATGCTCGCTTTGAATTTGTGGGCAATCTATCTGGTACATATATATAATTAAATTCATCCAGCAACTGACTTCAAATTTTGACTACATCAAAGTCTAGATTTTTTCTTTTATATATCCATAGGTTAAGTGTATTATCATGTTTCCTTAGAATGTTAGTTTTACCATCCTCCTGTGCAAGAAACCTGCATCATTTATTTATTGTTATCTTGATACTTATTCCTGATTCAATACTTCATAATTGGTTTCATGCTACCAACTAGCTTGCATTGCATTGTTTATTCACAGTGGTGTTCAAAATTCATATTATTTAATATATCATGTATTCCTTAAATAAAACTTTGACACCACTTGGTTCTTCAGAGGACTTCAATGATTCACTTCTGATACCATAGTTTTCCAGATCTAAGTTTGCTGCTTCCTTTCCACTTGAACCAAACATAATATGACCCAGAAGGTACATTATAGCTCCATTTATAATCTAATTATATTACGTTCATCCAATCTATCTAGAGTTTTCTATTGGTATGGTTGTAATGTTATAATCCCTTTCTTTTAACTTGTCTGGCCTCACTGTTGCATACCAAGCCAAAATTAGCAGCAGTAGGCAGTTTTTGAATGTTTTGTTCTGTTTTCTAAAGTAAAACTTTGGACCCTATTTCTCACATGACCTCGCTATTACCCAGATTGTGAACACCTCATCCAAGCCTCCCTCTAAACTGCGCTCACAACAAAATGCCACTCTACCCGGGTGCCCTGTTTATTTGGAATCAAACTTATCAGTGAGAGTTGGGAAATACCACTCAGGGCCTGATGACAAAGGCATGATTTAGGTGCTGCCCAGAACTGGAAACCATGGCAGATTCTATTCCTGAGCACCAAGCCAGACTTGTCATGCTTCTTCAATGATCACAACTTGCATTATCTAACTTGTCACATGCTAACGTCTAACGTCAGGACTTGGGCATTCATGATTCATCACCAATCCATCTTATTCAACTGAAGCAATGGATATAATTCAGGTATGCGGGTGATTGGCTCCAGCCTCAAAGCAGAAAGGTCCTTGTATAATTACCATAATATTGCAGGTCCATATCTTGTATTCCAACCTTGGGTGCATAGGCTTCTTGAATGTGCAGCCTCTGTTGTAGAGGTGACAAAGAGAGTTTCTACTGAGTAATGGCAGAGATTTTTTTTAATTGTATTTTTTTTGTTTTGGTGAAACAATGAGTGATCATTGATTATGATTTAACAATGTGAAAAGAGGGGTGTGTATCATTATGTTTTTATATTAATACGTACACTGCTATTATAGCTAAAGGGTAATCCAATGATTATGACACAATTGCGTAGCTAGTGGAGTTGCTGCCTCATAGAGCCAGACAATCATTCCATCCTGCCCTTGGGTGTTCTCGAGTGGAGTCTGCATGTTCTTTCCTCCAGGTGCTTCGCTTTCCTCCTACATTCCAAAAATGTGCGAGTAGGTAAATTAATTGGCTATAAGTATAGATTGGCCTTTATGTGTGGGTGAATGGTATACACTGGGGTGGAGTTGGGGAGAATAAAAATGAGATTTATATCGGATCAGTGTGGATTAGATGGACCGAGTAGTCTGTTTCTCTGCTGTATGTCTCTAAGAAATTGATCACACACAGTCACAGGAAATTTTATTTTCCTAATCTGTGATGAGAGGGGGGAATTTATTGTTTCAATTTTGTTCATTTCCAATTTGCCGCTTTTTGGTCAGTTCTTCTGTTCTGAGGTTCATGAAACCAATGTGGAACCGCGGGCTTTTTCATCAGGTGGTAGATCTGTGCTCTCCTAGAGCAAGAACTCATCACTCTCATCCCAATCTCAATGATGCATCTCCACGTTGAGCATTCATTTACCAGATATTGTGGAATATTTCATTTCTTCGAGGAGGCTTTGGATGGCACTACAGTGCAGCTCCAGAGACCTGATTCAATCTTTAAATACTTTACCTTCTCCCACTTGTTTATTGCTAGATACTGAGCTGGGAAAAGAATATCAGGTTTTAGAGTCTGGTAAGGGGCATTTGGTTATTGTGGCCTGCCCGACATGGTTACTGGGTGTAACAAGGGCCTCAACGCTATGAATATTGGCCTAGGTCAGGAATCAAGACATTGGATTTGCTTGAAGATAGACACAAAAAGCTGGAATACTTACCCTTCTGGTGAATTTGGAGAACTTTGCAGAGATTGTATTGGTGCTATTTTCCTAGGCAGCTGCTGTAGGTAATCCAGGACTCAGAAGCATACACAAGAATAGGGATTATTGCCCAGGCCAACATGAGTTGTGTGCCACGTCTGAAGTCTAATCTTCAAATGTCCAAGGACTATGTTTGTGGATTTCTTCAAAGATGCCTGACTTTGCTGAGAGGTGGCTCACCAGATATGGGAAGTAATTTGAGTTTTACAGAGTCTCATCTTGAAAATGTATCGCTGGAACAAAAGGGTCGGGTTGGTAGCGGATGTTTGTCTTGAGAATATTGAATGTGAGACCCATGCATCACATACTCTCATTAACCAAATAATAATGTCATTGAATCATACAACATAGATGTGGGCCTCATGGCCCACCATATGTGTGCCTCATGGCCCACCATATGTGTGCTGACCATCAAGAACCTATATATACTAATCCAATTTACCAGATCCAAAATGTCACTTAGACGCTCTGCAGAGATGCTGCCTGGCCCGCTGATTCACTCCAGCACTTTGTGTTCATTTACCGGAACTTGGTCAGCACCCTACTTTGCCGTGGTGATTCAGCAGCTTGTCCAGATGTTTTTTTAATGTTATTGAGAGTCCATGTCTCCACCACCTTCTCAGGCAATGTGATTCAAATTGCAACCACCTCTGCGTTTAAAAAAAAAAATCCTTCCTTTGATTGTTCTATGGTAGAAAATCCTGACCTTAAACCTATGCCTTCTTTCATGGGAATTACTATTGATTACTTTTTTTCTCCTCATACTATCTACCCTGTTCTAGAATATCTTGGAGCTCAGACTCCGAGACTGTGCAGATGCACACCACAGCTCAGCCACTGAGGTTTGATCTCCATTGTTCCAAATTGTATTTGGCATAAATTTTGAAGATTAGCTCAATTTCCGGGGAAAAGGTGTTAGAGGTAAGGTGCAACATTCCGGCAAAAGAGATTGAGAGAAATATTGCCGCTGCCTTGGTTTGATAGTGGACTTCACTGAGGACAGTTATGTTGTAGACCCATTGGTTAATATCATGGCTTCAGAGGTAAGATTGAGATGAATGTCTGGGACCAGTCATATTTGAGTCACAGTTTTCACAGGTACTGGAGTCAAAAAGGCTTTGGTTAAGCTGGAACAAGCCTTATTTTGTGGTGAAGATAATGTCCACAATGCCTCTGAACGAATGGCATCCACATATCCATGACATACACATCTTCTCCAGAATTATAAAAGTCATCTATGACCCCAAATATCGACAGTTCCTTTCCCCTCAAAGATGCTGCTTGACCCATTGAATTATTCCATTAGATAATTTATTGCTTTTTTAGCACCATCAATTTCAACTAACTTTTTTCCCTTTGAAATAAAATCTTTTGAAAATCGAAGCAGCTTCACCCACAGCCTTGCCTTCATGCTAAGGTTTTTGACCTAAAGATACAAAGTGGTGGAGTAACTCAGCGGGTCAGGCAGCATCTCTGGAAAATATGGATAGGTGACCATTTGGGTCGGGATCCTTCTTCAGACTGTGGGACCTACAGTATGAAGATGGGTCCTGACCCGAAATGTTACCTGTCCGTGTTCTCTAGAGATGCCGTCTGACTCGCTGAGTTATTCCAGCACATTGTGTCTTTTTTTTGGGTACCAGCATCTGCAGTTCCTGTGTCTCCAAGTTTTTAGACCATAATACACAGAAGCAGAATTAGGTAATTGATGCAAATATTGGATTTTAAAAAAAATCTTCCATTTGCTTGTTTCCTGTTATTGTTTCTAGTCTTGTCTAACTATCTTGCTCCATACTCTCTTTTTTTAATATATCATAAAGGCTCCAGTTTCTTTTGTTATTACTTGCCAGATTTTGCTCATTGGCAATTTTCTGCCACTCAACGAGCTTTTTATAGTTTTTCGTGACTAGTTTCCAAAACAAATTTTTGAGTGGTCTACCACTAGTTTTTGCTACTTTCTATACTTGAGCTTTTGTTTTAATACTTTCCTGGATCTTCTTTGTTAACCACATAAGGTTCATCTTTCTGTTTGATTTCCTCTTTCTAAATAGGATACATTTCTGCAGAGCGTTAAGAATTAGCTGTACTGCACATGTATAGCTAATTTCCTTTCGCCATTTTCCCTGTCCACTGTTGCTCTGTGTGAAGTTTGGGGATACTGCTTTCTGGACCAGTGCTATTCAGCCGAAAGATATATCTGACATTCTATCATGTTGTGATTGCTATTTCTCAGGCTCCTTAACTGAACAATTTCTCATTGAGCGTACTTATTACATGAGACCAGATGTAAAATGGCCATTTTTTTTTTCTCTTTGGCCAATAAGCTGATTAGTATTTACCACTAGAGTTGTGGGAGTTGAGTCGTGACTGGCATAAATTGGTCAGTAGCTTAAATTACTTACTGCGTATTATGCCTCCTGGCATGTAGGGCAGCAACGAAGGTCCTCCACTCAGTAGTGTTGATTCCTTCAGTTGCTGTTTCTGTAACACATTTGTTTTACGAGATAGGGTTGTTATCCCTGTGTTCAACCTCCAACCTGGAGGACCAGTGGATTGCTCTTCGCCTCGCCTCTACCCTTCGACCTGTCCAGCATGGGAGACCCTAACAGGAGACTAATCTCCCGTTGGCATAGCTCTCGGGGTCACTGAGACACACAAGCTCCCCGACCACGACAAGGTTGCAATCCAGCGGGGAGAGTAGCTTAAATGTTTAGGGATAATTACTGATACTTTAACAATATGAAGGCTAGGGGCTACTTTGGCCAAAAACTAATAAACTAGCAAAGCTTGCAAGCCTCATTGGAAGTTTATTTCAACAGTGAAAATATTTGCCTTGTTTTCTCTTGCTGTGGCATGTTGGAGTATATTTCATAAATATCTTGTCCTTCCTAGGTTATCATCAAACAAGAACAAGGAGAAGTAGTGGCACAGCAGTCAGGGGTCTCATCTGGGCCCACACAGCAGGCTGTGCAGCAGTTTGTGACTGTGAAAGGAGGCCAGGTAATTGCTGTCTCCCCACAAAAGCACAGCAGCAGCATTGGAGCAGGAGCCACTCAGACTAAGGTACGTTCTTGAAGACAGTGGAGCGGTAATGAGCTGACTGTCAAGTAACGCTTGACGGGCATGATGAGAATAAAGTTAAACACCGGGCTATCTAACTGAGGGTCGGCACTCTTGGGAATGCCAAATCACCCGTGCTGACATGTTGTTTTAGTCATCACATGCTGAGCTTGGAATATTATTTTGTTCCAGACAATAGGCAGCTGTAAATGAGAACAATTATAAAACAGTGATATCAACACTTATCTGAATAAATATACGTCCTTTAGACCTTTTTTTTCTGAGGTTCACCCCACCAATTTCATAAATTGTTCTATTGGAGTTGATCTCCATTTGTAGCCTTTTCAAAGCAAGATTGTAAGTAGGAGGGTTTAGTAATGGTCAGGAATATTTTTGATAGGTGATTTGATTGTGAACACATTTCAATTGTGATCAAATGCACCCTACACATTTCTTCAGATTAGAAACATATCCAACACACTCAACAAACTTCCTTCTCTCTCAATCCCAATGCAGTGTTTCTACCCAAAATGGCAAAGATTCCTTTGCCAGTTTGTTTGTTGCTCCAGATTCCAGCATCTGTAGTCTATTGTGTCTCGATTGGAAACTTTGCAAACTTCCTTGCTTCATGTCATAAGAGTCATAGCGCTATCCAGCATGGCGACAGGTCTTTCAGCCATGCCAACCAATTTGGCATTCTAGGCTGGTCCCATTTGCCTGCATTTGGCCCATATCCCTCTAAACCCATCCTAACCGTATATCTGGTCAAATATATTTTGAAAGTTGTATTGATATGCACCTTTAGTTTCCTTTGGCCAGAAACAGACCACCCTCTGAATGAAAAAATTGCCCTCAGGTCTCTCTTAAATATTTCCCCTCTCTTAAGCCAATGCACTCTAGTTTTAGAATCCTCTGGGGGAGAAAAAGACTGCAAGCGTTCACTTCATCCATATTCTTGATGATTTTGGGTACTTCAATAAGGTTGCCCCTCAGCCTCCTACACTACATAGAAGAATGTCCCAGTTTATCCAACTTCTCCCTATCACTCAAGCCTGCAAGCCTGGTAACATCCTTGTTAATCTCTTCTTCACACTTACCATCTTAATTACCTTCTTCCTATAGCTAGGCAACCAGACTGTACATCTACAGTGTGGCCTCACCAACGACTCATACAGCTGTATCATGATCTCCCAACTTTTGTACTCAATACCCTTCCAATGAATACAAGTGTGGCACATGCATTCTTCACCATCCTGTCAGCCTGAACCGCCGCTTGCAGGGAAGCATGCACCTGTACTCTTAAATTTATTTGTTCTACAACACTTTGCAGGGCTCTACCATTTATTGTGTAAATCCTGTGCTGGTTTGACAAATTAAAATAGAATACCTCACAAATGTCAGAGCGAAATTCTATAATTAATGTAAATTGTGAACAATTGCAGGTCAAGATCTGATCCTACAGCACACCGCTAGTTACTGTCTTCCAGTCTGAAAATGATCCATTTAATTAAACTCTTCGTTTTCTATCCATGCTAACACACATCTTCCAGTAATTTGGGCTTTAATTTATGTGCCAGCCTTTTATGTGGTACCTTATCAAATGAATTTTCGAAATCCAAATATAGTGCATCTACAGGTTTCCCTCGATCAGTTCATTCTGTTTCATCATCAAAGAATTAGAACAAGGTTGTCAATCTTGATTTACCTTTCATCAACCTTTCATGCTCACTAGGTTTAATTATACTCAGGTTTGCTAAATGGTTACCTGTTTCTCTTTTGATGATTAGCTCTAGCATCTTGTTCATTAAAGCTGTTAAACTAACAGGCCTGCAGTTCCTGGCCTTATGCTTATTTCCTTTTTAGAGCAAGGCAGTCACATTGGTGTTTTCCAATCTTCTGGTACGTTCTGGAGTTTAGCCAGTTATCAACAGAGGAGAAATTTAAAAAATATTAACAAAAGATAAAGAAGTGGAAATGTCCACATGGTCTTGTATGTTTTCCTCCTTCCCTTATATTGTTGAGAGTAAAAATAACAATGGAAGAAGAATCTCGCTGCCATTTTACGTAACACCTAACCAACTGTAGAACAAGAAATTCACACAATAATATTAACATAATTCCCTCTGAATATAACAATTTCAAATGTATTTAGAAACTTGTCATAGAATCAGAGACGTTTACAACACAGAAGGAGGTTACCCACTCCCTCATTACCAGGGTTAATTAATCTAATCCTGGTTTGAAGGGTCAAGATTCAGTCAATGTATCCCGTGATTGGTAATACATCTGTTTAGTTAGTTTAAGTAAGTTTATTATTGTCACCCATGAGGTATTGTGAAAAGGTTTTTGTTGCACGATCTCCAGTCAATGAAAAGATTATACATGATTGTACAGATATCAAGCCATTCACAGTGTACAGATATAAGATAGATAGGATACAAGATAAAGGTTATAGACATGGTATATCACTTGCAAACTACTTAAATTAGGAATGCAAATTCAAAAAAATGCATGGATAAAATGCAAAAGGAAAATGTTAAATAAAATGTTTTCCTTTTGTATTTTATACATGAATTCTTTTGAATTTGCATCCCTAACTTAAGTAATTTGCAACCCAATTTAAATAATCCATCCAGTATACATTTTCTTCGCAAAATAGCTTCTTTTGGTTTGGGAATAGTTGGATTAGGAGAAACCTGCACAGTCCTTTGAGCTCGCCGTGTGATTCAGGTTGTGTAAGTTGATTTACACTTAAATGGCAAACAACAATGGCCTTTGGTCCATTGTGCTTGAAAGCATTGCCTAACAAATATCAATTACAGGATTAAAACATCCAGTTATGCCTCAGTATCCCCAGTCCTTTAATGAAAGAGGATTCCAGATATCAGATAATTATGAAGAAAAACAGTTGGGATAACATAATCACTGCATATCAGTATATAAGTTGGACATGAGCATTGTCACAGCTCTTTATTTAGCATCATTGTGTCATTTTATGTGTGTGTTTTTCACTTCCCTATAAAGACGGTTTGCCTCAACCATTTGTTAGCACTCTCGGGACATGGAAGTTTTCCCAGATTTTTTCCCTGGCTTTATTAGTTACTGCTGTTGTGTTAGATTTATTTTGTGTGGCTGCTTATTGTACGTGTAACTAAGAGTGTCTGTTACCCACCCACAGGTGGTTGGGATTCCAGTGGGTTCAACCGTGCAGCCAGTGGTGAAGCAGGCAGTGGCACTGAGCGGGGGTCAGATCATTGTTGCCAAACCAGGCACTACGGTTGCTCGAGCCGTTGGACAGAAGCAAATTGTGGCTCAGGGTGTGGCGAAGGCTGTGGTGAGCGGAGCAAGTGGAACCATTGTGGCACAGCCTGTACAGGCGGTCAGCAAAGCTCAGAGTTCATCGATTATCCAGAAATCAGGATCGCAAAGCTCAGGTAAGGAGAGAAACCCATCTTTGTAGCTTAAAGGGCGAGTGTCAACAATGGTTTTTAATTGGACGATGGTGACTTCCACTGTCACAGCTATTCTGAAAGAGTGGTATTGCTGAAGTAGTACGTGTGGGAATCTGGATTACTTTCGCTAGCTGTTGGCCGTACATGTACATTTAACCCAAGTGAGGATAGCTGTGATGTGCAAAGGTATTACCTTCATCACGTACTTGGGTTGCCCTTATTCACAATAGCCTGGATACTTGCACTTGCACAGATTTCAGCTTTTACCTCCAATTATTTAAAGCCAAGTTGTTCTTAATATCTGCTCAGTTTTCATACGCAAATGCAAATAATATTGACTTTGAGTAATGGTTAAACCAGGCTCGATTCTGGTTCATGCTGGATGCATTCCCTTCTGGAGGGTTACTGCTCCAACTTGGTTCTGGCAATATAAATAATTGTTGGACTGCTTCAACAATCCCAGTTTGTACCTTGAGTTCATATTAGATTCACCAATGGCTGTATATAGAGTAATGCAAGAATATATTATGAACATTTTAAATATTATTGTTATCAAAAGGACAGATTTGTGATTACAGAAGTAATTCAGCATGACCTTGAATATATTTGAGAGCCATTAGAGGTGTCAGTAGCCGTAGGAATAATGTGCAGGACAGTGCAAGGCAAATGGTTGCAGGATTATGAAGGGAGAATGAGGGCGTGGGACTTAAATGGGAAGCTTTCAAAGAGACCTAATGGCCGCTTCTTGAGTTCTATGAAATGGAGGACAAAACATTTGTAAAGTTTATGGCAAACATAAAAATGAATCCAAAAGTATTTATTTGACACGCAATGAGGAAAGTGGTTGTACAAGGAATGATGGGCCCGAAGAGACACCAGAAATGGAAATTTACTCATGGAGATTGAATATTTCATATCACCCAAGCCAAGGTAGGTGGTGGTGCTGGATTTCCAGCAAAAGAAAATGTAATTACGTTTCTGAATGGGCTGAAAATTGATAAAGGTTTACTGCATTTTAATTTATTACATACGATCACCTGGTCTAGATTGGATGCACTCCAGGTTGCTAAAATAAGTGAGGGAGGAAATTGGTGGACCTGACCATAATGTTCCCAATGTGTGTAGATTTAATGGGTGTGTTTATTCAGAAAATATGTAAGGATAAAACGACAAAGTATTGATAAGAAAAATATGGCATATAGTATGTTTGGTCTTCCGAGAAGATATTTGGTAAGGTGCCACAGAAAAAGCTTATTATCTAGATTGAAGGCATAGTGTAAAATAGGCAGCAGCTATATGCATAGAAAATTGGTTAAGCATCGGGAACCAGAAAATAATCATGAAAGGTTGTGGCTCTGACTGGTGGGATGTGCTTTGGGATCAGGCTAATGGTTCAATAGTTCTCTATTCTTTATTACCACTAGGCTAGGATCATTGCTTTTGTAACATGTATTAACTAGTTGAATTTGAGTTTGCAGGCTCATTTTCATAGTTTTCAGGTGATGTGAAATTTGGAGAGGTAATAGACTGTGAGGGGGACTTCAAGGAGACTTTTAACAGAATGGTGGAAAGGTGGAAGGTGAAAATTAATGCAGAGAAGAAGACTGAAGTGTGGCATTTTGGTGGGAAGGAAAAGAAGAGACAATATAAATTAGAGGGCAGAATTTTCATAAAGACACAAGAAACAAGATTTGGGATATATGTGCATGGATTGTTGAAATGGCGGGGAAGGATGATACGCTGGTTACAAAAGCACATAGGATGTTGGGGTTTAAAAATAGCAGCACAGGGTAGAAGACCTAGGAATGAACCTTCCTAAAGCACGCGTTTGGCCACTAGGGTGACATGTATGGTTCTGGGCTCCACATCATGGGAAAGTTGTATATGTTTGAGAGATGGTGGAGAAGAGATTTATTAGAATGATTCCATGAACTTTAGTTATGTGAATAGAAATTTGTGCTTTTTGAAAAGAGAAGGTTGCAAGAGGATCTGATAAAGATATTTAAAGTCATGAAGGGTATAAATAGCGATGGAAAGAATGAAACTGTTTCCAGTGGCAGAAGGGTCAATAATTGTGGCAAGTAACGTGAACATGATTGACAAAATAATTGAATGTGAATTGTGGAGTGAATGAGTGTTTGCGGTGTGGATTAGATTGCCAGAAAAGTAGTGGGGGTTGATTCAGCTGTTCTCTTCAAAAGGGAGTTGGAAAGGGAAGAATTTGCAAGGAGAGGGCAGGAGATAGATTCTAGCTGGATTGTTCTTCATTGAATCTGGTAAGTTCATGAGCTGAATGGTGTGTTTCCATGCTGTGACCATTCTATGAAAAGTAAATCATTTTAACTTGGCCTTTTTCACAACCTTTGCATATGTGAATGGGTTTAAAGGTGCAGGAGCAATGGATAGATTGTAAATACTAGGGAAACCAACACTATTGTTGGTTTCTTTGTCACGTCCACTGTTAGAGTGCAGTCTAAAAATCTCTGATGATCAGCTTAGAAGTTTTAGACTTAAGCATTTCTGCTAGAATCCGGAAATTCCACACAGTCATGGAGGTTCTGCATAAAACTGACAGCAGTTCTGTAGACAATCCAAGCCAGTATCCCGTTGCTATCCATGAGCGTTGGAGATCTATTGGTAACACAGTCATCTGAATTGGTCACCAACAAGTAGCTCATGTTTGCCATTTGCCAATGGAGAAAATTACATTTATTTTGTGCATTTTGAATGGTGTCAACTTGTGTTCCTAAGGCTTCCTGGAACATCAGTAGCAAGGCTTTGCTCAGCATTAGGGTCTTCCACATTGTTCTGCACATGAGGGGAGGCCTTGTCCCTGAAGTAGCTAAGTAAAGGTTTGACAAGATGACTGAACACATGTTATCAAGGCTTAGCTGACCATTAAATGTATCAAAATCATTGAATGTTTAACATAATTAAATAAAGCATAATCATATATATAAAACACATGAGGTATACTACTGTATAAAACTGTATATATATTATACAGGTAAGGATGGAATGCTTTCAGGAACTCGGGGAAACCTGGAAATTCATTTATAGCATAGCGATATGGTAATTGAAAGATAGATACAAAATGCTGGTATAACTCAGCTGCTCAGGCAGCATCTCTGGAGAAAATGGATAGGTGACATTTCAGGTCGGGACCCTTCATCAGAAGAAGATCTGAAGAAGGGTCATGACCGGACACGTCGCCTATCTATTTTGTCCAGAGATGCTGCCTGAGCAGCTGAGTTATACCAGCGTTTTGTATGTATCTTTGGTATAAACCAGCACCTACAGTCTATTTTAAATATTTCTTAGTTGCTCTGGCTCTATCCTCTTTGTTTTTGGCACAATGTCAACATTGCTCATTATAAGATCAAGGAATAGCATCTTATCTTGGTAACTTTGCCAAATAGGTCCTTTGGAACATAATTGAATTCAACAATTTTAGGGAACCAGCCTGTCTCGTTTCTATCATCATTGGCATATTCCGATGCAATGTTATCAGCCTGTGATGTTATCTCTGTATTTCTCTCTCTCTCTCTCTGGTTGATGCCTAATTTGTTTAGTAGTTCAGCATTTTAACACCTGCAGTGTTTAGAATTGCATTTTTTAAATAATTTCACAGTTTTCAGTCATTTTATATTTGCACCTAATCCAGGAGGATTTATTAATAATTAACAAGCCATCATCTTCCTTGAAGCCATATTCCATTTATTCCCTGTAATTTAAAACTTGTCAGATTTCAGATTTTTTTAAATAATTCTGACAAAATGTTATTAATGCTATTAAGTAAAAACAAAATATTTGGAAATATTTGGCAGGTCAGGCAATATCTGTGGAGAGGAAAACAGTTAATCTTTCAGATCCATTACTTTTCCTCTGCATTGTTCTCATGAAGGGTCATCAACTTGAAACTTCAGCTCAGTTTCTCGCTTTAAATATGCTGCTTGTATTTACAGCATTTTAATTTCATATTTCTAACATGTGTTGGTTTTTTCATTTATATTCCTGGAGGCTTGTTCCTATGATCTATTTCTTAATAATTGCGTAACTAAAATGTCACAATAGCAGACTCCTAGAACAAGACTTTTAAAGTCTAGACCCCCTCAGGTGGTTTTGTATGGAGCCAGCTCCATATTGACTCAGTTCTCACTTGATACTGTTTTTAACTACGATGATGCTATGTCAAGGAGGAAAATAGAAATGATTACTGTTTAAAACATGCCCCTTGATTCTTTAAAGAAAATAATGAGTTACACTAGATACTGGGTGTAGCCAAGATGGAATTTGTAATGATGTGCATTGCCTTGTGATTGCGTCAGCCTTTTAGGGGAACCACCACTAAACGCCTGGCACAAGTACTTTGTTTTGGGAGTCAGCACCTTTCAGGAGAGAGGTCGGAAAAATACAGATATTAACAGATTGTTTGTACACAGTTTTACCTCATTCTACTCTCCGCGCTTGAATGCATTGATTTGCGTTGACCACAATTCAAGATAAGACAACCCATTGCCAGGGCAAGAGCTCATTGAGTGTTGAGAGGCTCAGTGCACATTCTCATTTATTTATTATCTCTTCCTTGTTCTCTCACTCTCATACATACACACACATTCCCCCTGCACGATAATCTGTTCCCCCACAAACAGACAACATTTCCCCAAACATATTTCAACGAATTAGGCTTGTTTAGTTAATACCAATACAGGAATACAAGGTCAAGTGGTTCTCTACAGATGGTAATCTGACCCTACGACTCAGTGCCATGTTGGATGATATGTGTATGGCACTGAGCCATTGGTCAGATGACTAAAATAATGTTGGAGTACAATGGCTGGTAAAGTCCTTTAAGAACACCATGAAAAAGATTGGATGTAGGATAAGTTACTTAGACATCTGCACATTCATGAGAAAGATTCTCTGACAAGTAATCATAAGTAGCCCATTGTAAGATAATGAATGTAGTGGATACTTCTGACTTCGTCCCAGCTTAAATTTGGCCTCATCTCCAAGGAGGACAATCATATTCTCCACAACGTATAGGAAAATGTTCTAAAACAACCAGAGATGATATATATAATATAAAGCACATTATTATCAATTTTAGTGGTTAAATCTACTCTCTTTAGTGGTTAAATCTATAAGACCGCTGGCAGTACATGGATTGGAAAGGTTTAGAGGGATATGGACCAAATGCAGGGTTTCCATGCTGTGTGACTCCATAGAGGCTCCAATACCTATTGTGAATAAATACAGCATTTTAACTAGTAAATCTGGTATGTCAACTGATGTTATCACAATAATATTATTACCAGGAAGTATTTTTGGGCAATGTCTCCTTGATCACGCATCAGGAGAGAACAGTGAAATGTCAGGTCTTTCTTCATATTCAGCCAAATGAATGTCGAATCTCCTGAGATCTAATGTCACATGAAGTAATGCAACATCACTATTTGTATGGTGATTTTATTTTCCCGTTTTTAAACGTCAGAGGTCTTTTGAACATTAAACGGTTGTTTGCCTCTTGGCATTTACACATGCGACTTCTGAAGTCATCACCTTACAGAAAGTGTATTTTGTTGCATTTCTTGTTAGTTTGAGTATGTGTGTGTATAAGTATAAATAGTGTGTGATATACACTGAGCTTTTCTTTTCTCTCTAGTTTGTCATATACTATATTTGCATATTCTGTTGTGCTGCAGCAAGTAAGAATTTCATTGTTCTATCTGGGACATATGATAATAAATCACTCTTGACTCTTGACTACTTCTCGAACATCCTGTTTTTTTGTGTTGTTGATTCGTGTCATATGTTCTCAACCTATGTATTTCTTAATTTGAAATAATTTAAAGGTCATGAAACGTTCAGTTCTTGCAGAATTTGGCAGTGAACATATTTCAGTTTGGAACCAATTACGCTTGTGATGTTGGCAAGGTGCCAGTTACACAATCTCGTGCCTTAAAAATAAGATTTAGTATGGCCTGATGCTGTGACCTGCATTAGCTAAATAGCACCATCTGGTGAAGAAAGCTAGTTATTTCAACATTCAGTGAAACTGTTAATCGAGTACAGTTGGGACTTTGGTGGTGCCAAACTCCCATCTTTTCCAGACTATTAGATGTTTTTTTCCTATTAATACCCCAATGCACATTTAATTCACTTTTTAAAAATTGTTCCACAGTAGTAAAATGAATATTCCAGTGACCCTGGTGTGTTTTAAAGGAATGAGGAAGTGGGGCTCGATTTATTTGCAATTGTGCACAGATTACAGGGCCATGGCAATCTTCAAGGGGATGAGACACCAGTGGAATGCAGGAAATATGTCCCTGGTGAGCTTAATATGATTGCAGGAAGTGGAGTTGCTGAGTGTTTAAAAAGAGTTGGAACCAGGACCCAGATGAAGTTCAAGTAAATGTGGAAACATCACTTGGTGAGCCTTGCTGAACCTTCGGGATATGAACTGTTTGTTATGTGAGAGGATTGATGTGAAGTAAGGTCCTCTATGCCTTCAGTCCTGATACAGGGTCCCATCCTTTTCACTCCGCACATTGTTCCTGACTTGCTGAGTTTTGTACCATTACTTTGCTCCAAATTCTGGCATCCGTAATCTCTTGTGTGCAGAGACTAATATTAGTATTGTTGATAGGTATGAGGCCAACTGGTGTTTTGTTAATGAAGTGGGTGGCTATATTTTTGCTTACATATAAATAAAGGGGAACATTTGTGTTATGTAAAATCAAGGGGCCAGTATGAGTGTCACGCATGAGGCAATATTGGCATTGCTATTTATCTGTAAACAAGCAGTGGTATATGTGTGGTAGGCATTATTATTATTATCCTTTTTTCCTTGTATGTAAATGGGGTCTAGTATAATGTAGACACAAGGAACTGCAGATGCTGGTTTACAAAAAAAAAGGCACATAGTGTTGGAGTAATTGAGCAGGTAAGCAGCATCTCTTGAGAACATGGATAGGCGATGATTCCGGTCGGGACTCTCCCTCAGACGAGTATCAAAAGGGTCAGTAGATTGAATATTGGTTTTAATCAATCTGTTCAGTTCAGCATTGGAAAGAATATTAGATAAATGGGTAAATAAATTTTGATACATTCGTATAGTGAAAGAAAATTCACTTCATTTAACTTGGAAGAGTCCAGATTCTTTTCCATAGTTTTCCTAAATCACATGATACAGTGACCTTCAATTTTTTTAAATGTTGCCACATAGATACTTGCACCACTTGGTCTGAACAACAAGTGTTCAACAACGGTGCCATCTTTGGTGGGCAAGAAAGATGTGAATTAAGCAAGTTCATCTGCCCATGCTTTAAAATCTCCCCCATTTTTTCCCCTTTGTTTATTTTTTTCCGAGTTTATGTTTGATTACTTGAACTCTCCCATTATACAATGTGACTTTTGCATATTTCTGCAATTTACGTGGAAGCGTCTCTTCAGATTCTTATCATTAGCTAGTCACTCAAGTCAAGTCACTTTTATTTCGATAGCACATTTAAAAAACAACTCGTTGACCAAAGTGCTTTACATTGGTGGAGGTACTAACCTTATACAACATTGGTTCATAGATTTAGTACATACATAAATACATACATATAGCCCTCCCTCAGAGGACGTCAAGAAAGGCTTGAGAGTAAAGGTATTAAGTCTCGACTTAAAAGAGTCGATGGAGGGGGAAGTTCTCCGACATTTCTGTAATCCACATTTTAATTGTAGGGGAAATGGGACCTTTCCAAAATCTTAGTATTAATTTTTTACCAATTATTAAACTATAACCAATAAAAATTATTTGTTGTGTTGTTAATATCTGATTCGTTTCTAGTATTCCCAATATGATTAATTTTGAATCTGGAATTAAATTTGCATTAACTACAATTTTAAAATTAGAAATTTTAAAAATTTCTATCCAAAAATTAGTAATTTTTATACATTTTGTAAATGAATGCATTAAATTAGCTTCTAATTGTTGACATTTATCACATATCGCGGAAACATTTGAGAAAATTCTATTTAATTTGGATTTTGAGAGATGTAATCTATGTATAACTTTAAATTGTATCAAAGAGTGTCTGGCATTTAATGAACAGTGATGTATGTGTTGTAAACTTTCATTCCATACTTCTCTACTAATTACTTGACCTAATTCGTTTTCCCCCATTACAATAATCTAACCTACTGAAGATATATGCATGAACAAGTTTTTCAGTATCTTCTTTGGACAGAAATCCTTTGATTCTTGCAATGTTTTTTAGATGGTAATAGGCAGATTTGGTAATGGTCTTTATATGGCTGTTAAAATTCAAATCCAAGTCCATAACTACACCAAGGTTTCTGGCTTTGTCTGTGGTTTTCAGTGCGATTGAGTCAAGTTGAGCACTCACCTCTAGCCTTGTATTTTTAAGACCAAAGACAATAATTTCAGTCTTATTTGCATTGAGCTGGAGGAAGTTCTGGTTCATCCACGCATTGATTTGGATAATGGACAGAGGGGACAATGTCGAGCGGGAAGGTAGTAGGTTTCATGGTGGTGACCAGTTTTACAAGGGAGGGTAGAGTAACGGGTTGGAAACAGTCTAATTTTGAAGAACATACCAATGAAACAGCTAGGTCACGGATGGGAGGGGAAATATTCGTTCTGACGTTAGTTGGCAACCTAAACAATAATTTCTGTAGCTTAATCGGAATCAGAATCAGCAACATACGAGGAATTTCATTGGCCAGGTCAGTCATACAATTAAAAGCAACAGATCACTCAAAAACACATTTTAACATGAACATCCACCACAGTGACTCCTACACATTTCTCACTGTGATGGAAGGCGAAATAAAGTTCAAGTTCAAGTCCTTCCCTTAGTTCTTCCTCGGTCGTGGGCTGCGAGCCCCTGTTGACGGGACGATCTAGACTCCCGTAGCCGGCGGCGTTCGGACCCTCCGCGTCAGGCGATCCGCTCCCGCATCGAGGGGATGTCAGCTCCCCCGCGTCGGGCGATCGAACCTCGTGTTGGGGCTGGTGGAGCTCCCGACTCGGCCTCTCCCGAGACTGCGAGGCCTTGATGTTAAAGTCCACGGTGAGAGCGGTGAGAGCGATCCCAGGCAAGAGATCAGCTCCAATGTTAAGTCCGCGCCCCAATGCACCTCTATTATTTCTTAATTCTAAACAGATTGACTTTGCCCCTTTGTCTCAACATATCCACTTTCTTCAGCATTGCAATATTCTCCTTAGTACTGTAACTCTCCAGTCTTCCTTTTCCAACATTTCCTTAACACTTTGTATCTCTAAACCACAATGTGTAACCAGAACCAGCCCAGCACCATATTTAAATTTGTTAATTATACCACCGTCAATAGACAAATAATGTTTAACAACAAGCATGGGTACAGGAGGGAAATTGATAACTTGGTTGAGTGGTGCCAGAGCAACAATCATGTTCTTTATTTTTTAAAGTTTTAAAGAAGGAACTGCAGATGCTGGAGAATCGAGGGTACACAAAAAGCTGGAGAAACTCAGCGGGTGCAGCAGCATCTAAGGAGCGAAGGAGATAGGCGACGTTTCGGGCCGAGACCCTTCTTCAGACCCTTCTTCAGAATCCTGTTCTTTATTTTAGCGACTGAAGAGCTAATTGTTGACGTTAGGAAGGGAAAGCTGAGGGAACCATGCACCCGCCTTAATTGGTGGGAGGGTGGTGGAGAGAGTCAACAGTTTCAAGTTTCTTGTTATACACAGCTCTGATGACCTGTCCTGGGCCCAGCACATCGATACAATCAGGAAGAAAACTCACTAACACCTCTACTCCTTCCGAGTTTTGGGGAGATTTGACATGTCGCCAATTATTCCATTGAATTTCTACCAGTGGACAGCATTGTGACTGATTACATCACGTCCCGGTTTACCAGATGGAATGCAAAAGAATAAAGGAGGCTTCAGATACTAGTAGACATTGCTTGGTCCATTTTGTGTACTGACCTCCCCACCATCCAAGGAATCTACAGGAAAGGCTGCCTCAACAAGGCAGCTAATATCAATAAAGATCAACATCACCCTATCCATTCACTTTTCTTGTTGCTACCATCAGGAAGAAGGCACAGGAAGGAGTCAACAAAATAGAGAGAGTACAGAGGAGATTTACTAGAATGTTGCCTGGGATCCAGCAACTATGTTACAGAGAAAGGTTGAACAAGTTAGGTCTTTATTCTTTGGAGCGCAGAAGGTTAAGGGGGGACTTGATTGAGGTCTTTAAAATGATGAAAGGGATAGACAGAGTTGACGTGGATAAGCTTTTCCCATTAAGGGTAGGGAAGATTCAAACAAGAGGGCATGACATGAGAATTAAGGGACGGAAGTTTAGGGGTAACGTGAGGGGGAACTTCTTTACTCAGAGGGTGGTGGCTGTGTGGAATCAGCTTCTAGCAGAAGTGGTGGAGGCAGGATCGATTTTAACATTTAAAAGTAAAGTGGATAGGTATATGGACGGGAAGGGAATGGAGGGGTATGGCTGAGTGCAGGTAGATGGGACTAGGGGAAAACAAATGGTCGGCACAGACTGGAAGGGCCGAGAGGGCCTGTTTCCGTGCTGTAATTGTTATATGGTTATATGGTTATTACCTCTAGGTTCAAGATCAGCTTCCTCCTATCAACCATCAGGTTCTTGAACAGCCCTCCCTCAGCTCAGAACAATCCTGCACAACCCTAACCACAACTCTCTCTCAGCTCTGAACCAATACGGACTTTGCACTACAATGGTCATAAGGTGATAAGTGATAGAGCAGAATTAGGCCATTTGGCCCATCACGTCTACTCTGCCATTCAATCATAGCTGATCTATCTCTCGCTCTTCACCCCATTCTCCTGCCTTCTCCCCATACCCCTGACACCCATACTAATCAAGAATCTATCTATCTCTGCCTTAAAAATATCTATTGACTTGACCTCCACAGCCTTCTGTGGCAAAGAATTCCAAAGATTCACCACCATCTGACTAAAGGAATTCCTCCTCATCTTCCTAAAGGAACATCCTTTTATTTTGAGGATATAACCTCTGGTCTTAGACTCTCCCACTGGTTGAAACATCCTCGCCACATCCACTATATCCAGGCCTTTCACTATTCGGTAAGTTTCATCCTTCTAAACTCCAGCGAGTACAGACCCAGTGCCGTCAAATGCTCATCATATGTTCTAGTTGCTCTACAATTTTTTGCACTTTCATGCTCTAGTTTGCAAGGAATAACATAATTTATTACATATATTTGGTTGCATCTAATGTGCCTGTAAAGCTGCAGCGAGTAAGAATTTCACAATGCTGATTCCTATCTGGCAATTTGACAAATAATACCAGTCCTACTGTCTCCACCTACTTTCTATCTTTGTCCCGCCCCCTCACCCGACATCAGTCAGAAGAAGGGTATTGACCTGAAACGTCGCCCATTCCTTCTCTCCCTAGATGCTGCCTCACCCGCTGAGTTATTCCAGCATTTTGTGTCCACCCCAGACAAATAAACACTCTTGATTCTTGTATCCGGGAATATTTAGAACCCAATCCTCTTTTTTTCCTGCCATCTTTGTTATTTGCTTGACATTGTCATCCCACGTTGTAACTTCCACCTGCGGCTCACTAACCATGTTTAATACATTTCTCTCTCAGTCTGGTTTTTATTAACAGATTGTTAATTCTTGTTCTTATCGTATTCATCTCAGTCCTTTTTGCATCCTTTTTCTCCTTTTCATTATTCCTTGGTCAGGGATTTCTTGGCCGGGATTCCCACATGCCGTAGGAAATGCAGTCCTTGGGTCTGGGGTGCCCTGCCGTACCCCAATTTGTTCCGTTAACTAGCAGAAAACACGTTCTTAAAATATCAGTACTATTAAATTGTTTATTGTTTTATTTACCCTGAAGGACTTTGACATTGTTTATTCTGTAAAGTGAATGCTCATATACCCTCGCAGGGACTCTCTCTCCCATGCTCCTTTCAACTCACTTGAACCCTTGTCTCATGCTCCTTTTACTCGCCAGGCTGTATTCTCACACTTCTTTTAGAATGACCAAGGCCCTTTTTTAAGCTCATTAGGGTTGAGAACAGAATTTAACATGAGTTTAGGCAACAGGGTCCTGCAGTGAGTTATGATACCCATTTGATTTAAACAGAGGTGAGGAAATTTCACAAGTTCTGTCAGGGTAAGTAAAACTGTAACTAATTTAATAAAAGTAGTTTAAGAATATTCATAGTTATACAGGATGGAAACAGGCACTTTGACTCAACTTATGCTGACCAAGATGTCTATCTAACTCCAATTGTCTGTGATCGGCCCATATCCCAATCAATGTCTCCCCTCCATGTTCCTGTTCAAATGTTTTTTTTAATGTTGTAAAAGTACCTGCCTTTATAACCTCCTTTTGCAGCCCGTTCCATATACCCACCGCCATCTGCTTGGAAAATTTGCCCCTCAGATCCCTTTAATCTTCCCTCTCTCACCTTAAACACATGGCCTCTAGTTTTAGCACGTTTATGCCATTCATAATTTTATAAACCACATCCTTCAGTCTCTTTCATTCCAGCAAAAACTGTTGCAGCCTATTCAGGCTCTCCTTATAATGCAAGCCCCTCTCGTCCAGGCAAAATCCTTGAGTCTCTTCTGCACCCTCTCGAACTTAATCACTTCCTTTAGTGTGGTGACGAGAACTTAACATAATATTCCAAATGCAGTAAAACCAAATTCATGAGTCATGCGCAAAGCTAAACTGACTATCTGTTCTTGCTATTCCAGATGCAAATCAATCCTGTCTTTTGTAATTCCTTCTGGTAACCTCCCCACCACTTCTCTTTTATAATTGATTTAATCTTATGATTAGAGGGATAATGTGGGATCTCGGATGTGTGGGATGTAGATCTTCCAGCTTGTTGGAATTCCTAACACTTACTATATCCTGGACGGTCATAGAAGCAGGATGTGTCATCAGCTGGGGGAGCTTGGAACAATAGCTCATGTCCCTGCAATTAAGGATGTCAAGAAAATTTTGGAGTATGGATGGCCAGATGTTGTGGTCCATCGTGGTACCAATGCTACAGGTATAGAAAGGGATGACAACTTGCATCAACAGACCTGTGCTGACTATCCCTGAGCAATTCCAGCCTTTCCAAGTGTAGATTTATCTTGTCCCCTCCATTTTTTTCCCCAACGCTGGCCTGATATTATATTGCTTATCATAGCTATCTTTTAGAATAAAGGTGCCACATTTGCAGTCCATCACCTGTAATCTCGCAGTACATATGTGGCCAGCAAACATTCAAGTATCTCCGTCAAACGCCTGCAATCTCTTCCCTTGCTCCCCATCACAGCCTCTCATACATCTCATCAGGCATTGGGGATTTGCCCACCTTTAAGTTTTCTAGGACATCGAATACCTCCTCCGTTTTAATTTTATTTGCTCCAGAATTTATGTCCCTGCTGAAATCTTCAGCAACAATGTATTTTTCCTTTGTGAATGCAAATGAAAAGTTTTCCTTTGACACCTTGCGCACAATCTTTCAATCCATGCACATATGGCTCCTTTGGTCCCCAATGTGCCCTACTCTTCACCTGGTAACATCCTTGCTCCTAATATACAAATACCCTTTGCCTGTTGCATGCCCCCTCTTTGCCCTCATATTTAATTTCTTAAACATTCCTTACACACTCTATACTCTTGAAGGACATCCCATGTTTTCAGAGCACTATACCTAGTATGATTTTTTAAAATCCCCATACACCCTGACATCCAGGATTCGGTGGATTTACAATCTCTGCTCTTCATTTATACGGGAAAATGTTGGCTCTGAAATCAGATTTAATGTTTACAAGACTCATGCTTCCTGAATGAAGATTTATCCCGGATGCAGTGAAGAGAGACAATTGGCCATTGCAAGACTATTTGAGTTTAGGAGCAAGGAGGTCATACTACGGAGTTAAAGAGGGGAGCACTTTAACTCGCCCTCCCATTCCCATTCTGACCTTTCTGCCTGGGCCTCCTCCTTTGTCAGACTGAGGCCCAGTGCAAATTGGAGGACCAACACCTCATATTTCGCTTGGATAGCTTTCACCCCAGCGGTATGAACATTGACTTATCTAGCTTCAAATAGCCCTTGGTTTCCCCCTCTCTCCATCCCCTCCCGCTTCCCAGTATTCCCACCAGTCCTACTGTCTCTGACTACATTCTATCTCTGTCCTGCCCACTCCCCTGACATCAGTCTGAAGAAGGGTCTTGACCTGAAACGTCACACATTCCTTCTCTCCAGAGATGCTGCCTGTCCCGTTGAGTTACCCCAGCATATACTCATGCCTGTTCACAGATCAGAGGCATGGGGAGTGCAGATCTGCAGTGGGCATCTGTCGTTCATGAAAGCCCTGTCGAATATGTGATAGCCAGCAGGTGGCAACCCAGTAAAATGAAAGCTGAATTTTCAAACTGCAGCCTGCAAAAAGACCTAGTTACATGCTTAATATTGCAGAATTACACTATTGTTACATAATACTGTGTCATAATATGTTAGGAAAGGTAAATCATGTCTGATGAATCTTATAGAATTTTTCGAGGATGTAACTAGCAGAGTGGATAAGGGAGAACCAGTGGATGTGTTATATCTAGACTGTCAGAAGGCCTTCGACAAGGTCCCACATAAGAGATTAGTATACAAACTTAAAGCACACGGTATTGGGGGTTCAGGATTGATGTGGATAGAGAACTGGCTAGCAGACAGGAAGCAAAGAGTAGGAGTAAACGGGTCCTTTTCAGAATGGCAGGCAGTGACTAGTGGGGTACCGCAAGGCTCAGTGCTGGGACCCCAGCTATTTACAATATATATTAATGGTTTGGACGAGGGAATTGAATGCAACATCTCCCAAGTTTGCGGATGACACTTAGCTGGGGAGTAGTGTTAGGTGTGAGGAGGATGCTAGGAGGATGCATAATGACTTGGATAGGCTGGGTGAGTGGGCAAATGCATGGCAGATGCAGTATAATGTGAATAAATGTGAGGTTATCCACTTTGGTAGCAAAAACAGGAGGGTAGACTATTATCTTAATGGTGGTAAATTAGGAAAAGGGGAGATGCAACGAGACCTGGGTGTCATGGTACACCTCTCATTGAAAGTAGGCATGCAGGTGCAGCAGGCAGTGAAGAAAGCAAATGGTATGTTAGCATTCATAGCGAAAGGGTTTGAGTATAGGAGCAGGGAGGTTCTACTGCAGTTGTACAGGGTTTTGGTGAGACCACACCTGGAGTATTGCGTACAGTTTTGATCTCCAAATCTGAGAAAAGACATTCTTGCCATAGAGGGGGTACAGAGAAGGTTCACCAGCCTGATTCCTGGGATGTCAGGACTTTCATATGAGGAAAGACTGGATAGACTTGGTTTGTACTCGCTAGAATTTAGAAGACTGAGGGGGGATCTTATAGAAACTTACAAAATTCTTAAGGGGTTGGATAGGCTAGATGCAGGAAGATTGTTCCCGAGGAAGATTGAGGCCCACAGGAGCCGTTGGAAGTGAAGGAGGGGGAGGAGCGACACCCGACCGGTAAGGTTAAAAAATCCAGCGCGGGGCTTGTTTTTAACCGAAATCCATAACATTCCATTCAGAGAAGTGTTTTTTTTTTAGGAAGCCGCTAATTGGTGGGAAGTGGACTAGGGTAAGCAGTTGATTGGTGGGAAGTGGACTAGGGAAAACAGCTGATTGGCAGTCAGATTCCAGCAGTTTGTCGTGTAAGGTGGGGGGGGGGGGGGGGGGAGTATGAAGGCCAGGGCAGTGTACTGTTCTGGATGTCAGATGTGGGAGGTCAGGGAATCTGATAGCCCCCCAGACATCCATATCTGCGCCAGGTGTGTCGAGATGGGGCTCCTAAAGGATCGTGTTAGGAACCTGGAGCAGCAGCTCGATGACCTCCGTCTGGTCAGGGAGAGTGAGGAGGTCATAGAGAGGAGCTACAGGGAGGCAGTCACTCCCAGACCACAAGAGGCAAACAAGTGGGTCACAGTTAGGAAGGGCAAGAGGGAGGGGCTAGAGAGTACCCCTGTGACTGTACAACTGGAAAAATAGGTACTCGGGTTTGAGTACAATTGGAGGGGACAGTCTACCTGTGGGCAGCAACACCGGCCAGGTCTCCAGCACAGAGACCGGCCCTGATGCTCATAAGGGTAGCAAAAAGAGGAGGGCAATTGTAATAGGGGACTCTATAATTAGGGGGTCGGATGGGGGATTCTGTGGACGCAGTCGGGAAACCCGGATGGTAGTTTGCCTTCCTGGTGCCAGGGTCTCGCACGTGTCGGAACGTGTCCAAAAGATTCTGAAAAGGGAGGGAGAGGTGCCTGATGTTGTGGTGCACATAGGTACCAATGACATAGGCAGAAAAAAGAGATGAGGTCCTGAAGGGAGAATTTAGGGAGTTGGGGGAAAGTTAAGGAGAAGGACCAAAAGGGTAACGATTTCAGGATTACTGCCTGTGCCGCGTGACAGTGAGACTAGGAATGAAATGAGGTGGAGGATAAATCTGGGACTGGTGCAGTGGGCAGGGATTCAAGTTTCTTGATCACTGGGACCTCTTTTGGGGAAGGCATGATCTGTACAAAAAGGACGGGTTGCACTTGAACCCGAGGGGGACCAATATCCTGGCAGGGAGATTTGCAAAGGCTACTGGGGAGACTTTAAACTAGAAAGGCTGGGGGGAGGGACTCGCGTAGAGGGGGCTAGGGTACAGGGTGTGGGGCAAGAGGCAGAGAAGGGAAGCACTCGGACCCAAAATGTAGGCGCGAAAGAGGAAAAAGATAATTGACAGAGAATAAGGGATGGTGGGTTTATAAAATGTGTATATTTTAATGCTAGGAGCATTGTAAGAAAGGTGGATGAACTTAAGAGCCTGGATTGACACCTGGAAATATGATGTTGTGGCAATCAGTGAAACATGGTTGCAAGAGGGCTGTGATTGGAAACTAAATATTCCAGGATTTCGTTGCTTCAGGTGTGATAGAATTGGAGGGACCAGAGGTGGAGGTGTTGCATTGCTTGTCAGAGGGGATATTACAGCAGTGCTTTGGCAGGATAGATTAGAGGGCTCGTCTAGGGAGGCTATTTGGGTGGAACTGAGAAGTGGGAACGGTGTAGCAACACTTTTAGGGGTGTATTATAGACCGCCAAATGGGGAGCGAGAATTGGAAGAGCAAATATGTAAGGAGATAGCAGATATTAGTAGTAAGCACAAGGTAGTGATTGTGGGAGATTTCAATTTTCCAAAAATAGACTGGGAAACACATTCTGTAAATGGGCTAGATGGTTTGGAGTTTGTAAAATGTGTGCAGGACAGTTTTTTGCAGCAGTACATAGAGGTATCGACCAGAGAAGGGGCAGTGCTGGACCTCCTGTTAGGAAATGAGGCAGGTCAGCGTTGGTGAGCACTTCGGGACCAGTGATCACAATACCATTAGTTTCAATATAATTATGGAGAGAGTCAGAACTGGACCTAGGGTGGAGATTTTTGATTGGAGAAAGGCTAACTTTGAGGGAATGCGTAAGGATTTAAAAGGAGTGAATTGGGACACTCTGTTTTATGGGAAGGATGTAGAAGAGAAATGGAGGACATTTAAAGGGGAAATTGTAAGAGTACAGAATCTTTATGTCCCTGTTAGGGTGAAAGGAAATAGTAAAAAATGGAAAGAGCCATGGTTTTCAAGGGAAATTGGACACGTTTCGAAAAAAGAGAGATATCTACAATAATTATAGGAGGTATGGAGTAAATGAGGTGCTAGAGGAGTATAAAGAATGTAAAAAGAATCTTAAGAAAGAAATTAGGAAGGCTAAAAGAAGATATGAGGTTGCTTTGGCAAGAAAGGTGAAAGTAAATCCAAAGGGTTTCTACAGCTATATTAATAGCAAAAGGATAACGAGGGATAAAATTGGACCATTAGAGAGACAGAATGGACAGCTATCTGCAGAGCCAAAAGAGATGGGGGAGATATTGAACAATTTCTTTTCTTCGGTATTCACCAAGGAGAAGGATATTGAACTATGTGAAGTAAGGAAAAAAAGTCGAGTAGCTATGGAAACCATGAGATTCAAAGAGGAGGAAGTACTGACACTTTTGAAAAATATAAAAGTGGATAAATCTCCAGGTCCTGATAGGATATTCCCTAGGACATTGAGGGAAGTTAGTGTAGAAATAGCAGGAGCTATGACAGAAATATTTCAAATGTCATTAGAAACGGGAATAGTGCCGGAGGATTGGCGTACTGCGCATGTTGTTCCATTGTTTAAAAAGGGTTCAATGAATAAACCTCGCAATTATAAACCTGTTAGTTTGACGTCAGTGGTGGGTAAATTAATGGAAAGAATACTTAGAGATAATATATATAAGCATCTGGATAAACAGGGTGTGATCAGGAACAGCCAACATGGCTTTGTGCCAGGAAGGTCATGTTTGACAAACCTTCTTGAATTTTTTGAAGCGGTTACTAGGGAAATTGATGAGGGTAAAGCAGTGGATGTTGTCTATATGGATTTCAGTAAGGCCTTTGACAAGGTTCCCCATGGAAGGTTGGTTAAGAAGGTTCAATCTTTGGGTGTTAATGGTGGAGTAGCAAGATGGATTCAACAGTGGCTGAATGGGAGATGTCAGAGAGTAATGGTGGATGGCTGTTTGTCAGGTTGGAAGCCGGTGACCAGTGAGGTGCCTCAAGGATCTGTGTTGGGTCCACTGTTGTTTGTCATGTACATCAATGATCTGGATGATGGGGTGGAAAATTGGATAAGTAAGTATGCAGATGATACTAAGATAGGTGGTGTTGTGGATAATGAAGTAGATTTTCAAAGTCTACAGAGAGATTTGGGCCATATGGAAAAGTGGGCTGAAAGATGGCAGATGGAGTTTAATGCTGATAAGTGTGAAGTGTTACATCTTGGCAGGACAAATCAAAATAGGACGTACATGGTAAATGGTAGGGAATTGAGGAATGTTGTGGAACAGAGAGATCTAGGAATAACTGTGCATAGTTCCCTGAAGGTGGAATCGCATGTAGATGGGGTGGTAAAGAAAGCCTTTGGTGTGCTGGCCTTTATAAATCAGAGCATTGAATATAGGAGTAGGGAAGTAATGTTAAAATTGTACAAGGCATTGGTAAGACCAATTCTGGAGTATGGTGTACAATTTTGGTCGCCTAATTATAGGAAGGATGTCAACAAAATAGAGAGAGTACAGAGGAGATTTACTAGAATGTTGCCTGGGATCCAGCAACTATGTTACAGAGAAAGGTTTGAACAAGTTAGGTCTTTATTCTTTGGAGCGCAGAAGGTTAAGGGGGGACTTGATTGAGGTCTTTAAAATGATGAAAGGGATAGACAGAGTTGACGTGGATAAGCTTTTCCCATTAAGGGTAGGGAAGATTCAAACAAGAGGGCATGACATGCGAATTAAGGGACGGAAGTTTAGGGGTAACGTGAGGGGGAACTTCTTTACTCAGAGGGTGGTGGCTGTGTGGAATGAGCTTCCAGCAGAAGTGGTGGAGGCAGGATCGATTTTAACATTTAAAAGTAAAGTGGATAGGTATATGGACAGGAAGGGAATGGAGGGGTATGGTCTGAGTGCAGGTAGATGGGACTAGGGGAAAACAAATGGTCGGCACGGACTGGAAGGGCCGAGAGGGCCTGTTTCCGTGCTGTAATTGTTTTATGTTATATGTTATATGATGTTGGGGAGGTCCAGAACAAGGGGTCACAGTCTAAGGATAAGGGGGAATTCCTTTAGGACTGAGACGAGGAAAACATGTTTCACACAGAGAGAGTGGTGAGGAATTATCTGTAAGGTAGTTGAGGGCCATTAATTGTCTCTATTTAAGACTTGTGGCCCTTGTGGCTAAAGAGATCAAGAGGTATGGAGAGAAGGCAGGTGACGGGATACTGAGTTGGATGATGATCATGATCATTTTGAATGGCGGTGCATGCTGAATGGCCTACTCCTGCACCTATTTTTTATGTTTCTATGACTCTCCTGATCTGCTATCCAACTGTTCAGAAATCCTGTTGGTTTGGCATCTGGCTCACCAGGTGATGTTTCCAGCATTCCCTTTGAGCTAAAACAGGACCCGATTGTCCCAATAAGCTCAATGGAACCCTGTTTCCTGTGATCTCTTTAAAATCCACAGGGTCCTTTTTTTCCAAACTCCTTTTAAGTTTACTAGAATAATTTGAAATATTCTAGTGCTGTATATCATCTTAAAAAAAGTGAACTAAACGTGTGTTCTTGTATAAGAATAATATTAAATAGTCCAGAAAATCTGGCAGGGTGGCACCACTAAAGTCCAGAGCAGGCCGGGTGTACAGGTGTGTCCGGCTGCAGTTCCTGCCAGACCCCTTGGAGCACAATTGGAACTGAGATGAGTCACTCTAGAGTATCCCGGATGCAGTGAAGAAAGCCAATGGCATGTTGGCCTTCATTGTAAGAGGATTTGAGTTTAGGAGCAAAAAGGTCCTACTGCAGTTGCACAGGGCCCTGGTGAGACCACACCTTGTGCAATTTTGGTCTCCTAATTTGAGGAAGGACATTACTATGCTGAGGGAGTGAGGGAGTGCAGTTCACCGTAGGTCACCAGGTTAATTCCTGGGATGGCGGGACTGACGATCGACTGGGCTTGTATTTGCTGAAATTTAGAAGGATGAGAGAGGATCTTATAGAAACCTGTAAAATTCTTAAAGGATTGGTATTCCCGATGTTTCCAGAACCATGGGGTCACAGTTAGAATAAGGGTAGGATGAGGAAAAACATTTTCACCCAGAGAGTTGTGAATCTGTGGAAATTCTGCCACAGAAGACCAATTCACTAGATGTTTTCAAGGGAGAGTTAAACTTAGATGAATCGTAAGGTCACAGATGATAAAATGGTCAAGGCTTTGAGCCTTCATTTGTCAAGGCTTTGGAGAGGTCATATTATAGGAAACATATTATAGGAAATAGTAATAGCATTGAAGAATACAAAGATACTTTCCTTTTGTAGGAAAATCAGGTTTGGGAATCCTTGCATGTTTACATAGTGTTCTACTGAAAACATGCAATCACAGCTCAGTTAATTACTCATATTTCAAACAAGACTCAGCCAAAAGTGATGACCATTGATGCAGTTTTGTGCAGTAATTGCTCCATTTACTTCAGACAAAATTGACCGTGTTTATTTGCTGGGACGCATCCTTGCTACACAGAATGCAAGAATAAACAAAAGGAAATGAAATTGAGCTCTGCTTTGCTTGGATCATGACAGCTCTGATATAAGAAACATTATTTACAAACAGCCGTGTTTAAATAATATCTAATACAAGATATTATCTTAGAGAAACAGGTGAAGCATCCCTCGTCAGTCTGCCATTCAGTGTGATCAACTCTGATCTGTGACCTAACTCTGCTTTTTCCGAACTAATACCGTGGATTAACAAAAATGATTAAACTTAACGTTTAATTAGAATTTGTTGTCCATGGTAGATGAGATTTACATATTTACCCACTATTAATCACCTTGGTAGTCGGATCTAGGCTCCTCAATAGGGAGTAACAATTTCTCGTTATCCATCCCATCAATTACTCTTAAAGTTTTCGAGTGGTGGTGCCATTGAGTGTGGCAGCCTCGCCAGCAACTGTCTGTCCTTTCATCCTTTCTGTTATTTATAGTCTAAAAGTTTGTTTTTGGAGGTCTTTTAGTCCTTTTTTTTATGTGGGGGGATTGGCCGCGCCAATCCAGATGGTAGGCCGCGCCTTTGCCCCCCTCCCCCACCTCCTCCCCGCGGCCTACCATCTGGATTTGCGCGGCCTTTCCTGCCGGAGACCGGCCAGAGCTTCAGCAGCGGCGCAGCACTGAATTCCATCGCAGAGCGGGCGATGCCTTACTGGGATCGCCGTGTTGGAGCATCGGCGTGTTGGGCCTGCCGGCTTTAACACTGTGGCACTGTGGACTGCGGAGCATCCAGCTGAGGGTGGCGCTGACTTTAGCATCGCGGTGGCCTGGGATCTTTTGCCCAGGATCGCCAATGTTGGAGCTCCGCGCAGCTCGGTCTGGACTTCGGAAGCCACGGTCTCCGGTAGGAAGCGGCCGATTCGGAATCTCCAAACCGCTGAGAGTATTCTTCCGTTCCGACGCCAGAGCTCTGATCATCCGATCATCCCGGCGAGAGGGCCTGACACATCGGGCCGCCGTAGCGGTGACTGCGGAGGCCTCAATAGGCCCCGATCACGGGTGAACAAGAGGAAGATGACTGAACTTTGTTGCCTTCCTTCATGTGTGTCTTTGTCATTTGTGATACAAAGCATGAGCAGTAATCTGGTGATAATTGTTTTTGAGATCTTCCTTTGTCTCTTCCCTAAAGGGCCTGTCTCACTTTCCCCAGATCTAGTCTGAATGCTCCAAGATCTAAAGCCCGCTGTCCTGCACCATCTCTCAAGGTCTTCTCCCCCTCTCCCTCCCTTCTTCCATTCTCCAACCCCCCAAACCCCACTTTCCCCGACGCCCCCCAATTGTGGACCTAGCCTGTGACAGCTAGATCCCACTAATATTACTGCACAAAAGCCACATTATTTGTTTTAGTAACATTGATTATGAGATAAATGCAGACTTTGGAAACAACTCCCCCACCTCAATTGCAAAGTGGGACAGGCCTTTACTTCCTAAAATTTGACTACAAGACCTCAATTCTATTTTTAACAATGTTGTTGATACCAATGTGGACCACAGTCTTGAGCGTTTCTCCCTCTCCCTCCAGAATAAGCTGGAACATTGACACCAGAGAGGCAGCATTTCACATTGTAGTCATATCTGTGACCACAGAAAAGCTTGAGTGCTCCGCGAACTTTCACACTCTTGACCTTTTTATTCCCTCGCAAATGGCTGATGCCATGGTCACTGTAAGAGAAGGAAAGCAAATTGGATGTCTTAGAGTCATAGTGATACAGCGTGGAAACAGGCCCTTCGGCCCAACATGCCCACACCGGCAACAATGTCCCAACTACACTAGTCCCACTTGCCTGCGCTTGGTCCACAATCCCTCCAAACCTGTCCTATCCATGTACCTGTCTACCTGTTTCTTAAATGGTGGGATAGTCCCAGCCTCAACTACCTCATCTGGCAGCTTGTTCCATACACCCACCACCCTTTGTGTGAAAGGGTTACCCTTTAGATTCCTATTAAATCTTTTCCCCTTCACCTTGAACCTATGTCCTCTGGTCCTTGATTCACCTACACTGGGCAAGGGACTCTGTGCATCTGTGATTTATTCCTCTCATGATTTTGTATACCTCTATAAGATCACCCCTCAACCTCCTGCACTCCATGGAACAGTATGCTAACCTACTCAACCTCTCCCTGTAGCTCATACCCTCTAGTCCTGGCAACATCCTCGTAAATCTTTTCTGAACCCTTGCAAGCTTGACAATATCTTTCCTATAACACGGTGCCCAGAACTGAGCACCATATTCTAAATGCGGCCTCAACAATGTCTTATACAACTGAAACATGACCTCCCAACTTTTATACTTAATACTCTGACCGATGAAGGGAGACATGGGTTTAGGTGTCCTTTAGCCATGGAACTAAAAGTGTGCTAAGGAGATAAATATAGGAACTGTCACAGAAAATTAAATGTTTTTTTCCCCCCATTCATTAAGATTAGTGGTTTAATTTGTCTAATCCAAGCTTTATCCAAATTAATGTTTAATCTCTGGTTCATCTGTTGATATTATTCACTACAATGCAGAGAAGTAAAACATATTAGTATTATCATGAGCACAACTAACAAATGCACACAACACGTATGTGGTAATCAGCCAGAAACAGGCCAGAAACGTGACTGTGAAGTCCCATACTGCCTTCATCAATAGACTCCACACATTGATTAAAGCTTCATAAATAGAAAACAGAAATCAAATTTTACTGTACAAGATATTCTAAGAAGCAACTGATACCTCAGTGAAAGAGATTTAGAATAAACAATATGTGAGCAAGACCTTTCAAGCTCCTGTATTTTCTCCCAGAAGGTGGGAGAGATAAAAGTAAATTTAGCCAGCATGGCAGGGATCTTTGACGATATTTCCAGTCCTCCTAAAGCTAGTGAATTGGATGGAGGGAAGTATTGAGGCTGTGGTGGACTGGGCTGTATCACCACTCACTGTAGGTTCAGGCAAACATGAGCAGAGCAGTTGCCATATCAGGCTGTGATGCATCCTGATATAATACTTTCTATAGCACATCTGTAGAAGTTTGAGTGAATATCATGGGCATGTCAAATCTTCCAGCAAACAAGATTACCTGCAATTTGTGCACAGAGAAAGCAAGTCAACATAGATTCCCTTTCTCTTGCACCGCATTTAGCCCTGGATCACCTTGATGCCTAAGAATGTAAATATGCTGATGTGCCTTCTAGATCACTGCATCAGTGTGATGGGACCATGTTAGATTGCTGGTGATGTGGATGCATAAGAACTTGAAGTTGTTGACCATCTCTACAGCCCCTCCGATGATGAGGACAGGGTTTTATTCACATCCTCGTTTTCTTAGATCAATAACCAACTTGCTGATATTAAGGGCTGATCTTGTGACATTAGTTTCTTACTTTCTTTCCTGCACTTTGTCTCATTATTGTTGTAGATCTGGTCGACAACAGTGTTATCATCGGTGAACTTCAACATTGAGTTGGCATTGTACTCAGCCACACAGTCATCGGTGCACAGGGAGTAAAGCAAGGGACCGAGCACACAACCCAAAGGGGCATCAGTGTTGGGGTTGAGAGTGGAGTTAATGATCTGACCAATTCATACCGACAGAGACCTGCCAGTCAGCAAGTCCAGAAGCCAGGTTTAGATGGTGGCCACAAGGCCAAGATCCACATTTAGGGGTGAGCTTATTCTATATTATGGTTTTGAAGGCTGAGCTGTAGTCAGTGAATACCATCCTGACATGGGTGTTCTTACTTTCAAGGTGAACCAGGGCTAAATGTAGTTCAAGAGAAAGTTGACTTTCTAGGGTTAGGGTTAGGGTTAGGGTTAGGGTTAGGGTTTTTTGTGCACAATTTGCAGGTAATAATCTTGTTTGCTGGAAGACAGGTGCAAATGTTGGCCATTACCAATCTTTCAGGAACTTTATTATGGTTGATGTTAAATCTAATGGGTGGGAGCCTTGACGTTCCAGCTGGTATGTCTGTACACCGCATCAATTTTTATATTTCATAGCAAGGTCATTATCCATTAATTTAAAAAAGTGTGCTTTGGGTATGCTTTAAGATTACCAGAAGAGTGTCACCAGAAACCTTTTACAACCTGAAGTCTTTAAACCAGTCGTGCAGGGAGCTTGATTATATTAGGTGATAATTAAACTCAATTGTTGGATGCAGTCCACATTGTTTAAATAATGTACATATTATATGAAGTAAATTATACATATGAAATACTAGCATTAGCTAGCGCTTCTTTCACATTTTGTTTTCTGATCTTTAGTTATGGCCACATTGCAGCTTCCAGCAACCAACTTGGCCAATCTGGCCAATCTACCCCCAGGGACCAAACTCTACCTAACAACCAACAGCAAAAACCCCTCTGGTAAAGGCAAACTGTTGTTAATACCCCAGGGAGCCATACTGCGGGCTGCTAATCCAGCAGGTAAGATGCCAAAGCAGACTGTTTCCTTGTTGGGGTGTTTGCATCAAATTTTAGAGCAGAGTTACATTACCCACCTCGAAGTTCATTTGGCCTTCTATGCAGAAGCCCCTGATAAACATGTGATATTGTGGGATGGATTTTTTTGCAGTTTAAAACTTCAAAGAGTGTATAGCTGACTTGTTCAGCGTCTTTTGATTAGGCTGACCTCTCACCCCTGGAATTAGCTTGACAAATCTCCTTTGGACTGCCTGCTGTTTCCTTTTATTTAGGTAACGGACCAAAACTACACAGTACGCCTGACCAACAATCTGTTGAAATTGTAACAAGTGTGATGGATTCGCTTACTGTGGCAGTTTCATGGCTTATGAATGCTTGTATCATTTTAAGTGTTTGGATTTATTTGCTCTGTGTTGTCTTGCTTTGAATGAGTAACCTAAGTAAGGTTAATAGTAGTGATCATTTTTATTCCAAACTCAACAACAAAACATATGTCATGCAGACCAATTTTCTTTGCTGCTCACTGTTATTTCCTGCAAGGTGGTGCAATTGTTTTGCAGACTTTAGGTTGAGGTTAACCATCGGACATTGTTTGTTTCTCAGGGCATCAGCTACCAGGAACATCACTGAGCACGACTGCCAGCATTCAGGGCACTGTGGTTGGTGGGTTACCACAGCAACTGGGCTACACTTCATACATTCTCAAGCAAACACCTCAGGTCAGTTCCAGGACTGCTGCCCACCACCGTCCACTGCTGTTGTTGACATTTATTAAAAAATAAAGTACATGGGCCCATGACAACAAAAGGGCTTTAGATTGATTAATGTTAATGTACTAATGATTAACCTACGAACAGATGTATACCATTCAGGTGCTAAAGCTTGCTTATTTAATACTAGGAGATCTAGACACTTATTAATGTTGTCAGCGACTTTGCTTCCACCACTCTCTTAGACAGTGTATTCCAAGTACTCACAACTTTCTGGGTGCAATAGGTCCCTCTCACACCCCTCCTATATCTTTTACTGCTTACCCTAAATCTATGTTCTTTATACTTATCTACCTCTGATATGGATAAATAATTCCTTTAGTTTACCCCTCATAATTTTATATACCTTAATGCCCTCCCCCTTCCCCCTTAACGTACTCTGTTCCAAGGAAAAGCAGAGCTAGACCCTCCAATCTCTCCTCATTACTGAAACGATCTATCCCAAGCAACATCCTGGTGAATCCCCTCTGCATCTTCTCCAGCGGTATCACATCCTTCGTAAAGTGTGGTGACCAGAACAGCATGCAGCTGAAGTTTGGCTAATCTCTATATAACTAAAAGTCTTCATCTTGTTTGTGTCTCTGTGTGTGTGTCAATCTGGTTAATTCCTATCTTCTTCCAAACGCAAGGCCACAGCCTTCTCATTTCCACACATCCTACTCACATTTCCCCCGTGGTGGCGATAAACATCTTCCCGTCGCATTTCCACCTATATTTCCAAAGTTATTAATCGTTGAAATTTTAAAAACAGCCCGATTTCTTCAAACTCACCCATTTTGGAAAAAAATCCAAGTGACGTCAGAATGTACTCGCAAGGCAGGACGGGCCACCGGGAGGGAGGGGCACTCCAGCGCTCCAACGGCAGTTCGCAAAGCTCCCCCTCCCGGGTTATTCACACTCTCCCTCCACGCTCACCCCCGCTGCCGCAAAAAGGCAGCCAACATCATCAAAGACCCACATCATCCTGGCCACACACTAATTTCACCATTGCCATCGGGAAGTAGGTACAGAAGCCTGAAAACTGTAACATCCAGGTTCAGGAATGCCTTCTTCCCTACAGCCAAGCAAGCAAGAATTCCATTATCCTGTCTGGGAAATATGACAATAAAACACTCTTGACTCTTGGCCCCCCTCCCCCCCCCCCCCCCCCCCCCCCCCAACAAACCCTAACCCGCCACTCCTCTTCCCCACCCCCCCCCTCCAGTGCACCAATCACAATGGCCTCTCAAGTTGTCGTGCCACTACCTCCCCACACCCTCCCACTCCGGGTTATTCATGATTAATTTTTTATAAAAATCCAAATGGGTTGCGTTGGATATGGTTTCTTAACCATATAATCTACTTATGTTGTCATGTTCAAGGATCTTTGGAAGTACACCAAGGTGCCTCTGTTCCTCACTACTCCCTTAAGCTACTATTCAGATTGTACATCTTAGCCTCATTAGTACTTCCAAAATACATCACCTCATAATTATGTGGATGAAATCCTATATGCCATTTCTTAGTCCATTTCAACATTGATATTACTCTGTGGTCAAATACTACCCTCCACTGTGTCAACAACTCCACTGATCTTTGTTTTATCTCTGAATAGAGAATACCAGCCTGGAACACTCTTCCTAAGGATTATGGAATGATAGGACAATTCGAAATTTGGAGACCATGATAGATTTTAATTAACTTTGGATAGCAAGGGCTGTGGAGCAAGAGAGTGAAATGGAAGCACCAATCAATCACAATAGAGTTGCTGCCTTACAATGCTTACAGCGCCCGAGACCCAGGTTCGATCCAGTCTATGGGTGCTGTCTGTACGGAGTTTTAAGTTCTCCTTGTGACTGAGATCTTCGGTGACCTCCCACACTCCAAATACGTACAAGTTTGTAGGTTAATTGGCTTGGTATAAACATGTAAATTGTCCCTAGTGTATGTAGGATAATGTTAATGTGAGGTGATCGCTGGTTGGTTCGGACATGATGGGCCGAAGGCCCTGTTTCACACTGTATCGCTAAACTAATTTAAAATAAACAGTGCAAATAAATGGCAGAATAGCTTCAAGGAGCTGAATGTCCTGCTCAAGAGTTGTTCTACCAAGAGCTGATGTACCCCACGAGGATTCAATGTAGAATGAAGCGACTGACTAGCACGACCTGAAAAGCACACCCTTGAAATATCGGGTATTATTTTAAGCAGGCACTTGAAAACCGTTCATATGGGAAATACCTGTACTTCATTTAAAATTACATGTTCTCAAATTTCATCTTCCGTTCATTTGCAGTGGTCAACATTTTTGTGACACACAAGAGTATAAAGCTTTTGCCGGGCAGAGAATGGTAGCGGCTTTTCAGAGGATGAATGTACCAATGCTGATGCCAGGCCCATCCTGCTTCGCCCAGTTCTTTGGAAGAATCACTTTCACAATAGGCTGGGAATGTTTTCGTTTGACAGTTACCATTGAATTTCCTTGCAGTTTCCTGGTATGAAATTGCAATTCGCTCGCATTCAAACTGGTTTTGCTGACCACAGCCTTTCTTCTTTCAGGGCACATTTCTGGTTGGCCAGTCAGTTCCTCAAGCCTCTGTGAAACATGGACCTGGTACTTCTATACCAGGAATAACAGTGCAAGGATCACCTTCCACAAGCTCCCATCAACAGGCTATCAGAGTATCCACTGCCCAGAAAGCAGTGTTTGCACAGGTAAATGCTGCATTCTGTCCAATCAATAATATTGTGGTTTTATGACATTGACCCATATCTTGCTTGAGATAAGGGGGCACAGTTGTAGTTGGTGCACTGATTTGATCCAGAAGTTATCCTAAAGGCAAAAACTGTTTATGCAGCCAGGAGGCAGTAAGGTTGATGACAGTGTAACTTGCCTCAAGCAAAATATGAGGTTATGTAATATTTTTTCCTTCACAGAACAAAGCAGAATGAATAACTTATTTATTCTTTCCCATTGTCCAAATGGTTTAACAGCACCCACTACACAGTCGGTTTCAACCAACAAGCCTCTGCATCCAGCTTATCATCCTTCATCATTTCTACCAGCTGCAACGGGACCCCACCACTAGTCGCATTAATTTCTCCCATATCTTCTGCTGGGACCACTTTCTCCATGGCTTCCTGATCAGTTCTCATTATTACCTTCCTTATCAGATTCGAGCATTTCTAGCCTTTTATCACCTCCAGCTTCGCCTACCGCTCCTTCCACCTCCCCATCACCTTTCATTTACTGCCCCTGTCATCCACATATCTGTTCACTCCCCTTCCATTACCTGGCTCCACGTGTCCTCCTTGTTTCACTACTCCACGGTCTTACCTTTGTAATAACTTGGTTTTTGCTCCATAAAAGCATCAAATATTTATTTTTGCCTTAAGCATTTCATGTTTGTCAGGTAAAAACATGCCAACACTAAATGCTCCAGATAAAAAAATGTTTTATGATGAAGAGAAATTCCTTAGGCTTTTACAAGGATCAGATGATACCAGAGCTTCCATCTTCTGTAATGAATTCCAAGATGGCTGAGTTGAAATATTGCCTGGAAGAATGATTTAAGGGAGGGCTTTCTGGTTGAAGTTATGTACATATTCTGGAATGGAAGTTCTGCATGCGGGGATTTGGGTTTTCTGAGTTTCTCTCCTCCTTAAGGTAGTATCTGAGGTTGTTCTGCTCCTCCTTGCCTATGTGGTTATGCACGCACTGATGTACTCAGCCTTCATATTCCCAATGATGTCACAAACCTCTCCTGATCTTTAGATCTCTTAATTATTCACTTACTTTCTATTTTTTCTCATTTTGAAAATCATTTCTCTTACTACTCTCCTCATTTCCCTTCATCTACTCGTCTTTGTAGAATTCCTAGTTAATTTAGTAGTTTCACCATGGTATATAAACGGAGGCATTGCAGATTCTATCCCCAAAGAACAGGATCACCCACAGGGTGAAATCAACAATTCTGTTGCTTCTATGGCAGTGTCAAGTTGGCTCATTGCTGATGATATAGAGCAGCGATGCAGTGATGAATGGCAAGTCACTATTTTAGTTCAGTTTAGAGATTCAGCACAGAAATAGGCTCTTTGGCTCACTAGTCCACACCGACCAGCAATCCCTGACAACACACTAGAGACTATTTTTTAATACATTTATACCAGGCCAATTAACCTACAAACCTGTACATCTTTGGAGTGTGGGAGGAAACCAAATATCTCTGAGAAAATTCAAGCCGCCATAATACTTGGGAAAGTGACATTTTTAGAGTGACAACATGACTGTAAGCTTATGCCGTCATATATTTAAAACAAATTGCCAAAAAACAACAATGTCCTTTTGAATGCAGGTTGTTCCTAGTGCCCAGGCATCCCCTCTGCATTCAACTGCTGTGTCCTCGCTCGTACATTCTCCCTCGCCTGATGGAACCACAAGACCACTCTCTGCAACTTCCCTCTCGCTGCCTGGCACCACCACCTTGCGAGTGACTGGAGGAGTCATCACAGCGGCCAGCCTCGCAGCATCTGCCTCGGGAACAGCAACAGCATCCACAGGGACTATGGCTCTACAGGTAATTAAAGAGGGGAGATGGCTGGCCGAGGAAGGCAAAGAATGACAGCACAATAATTGTACAAACAGAGCTTGCAAACAATTCTCTTTTAATAATGTGGACACAAGGAACTGCAGATGCTGGTTGACCAAAAATAAAATACAAAGTGCTAAAGTAACGCAGCAGACCCAAAAGACACAGTGATGTGTGTCTCTTTTGGTAAAGTAGCATCTACAGTTCCTTGCGTCTACATTTTAATGCACCTCTGCGAAATCTCCTCAAGGTATGCCTACTTCCAACCTGCCCACTAGTCCGATTTTATCGTATTTGTTCTGATTCTTAAGTTAAAAAACTGTGACAAATCGGAACAGTACGTTTTTGAAATGAGGGGGGAAATAAGGCCAATCAACCGCTGTCTCTCAGGGGGTTACGTCCAATCACCGATCAGCTTCCCTTAAAATTCCCGTCCAATCAGCCGCTGTCTGCAAGGGCATTGTGTCCAATCACATAGTGCGTTGGTCACTCGGCGGCCAATCAGACGCTGTCTCCGAGGGGTGTTAGAAACATAGAAATTAGGTGCAGGAGTAGGCCATTCAGCCCTTCGAGCCTGCACCGCCATTCAATATGATCATGGCTGATCATCCAACTCAGTATCCCGTACCTGCCTTCTCTCCATACCCTCTGATCCCCTTAGCCACAAGGGCCACATCCAACTCACTCTTAAATATAGCCAATGAACTGGCCTCAACTACCCTCTGTGGCAGAGAGTTCCAGAGACTCACCACTCTCTGTGTGAAGAAAGTCTTTCTCATCTCGGTCTTAAAGGATTTCCCCCTTATCCTTAAGCTGTGACCCCTTGTCCTGGACTTCCCCAACATCGGGAACAATCTTCCTGCATCTAGCCTGTCCAACCCCTTAAGAATTTTGTAAGTTTCTATAAGATCCCCTCTTAATCTCCTAAATTCCAGAGAGTATAAACCGAGTCTATCCAGTCTTTCTTCATAAGACAGTCCTGACATCCCAGGAATCAGTCTGGTGAACCTTCTCTGCACTCCCTCTATGGCAATAATGTCCTTCCTCAGATTTGGAGACCAAAACTGCACGCAATACTCCAGGTGTGGTCTCACCAAGACCCTGTACAACTGAAGTAGAACCTCCCTACTCCTGTACTCCTGTGTTGCGGCCAATCACCGACCAGCTTCCCTTACTGAAGCAGAGGATGGCTGCCCCCAACATTTTTTCTCTGCTGTTTGCAAACCGTGCTCGGCAAAGAGACATTTCCGGTAACGTTCTTTGTAAACATTTTTTTTAGCTGTATGAAGTTATTTATTTCATGAAATATTTTACTTGTTATGCGTTAGAAAAATTCTAAGCTTGACAATGATAAACCTGGACAAATGCAAGAAAGCAGGTATGACATATAATACACAATAAACTGTATTACAATCCACAATAAACAAGTTATGCATTCTTGTATTCTTCCATGGGTATGACCGCACATAAAAACAAAAACAAAATCAGCAAAATGGTACCGCGTAAAAATAGTGATTTCCTCAGCAAAATACTGATTTTCAGGTACTAGAATACTGAAATGCTCTGACAAAACTTGGCAGCTCTGAATATATAGTGATATTGGCAAACTACAAAAAACCCCTTAAAATCCAGGAGCTAAGGTGGGCCCCTGGACCCAATCTATAATGGCTTGCCCTCCGTCAACCCACGCACTACGAGTAAGATTTTTCATTTTCAAATGTTGGCAGGTATGCTACTTTGAAGAAGTTCTCGTCCGCTGAGTTAGTCCAGCACTTTGTGTCTGTTTAAGAATGATTTGCACAGATTTGTAAAAAAAAAAAAAGTATGTCTACTGAAAGACACTACTAATTTCTTGTTCCTTTAACAGTCGGAGCTGACAGGCTCTGGCACCTCTGCATCGTCCACGGCACCCATTGTCAGGGTCTCAGGACAGCATCCATCCCTCCTGGTATCTCCAGTTCAGCTTGCTACCAGCCAATCAACCCGCATCATCTCCGTTGGCCCCCAGGCAACATCCATGGTGACGTCTCAGCAGAGTGGTGAAGGACCGAGCAAGGTCAGCAGCTCGGGAGCATCCAGTGTGGTTTCCAATGAGGCTAATTCTTCTGCTGGGATTAACACCTCTAGTGGAAAAGCCATAGAGGCACCATCAGGTAAGACAGCAACTGATGACATTTCTAAATGAGTTAAGATATATTCAAGAGAGAGTTAGATATAGATGTATTCAAAAGAGAGTTAGTCCTAAGAGCTACTGATATATCTAACAGAATAAAGGGATATGGGGAGAAAGCAGGAACGAGGCACTGATTTTGGATGATCAGCCATGATCATTTTGAATGGCCTACTCCTGCACCTATTTTCTATGTAAACCTTGTTTCCGCTTTGTCCATTCTGAGCAATACATCCCATTCACTATGTCTCCTATAACATTCGCAGAAAGAATTTACCGTAAGGTCTACCTCGTGTTTCCATGGGCAATGGCCCTATAAGTGTCACCGCGGAGCATCTGAATATCGTTACCAACATGTTATTAATGTTCAAGATGATTTCACAGCCCAGATGCTGGTTAGCTCTTTGCATTTGGTGCCTCTGTCTCTCCCTGGTTGGCGCTATTGCTGTAATACCTTTATGCCACCACTGTGAAAAATTGGTGCAACCAACTGTGAAATCGGCTACGTGCTATTAGACAATTCTCAAGTTGCTGATCAGTGTGATAAGATCAGATTATTTTCTGAAAGTGGCACGATCATAGGGACTTCACATGGGAAGAAACGGGATAAACTGGATTTGTTTTCCTTAGAGCAAAGACAAGCCCGGCTGATTCTGTGCTGTGTGACTCTGTGACTAGGAGAAGAGTGAGGGTGGACCCGATTCACGTATACAAAATTATGAGAAGCATAGATAAGATAAAAAATGATGAACTTTTGCCACATTACAATGATGTCTACAAGCAGAGGGCGAAGGTTTGGCCAAATAGTAGGAGATTTATAAGAGGTTTGAGGAAGAGTTTATTCGTCTGGAGCGTGGTTGAAATCCAAAAGGTATTTCCTGAGAGGTGATGGCAGCCAGGTACTCTGACAGCATTTAAGGAGTTCTTAGATTTGCACTTGAAATATTATGGCATAGAAGACTTCAAGCCAGGTGCTGGAAAATGGGCAGTGTGGATAGTTAATGGTGAGCACGGCTGTGTTAGGTGTAAGGGTCTGTTTCCATGCCATTTGATCTATGACTCAGAAATTATGAGCAACGTTTCCAGCAGAGGAAAAAAGAAAAATAAGTTGTCACTTTCCTTTGTTAAATCACTTTTTTTTTAATAGAATTGTCTCACAGTGTTTTCTGTTGAGACTGATGCTTAAAACCCCTGGGCCCACTTGATATAAATCACGCCACTCAGAGTTCAAACCAGCAAGAAAAATATTGTAAGTCATTCTTGAGCACTTAGGAAATGAATAAGTGATGGGGATATTTTGCTAAGCTGTTCCTCTGAGATCAGGATGCAGTGAACAGAGAGCAGTTGGGTAGCGGAAATAGTGTAATTGGTGAGAGAATAGAATGTGGCGATGTATTGGCTGTAATCTAGAAAAGTATTGATTTTATGTTGAATTGCAATGGACAAGCTGTCGTGGTTTCTCCATTATCTTCGTTGTAAATCAAGAATTTGGGAGGTGGGTCTGATGTTTTTGAGATAAGTCTGCACATTGCAATTCTACCCATTGGTCGCCTTCTCATCGAGCAGCTCCCTCCATGTTGTACCATCTGCAAAGTACTCAATAGCAATCCATCAGCACTTCTTCAAAAGCAGCTGACAAATTTGCAACCTCTTTGATTAAACAGGATAGAGCTAGTTAAAATGTGGGAGCACCATTGCCTGCAAATTTATTTACAAGTTCTCTATCATTCCGTTGTAGAAATACATCACCAGTCCTACATTGTCACTTAGTTAAAACCTGGAATTTCCCAACGTAACAGCACAGTAGTTGTAAGTTCATCACCAGGATTGCGCACATTCCAGAAGCAAATGGAAGAGATAGTGATGGGTAATAAGTCCTGGTCTTACCAGAGGTAATTACTGAGTCGTGTCGTTCACTCCATGTAAAATGGTCCAAGCCTTTCCTCATATTTCCTCATAAGTAAACCCTTACATTCTAGGCAACATCTCAATGAGTTTCTTTTGCATTGTTTTCTAATCGTCCTATATCCTTCTTGTAGTGTGGCAACCAGTGCTGTATACAATAGTGCCAAGTGCACCCTGACCAATGTTTTGTGCAGCTGTAACGACATCCTAATTCTTATACTCAATGCCTTGGCATATAAGGGCCTTTTTCACTATTCTATCCATCTGTGTCACTGATTTCAGCGAGTAATGAACTAGCACCCCAAGGTCCCTCAGTATCACAACACTCCCGAGGTCCCTGCCATTTCCTTTATATGTCCTATAAGTATTACATCACACTTGTAATTGGTTAAATTCCATCTTCCGCTCAATTTTTCAGCTAATGTTTTTTCTTTGTATCCTTTCACAACCATCAGAGCTCCCGTGGATTTTGAAGCAACAGCAACAAAGAGAAGCAGGAGAAAGCACTGATTGGCTCTAGCCCAAGTGGGAGGAGAGTTAGAAGTGAGTCAGAGGGGGAAAACAGTTGAAAAGGAGAGGCAAAGCACAGGCAGACTTAACTCAGAGCTCCCGTGGATTTTGAAGCAACGGCAACAAAGAGAAGCGGGAGAAAGCACTGATTGGCTCTAGCTCGAGTGAGAGGAAAGTTTAAGTGAGTCAGATGGGCAAAACAGTTTAAAACTGAGGAATTTGGTTTGTAAATTGGTAAATTAGGCAATTTATCAGTCAATATAAGCAAGGCGGCTCTTAGGGAGCGGCCTTGTGAGGCTGCAGTTTCCTGGCTTTTTGAATAAGGGAACAACATTAGCCCATCTCCAGTCTTCTGCTACCTCACCCATGCTTAACAAAAATAGAAAAATCTGCATTGGAGCCCCAGCAATCTCCTCCTTTGATGTCAGTGCATCACTCAATGCTTTATCCACCAATCAGTGGCATCACTAAAATAAATTCCAGCAAAAGGGGTCATCACTATGTGTTTCCTCCCACTGGGAGTAAATGTCTTTAGTTAGGTTATTTTCTCCAACTGGGGGGTCAGTACTGTCACTCATTGCTTTCTTCCTCTTGGAAGTTAAGTGCCATCATTTGGTACCCTCCTCTCACAGAGTTAGTGTAATAGTTCAGGGTCCTACATGAAGTTGTTTTGATTGGACCAGAGTGACTGGTATAGAGCAAGACTGAAAGTAATTCTGCTGTAATGACTGGTACGTCAGCTGGTTCCTTCTAACAGGAGCTGTAATTTACAAAGCCATTCCTCAGTTGAGAAACACCGTATGCCAGCAACGTTGCATTGTCAGTTAATTGATTTTAAATAATGGACATTCTAGCGAGTGTAACAGATTGAAAGAATACTGTACTTGAGTCAGGCCAGGGCAGGCCCACTGACCGACCGGTTCATAATTCAGGAGGAGGTTAACATTGGAACAGCATTCAACCCACTGAGTCCACTTTGCTTTAAACTTAGATCATGCTGATCTGTATTTTAATTTAATTAATTCCATAAGCCTTACCTGAGAAAAACATCTAACTAAGGCAAACTGATCCAACCTGGAGCCTGAACTTTGTTTCAGTTCCTGAGGTTAGGATATCCATTAGCCTGTACTTGAAGAACCATTTACTGATTCTACCTGTGAATGGCCTATCTCTGCTTCTCGTCTCTGGTTGGTGCCTCTTGCCGTGGTGGAGAGTAATTTCACTATCTACTTTATAAACATTTGTGATCATCATTTAATATTCTCAAGGGAGTTAATGGCAGCATATGCTAATAATATAACCCCTTTAGACTCAGTATCTTAGCAACCGTTCACAATTTTTAATTTATATATTGGATCAGTGGTATTCATAAATTACGAGAATGCGGAAATTATTTGCAAGGAATTTCATGTGTTCCTGATTCTTGCAAATCCTTTCACTTGGCTTCTTTATCTTCTTGCCCGAAACCAACATCAGCGGTTCTTTACTTTAGTGGCTGTGCTTATGTTTTCCCAGTCTCAGGCTTACTTTTCAATAGTAGTCACCTGGTGAGAAACTGAAGGGAGCAGATAAGTAGTAATTTCAGAAGAGAGGAGAGAAATACTGGCAAAATAGATAGGTAACTTTGTGGACCTACTGGGTAGGGTGATTTATGAATGCATGTAGAGACGTATAACTGTAATCAGCTTTTCCAAGTAAGGCAATGGTGCCAATATCTTTTTGTAATTAAAAAAAAATCAGAAACTTTATGCCGAATAAAAAATATATAAAGCAAAAACTGTGCAAAATATCTTCAGACATTTTCAGTATCTATGCATTCATTAGTGTCCTACTTGGATCTGTTCACATCTATTTTTAAGCAAAACAAAAACCCTTGCCATTCATGTGCCCCCCTGGGGTGATAGCCCTTCTCTAGGTTGAGGAGTTGTCCCCCACCAGACTCTGCCCCTCAATGTCCAGCAGCGGAAGGACCCTGGTTTGTGGGTCCTGCCCTACAGAGCTTTGCGGTTGGCTGCACCAAGCTTCAGTGAGTCTCTCAGCACATGCTCCTGCAGTGTGGAATGGGCTAGTTGGTAACATTCCCTGACAGACATCTCGCTGTACAGGCAGAAGTTGATTGGTTTCCAGCAGCACTTGATGTCCGTCTCTGAACGTGGCGGTAGTGATAATGAGTAATATGCAGATTGATGATGAGGCGATATTAAAAAGGGTGTTTATGCTTAAGGCGAATAGATTATGTAAGTCTTTATAAAACACTGGTTGGGTCACAACTAGAGTATTGCCTGCAGTTCAAGTCAACATAGGTCAGAAACGATGTTGATGCCCTTAAGGGAGTGCAAAAGAGATTCACTCTAACAGTTGTTGGTATGAAGGTTTTCAGCAACAATGGTAGACGCAAAATACTGGAGTAACTCAGCGGGACAGGAAGCATCTCTGGAGAGAAGGAATGAGTGACATTTCGGATCGCAACCCTTCTTAAGACTGATGTCAGGGGAGTGGGCGGTACAAAATGTAGTCAGAGACAGTAAGACTGGTGGGAGAACTGGGAAGGAGGATGGGATGGAGAGAGATGGAAAGCAAGGGCTACTTGAAGTTAGATAACTCAATGTTCATACCGCTGGGGTGTAAGCTACCCAAGCGAAATATGAGGTGCTGTTCCATCCGATGAGTTTTCAGCAAAAATGATAGCTGCAGAAGCTGGGTAAAGAATAAGGGGTGAAATTTAGGACTGAAATGTGGAAAAACATTTTCATCCAGAGAGTTGTGAATCTGTGGAATTCTCTGCCACAGAAGTCAGTGGAGGCCAATTCACTGGATGTTTTCAAGAGATAGTTAGATAGAGCTCTTAGGGCTAACAGAATCAAGGGATATCGGGAGAAGGCAAGAATGGGGTATAATTTTGGATGACCAGCCATGATCATCCAATCAGCCATACAGTCTCGCACAGATAAAGCACACTTTGGCTAAAAGGGCCGAATGGCCTACTCTTATTTTCTATGTTTCTATGCCGTCGACTTTAAGATTATTGGTCTTGTGGCGAAAAATTATGAAATATTTTTTTCTGAGCCATGTTCATGGGTTCCTTTAAGAATCACACCAAAGCAATCAGAAGACAGTGATGCATTGAGAAAGTATTTAAGAAAGTATTAAAGCACTGAAGAACAGTCCTGACACAAAATGTCACCTATCCATGTTCTCCAGAGATGCTGTCTGATCCACATAGTTACTCCAGCACTTTGAGTATTTAATGTTTGTTGTGTTATTATCTTGTACATTAGAGATTTGGCATAAATGCAAAGAAAAACAACAAAAGTAGGCCAATTTATCTGCCTTGGTCGGTTCGGTTACTGATGGCCAGACAGAGTAACGTTTGATTGTCATTCTGCCATTTTTTTCAGTGAAGACAGAACCTGGTTCTTCAGGGACTTGCTTTGGCCCCACACTCTGCACAGCTGGCACCGTGAAAGTGGAACGAGCAGGATTGCATGGGGCATCTGAAATGATTGAGTGAGTCCAGGAACCTATTTTGATATTAAGGCAATGGATGCCTCCTAGTTTTAACAATCAAGTACCGCATGTGTTGGACATAGTGCTGCAATAAGTTCATACGTTCTGGGAGCAGAATAAGGCCATTCGGCCCATCAAGCCTACTCCACCATTCAATCATGGTTGATATATCATGGTTGAAATTCCTTCTCATCTTGTTTCTAAATGCATGTCCTGTTATTCTGAGGCTATGGTTTCTGGGCCTAGACTCTCCCACTAGTGGTAACATCCTCACATTCACTCTATCCAGACCATACTACACACCAAACTCACCGTTGATAGATGCAAGATGGAAGCTCTATCTATTGGTCTTCAGTCTCGCACAGATAAAGCACACTTTGGCCTGTAAAGAGTGAACTTAGCTATATTTGAAATCGATTTCTGAAGAATTGGAATCATAGTCATTTTTCTTTGGTCACCCAAGGAAAATGTGTACCTTTTGAATTTTGGGAAAATAAATGCAAAGCCCAACACTGTGAAATGGCTTTCCAGCAACCATTGCTGAACCTCACCGAACAGTCACATGGGTAAGATAGATGACATGCTGCAGGCCAGGCAGTCTCCGGGAAAAGCAAAAGAGAAATGGAAGAAAGGCAAGAGATAAAAATATCCTGCTGATTATTTTATGTGTTTCATTATTAATGTCAGCACTATTCAAAACCTCTCCTGGGAGATGACAGTTGACATCCACCTTTCATAATGCAGCCTTTTTTACTGTCATTTCAGACCATTGTCAGAGTCTATGTCTGCACTTTTAGGTCTCAACTGAGATTAACTTTTAATAGAGATAGAGAACCTAATGAGTTGTTTAAGAAGGAACTGCAGATGCCGGAAAATCGAAGGTAGACAAAAATGCTGGATAAACTCAGTGGGTGAGGCAACATCTTTCAAGCGAAGGAATAGCTAATTACTAATCAAAAATCTATCAATCTCCACCTTAGAAATATCAGTTGATGAATAAATTCCACAGATTCAACACACTCTGACTGAAGAAATTCCTTCTCATCTCATTTCTAAAGGCATGTCCTTTTATTCTGAAGCTTTGGTTTCTGGGCCTAGACGACCTATTTCCTTCGCTCCATAGATGCTGCCTCACCCGCTGAGTTTCTCCAGCATTTTTGTCTACCTAGAACCTAATGAGAATACTATTCCTTACTGTCTTTAGCCTTGAATACATTGAGAATATGCAACAGTTACTCTCAGCTATCCTGAAGAAGTTGCCCCTGATCATGCCCAAGAAAAGTGAGTAAAGCTTTCATTTTCATGTCAATTATTTTTTTGATATTGAATTTAGTGTTGTTGTTTCACAAACCCTGGAAATGGGCAGAATCTATATGAAGATGAACAAAGTTACACTTTCAGTTTTTGTTTTTTTTTAAATATATATTTTTATTAGAGTATGTAGACAGTGACTTAGCAAACACATGTTATGATAGCAATATTTCATGTACAACGGTCATACATTATTAATATTGTCAAGTGAACCATTTTGACTAATAATTTTTTTTTAAAGCGAGGAAAACAGAAAGAAAAATAAAATAAAAATCAACATCAAAAAAGAATATCATAAAGAATGGAATAATTTACTATTAATACATCATAGGAGATAAGATCAAGGAATATAAAATATAACTTTTCATCTAATCCTGAGTCCAACTTTCAGTTAGGGTTCCCTGCCGAACCATTCTACCCTTTTAAGTAATCAATGAAAGAAGACCATATTCTAACAAAAACTTCTTGTTTGTCCATTAGGGCAAATCTGATTCTTTCCAGGTGTAGGGTCTCCGACATTTCCGTAATCCACATTTTAGTTGTGGGGGATATAGGGCCTTTCCAAAATTTTAATATTAATTTCTTCCCAATTATTATACTGTAATCTAGGAAATTTCTTTGACTTGTTGTAAGAGTTAAACTTTGTTCTGATGTTCCAAGTATTATTAATTTTGGGTCCGGATCCAGTTTAGTATTAATAACTTCAGAAGTTATTCTAAAAATCTCAATCCAGAAATTCTTAATTTTTATACAATTTGCAAAAGTATGTGTTAAATTAGCCTCTGGATGTTGACATTTATCGCTGGTAGAGGATATCTGTGGATTCTATTTAATTTAACTTTGGAGTAATGTAATCTATGTAATACTTTAAATTGTATTAAAGCATGTCTGGAGTTTAGCGAGCATTGATGTATATATTGTAAACTTTTGTCCCATATATCTTTTGTTATGGATTGATTTATTTCATTTTCCCATGTATGTCCATATGATTCCGTCGATGGTATCTTGCTATCTAAAAGGATATTGTAAATATAAGTTGTTAATTTTTCTGTATTAGGATGCTTATTCAGACATTCATCAAGGATTTCTGGTTCCTTATTCCTATAATCTTGTGTATTTGATTTAACATAATCTCTGAGTTGTAGATATTGAAAAAAAATATTTGAGTGTAATCCATAAATCTGTTGCAGTTCCTGAAATGAAAGATAAGTGCCTTTCTTATAAAGGTGTTCCATCTTTTTGATTCCATAGTTTTTCCATTGTATAATGCCTTTATCCAGCATGGAAGGTTTGAATAAGGGATTGTTTACAATAGGGAGACAGAGTGGTATATTATCCCGTTTTAAAGCCTTTTTAAGTTGTTTCCAGATTTGTGTACCCTATATATTATAGGGTTCTCCCTGTATGTTTTTTTGTGCAATTTTGTCGGTGCAAATATAATCGAACCAATTTCAAAAGGTAGACAATCCTCCTTTTCCATCCTTAACCAATCTGGTTGTTGATCCATTTCTTCCAGCCAAATATTCATGTTTTTAATATAAACTGCCCAAAAATAAAACAAAAAATTTGGTAGAGCTAAACCTCCATTAATCTTTGATTTACATAAATGTTTTTTATTTATTCTATAATTCTTGTAATCCCAGATGAAACTTGTAACAGTAGAGTCTACTTTAAAAAAGAAAGATTTTGGAATGTATATCGGGATTGACTGAAATAAGTACAGTAATTGCGGCAGAAAAATCATTTTTATAGCATTAATTCCAGTTTTCCAGTATTGAATATTCTTATTTAGTTTATTCAGTAAAGGTGGGAAATTTGATTTAAATAAAGAACTATACGCCTTAGTTAGCATAAATACCTAGATATTTAAATTTTTCTTCAACTATTTTAAAAGGTGATTGTTGTAGTATATGTAAATTGTGATCCGTTATTGGCATGATTTCGCTTTTATTCCCATTAATTCTATACCCGGAGAACTAACCAAATTGAGTTATTAGATTTAATAAATTTGGAATACTAATTTCTGGCTTTGTAATATATATTAGTACATCATCTGCATATGGGGACATTTTATTCATTGTATCTTTAGTATTGTACCCATGTATTTCTGGATTCGATCTGACATTTTCTGCGAGTAACCATATAATATAACCATATAACAATTACAGCACGGAAACAGGCCCTCTCGGCCCTTCCAGTCCGTGCCGACCATTTGTTTTCCCCTAGTCCCATCTACCTGCACTCAGACCATACCCCTCCATTCCCTTCACGTCCATATACCTATCCACTTTTCTCTTAAATGTTAAAATCGATCCTGCCTCCACCACTTCTGCTGGAAGATGATTCCACACAGCCACCACCCTCTGAGTAAAGAAGTTCCCCCTCACGTTACCCCGAAACCTCTGTCCCTTAATTCTCATGTCATGCCCTCTTGTTTGAATCTTCCCTACCCTCAATGGGAAAAACGTATTGTTCAAGTAGTAGTTCAATTGCTAAAGCGAATAATAATGGAGATAAGGAACATCCTTGTTTACAACCTCTGGAAAGATTAAATTTAGGTGATAACATTTGATTTGTTAGTATTCTAGCTGTTGGGTTAGAGTATAATAGTTTAACCCATGCACAGTACTTCTCTCCCAATTGAAATTTTTCCATCACTGAAAATAAATATGGCCATACTACTTGATCGAAGGCTTTTTCAGCATCTAGCGATATAATTGCTAGGTCTGCATTAGCAATTCTATTTGAATATATAATATTAAACAATCGTCTAAGATTATAAAATGAGTGACGTTTTGGGATAAAACCTGTTTGATCAGAGTGTATTAATTTGTTAATTACTAAGCTCAATCTATAAGATAGGATTTTAGTTAATATTTTCTGATCGGTATTTAATAGAGCTATTGCTCTATATGAGGCCGGGTCTTCTAGATCCTTATCAGTTTTAGGTATAAGTATTATTGTAGATTCATTTAAAGTTTCCGGGAGTGGCTGTTGAGTATAAACTTGTTTATACAGTGTTTGAGATCCTGCCTGACCTTTTGAGTGTTGCCAATATTTTCTTTTTTTATTTCAGATTTTTATCATTTGCAGTTTTGTTTTAATTTCAATAAGGTTAGATTTCTACTGAACTATTGACATCAGACAATTTATGTATGAAATAATTTATGTATGAAATAAATTAGGGAAAGAACTGCCTCTTCGAGCGGCATCAGAGTATTTTTTGTGCTCATGTGAGAGAAGTGAGAGGACTCTCAGTTTAACATTTTATCCAAAGACTTCTGCAGTACTACCCTGCATCTGGATAAATTATGTACTCAACTTTGAAGGAATTGTATCATTCAGATAGCATAAAGGGAGTAATTCGGGTTGGTAATAATCTAGGAATTACCTTCTAAATTTCATTTTAGCAGCTTGAAAATGTAAAATAAGAAAAGTGGTCATGAAACTACTAGAATGTGAATTAAGGACAACTGGTTTAAGATGGGAAACTGCCATCCTCTCCCAGACTCATTCTAGACCCAACATAATAGACCATTTGCTTTTGAGGTGTCATAATGAGTCGCTCTGTGTATCAATCTGTCACATGTGGACTTGTGGCAATTTGAGAATTCTTTCCAGTGTCTTCCCAAGACAATTATTGATGGGGAACAACTGTCAGCCCAATAATTAGAGGTGAATCATCGATATTGGTTTATTACTGTTGCATGTGTCGAGATACAGTGAAAAAACTTGTTTGAAAGCTATCAAATCATACTGTATATGAACACAATCGTGTCAAAAAAGTACAAATGGTGCAAATTAAACTGAAAGTCATACAGTGTGGTTAATTGACCAGTCATTTTAGTACTCTGATCATTTAATTTATTTCATAACTTTGTTTATGGTTTCGTGATTGGTTTGATATGTTATGTATTGGGTCTGATGTCCCATCAGTTTGTATCCCTGTATTATTTAATATCCATAGAATATATGAGTGGCAGCCAGTGGACGTTATACAACAGGTACTGATCAATTAATTTTCTCCAATAGCTGAGGACTCTCATCCATTCTGTGCCGCCTCTCTGGAACAGTACTATGGTTGGAATATTGGGAAGAGGAGAGCTGCAGAGGTAAGGCCACCAGCCTGTGTTCTTGAGCCCAGCTCAATTTTGATTCCATTATATTTGGCTTGAGGAAGGTGAATGGAGAGGCAGATCAACAGGACCCACTCCTGCCTGCTGTTCATTGATTCATGATGAAAATGACCATAGATGTTTGTAAGCATGAGATGATTTCACTATTGGAAATCCCCTGATCAAATATGACACGGGGATAGACTGTGAAGAAGTGCAATATGAATCAGCAGGTTACCCATATAACATGTCCAGCAAAAATGAGCTTGAGAAATAGGGGAGGAGCAGAGAGTTTACTTGTCCTGTGTTATCTTCCATTGCTGCTATGAAACTAGCTTGCAGTGTATTGAACAAACAATTAGCCCTTGTTTAGTGGAGATACAAGCAACAGCCGATGTTGGAATCTTGAGCAAAGCACACAGTGTTGAATTGGTAAATGGAATACAGTGTAGCAAAATATACGGTCATGCACATTTGTAAAAGGATATAAAGGCCACCACTACTTTCTAAATGGGGACTACTTTCTAAATTCAGAAATTGCTGGAAAGGGACTTGGGAGTGCTGTTACAAGATTCCCAAAAGGTTAATTTACAGGTTCAGAAGCAGTAAGGAAGCCAAATGCAATACTAACATTTATTTTGAGGGCACTAATATATAAAAGCAAGAATGTAATTAAAAGCTTTATCAGGCCACGTTTGGAATATTGTGAGCTGTTTTGGGCCCCATATCTGTGCAAGGATGTGCTGGCTTTGGAGAGGGTCAAGTGGAGTTTTTGAGAATGCTCCCAGGGAATATTGGGTCAAGAGTCAAGAGAGTTTTATTGTCATATGTCCCAGATAGAACAATTACATTCTTACTTGCTGCAACACAACAGAATATGTAAACATAGTACATTGTAATAAATGTAACAATATGATAAACGAGAGAAAAAAAAGTTCAGTATGTGTGTGTATATATACACATACTCACAAGTACACACACATACACACATACTCAAAAAAGAAACAACAAAAAACAAACAAACAATAGGTCAACATATGAGGAACGTTTGAAGGCTCTGGGCCTGTACCCGTTGGAGCTTTAGAAGGATTAGGGAGGGGGATCGCATTGAAACTCGTTGACTCCCAATGGGAGTCTAGCACCAGAGGACACAGCATTAGAATAAAAGGACGTAAAATGCTGATCAGGAATAATTTCTTTACCCAGTTGGTGGTGAATGTGGAATACATTACCACAGATGGCCGTGGAGGTCAAACTGTTGGGTTATTTTAAGGTGGAGATTGATAGGTCTTAATTACTAAAGGGCCTGTCCCACTGCGGCGACCTAATTCGCGAGTTTAGAAGAGTTTGCCCTCGACTCATACTTGCAATATGGTCGTCACGAGGTCCTAGGAGGTCTTTGTAACTCTCCTTCATGCTCGAGAGTAGTCCCGCGTACACGAGGCCTCAGCTAGGTCGCGGCGCTTTTCTCAACATGCTGAAAAATGCCCGTGAGTAACAAAAGGTTGCCATGGAAATATCAATATTTTTTTACTTGTAGGTTTAGTCGAGGTAGGTCGTAGTAAGACGTAATGCTATCCTAGGTAATCAAAGGCAATCGAAGGTAGTCGAAGGTAAAGCTCGTTGAGAAAAAAAAGTTAAGTAAACTGCACGGTAATGTTAAATGCCCGCTAAACTTTATTAAAAGCTGTCTGGCTTCTTAAAAGTGTCTCCACTCCTTCTCCCCCCCTTCTCTCCCCCTTCTCTTCCCCCCACCCCCATCTCCGCGCTCTCTGAAGAACTTACTGTAACTGTGCCAGCTGTCTTTTACCTTCCTGTTCATCGCGGGTGTGAATTTCAGACAGCGCTCCCCCGCTTTCCCTGGCCTCCGACTTTGCTATGTGTTTGTGTGTGTATGTGCAGACGGTCGATCCGGCTTGCGGTTTCATCGCTGACGGTCGATCCAGCTCGGGGTTTTTCAGGTGAGTGCCCTCGAGCTTGAAGGTCGAAGACAGTCACTGAAAAGTTGTGTCAGTGGGACAGGCCCTTTAGGACATCAAAGCTCATGGGGTGAAGGCGGGAGAATGGGGATGAAAAAGAAAAATAGATCAACTATTGAATTGAATTGAATACATTTTATTAGCCAAGTGTATATATATACAAGGAATTTGCCTTGGTGCTTTGCTCGCAAGTAACAATACGACACACAGTAGACAATTTTCTTTTTGGTGGAGCAAACTCGATGGGCTGAATTGCCTGAATCTGCTACTATGCCATATGGTCCTTTTGATGAACTACTTCTGAGGATAATGTCATTGCTTTGCTGTTCTTTCACTTATTTTCTAGCTTTAAGGGCTATGTGGTAAAGAAAGGAACCTCTTGTTTTATCTATCCCCATTTCTCTCGCAGTGGCAGCGTGCAGTAGCTGTGAGAAAGATCCTGCAGGAAGTGATGGAGAAATGTTCGCGGTTTAGCAGCACAGAAGTCATGAAGACTAAACAGATTGTGCACTGGTGCCGACAGCGTGGGTACACTCCCCCTGACCCAGAGATTGCTGCAGCTGCTGTTGAAGAGGATTCAATGGAAGATATTCTGACACAGATAGACAATGAGCCAGGTGAGCCGGCCATATGACCAAGTAATAACTTGTTCACGGTTAGGACGTGGATGCAACTATACTTTAGAGATACAGTGTGGAAACAGGCTCTTTGGGCCACCAAGTCCGCGCTGACCAGCGATCACCCCATGCACGAGCACTATCCAACACACTGGGGACAATTTTCAGAACCCAATTACCCGCATTATCCACATAGATAACCCAATTATCTTTGGGGTGTGGGAGGAAACCAGAGCACCCGGAGAAAACCCACGTGGTCAAAGGTAGAACGTACAAGCTGAATTGATCTAACAAATTGTTCACTGTCGTGAAAGGCTCAAATCCCCAACAAATCAAAAACAAAGAGAGGGCTGAGCTAGAAAATCAAGGCAATTATTTTCATCAGTACTGTATAAAATTGAGCCGAATATCAGGATGATTTTTTTCTTAAGTGTTGAGGCCCAGAAATATATAAAGTTGTTCCCTAATCCAGGCATCATTCTGTTAAACTTCCTCTGCACCCTTTCCAAAGCCTCTACATTCATCCTAAAATGGGTAACCAGAACTGTATACAATACGCCAAATGCACCTAACTAAAGTCCGAGAAAGTTGCATCATGATTTCCTGATGCTTATACTAAACGCTCCAACGCATGACCATTCTATCTACTTGTATTGCCACTTTCAGGGAGTTATGGACTTGAACCCCAAGATCCCTCTATACATCACCGCCGTTAAGGGTAATACCATTAACTGTAGATTTTCCCCTTGCTTTCGACCTCCCAGATTAAGCTCCATCTGCCATTTCTCCATCCAATTTTGAAGCTAATCTATATCCCACGTATACTTTGATAGTCTTCCTCATTGTTCACAACTCCAGTAACCTTAGTGTCAACTTTCTAGCCAACCTGTCTACATTTATGTTCAAGTCATTTTAATATTTTAATTATACATAATAAACAAACCCTGTGCAGCCATTCTGTACTTGAGGCTGAGATATTGGGCTTAGGGCTACACACTGCCCAGCTGGTAATTGAGGGCTATCACTGGGACTAGCGGCAAATGCCCTGTCCATTGATAGACCCAGATCCTCTCGCCCTCTCATCTCCCCCAGTTGAATGTGATGGATGTTGTTGTTTCCTCCATTCTTTATTTGACTGCAAGTTCTACCAAGCCTCTGAGATTTCTTATGGTCACTATATTGTCACTAGCCGAGAACTCCGTGTCTGCTGAGTTCTATGTCTCAACAGTGAGCGAGCACGTCTCTTGTCCCACACTCCCAGCATCAGACTTCGCAAACAGTCTCTTCACCTTGTCTCAGTGGTACAGTGTGCCACAAGGCAATGGGATCACTATTTCCCTCCTGTGGAAAGTGCCTGCGGAAGACACAGTTTCACACTAGGTTTCCAGCACAGAAGTTTGAAGAGTGAGTAGATGTACTGTGTGGCACATGTTTGGACTCCAGGATCAAGAGCACTATAATGAACGAGTCCCGTGGGATAGTGCAAAGTGAGGTACCTATTGGGTACTGAAAGTTTGTGATGTTATTTACAGATATTATTTACAACTATTTAGAAATTTGTCTTTGTTTAGCATTGCTTGGGTTTGTGTTTCAGAATGTCCTTCCACATATACTGGGGCTAGTGAGCTCTGCCAAAGGCTCATGGAAGTAGAAGAAATTCTAAAGACTGAATCTGAGAGTGACGAAGAGGTGGACATCATCAGTGCGATTGAACCCTCCAAAGTGAAAATCAAGAAAGAGCTGGAGGAGGTTGACGAAGAAGTCAACTTCTACATGGGCACAGTGCCAGCCTTGGAGTATGCCAGGGACACGGCTCAGCAGGTAGTGTATCAGAAAACCAATTTGCAGCCAATGCTTCTCTGTGTGTTTGGCTCCATAATTCCATAACACCTGCATGAATACATGATGCTGCATCTCAGACTCACATTCTCCTGCTGATTTTCTCTATGCAGACTTACCTCTCCTTATCTCTGGTAAAATAGGTCTTAGGACTTATTCCTGCTATCGTGGCAGATCTTTGCTCTAATTCTTTGCTTCCAGATTTTCTTCATATCATTGATATGCATGTTTTTTCAAATATGAATCTAGCATCCATTGCCAATGGTGCAGGGGGTTAGAAAATGTCTTCTCTTGAAAAATTTCCTCTTATTCCTATAAGATCTGGCTGTAATTTTTTTAATGCTTCCCCTATTCCTTCACATCCAGCCAATGGAAGTCATTTATTTGCGTATTGTACAGCTGATTAGAAGTCATGCCGCTAGACTTTTGACCAGGGTGGTTGATCTGGAAGTGTGCGTGCGATTTTTGAATGAAATTTGGTTAATTAAATAAAACTGGAATTTTAAGGATAGATTTGGCAAGGGTGGGCACTTGGTTTCTTGAAAAATTATGTATGGTTCACGAAGTCCCGGACGGAAGGAACCTTCTGTTTTTACTGATTTGGTCTGTGTGTCTGCGGATCCATTAAGTTTGTTAACTTTTAACTGTCCCTGGTAGAACTGAGAAAGCCACAGATCAAGGGGTTATTTGAGACGGGCATTAAAGGGAGATAGGGGTGAGGGAAAAAGGGGTGGGGGTTGCATTTTTGGTTAAGGAAAATGTCCCGGCTGTGTTCAGAGGTGGCATTACGGGCGGTTTGTCTAGTGAGGCTATATGGGTGGAGTTGAGGAACAAGAAATAAATGGAGCCACAGGAGATGGGCAAGGTCCCAAATGAGTATTTCTCCTCTGCATTTGCCGAGGAGAAAGACAGTAGGACGGAGGAAATTGGAGTAGTCACTGGAAGTGTCTTGACAGCAGTCAGGGTTACTGTCAAAGAAGTATTGAAGGTACTGTCGTGTTTGAAGGTAGACAAATCTGCAGGGCCTGATCAGATATATCCGAGGAAATTGCCAGAGCACTGGTTGAAATTTAAGAGTCGTCCTTAATAACATGAGGAGAGGTGCCGGAAGACTGGAAGGTGGCAAATGTTGTGCCTCTTTTCAAGAAGGGCTGCAGGGAAAATGTTGGGAAATGTAGGCCGGTGAGCTTAACATCTGTAGTTGGTAAGTTACTGGAGAGTATTCTGAGGGATAGGTTATACAGGCATTTGGATGGGCAAGGGCTGATTAGGGATAATCAGCATGGTTTTGTACGTGGGAGGTCATATCTCGCAAATCTGATTGATCCATTTTTTTTGAAGATGTGACCAAAAAGTTTGATGAAGGCAGAGGTGTAGATGTTGTGTACATGGACTTCAGTAATGCGTTTGATAAGGTTCCGCATGTTAGGCTGCTCTGGAAAGTTAGATCGCATGGGATGCAAGGAGAGATAGCTGAATGCATAACTAATTGGCTCCATGGAAGGAAGCAGAGGGTGATGGTGGAAGGTTGCTTCTGAGACTGGAGGCCTGTGACTAGTGGTGTGCCTCAGGGTTCGGTGCTGGGCCTGTTACTGTTTGTCATTTACATCAATGATTTAGATGAGAACATGCAGGGCAAGATTAGCAAGTTTGCTGATTATACAAAAGTTAGTGGTTTTGCAGATAGTGAAGATGGTTGTGAAAGATTGCAGCAGGATCTGGATCGATTGGCCAGATGGGCAGAAGAATGGTTGATGGAATTTAATACAGAAAAGTGTGAGGTGTTGCATTTTGGGACGTTGAATAAGGGCAGGACCTACACAGTAAATGGTAGGCCTCTAGGTAGTGTTGTAGAGCAGAGGGATCTAGGAGAACAGGTGCGTGGTTCCTTGAAGGTCGAGTTGCAGGTAGATAAGGTGGTCAAAAAGGCTTTTGGCACTTTGGCAATAATCAGTCAGAGTATTGAGTATAGAAGTTGTGAGGTCATGTTGCAGTTGTATAAGGCGTTGAGACAGCATTTAAAATATTGTGTTCAGTTCTGGGTACCATGTTATAAGAAATATATTGTCAAGCTTGAAAGGGTTCAGAAAAGATTTATGAGGATGTTGCCAGGACTAGAGGGTGTGAGCTTTCAGGAGAGGTTGAGTAGGCTGGGTCTTTATTCCATAGAGCGCAGGAGGATGAGGGAAAATCTTATAGAGGTATACAAAATCATGACAGGAATAGATCGGTTAGATGCACTGAGTCTTTAGCCAAGAGTAGGGGAATCGAGGATGAGAGGACATAGGTTCAAAGTGAAGGGGAAAGGATTTAATAGGAATCTGAGGGGTAACTTTTCACACAAAGTGTGTTGGGTATGTGGAACAAGCTGCCAGAGGTGGTTAAGGCTGGGACTATCCCATCATTTGCAACAGTTGGACAGTTACATGGATAGGACAGGTTTGGAGGGTTATGGACCAAGCGCAGTCAAGTGGGACTAGTGTAGCTGGGAGATTGTTGGCCAGTGTGGGTGAGTTGGGCCGAAGGGCCTGTTTCGTCACTGTATCGCTCTATGACTCTAAATGCTGGTCATATCAGCAACATCAGATGATCTTGTACATTTTGAAAGGGATGTGGAATTGCTCTGATCACCCTCTTGCAATTTAATTTTAAAAAGTATGATTTTGATATCTCTTGCTTGGTTCATTTCATGCCCATCTTTGCAGCCTTTCCCATTAGTTTTGCCACTTTTTATAGTTCTTGCCTCTCATTAGTGTTTTTTTGCTTTTTGGCAATGAATTTTGCATTGACCTTTGATCAGTCATGTTTTTTTGGTAACTGGAGTTCCTGCCACTTAGTTATATAACATTTCTGTATGAGCATAAATTACTATTTAATACATTCCACTGCACCAGTACAGTTCTATCCATTCACCCATGTACCTACTTTATCATGAACATTCTCTGTGCCATTGTTTGGAGCTCAGCCTGATTGAAGTCTAGATATCTAGTAAATTGGCACAGTACCATAGCAGTAGAGTTGTTGCCTTATAGCGCCAGAGTCCTGGGTTTGATCCTGACTGTGGGTGCTGTTTGTGTGGAGTTGGTATGTTGTCCCCGTGACCAGGTGGGTTTTCCCCAGGTGCTCTGGTTTCCTCCCACATTCCAAAGATGTGCAGGTTAGGAGGTAAATTGGCTTCTATAATTGTCACTAGTGTGCAGGATGATCATTGGTCGGACGAAGACTCAGCGGGCCGTAGGACCTGTTCCCATGCTGTATCTCTAAACTAAACAATTAATAACCGTTTAAGATTTCTACCTCTGAAATATTGCATTGAAACCAATCAACCCATTAAATATTGGATAAATATTCATGGTCTGGTGAGCTTAAGTTGTTGAGTTCATAACTGAATAGTAAATCTATTATGGACTTCCCCCCTGTTGTTTCTGGGATATATTATTGAAGAATATTTTTCTGTAGTCACTTGGGAAATGTACTCATCAGACATGACCTGGTTTGCTTTGCCTTCCCAGTATGAATGCTAATATCCTCCCTTTAAACCACCATATATTGGGTTAACTATTGTATGTTATGTGACTGTCCATTTTCTACATTTATGCATTCTGTTATTTTGCAAGTGCTACAAGATATCCACCCACAACTACCATTACATATAAATCTTTTCTCTTCCTATTTATACTCGGAAAATGTCTACTGTCTTTCTCATATATTTCCTGTCATCAGTGCCACTCTGTGCATTTTTGTTTTGTAGCTTGGTCCCAGTCCTCGCAGCACTGAGCTGTGTTTCCGCAATGGCTACCAGGTCATATTTCCAATGCTGAGTTTGCAGCAGTAATTCATTGTTTCTTCTTTAAACCATATACATTTATATAAAGTTCACAAGATATAGGAATTAGGCCATTCTGTCCATCAAGCCTACTCCGCCATTCAATCCCGACTGATCTATGTTTCCCTCTCAATCCCATTCTCTTGCCGTGTCCCCATAACCCCTGACACCTGACATAAAGAACAATCCATTTGGGTCACTGTTCTTTTGCTCAAAGTTTTATGACCCCATTTCTTCTTTCTTTTACTTTATATCTTTTAGCATTTGCGCTTCAATTCTGATGATTAACCGGCTCTTTTGTTTCAGTATCTTATTCTCTTGAGCAGTCCCTTCTTTTTAACTCTTACCCTTCTCCTCCATTTCTAGCTCCCTTACCCTCTTCCAGGGGTGGGAGATTGCAACCTTCATGTGGTCCGCCCTGTTTCGACGAATGCAATCAACCTGGCGTGTACAATCAAATAAGATCAAATAGAGCAAGTTGTTCTACAACTTTAGGCAGTGCATGCCATACGCAAGAAGACCCTCTTCCATATAGTAGAATCAAGTTCCCACCAAAATCCTATCTGTTCTTTCAACAGAGGGCTAGTCTTAGCATAATTCAGATAGAACCTCAATAGCATTCCCTCCTATTCCAGAATTGAGGCCAACATATCACATGAAATTGAGCTTTTTTTCCTGTATTACTCTTTAAGGATGTTCCCATCTCCTTGAACTGCTTATAGAAATATAGAGGTACTAAGCACAGAAGCTGGCTCTTAGGCCCAATTTGTCCATACTACGCATCGGGAACCCATTGGCATTAATCCTACACTAATCCTCTTTATTTTCCCAACATTGCCACCAACTTCTAATGAATGGATTCTACCATTCAGCTCTGCACTTGGGGACCATTTATCATGGCCAATTAACCTACCAACCCACAAACCCCTGTGATATGGGAGAAAACCAATACACCTAGCGTGAAGATCATGTGATCACAGTCAGAATGTGAAAACTCCACTCGGATATCACCAATGGTCGGGATTGAACACGTATTGCTGCAGCAGTGGGGCCGTAGCCCAACTAGCTGCATTATTTCAAATAATCACCACAAAGATAAATTGTACGTGACAATAATGATCTTGAGATTATAATCTGTATGGTCCAGTTCTTTAAATTAACTACTTGATCGGGTGGTCTCCAACTGGTCCTTAATATCCCTCATACTAACATCAAGCTGGGCAACATAGCATATGGGACCCATGACTTTGCTTACAAAAGATTATGAACCCTCACAACTATCCCTTTACCTAATCCCGATGGGTTACATTTCTATAAAAACCTTATTTTGGTCTCTTACTTCATGTGCTGTTGGTCACCCTATTCTGATCTGCATTTATTTACAGTGTTTGACTAAGTCTAAAGCACACTCTCACTCTCTGCTGGTTATGTGTCAGAATGTGCACAAAGCTCATTGACAGTGAGCTTCCAGACCGAGCTGTCGACTGCTCAAACATATTCCCTTGCAACAGTCTCGCTGCCTATAACTCCCATGTTCTACCATTCAAACACACTATGAACTGCTGCAGGTTTACTTTAGTTTAGTTTAGAGATACAGCACGGAAACAGCTCTGTCGGCCCGTCAATTCCGCTCCAACCAGCGGTCACCCTGTACACTAACTATCCTACAAACCAGGGACAATTGACAATTTTACCGAAGCCAATTAGCCTACAAACCTGTAAGTCTTTGGAGTGTGGGAGGAAACTGGAGGATCCAGAGAAATCCGACGCAGTTAGTTTATAATATTGAATAACCAATCCATATTGAAGACAAGTAGCAACATCTCCTTCCTCCGACACACCTAATTGTTTGACAAATTCTCAGTTTAAATCTGTGTTTATAGACACTTTCAGTGTGTCACCAGAAGCTGTTTGTTCAGTGCCATTCAGTCTGCTGTGAATCCCTGCACGGATTATTTATCAATTTGACAGCAAAGTTCCTGCACCCCTTCTCCCCCTTCTGATGAATACTTCTGCAATGGCAGCCCCCCTTTCTCCTGCTGAATTACCCCACACTGTCTGTGACCCTCTTGTAACTGATGTCCCCACATATCTGTTCCTCATTCAGCCGCTTTATTCACCGCACTATACGCATTTGTTCGGGTTAATTTCCCTGTTCACTCTATTCCCCCCTCTGCTGAAAAAAAATCCCTCACTGTCCCTCTCTGCTGAGATCCACTTTCTCCTAATTTTCTCTGCAGTGATTTTTCTCTTTCTTCAAGTGAATTTCCTTCATTGCACTCTCTGTATCTGCTGCTGAATTTCCTTGCACTGACTCTCCCATTAGATGATCAATTTCCTCACAAACACTATCCTCCCTGCAAACCTCCCTGTTGTATTTTCTGCTGATTAATATTTCTGCAGAGACCCTCTCTCCTTCTGCCATTTAATTTATGTGCACAATCTATTTCCTGCTGATAATTTCCCCCACAAGTACTGCCTCTATTTCTGCTGGTGAATTGCCCTATGCTGGCTCCCTTTCCTTGTGAATTTGCTTACACTGACAATACCCGTCCGTGGCAGTTAATTACCTTCACCTCGGTCTTTCCGTCAGCTGATGAATTTTCCTGCGCTGACTGTCCCTTTCCGCTGGGGAATTTGTCTGCATTTTTTCTTTGTTCTGGTGAATTATTTAACACCGACTGCGTCTCTTTGCGCTATTGAGTTTATCTGATTGACTGGCCCCGTTTTGGTTTCTGACTGTCTCTGCACATCTGTCACTCTGCTGCTGAGTTTCTGGCACTGTGTGTATCTATTTGTTCTGGTACATTTCCCTGCATATCTGTCCTTTGTTCTGCTGGTGAATTTCTCTGTAATGGCTACCTACCTGGTGCAGATGTGTACAAAGTGTGTAGTCGGGTTGAGGGTGTTCACAAAAACAAAAGGGGGACTGATGTGCATGGAAATGTCTTTATCCTTGGCTCTTTGCCACTTCTGCTTCTGGTTCTAAATCTCAATCTTGCCACGTGACCATGTTATACTATCTCGCAGTGACTGCCACCTTCTTAATTTCCCTGCACTGACTGATTTTCATTCCTGTGTTAGATCGGTGTTACCATTGAACCCTTGGAACTGGAGAGCCACATCTTTGCCCCTGTGATTGAAGATATGATCATTAAGGTAAAGTCAATGGTGCCAGAAATCATTCTGAGCTGACCAAGTATGTAAAAAGAACAAGAGGCACAATGAGGTGATTCATTATTATTATGGGGCTGGATGAAAATCAGTTGATGCAAATGCACGCATGACAAATTTCAATGCTCTAACCTCATCCACTGCATCCGGTGTTCCCGATGTGGGCTCTTGTGCATTGGTGAGACCAAGTGTAGACTTGGCAATTGTTTTGCTGAACACTTAGGCTTGGTCTGCCAAGGCCTACTGGATCTCCTGGTTGCTAACTATTTTAACTCCCCTTCCCATCTGACCTTTCTGTCCTGGGCCACCTTCATTGTCAGAATGTTGCCACACACAAATAGGAGGGACAGCACCCTCATATTTCACTTGGGTAGCTTACAACCCAGCGTATGAATGCTGAATTCTCTCATTTTAGTTAATTTATGCAACTCTTCTCTCCCTACTCCTTCCATTAAAAGTCAGTTAACCAGTTCCACACTTCACAATGATGTATCCCTCTTTGGATCCAAGCCATGTCGAATGGAAAGATACCATCAAGCTGCAATTTTCTGACGTACTGCCTTTGAGTGCTGTTCGTGCTTCCTGGAAATTTAGTCTCCGTGGTTGGGAATAGGGTGCAGAATAAAAGGGATGGCAAAATCTGCAGTCTTCAGTAAATTGTTGCCCTTAACTGCTACTGATCCATCTCATCCCTGTTTTCAGGCCACTGAACAGTTTGTAAGTGACATTCTTCGAGAGTCCTTGGGAATGGCATACCAGAGCACTCCTCATAACAGGTACAGTTCTATCTTATTTCCAATAAGCATCAGAGATCTAAAAACTATAATAGCCAAAGATGGAGATAAGCAGGAGTTGATGGGGGATAAAGTTTTGCGTTGATATAAATAGGAGGTTGGGTTAAGGAAGATTGGAAGTTGATCAGGGAAGACTTGAGTATGATGATAACTAAGGATAACTTGGTTCTTTCAAGCAGCAGATAGACTGCAATATTGTCAAATAACAATGATTTTGTTTGTGGTTGAAATCTTTATGTTCATAAATTGAACTGTGATACTAGAAGGTTAACACGGTTACAAATCATTTGCTTTAGCATTTAATAATGGCTGGGGATGATAGCGTTTGTGACGTGAATTAAATTTGTTGTTAAAGTTAATTGTAGGCTTTGGAATTTACAATATTTATCCAAAGGAAATTTATATTTAGTCCTCACATGGATCCTAAGCTAGCAATTTAACAACACTTGTGAGAGAGATGGTGGAGAGGTATGGATTATTTGGGAACCAGCTGAAGTCAGTGGCGTGTGGACAAGGAAGGGGGTGGGCATGGATGGAACTTTGGAAGTCTCAAGGCCAGTGTGCGAAAAGAAGATTATGAAATAATAATGTTGCAGTTCCGATTCAGGGGACAAATCCATTGAGTACTGTGTCAATCAGGTGTAAATGCAATGTGCGAGGACGATAACATGGTCAAGTGGCAAGATTGAGATTTAGAACTAGAAGCAGAAGTGGTAAGGAGCCAAGGATAAAGCCAATTACTTTTTGAAGGTTTCTATTGAAATCATGTTCACCATCCTTCCAGGAATGCGGTGTAAATCAGTCAGAGGACTGCTTGACCTGGCCTCAATCTTCATTTTCCTGCCTATTTCCCATAACTCTTAATACACCTGTTCCAACCTGTCTCAGCCTTCAATGTATTTGAAGACTCAAGCATCCACAACTTCTTAGGGGTAATGAATTCAAACATTCACATCCTTCTGAGAGAGAAAAAAAAAATCCTTCTCGTCACAATCCTGTCGGCACCCCTTATTCCAAGACTCTGTTCCCTGGTTCGACACTTCTCCACCAAGCAAATCATCATCAGAGCATCTCCATTTGAAGGCAGTTCCGAAAGGGATAACGCAGGTGGTGCTTTGTCAAAGACTTTGTTAGAATCCAGGTAGACAACATGTCCTTAGTCTTCTTGGTCACCCCTTTAAAAAGAAAATGCTATCAAATTTGAGAGACACAATGTCCCTTGCCTACAGCCACACTGACTATCCATAATTGTTGCTTTCCATCTCCAAACGCATGCAAATCCTATTTCTTAGAATCCCCTCCAATAATATAGGCAAGGCACCCCTACACTGATGTAAGGCTCACTGGTTTGTTATTCCCAACCTTTTCCTTGCAGCCTCCATTAAATAGAGACAGAATATTGACCACCTTCCAGTCTACTGGCACCTCACCTGTAGCTATCAATTTGTACGATTTGAAAAATTGATTCTCCTATTTTCTATTTTTATTCAGGACACCCAAAGAGCTGAGTTTAACCGACGTGCACCAAGCCATCTGCAACATCTCTGTCTGCGACTTTCTCACTAACAAGTACATGGGTGTTGTAACAAATGAACAGACTGTGCAACAAGAACGATGAAGGGCCTTAAGCTCTCTACCACTCCATTGTTGTTCCTGCATTCGGATAGGACCTGGGAACATTCAAACCAATGTTGCACCGACATGTCAAAGGACTCATTCCCTCTCCTGCCAGACCCACAGTGGGAGAGAGTGTCACTGTGCTGCTACAAAATATAAGTCTTCCGCATTCTCCGTGGAGCTGCAGGAGATTCTGGGCCAAGCACTGTCGGGGAAGCTGGTGCTTGGAGAGGGTGGGGTTGCAGGATTATCTGGTGTGGAGGAGCTTGTCTCATTCTTGTTGATTGAATAGCTGGACACAAACTTAAAGGGCAATACCACTAGTGACATGCCTTTTGTTGGCTCTACCACTGGTTTGATGAATGAAAGAAGAAACCGGAGCAACGATCAGTTTGCACTTGATATGCAATGCAGGAGGACGTCAATAGAAGCCATCTCTCTTTTCAGGAAACGCACCACATGTACCAAATAGCAGTGGCTAAAAAGCGATTTGTTATTTTCTTACAGCTTTTTGTTTGCAAATGGTGCAGATTTAAAATCATATTTTCTGTACAGAAAGTTAAATTACCCCTATTGTGTCTTAGGTTGGAGAGCATAACAATTTCATTGTGGGAGCTTTCCAACAGCCTGCTGTGTGGCCAAGATCTTGCCTTCAGCACCGCAGCATTTGTGTAACACATTGAGCTGAGTAGTGGGAGTCGGGCTCTGCCTCTGGCCAAAAAAAAACACTTGTTGTTTTGAGCTGTTTGCTGCAATTTAGTTAAAGGGCAGCATTGTGCAGTGCAGCCTGTTTGTTTCAAATAGATTCTCCTGTCTGTGTGCTGGTGTGGATCAGAATGGTTAAAACTGTTACCGAATAAGAATGCTGTTTGTTTAGGCTCAGTGGAAAACAAATATGTTTATTCTACCCTCTTTCGGAAATCATAGATAGTAAATTGAAAGTTCAGTTGAATAAAAATAGACTTGAATCAGTGAAAAAATTGAGTTTGGCCATTTGTCGAGCACGGGATAACATCGATAACATCTTTGACAAAGTACTGTTGAACTTGATGAATTGCTTGTTTTTCTCCCAGAACTGCTCTACAATATTTTCTGCTCCTGTTTTAAGTATGCAGATATAATTCTGATTATGGGTATTTTCCTCAGAGATAATTTTTTAATAAAATTAGGACTGAGAAATTTCAGCAAGGAAGATATAGTTTACAACTCAACAGTATCAACATTGAATTCTACATATTATAGGTAATTATCTCACAATCCCCCCCCCCCCCCTCGTTCTCTGTGCCCAACCTGTATGTGCACCCATTTCTCCCACACTCTTGTCATTCCCCCCTTTCCCCAGTTCCCCTTGTCCCATGCAACTTATCTCAGTCTTAACTTTTCATCAGTGGTACAGCAGTAGAGTTGGTGCCGTACGGGGCTAGAGACCCAGGTTTGATCCCGACTATGGGTGCTGTCTGTGCAGTTTGTGGGATTTCTCCAGTCTCCTCCCACATCCCAAAGATGCCTAGGTTTTTAGGTTAATTGGCTTCTGTAAATTGCCCCTAGTGTGTAGGATGCAAAACTGGGATAACATAGAACTAGTGTACAGGTGATTGTTGGTGGGTGCAGACCCAATGGACCAAAGGGCCCATTTCCACACTATCCCTAAAGTTAGGCAGCCCCCACCCCCTCATTTCCACTTATCACTTTCCAGGCTTTGATCCACCCCTGCCTCTCTTCCAGCTTTAGCTCCTCCTCTCTCCCCCCCCCCCCCCCCCAAATCTGTCTGAAGAAGTGTCCCAACCCAAAACGTAACATGCATGTTCTCCGGAGATGCTATCTGACCCACTAAGTCATCTGTTTCTCTTAGTTTCCAGAACTCTGTCTTTTTTTGTAATCCGGCGTTTGCAGTTCCTTGTTTAATTTAGAGATATAGCACGAAGCAGCCCTTTCGTCCCACCAGTTCCGTGCCAACCAGTGATCTGCATATTAACATTATCCTACACACATAGGGACAATTTTTACATTTAGCAAGACGATTAACCTACAAACCTGTACGCCTTTGGAGTGTTGGAGGAAACCGAAGATCTCGCAGAAATCCCACGCAGGTAACAGGGAGAAAGTACAAACTCCATACAACCAGGTCTCCGGCGCTGTAAAGCAGCAACTCTACCACGGCACAACCGAGTCTCCAAAATAAAATTCTTGTCAGCTCTGAAAAAGGAAGACCCAGTATAGTTCTCATCATCTGACCCGATCAATTGTTACTGTTTCTCTTTCAATTAAGCATTTCTGTCAGATGTTGTGTCAATAATTCAAGGACTTAAATTTAAAGTTCAACAACAAAGCAACATTTGGGTGAAAGGTTTAATCCTTCAAAGGAGAAGAAGTTACAGTTGTGATTCAGATATTCCTGTTTGTATTTAACTGTGAGAGCTATGAAAGGATTTTTGTTCATACCAAGGTCTTATACTTGTGCCTTGCAACATGGTTTGTTTTTGGTCCTGTGGGGTTGGGGACAAAGCCAGGTTCTGCAGTTACTATACAGACACTCACAGAAGGATGAACTCAACATGATTTATTCTATTTACGGCAGTAGGAATGGCCAGGACCACATGGGGGGGGGGGGGGGCGCTGTCCCTCGCCATCGGAGCGCACGTGCGATGACGCTGGCGATATTGAGCTTGTCCCAGCAGCTTGGTCCTGGTCTTCAAAAGAGGAGGCATGGCAATCTCCGGCTTCATCCTGCAGTTCACCCACACCTCAAGAAGAGGTGCTGACGTTACAGGTTTCTTCCAGGAGGCTCAGCTTTGGGTTTCAAGAGGTGGTGCTGGCGCTGTGTGGATTACGCTGGCAACTAAACTTTACCTTTGTGTTTGTGTGTGCGGTCCCTTGTTGTCTGTGGGCAGGAGATGGTTCTGGCATCTCAGACTTTCCCAGGCCACAGTATTAGCCTCAATAGATGTGCTGGCTGTCCAAGTTTTCTTTCCAGCAACACATTCTTGACTCACAGTGGCGGTGGTGGTCTCGGGTTTGTCCCAGTGACTTTCAAACCTGCGACAGAGGAACACAGCTAGCAGGGTAGCGTTCCACTTTGTCTCTCTTCCTTACTCTACTTTCTTCTCTCCTCTGGAGAGAATGCTTGGGTTTTATAGGGAGGAGACTGACAGTGGCCAACCAATATCAGCTAATTGGACCCAACTGTTACCAATGATGCTGAGGTTTGGCCTCTCCTGGCCTGACATCCATTTAAAGGGATTGGAGCATCATCCAAGGTAGAGGGTGCTGTCACAGTCCCTCAGCACTTTATAGCACTCTTTATTATAGATGTAATTATTATGTTACGGGAAACATATCATCTCATCTGCTTATATCAAAGCTGCATAAGGGGCAATACAGTAATATCATCTTATTGTTCTGGTAACTGCTGGGATATGGGACAATTCCATTACTCTACTCTGAAATGGTCCAATTTTACATCCAACCAGATATGGAGATGGACCTTGATTTAACGTCTCCTCTGCAAGTTGTTGTCTGAGATGGTAAACTAGTCTCCATTTATTTCACTGGACTACAGGTTATGTGGCTTGTGTCTTCAAAGACGCAAAACCTTGCAACTTGCGACCATAGATTCACCAGTTGTCTGGTATATCTGATATTGAATTATAATCAATGACTGGCTGAACACAATCCCACATAGAGGTCCCTATCTGAGACCAGCGATCAGGTCACCTTCTTACCATGTCCTGTAGTCTATTCCTGTGTTCATTTTGTGCTCCACTGCCTTCGGCAGATGCATACTGTCAATATAATCACTTGCATTTCTTGATTAAATCAATAACAATTATGTTACGATCATTGTCACGCATCACACTCACCCATGAATGTCATTTCCCAGCTCTCTTTCCTATGTTAAAACAGTGACATTGTTTCATAGACTAAAGCAAATGGAGAGGTCCGATATTGTGAAAGATTTTTAGGATGCCTCATAGAAGAGTGCACCTTAGTGACCACATGTATATTCCAACAGGGAATGGGTGCTGAGACAATTTCCCCTCCTTAGCCCATGTCTGGGGATAAAAATCCAGATCAAGTAGCTCTGGACCATTCATGTAACGTGTGACATCAGACATCCTTTTCCGAGGACTCATAAAATATATTATTCCAATGAATCATGCAAGTTATTCCTACTATTTAGACATGAGATGCAGTAGGTTGTGTTAGATGGTTATGTAAAGAGTTCACAAAAAAGGAAGTTAATAGTTTTATTCGGATGTGGCGGCACTGCCCAGGCAGCTGCGGCTCGCCTGCAGTCCGTCTGTCTTTTTCTTTTTTTTTTGTTTTCTTTTGTCCTGTTGGTCGTATGTTTTATTTTATTTTTAGTTGTGTATGTGTGGGGGGCGGGGGATACTTGTTTTAGTCTCTTCCTTGTGGGGGGGGGGGGGGGGGGACGCGACCTTTTCTTTGCCATAATCCGTCTGCGCTGAGGCCGAATCGCGGAGCTGGCGGCCTCCAACTGGGACCGACCTCGAGGCTCCGGAGGCAGAACCATGACTCACCATCGCAAAGCTGGCCGACTCCGGGACTGAGGTGGCGCTGCGGCGGCGGCCCGACTGCGGAGCCTCGGAGGATTCGGCCGCGAGCCCAGTGGACGGCAACATCGGGAGCTCGCAGGTCCCAGGTTGGTGACCGATTCTCCGGAGCTCCCGCAACAACAGCTTCGTCCGCTGGACTGGAGGGGGACAGCTTCGTCCGCCCCGGAGTTAGAACCGGCCTGTTCGCGAAGCTCGGATTCAGCCGTGGGACTTACCATGGGGCCCAACATCGAAAGCCTGGATCGCCTCAACGCAGAGGGAGAACAAGGAAGGAAGAGACAAGGACTTTAAGACTTTTGCCTTCCATCACAGTGAGGAGGTGCTTAGTAGACTCACTGTGGTGGAGGTTAAGTCTGAAGAAGGGTTTCGGCCGAAACGTTCCCTATCTCCTTCGCTCCTTAGATGCTGCTGCACCCGCTGAGTTTCTCCAGCTTTTTGCGTACCTTGGTGGATGTTAAACTGTGTTCATTGTGTTATTTTATTCTCTGTCATGACTGCAAGGCACGTAATTTCGTTCAAACCAAAATTTTGAATGACAATAAAGGGCACTTTACTTTTTTACTTGTGTTAACGAAGAAACTGCAGATGCTGGAGAATCAAGGGTTACACAAAAAGCTGGAGAAACTCAGCGGGTGCAGCAGCATCTAAGGAGCGAAGGAGATAGGCGACGTTTCGGGTCGAGACCCTTCTTCAGACTGGTCAGGGATCAGGGAAACGAGATATATCCACATCACCGTCTATATCTCTCGTTTCCATGATCCATGACCAGTCTGAAGAAGGGTCTCGACCCGAAACGTCGCCTATCTCCTTCGCTCCTTAGATGCTGCTGCACCCGCTGAGTTTCTCCAGCTTTTTGTGTAACCCTTACTTTTTTACTTTACAGTCATCTTGTATGTTATAGAGGAGCACGAAGCTTCCATCTTTTGGAGTTTAAAAACAACTCCATCCTATACAAGAATACAGAGATTGTGTCCTGGGAAGAAACACAGAATGGAGTAGCACTGAACTTCCTTCATGTGGAGCAAGAATGAGCACAAAGTACTGATACAGCAGGTTAGGCAGCATCTGGTGGGAATGGATAGGTGACATCTTGGGTCAGGACCCTCTTCTGACTCTCCCTTCCCAATTTGACCTAATACATAGCTATATTTAAGAGGGAGTTGGATGTGGCCCTTGTGGCTAAGGGGATCAGGGGGTATGGAGAGAAGGCAGGTACGGGATACTGAGTTGGATGATCAGCCATGATCATATTGATGAATGGCGGTGCAGGCTCGAAGGGCCGAATGGCCTTCTCCTGCACCTAATTTCTATGTTTATGTTTCTATGTCTCATTACCAGGGAGCAACCCTAATCAATCTTTCCATTGTTGTAACACTGAGCTTCCTTCCCATGGTTTAATCTTGAGCCCCAAGAGGCGACTCCTCTACTGCCTAGGTGAAGGCTGCTGTATGATTAAAACAAAACATTTCACGGTACCTAGGTACATTTGACAATCAAGTATCATATCCTTGAGCCTCCTTCACTACAAGAAGGAATGAACATCCTTTCCAAAGTGTAACATTGAGTTCCCTCCTACAGAGTAACATTGATCTACCATCTTCTTTTCACTTTACACTGTTTTCTTCCAACACCTATAAATTAACCTATAAATTAATGCTGCTGAACTTATATATTGTACATTAACACTTATTTTTGAGATAATAATGCTGAGCTGCCATGACCATAAGACATAGGGGCAGGATTAGGCCATTCAGCCCATCATGTCTACTCCACCACTCGATGATGGCTGATTTCTTTTTTTCCCTCTCAACCCCATTTTCCTACCTTCATTCTTCCTGTAGATGAACCCAACATTTTGCTTTGAGGGATAGTGCTGAGCATCTTTCCAATGGGATTAGTTTCCATCATGCAGATTAATATTGAACCTCGTCCCTAGTTTTGTGCATTTCACACTTTGGCACGTATTCAGCAATGTGACCTCTGCATCTTTTGTGGTTGAGAATTTTGCTTACTAAGTCATGGAGGTTCGCTCGTAAATCACTGATTCCATATTGTGAGATTATGACCCCTGATTCCTAGACACCTTCAGCCAGGCAAAACATCCACCCTGTCTATCATGCCCGGCCAACATTTTCTGCAGTTCAACAGGATTTCTTCTCATTCTTCCAAAAGTGGTGGTGAGTCTCTGGAATTCTCTGCCACAGAAGGTAGTTGAGGCCAGTTCATTGGCTATATTTAAGAGGGAGTTAGATGTGGCCCTTGTGGCTAAAGGGATCAGGGGGTATGGAGAGAAGGCAGGTACAGGATACTGTGTTGGATGATCAGCCATGATCATATTGAATGGCGGTGCAGGCTCGAAGGGCCGAATGGCCTACTCCTGCACCTATTTTCTATGTTTCTAAAAGCCAGTGAATACACATCTAGTTAACGTAATCTTTTCACATGCAACAGTCCTAGGACGCTTGGAATGAATCCTTTGAGCTTTTGTTACACTGTGGAGAGAGCAGAGATGTTATCTTTCTGGGTTTTCATGATGAAAGTGAAGTGTACATGTTTAGATAAGGCCTATAAGGATCTACAGAGCACTTGGACAAGACATATAGTCATGTGCACTGCAGGAGTCACTGACCAAATGTAGGATTTCACAAACAGCGATAAATAATGAGTGGATCATCTGTGTTAGTGTAGTTATTTGAGGGATAATTATGGGACGAGGAACCAGGAAACTTAATACTGCTGCCATGAGGTTCTCGGTGTCTATGGATAAGGGCTCACAATGCACTATTTAAGTGGCACCATTGCTTACAGTGGAGTGCTACCTTAGTATTATATTGGCAATGTCAGTCTGGGCTTTTTGGGTGGTGTAGCCATAACCTGACCCAAAAACAAAAGTACTATTAATTGAAGTGAAACTGACTTCTGATGAATTTTTCAGTCATATCCAGGAGGAAGATATTGACATCTTAATACATGATTTAAAAAAAAGCTTGGCCAGAATGATTGTCATAATGAAGGAAGAAGTAGTGGGGAAGCAAAGGGATAAAGGAGGGAAATTCTAAAGTTTAAGCCATTGTCAGTAGAAACGTGGATGAGCAAGAGGCCAGGTATGTGGAACATTGATGCCTCAATGGATTACAGAGTTGGGAAGCGGGTAAATGAGGGAGATTTGAAAACAAGGCTGAGAATTGTAAATATTAAGGCTCTGCTTAACTGGGAGTAAATTTAGATAAAAAGCCGGAGTGATATGTGCATGTACAGTAGCTTGGCGTTAGGACATGGGTAGGTGGTCTTTGGATGTCCTCCAGTTTATGGGGATTAGGACGAGGGAGGCCGGCCATAGGCAAATTGAAGCCGTCAAACCGAAGGAAAAGCACAGGGATTTAATTCAATATTTCAAACGTTTAGTCTTCTACATTTTATACGATTACTTCTTTTTAAAGCTCTATCAGGAATGGAGAAGAGATTGGATGAACTGTTGGATGAACCTTAAGCAGATAAAGTAACATGATCAATTCAGTTGTTTCTATTTGTGTAAATGGTGTGTATGTGTGTTTAGATTTCTGTGTTCAAGTGCACCGATGTATATTTTGACCTGATACTGATGCTTAATTCAAACACCTCTCCCAGCCACTGCAGCAGGTTGACCTGGTTAAAGATGATTGGTGGTTGCGACAATGATGGAGCTGATGTGTAACTGCGGTGCTGTTGCTGCTGCTGCGTGGGTCCTTTGTGTTGCTAGGCTACGTCCCAGCCTGCACCTCCCACATACACCACTGTGGGATTACCAGTGAGGAGGTGAGAGAGGCCCTGCTAAATGAAGCTGACCATCTAAAACTTGTTTAATCTAGGATTAAAAAAATCATGATTGCATATAGTTTGAGAATGAAATTGAAAGATTGTGAAGGCTGAATGGATTGGATTGGATTGGAATGGATTGGATTGGAATGGTGAATTGGATTGTAACCTTGGGGAGCTTGTGTGTCTCAGTGACCCCTAGAGCTATGCCAGCAAGAGATTTGTCTCCTGTTAGGGTCTCCCATGCTGGACAGGTCGAAGGGTAGAGGCGAGATGAAGAGCGATCTACTGGTTCTCCAGGTTGGAGGTTGAGCACAGGGCTAACAACCCTTTCTTGTAAAACAAATATGTTATGGAAACAGCTACTGAAGGAATCAACACTAGTGAGTGGAGGACCTTTATTATCCAGCAGGCATAATAGGCAGTAAGTAAGTAAGTAGCGAGAGCAACTTTCTTCCAGTGGATAACCACAAAATGCTGGAGTAACTCAGCGGGTCAGGCACCATCTCATGAGAAAATGTATAGGTGACTTCGGGCTGAAGAAGGGTCCCAAACAAAAGGCACCTAGCCATGTTCTCCAGAGATGCGGCCTGACCAGCTGAGGCACTCCAGCATAAACCAGCATCTGCAATTCTTTTTTGTTACATTTCCTCCAGTGGAGTTTGATTGAGCTCTTGCTCAGCATCCAGGTTAAAGTAGTAATTTCCTTTATTTACAAGGACGGATAACAGGTTAATAAGTAAATGGTTATCTCCGCTTTTCTTCGAAGAGGGTGTGAGGTTTTTAGAATACAACTCCCGCCCAATTGCTACCTGATACCTCACTCAAGTAGCTGCTTTAGGTGCATGTAGAGAAGGCACAATGTGACCTTGACGTCGATGAAAGCAGGCATAGACTAAGAAACCATTTCACTGAATGTGTAGTTGTACCCAGGTACAGTGACAAGCTTTTGTTTGTGTGCTATCCAGTCAAAGAAGAGATACATCTGTACATGATTACAACCAGGCCGTCCGCAGCGCACAGATGAAGGATAAAGGGTATTACATTTAGTGCAATATAAAGTATTAATAAAGTCCAATTAAAGATAGTTCAGGTCTCCAGTGAGGTAGTGAGAGATTAGGACTGAACTCGAACTGATGAGAGCACTGTTAAGTTGCCAGATGGCAGCTGGGAAGAAACTATTCCTGAATCTGGAGGTATATGTTCAGTCTGCCAAGGCCAATTGCAAACTATTTTAACACCCCTTCCCATTCCCATAACATTTCTGTCCTTGGCCTCCATTGCCAAAATGAGGCCACACGCAAACTGGAACAACAGCACCCAATATTCTGCTGGGATAGCTTACAACTCAACAGTACAAGCATTGAAGTCTTCAATTTCAAGTAATATCCCCTCCACTCTTTTAGTTTTCTGTACTCCCTGCCCCCACCCCAGTGCACACACATTTCTCCCACCATCTTCCACTCCCAAGCCATGCTGCTCCTTTCCCCTCCTATCCTCATTCCCATCCCCAAACATCTATCTCTGTTTTCTCTCTCTTTTCCCTCTCACCTGTCCTCTTCCATCCATATCCCTCCCCGCTAGCTTCACATTTCACTCCTCTCGTACCTCACAACCTTTTGGATCCTTTTCACCTCAAACTTTTATCACTTACTCCACCCATCTGCCAATCAAATCTCCTTCACCCGTGTCTATCTATTACTTGCCAGGCTTGGCCCCATTCACATTTCCAGCTTTCTCCCCCAAACTCCATCATCTGATGGTGCCCCGAGCCGAAACGTTGCCTGTCCATTCCCTCCACCGATGCTGTCTGACCCACTACCTCCAGCATTTGATATTTTGCTTTAGATGGCTCTGTGGGCAAATTCTTGAGACTGTGAACTTGCAATATTCACATCCTCAGAATTTCCTAAAGCAGTTTGCAACCTAAAATGTTGTCATGCAGAAAAACAAAGTGACCAGTTTACTCAAACGTCAGGGTGGGAAATGCTTTATGTAATCTGTCTCGTTGTAATGTTAGTTGGAGGATCTTTTGTTAGTTAGGTGTGAGGAGAAGTTAAAGAAGTGCCCAGGGACCTTTTGTGCCTACATGGGAGGTCAGACAAAAGACTGCATCTCCAATGATGCTGCATTGGAGTGGCAGTCCAGATTTTGTTCTCAGGTCTCGGGAACATACCTCGAGCTGGCAACCTTATCCCGCAAAACAAAGAGTAATACCATTGAACCTACGCCGAGACTTGTCTTGAATATTGATCTAAAACTGGATGACCATGTTTAGACAACATGATAAATTAAAGTTTATTCTAAGTAATAACACACCTCTGCCTCTATGCCTTTAGAGAAGCGTGATACAACTGGCTACAAACTTGGACTTGATCGTAGCTCATACTTCTAAATCGTCACAGTCTTGTTTACTGATTGGGGATGATCAGCCATGATGACATTGAATGGCGTGCTGGCTCGAAGGGCCGAATGGCCTACTCCTGCACGATTGTCTATCGTCTACTGCTTGCAACCGCTGGTTAAAAGCGAGGAGTGATAAGTAATAAAAGGAAAGATAAGTCTAAATGCTATAATATTGATCCAAAACCATTCACTTATTATCCCTACACTTGAATTATTACCTCAAATTGCTTCGCTGGCACCAGATGTGCAAATAGTTCATCCATGTCTAGTTATGCAACTCATATGCAATTTAAACATTTCAGCTGTACTTTGCGAAAATATTAAAAATGCTTTGAACGTTGCTGTTTCTCTTTGCACTGAACACTTTCCCCTCACCACTACATCAACAATAGACTATGCGTGCTTATATACCCAAAAAGTAATGGAAAGCTGGAATTCTAGTTCCCCAAATGCTGATAACCAGAGACTCTAATGAAATTTTAAATTAGGTGTTTGACGTGGGAATATCAGACTATGGAACCAAGCTATGTATATGAAACATATTATCATAGAGTCCTTGACTCTATTATCCTTGATATAATAGTAAGATTAAATGAGAACTTACCAGTTCGAAGTTTGATCGTTATTTTATGAGGAGTTACGATGAGGGATTACGTGCCCTCCACTCCCACCCTCATAAAATAAATGATCATCTGGTAGTTCTAAGTCTATTATGAGCCTTACTATGTTACTTCGGCTATTTGGTGTTCTGTGTTTTTCATGCCGCTGCTTTGAAGTATGCCGTTTGCCAGCGTGAGGCGGGCTCTTCACGTAATCCCTCATCGTAACTCCTCATAAAATAACGATCAAACTTCGAACTGGTAAGTTCTCGTTTAATCTTACTATTTTACTTCGGAGTCACGTGAGTGACTACGTGAAGATTTTAAAGCTTTCTGTGTTTTTTATGTCGTAGAATTAATCAGTACGACAGTCCGGCTAAGTAAATACATACATGAGAAACCAGACTAATATTAGTTCTTTCCATAATTAACTTTTTAATGGTTTAAAGAACATATAATAACCCTCCTTGTATCCGAGGGAATGATTACAAGTGATAAAAGATATAAGTGACTACATAACTGATTATAGCATTCAATAGTAAACAAAGCAGTTGACTATAGTGATCCCAACACCGCGTGGCCAAAACTTGTCATAGTGTGAACAGGTTTATTGTAGAACTTTGAAAAAGTTTCTTCTTTACTCCACCCTGCGATTTTTTATTTTTTTATTTTTTTTAAAAATATGCTCGAGCGGTACGTCCCGCACCTTTGCCGCGGACGTAGCTGCTGCCCTGGTGGAGTGAGATTTGAACACATCAGTGTCTACTCCTGCTAACAGTAACAACTGTTTCAACCACTTTGAGATAGTTTGAACTGAAGCTTTAGTGTGTGGTTTTTTATGCGTAATCATTAACGTTATTTCATTTCCTCGAAGAGTTTTGGTAACTTTTATATATTGGTTCAAATGTCTAACTACACATAAAGTAGGATCAATAGGATAAGCTTGAAAGATTACCTTTGCTCCAGTTCTTCCTGGTCTGCTTTGTTTGATCAGATCGTAAACATAGAACACAATGTTATCTGTAGTCACATGCATACAGTCTAAACGCAACATTTGTAAAGTTTGCACTCTTTGAGCTGAAACCAATGATATTAACATTATTAATTTGAATGTTAATCTTTCCAATGACAATCCTTCAATTGGAGTCCACTGTCTAAGTAAGGTAAGTACAATGCTCACATCCCAAATCTCTGTGTATCTAGGTTTGGGTGGATTAATGTTAAAGATTCCTTTCATGAATCTAGATATTAGTGGATGTGATCCAATTGATTTCTGGTCAGACATAAGTCCTAAATAAGATGATAAGGCACTGCGTGCAGTGTTAGTGGCACTGTAACTTAAATGTTGCTCAAAATGCAATTTAGCAAGGAGCTCCAATACATTTTTCATGCAATATCACAGAATCACAATATCAAACATGCAATATTCACAGTATCATAAGAAATATTTGACTGTGTGCAAAATTCTTCCCATTTCTTAATATGTGTCATATATTGTTTTTTGTGTGTTATCTCGCCATGATGCGACTATAACTTCCATAGTTTTGTCCGACAATCCCAGCTCCTGTAGTGGTCTGGTCAAAACCTGCAGATTAATAAATTCATATATGCATATAATGGATAAATTTCTTTGGTTACTGGATTAATCAAAATATCACTACAGTTAGGAATTGACATATATGGTTCTTTAATCATATTCAGCATTAATGGGAACCAAGGTTGTGTTGGCCAATTTGGAACTACCAACAATCCTGTGGCAGAATCTTGTTCTATTTCCTTCAGACATTGCTGAACCAAAGCAAAAGGTGGAAAAGCATAAAAGAACATATTCCCCCAGTTCAATGAAAAAGCATCTACTGCTACTGCATCTGGATCGTGTTCCCAAGACACATATTTAGGCAATTGATGATTAAGCCTTGATGCAAACAAATCAATTTCTGGTAAACCAAATTGAGTTACAATATTCTTAAATATTGCTGGATTAAGCATCCATTCTGTGTTATCTTTAAATATCCTTGATCTTTTATCTGCCACCACATTGTCTTTACCTGGAATGTAGTTTGCTGAAATCCAAATTTGGCGATCAATACACCATTGCCATATTTCATTGACCAGACAATCACATGATACTGATCTGACTCCCCCCATGTGATTAATATATGCAACAGCCGTTTTATTGTCTAACTGTATTAATACATGTAGACCCTTTTTTGAACAGCAATATGCTTTTAGACCATAGAAAGCACCCAATAACTCTAAATAGTTAATACCATAAGTTTGAAGAAACGTTTCTTCTTGGACTTTCCATCTACCTCCACAACTGGAGGATGAATCTGTTACCCCCCCCATCCGAGAGCATTAGCATCTATTTATAAACAATTTCAGGCTGTTTAATCAGAATGTTTTTAGCAGCTTGTGGAACATTTTTATCCCACCATGGTAATTCCAACAAAACTTCTTTTGTTAATTGCATAGGCCTATCAAAGTGGCCTGCCCTCTTATTTTGTCCCTTTGAAGATTTTGATAATGTAATGGACCAAATTCTTTTGTAATAATATTTTTATTAAAAGGAATCCATCATAACAACGGTATTACAACTTTTACAATACACAACCAACTTATTTCAATAAGTATACGAATGTTACGAATAGTACTTATAAACTTCTATTTTTTTTAAAGTAGAAAAAGAAAGGAATAGATTTTAATCAATAAAAGTGGTGATTAAATAATAATTTTGATTATAAAAAAAAGTGGAAAAGAAAAAAGAGGAGAAAAATATATATGTATATGTATATATTCTTGTTATTTATATTTAATTAAAATAAAGTATTATATAGAAAAAGAGAGAGATTATACTCTACATCTTAATAGTGAATAACTATTTCAAATACAATATTAATGGAGACATGTATACAAATCAAAAAGAGAAACAAAGAGTTATTTTCATCTAATCCTGCCGGGTATCCATTGAGTTGTGATGCCAAGAACAGCTACCCCTTCAAATATTCTGTATATGGAGACCATATCTGTTCAAAGAGTTCGTGTTTGTCCATTAGGACAAATCTGATTCTTTCCAAATGCAACATCTCCAACATTTCCACTGTCCACATTTTAATTGTGGGGGATAATGTTCCCTTCCAAAATTTCAATATTAATTTTTTCCCTATTATCAAACAGTAATCCAAGAAATTTCTTTGGTTTACTGTTAATGTTAGATTTGAATCCGGAACTCCTAATATTATTAATTTTGGATCTGGGTCTAGTTTAATTTTAAGAAACTTCAGAAATAACTCTAAAGATTTCTATCCAATAATAATTAAGTTTTATACATGTTACAAAACTATGCGTTAAATTAGCTTCCAAGTTCTGACATTTATCACAAATAGGAGAAATGTTAGAATAAATTCTATTTAATTTCGTTTTTTGAGTAATGTAATCTGTGTAATACCTTAAATTGTATCAATATATGTCTAGCATTTAATGAGCAACGATGTATACATTGTAGACTTTCTTCCCAAATTTCCTTCGTTATAGATAAACCCATTTCATTTTCCCATGTTTGTCGATATATTTCCGAAGTTGGGATTTCCTTATCCAAAATAGTATTATATATATATACGCTATTAATTTTTCTGTATTTGGGTGTTTATTAAACAATTCATCTAATAATCCTGGTTTTCTATTTTTATAGTCTTGCATATTTGACTTAATATAATTTCTAATTTGTAAATACCTAAATATGTTATTTGACTGCAATCCATAGATATCCTGTAACTCTTGAAATGAGAGAAATTTTCCTTCCTTATAAAGGTGTTCTATCCTTTTAATTCCTAAATCATTCCAATGTTTAAACCCCTTGTCCAATACAGAGGGCTTAAACAAAGGATTATTCATAATTGGCAAACAAAGTGACAAATTATCCATATGTAGGGTCTTAACTATTTGTTTCCAAATACGTCTATAGCTATGAATTATAGGGTTGTTACCATACTTTTTTTTTTGTACTTCCCTTGGTGCAAAAAGAATCGAACCTACATCAAAAGGCAAACAGTCTTCCTTTTCCATCTTTAGCCAGCTTGGTTCATGATCTAAATTTACCAACCAACAATTCATATTCTTAATCTGAACTGCCCAGAAATAATATAGGAAATTTGGTAGTGCTAGTCCACCATTTATTTTAGATTTACATAGATGTTTTTTACTTATTCGATGGTTTTTATAGTCCCAAATAAAACTATTAACCAAAGTATCTATATTTTTAAAAAACATTTTAGGGAGATATAAGGGGATTGCTTGAAATAAATATAACAATTGTGGTAAAAAAATCATTTTTATAGCATTTATTCTACCGATCATTGATATAGGTAGTGTTTTCCAATATAAAATATATTTCTTTAGTTTATTTAATAATTGCGGGTAATTATATTTAAATAGACAGTTATACGATTTAGATACATTAATTCCTAAATATTTGAGTTTGTCCGTAACTATTTTAAGTGGGAATTGTTCTAATATATTTAATTTTATTCCAGTTATAGGCATAATTTCACTTTTATTACAATTAATTCTATACCCAGAAAATGTACTAAACTTAGTTATGACATTAAATAGATTAGGAATACTAATCTCCGGTTTTGTAATATAAATTAAGATGTCGTCTGCGTATAGAGATATTTTATTCGTTGTAGTTTTGGTATTATATCCATATATTTCTGGTTCTGATCTAATCCTTTCAGCTAATGGTTCTATTACCAGAGCAAATAATAATGGTGATAACGGGCATCCTTGTCTACAACCCCTAAAGAGTTTAAATTTTGCTGATAGCATTTGATTTGTTAATATTCTTGCAGTTGGATTCGAGTATATGATTTTTACCCATTTGGAGAATATATCCCCCAGTTGAAATTTCTGCATTATTTTAAATAAATATGGCCATTCAACCTGGTCAAATGCTTTTTCAGCATCTAAGGATATGACAGCTAGTTCAGCATCATTCACTCTTTTTGAGTACATGACATTGAATAGACGTCTCAGATTATAGGATGAATAGCGTTTTGGAATAAAACCTGTTTGGTCACGATGTATTAATTTATTAATCACTAAACTTAGCCTCCGAGATAAAATTTTAGTTAGTATTTTTTGATCTGTATTTAAAAGAGCTATTGCTCTATATGATCCAGGGTCCTCCAAATCTTTATCAGCTTTAGGGATAAGTGTAATTGTAGACTTGTTTAATGATTCTGGTAACTTTCCTTGTTCATAAGCATATTTATATATTGTATGTAAACGTGGGGAGATCAGATCATGAAACTTCTTATAAAATTCAACACCTAAGCCATCAGGGCCTGCCCCTTTTCCGTTATTTAATGATCCAATTGATTCTTCAATATCTTTTACTGATATATCAGCGTTTAACAAGTCTATACCTTCCTGATCTAAACTATTAACCTGACATTCCTGTAGGAATGTTTCCATTCCATCTGATTGTCCTGCTAGTTTAGATAAGTAAAGATTTTGATAATATTGTAAAAATGTATCATTAATATCTTTTGGTAAAGTCAATATTTCTCCTTGATCAGATCTAATTTTTATGTATCATTTTCTCCTCATCTAATTTTCTAAGCTGTCGTGCCAGTAATTTTTGTGGTTTATCCCTCAAATTCAAAATGTACTTGTTTAGTCTGTTGAAAAAGTTTAATAATCTGATTTGAGTATATTTTATTTAGCTTGTATTTTAATGATACAATTTTATTACTTAATCCCTTAGAAGGGGATATTGCATTTTCAATATCTAATAGTTTTATTTCATTTTCCAACTTTTGTTGAGTCTTTCGATTTTCTTTATTAAAATATGCTTGAGCTGATATTATCGCACCACGCATAAATGCTTTAAATGTATCCCAGAGCAATGATGGTGAAATTCCAGGTTTGTCATTAGTTTCAAAAAATAGTTTAATCTGTTTTACCAAGTAATCATAACAAGCCCTATCCTTTAATATTTGGGGGTTGAGTCTCCAGTTACAGGTTTTAATAATTATATCTTTTAATTTTATCTTAAATGTTAATGGAGCATGATCCGAGATAATAATATTATGATATTTTGAGTCATATGTAAATGGAATTAGTTTTGAGTCTATTAAAAAATAGTCTATCCGCGAATAGGTTCCAAATACAGTTGAAAAAAATGAATATTCTCGACCAGATGGGTTATCTGTTCTCCAGATATCCTTAACGTTTGCTGTGTTAATAAAATAATTTATAAATGTACTTGACTTAGAAGTTAGTAATGGACCAAATTCTACTGCAGGAAATGCTGCTACTAGTTTACCAATAGTTTTCGCTACTTCTCGGATGGAAGGATAAGTTTGTGAATGAGATTATTACAAGTCACCAAAAAATCATCAACTTTATCTTTGTTGGTAAAGTATTAACATAGTTTCTGAGTTAATTACAAACTCCAAATAGTTAATTGATTGTGCTGGCTGCAGCTGGGATTTAATTGGATGAATCAAGAACCCTAGCTTTAACAAAGCTTTGTACTGAAACTAATTCTCAGCTGACTCTTGATTGCCATAAATGATTAGAATGTCATCGAGATAAGCCATAACGATGTGTTTTTGTACTCTTAATTGGGCTAAAACTGGTTTCAACAGTTTAGTAAAGAGCCTGGGAGCTGAACTCAATCCATTTGGCAAAGCTTTAAACTGCCATAATTGTCCCAGCCAATTAAATTTTAAGTACCTCCAGAACCTGATGTATTGGTACAGAATAATAGGCGTTTTTCAAATCAATCGTAGCCATATAACAACCTGCTGATATTAAATATCTTGCAGTATTAAATGTTTCCATTTAAAAGTTTGTATTCTACCACTTATTTAGATCTGTAAGGTCCAGAATAATTCTGCAAACACCATCTTTTTATGTCTTTTGAAATATCTTAGACACAATTGATGCTCGTGTTCATAAGTTTTTTCAATAACCCCCTTTTCAGATAATTTGTCAATTTCCACATTAATCTCTGCTTTTCCAATTGCAGTAAACACGAAAGCATAGGCAGGTTTATCTGTACTGGAGGATTAACCCCTTCTTTAAATGTAATAGTGGCTCCTGAAACTGCTTGTAAAAATAAACCGATCAGAAGTAATAGTAAGCCAGTCTTTATAAAACTTTTGTAATCTCCCTCCAACTGGAGATTAATCCGCAGTTTCTTTAAGGATAGAACAAGTCTTTAATACCTCTCCATATGAGCGTGGTGGTCTCCTTTTCCCCGAATACGGGTAAGTATTGGGCTGTGCAGTACAATAATATTTCCTTGACATATTTCTGCCTCTATTTCCAAAATCAAATCCCCTTCTGGGCGAAAAATACCTTTTTTGTCCTAAGACGAAGGTTTCATGCAGCTAAAATTTTTAGCTTCTTCATCCAATTTTTAATAATTTAGGCAGATTTACTCCAAACAGATAACCAGGAGCTTGAACACCACTTGCTCGACACAGGCTTGCAAACCTTGGGTGAAATATGGGCCGAATAGCCATTTTCCTCATACAATAATTTCATAGAAAGAATTTGCACAATAGGCCCTCTTTCCTAAACTTATCCATCTCCCCAAAAGCCATAATGGCAGCAGAATAATTTGTGAGGATTTTTGAACCTCACTTCTTGAGCTCTCATATTTGGGGTCATGGATGCCCATATCAACGGATAAACCGTAGGCACTTCCAATGAGGCACAATTTCCTGTGCGTTTATAATTCTGATGTTTCAATCATCACAGAATCATGAAGTTGGTGAGATACCATATATTAATGTTGGCAGCTAGGTTTTCTTCCATAGCCTCACCACTTCCTTCATATATAGCAAATTCTTTTGCTATCCCAGGCACATTTGGCCTTTCTTTTATTTTGTGGTGTGTTTTCAAATGCAAATCACCATCAGCAGGGTCTGCCTTCTGCAGCCCTAAATCAATTGGGATTTCATCCCATGAGACTTCCTTCGGCCCAAATCCTGGGTCCGGAGTTCCAACTCCCAATTAGGCCCACAGCCATATTCAGAATAATTAAACCCCTCAGGGCTTTTTTGGGAACCTTCTGGGTACTGTGACCCTAGTCTCATAATTTTTTGGAGAACTTTCTCCATATGCTCCATGATTAGTTCCACATAGTTTAATTATCTGGAGGACTTTCAGTATCAGAGTCATCAGAACCACGGGCCTCTCAGATTTCTTTTACATTTTTAGGAGCATTTCTCTCCGTGGTTATACCTTCTGGAGAATCTAGAACTCGCTAACGGGTATATCAGTGGCCACCGGTATCGGAACCGGATCCGCACTAGCTTTTTTTCCCGTATTTTTATTTTCACCCCGGGAAGCTCTTTTTACCCGCGAATTTTCTTTGCCGATTTCTCCATTTCTTTCATTAATCTGTGCTAAACAGCACTTTAACGTGACTCTGACTTTTATTTTACTTTACTTTTACTGCTGGACCCACCCAGCGTACGCTAAAAAACATCCCGACTTTGCTGCACTTACCTGCGGGGCCGTTCCGACCGCTGCGAGGAGCTGCTCCTTACTGCAGCTCCTCCTTCCGCCGTCAGCGTCGACGTAATGCCGTTTGCCAGCGTGAGGCGGGCTCTTCACGTAGTCACTCACGTGACTCCGAAGTAAAATTGAATTGTGGAATAGGCTTGAGCAGCAGCTGAATGGTCTCACCGTGATGTTCGGGTATTAACTGGTTTCATTTTGCTGCAAACCTTTTTCGCTGTCATGGTTTTGATTGCCCTGCTTATTTCCTTGCCTTGCTTAACGAAAGATGTTGCAGCATTTCATCCCTGAGATAATTTGTCATTCCATAAACTGTTATGTCTTTCATTAGTGATTCCCTTTGTTCACCAATCTCATCTCATTACAGTTCTTGTTCATGTAATTATTTCCATTGAATGAAATGAAATATATGACATGGAACAGGGTATTCAGCCCATGTAGTCCATATTAACCATATAACAATTACAGCACGGAAACAGGCCCTCTCGGCCCTTCCAGTCCGTGCCGACCATTTGTTTTCCCCTAGTCCCATCTACCTGCACTCAGACCATACCCCTCCATTCCCTTCACGTCCATATTGGTGCTTTCAAGAACTTTACATCCAACTCCTACCAGGAAATTTACCCCATTCTCTTCTCCCACATTAGCTACATTATCCTTCAACTCCTCTTTTCCATTCACCTCAATCAGTCTCTACAGCAGCAAGTTCCACTACGTCTGGGGTAATTCCCTATTTCATTGTGAGGTATCCCTGATTCATGGTATCTTGTTTATCGTGGCCATATGCGGGATCACTGCTCAGGATCACAAGAGTTACAGCACATGAACCTATTCGGCAAACTGAATCCAGGCTAGGTCTATGTAAAAGTAATCTAGCTGGACTCACATCCCCACAGTCTCCCCACAGCCCTGCAAGTTATGTCCACCGAATTCCGGTTTGTCTAATCTTGGCAGTCATACACAACTGACCTTGGAAGCATTGATATAGAGCAACCTTATGCCCCTGTCCCACTTAGGAAACCTGAACCGAAACCTCTGGAGACTTTGCGCCCCACCCAAGGTTTCCGTGTGGTTCCTGGAAGTTCCCGGAGGTTTTTGTCAGTCTCCCTAATGGTCAAAAGTGGTTTCCGTTTTAAAAATCGGTAATTTTTTAGTCGAAGGCGGTTGCGGTTGTAGTTGAAGGTGGTTGCCGGAGGACAAAAACCTCCGGGAATCGCACGGAAACCTTGGGTGGGACGCAAAGTCTCCAGAAGTTTCCGTTCAGGTTTCCTAAGTGGGACAGGGGCATTAGAGTCCAATTTCAACCTGCGTTGCCGAGAGGGAGGAGGGACCCACACCATTGAAAGCGAGGGGAGACCCGCGCTGCTGAGAGCATAGGGGTACCGCCAAAAGCAACCCGATGGTGGCGTGGGGGGGGGGGGATATGCTTTGAATGAAGGGGGGACTAGGCGGAAGGTGTGGCGAGAACAAAGAAGGGGGGGGGACCCGACGGGTTCATCGCTGCGAGCAGAAGATAAAACTGATTTACTTTTTTAACTTAGTCGGCACCAGATATGTGGCGACTCTTGTGTACTGCCTAGGTGAGGTCTTTACCGGGTTGTATGTAAAACAAAGAATTTCACTGTACCCAGGGACACGTGACAATAAAGTGTCATTGAATTGATAAAGTGTCATTGAATAACTCCCGGAGAATAGCTGCATAAATAGATAGGGTAGTGAAGGGGACATTTGATTTGCTTACCTTCATAGGCAAGTGTATTGAGTATAAGAGTTGGGACATCATGTTGCAGTTGTTCAAAACATTGGCTGCGCTTGTAATATTGTGTGCAGTTCCAGTCACTTCACCATTGGAAGGATGTGGTCGCCTTAGAAGGAGTGCAGAACCAGGATAATGCCTGGAATGGAGGGCTTTAGTTACAAGAAGAGTTTGGATAGGCTGAGATTGTTCTCACTGGAGCGCAGGAGGCTGAGGGGTGACCTTACAGAGATTTATCAAATCATGCAACAAAGATAGGGCGGATCACAGTCTTGTTCAAAGAGTAGGATGTCTAAAACTGGAGGGCATAGGTTTAAGGTCTGAGGGGAATTATTTAAAAGTGATCTGACGGACACGTTTTTCAGTGGTGGGTACATGGAACAAATTACCGGTAAAGGTGGTAGAGGAAGACACAGTCACAGTGTTTGAAAAGCATTTGGACAAGTACATGGATAGGAAATGATTAGAGGAGTATGGGCTATGCAGGAAAATGTGATTAGCGTAGATGTACATCTCAGTCAGCATGGACACGGGGACTGAAGGGTCTGTTCCTGAGTTGCACCACTCTCTGAGCTGCACCACTTTATTCAGCTTCTTTCTAAGCAATACAAATTGGATCTATCTTCAAGTGGTGAATTTAAGACCCTAAACACCTATTATGTTCTCAATTGTTTCCCCACAGTCTCCTCTTTTCCAAGAAGAACCTCAGCTTCTCAAATCGTCCCTTATTCCTGGAAACATGTTGGCAAATCCCTCCTGCATTTTCACCAAAACCTCACATCTTTTCTAAAGTGTGATTCCCCGAACTAGACAAACCAGTCATTTATGAAGGTTCATTATGACTTCTTTGCTGTGTGATCTTTATCTCTATGAAACACAGCATCATTTCCTCAATCTGCTCAGCTGCTTCAAACAGGTATCCCACACACACCACCGTTTCTCTTCGTTTTTGTAATTATTCCCTCATGTACATTGTACATTATATTCTTTCCTCAGGTCTGAGTTGCTTGGCCAACCTCTGTTTCTTAGATTTTATTAGATTTACCTTATCAGAATAATTTATAAAATGCTGTTACTATTGGGAATTACCTAATGTTTAATCCTCAAACTATTTACTGAAATCAATAGGGCTTTGTTTATCACATTCCATTCATGTACCACATATGTTTTTTTCCTGAACCTCTTTTACTCACCTATTCCCTCTATGAAGAATTCCTCAAGGGCCTGAACTATATGGAGAGGTTTGGGAGGTTAGGACTTTATTCTTTGGAGCTCAGTAGGCTTTAAAGTGATCTTATAGAGGTGCACTGCTGAATTACAGTGTAATTCTGAAGCAGTCTGGAGTTAAAGCGTGTGCACGTGTCACTACATTGGCAGCAAAAATAGTTTGTTTAATATTTAATAAATAATGTAAATTCTTCAGTGCAGCTCTGTCAGATCAGTCCATTTCCAATGCTTCCTATTTCACTTACACTTTTAAAATCCTTTGCTCCAAGTTCTCCTTTAACCTCTCCTTCTTCCTCCTGAGAGACTGCTGGTCATCTGTCCAGAGAGAGCCCCTTGTTGCCTGTCCCTGAATTTCTCCATTGCCTGATTCAAAATACACCCCCATTAATAGTCATGAAAGGCTCACCGCGAGGACCTGTGTTATCTGAGTGGTGTGTAATTACATCCAGTATGTAATAGATTGTTAATTGTAGGGCATCAGGAAGGAATTAAATGAAGGTAAATAATTATGTAGCTCTGTAATTTTCACTGGCTCATTCATTGTTATAAAACTATGAAGCCAAACGATGCCACGCATTTGCGCTGCTGCAGAATCTGACGGAAATATTCCATTGCAATAGTGTAACACAGAAAACCCCACCTGTTAATAGCACAGTTAAAACAAAAAGACCCTTAGTCTGCAGGTTTGCATCATTCCAGCCACATTTCGCTATCATGGAAGGTAGAGATTGAGAATCAAACTGTAGCTCTGCTCTGTAGATCATAAGAGGAATAGATCAGGTAGATGCACAGAATCTCTTCCTCGTAGCAGGTGAATCGAAAACCAGAGGACATAGGTTTAAGGTGAGGGGGGAAAGATTTAATAGGAACCTGAGAGGTAAAGGGTGGTAGGTGTATGTAACCAGCTGCCGGAGGATGTCGTTTATGCAGGTACTATTGCAATGTTTAAGAAACATTTAGACAGGTACATGGATAGGACAGGTTTAGAGAGATATGAGCCAAGTGCAGGCAGATGGGACATGTGTAGATGGGACGTTGGCTGGTGTGGGATAGTTGTGCCAAAGGGCCTGTTTTCATGCTGTAAGATGCTATGGTAACCTGCTCCCATCAGCCCAGGTTACTATCTCTTGTAGCAGTATGATTTTTGTTACTATCGCCTGTTTCCTACCTCCCCAATAGTCATGCCCACATCCGGCTATAGGTGGGCTGTCTGTCAGTTGGTGACAACTCAGCTGTTCACAGTCGCTTCTCCACACCTTCATCGTTCAACAAGAGTTGGCCTGTGATCTGGAGAAGGAACATGTATATTTGTTCTTCTTTTGTCACCTTTAGCACCCTGAACAAACCCCCACTGAAATCAGACATTCAAGCACATAACATGGGTGAAAAATGGGCTGGAAAGCTATATACCTGATCACATGCATGAAGGACAACAAAAGTAAATGCAAACAGCAGGCTGAACCTTATAACCCAAGGAGTACAAAATATATTAAGCTGAACATTGAATTGAACAAAGAACCTTACTGGACTTTAAGAAGATATAAAATGAGGTGTTATCAACATAATGGATCAAGATTACTAAAGATATTCCAAGGGATATTGGATATGGATATGTCGGTGATAGTGACTGGAGGTTGCTTCTGTTGAATGGGTCCTGCACGTTGACATACAAACTCCACATAGACAGCAATGAATGAATGAATGAATGAATGAATGAATGAATACATTTATTGGCCAAGTATGTACACACACAAGGAATTTGCCTTGGTGCTCCGCTCACAAGTAACAACACGACATACAGTAAACCATTAAGAATAAAACATTATAGTTTAAACATGTGAATGAAATAAAATACCAGAGCAAAAGGAGGCAACAGACTTTTGGTTATTGAGTAAAGCTACTGCTCGCGGATAAAGCTGTTTTTATGTCTGGCTGTGGCGGCTTTGACGGTCCGGAGTGGCTTTCCAGAGGAAGTGATTCAAAGAGCTTGTGGCCAGGGTGAGAGGGGTCAGAGATGATCTTACCCGCTTGCTTCCTGGCCCTTGCAGTGTACAGTTCGTCAATGGAGGGAAGGTTGCAGCCAATAACCTTCTCAGCTGATCGAACAATTCGCTGCAGCCTCCGGATGTCGTGCTTTGTGGCTGAGCCAAACCAGACAATGATGGAGAAGGTGAGAACATCATTGCCTGTGGCAGATTGTGTTTCCTCACCTGCCGCAGGAAGTACATCCAATGTTGGGCCTTTTTGACTGTGGAGTCGATGGTGGCCCCCCATTTCAGGTCCTTGGAGATGATGGTTCCAAGGAACTTAAAGGACTCCACAGATGTGACTGTGGTGTTGTTGATGGTGAGTGCGGGGAGGGGAGGGGGAGCTCTCCTAAAGTCTACTATCAATTCCACAGTCTTAAGAGCAATGAGTTCCAGGTTGTTACGAAGGCTCCAGGACGCCAGCTTTGTCACTTCCTGTCTGTAGGCGGATTCCTCCCCATCCTGGATCAGGGTTGTGTCCTCCGCAAACTTGAGAAGCTGGACGGAGGAGTCTGTGGAGGTGCAGTCGTTGGTATAGAGAGTAAAGGAGAGGGAAGAGTAAGCAGCTTTGCGGTGCTCCTCTGCTGAGGGAGATTGGGATTGAATCTGGGTCAAGGGAGCTGTGAGGTAGCAGCTCTATTAGCTGCACCACTATGCAGACCTCTAATTCAATCAACGGGGTTGCCAAGAATGAGGAAGGAGATGTAAGATAAATAGGGCTGATAAAAGAAGAGGCATCATACCGCCTGTTTCAATGCTTTAATTTTGGTTATTCTGCAATCAAACCTGTCAGACATTGATTACATTCCAATCTATCTTGTTTGTCAGGAGGACATTACCCTGTACAAATTGATTCTGTATTTTAACTGCCCTTCATTCATGGTCCCCCTTCCATTGAGATGTAACAGAAACACAACATAACAAAGATGGTTGTGAGTTTGACTCTTCTAAATCCTTTCCAGGTAACAGTAACTCTTAAACAGGTTCATTGCCAACTGAGAGCAAATCCATTTAGAATGAACTCACTCAGCAGTAACTTCATTTTCAGTTTATTAGAAAAAGGAACAGACCATTCTTTGAATTCCTTGTGCCTGTGAAGTACAGGGTGTTACCTGCCCTTCTACACATAAGACCTGACTCTACTCCAATGACTACTCATCTTCTGGAAAGTCCTTGATTTAGGTTCCACTCCGCTCAACCCAACCCTCCAGTATATTAAGAGCCTTTCCATCAGTATCTGACCATGAGACCTCTCCATCCATCTAGTGTCTGGCGGAACCTTTTCCTGCCTTCCAATATACAAGGAAGCCTTTGCTATACCAATATACCTTCACTATTTCAGCACTAATGCTGTGCTGTATCTAGACACCCACTTGACCCACTCTCTAGTACATTAAGAACACTGCTCTCTTTCCAGTAAGTGATTACCAACCCTCTTATACCCCTTTAGTATCTGACACTATCTGTTTCCATCTTCTCAAACACAAGGAATTATTTGCTCTTCACTAAATTGACCCAGGTTCGATCCTTACCTCACATGCTGCCATTGTGTACTTTACACATTTCCCCTGTGACCACATGGGTTTCTTCCAGGCACTCCGGTTTCCTCACACATCTCAAAGTGGGTATGTAGGTTAAGTGGCCTCTGTAAATTGCCCCTTGTGTGTAGGGAATGAATGCACAAGTGGGATAACATAGAACTAGTGAGAACGCACGATTGATAGTCAGAGTGGACTCGGTGGGCCAAAGGGCCTGTTTCCATGTTGTATCTCAAAACTAAACTTGGCAACATTACCCATTCAAGGATCTGAGCATCTCTTGACTCAACCTTCAATAGGTCAGAAGTAATGTTCTCTTCAGTAAAAATGTTCTCAGCCTATGTCACATCTGTCGTCCAGCATGTTAGTGGCATTGCCAAGTGTCTGACCTCTCTTGTGCCTCCAGTACATCAGAAATCATTTGCACTGCATTATCCCCCTAGATAGGGCACCATTCTTTCCTACCCTCCATTATCCAAGGCATTATCTGCCTTCCGGGTCCTCCTCAGTAACATTACCCTCCCCAAACACAGCCAAAACCACCCAACCCTTCTCTGTTTCAGGTGTTATTTACCCTCCTGCATTTGGAAAGTAATAACCCCTTTTACTCCCAATTCCATTCCAATCACCCCACTAGTACCCAGAGAGCACTTTACATAGTATTTAATTACAGAAACCATTTACCTTTCAGCATGCAGCAATAATAGGAGACTCTGTAGTCTGAGGTGCAGATTTTATTTTAAATGTTTTAAAGTCCACCGTCTCAGATTGTTTCCTGCCTCTCAGGCATCAGTAGCATAGGCACTACTATTACTGTTACCTCGTTTGAGGCTCTGCTAATGATGCTTTGAGAATAATTATTCTGGATTGACATGGTGTCTCTGTTGTGCTGCTTGTTCATTTGATGTAGAGTACCTTCTGTTTGCTGAAAGTATTGTGCAGTGTTTTTTTTTAAACTGATGTTGCATTAATTTGCCTGTTTGTTGATGGTGCATTATGTTGCCTATTTATAACAAGCTGACTGTTCTACTGCTGGTGCATTGTGCCATTTATGGTTGCAGCGTTTTGCAATGAATATACCGGGAGAGACGTTTGCTTCTTTTTATTGATGGTGCATAGTGGTGCATTGTCCTATTCATTAATGGAATGCTGTGCTGTGATTTATTCACGGGAAGCACTGTTATATTTTTTGTCATTACATTGTGTGTCTGTATATCGTTGGTCGCTTGTCTCTGAAGCTGGGTGGGAGCTTTTTAGTTTTATTGACGGTGCAATGCACTATCCGTTTCCTTGCAGGGCTCTCTGCTTCTTCATGGTACATTATTTTAGTCTGCTTATTGATATGCTGTTTGTTTGTGGATGACAATGCATTTGTTAGATGTTCATTGATAAAGTGCGCTGTGCTAAAGGATTATTATCAGGCCAAACACTGGAGTGGTATCACAAATGCTGCCTCGGGAAAATCCTTATCCTGGCAGAGAATTATGTTCATCCTCCTCACCCAGCCAGGTTCAATAGACAATGGGTGCAATTCGGCCCTTCGAGCCAGCACTGCCATTCACTGTGATCATGGCTGATCATCCCCATTCGGTACCCCGTTCCTGCCTTCTCACCACATTCCCTGACTCTGCTTTCTTTAAGAGCTCTTTCTAACTCTCTTGAAAGCATCCAGAGAATTGACCTTCTGAGGCAGAGAATTCCACAGGTTCACAACTCTCTGGGTGAAAAGTGTTTCCTCATCTCCGTTCTAAATTGTCTACCCTTTATTATGAGACTGTGGCCCCTGGTTCTGGACTCCCCCAACATCGGGAACATGTTTCCTGCCTCTAGTGTGTCCAATCCCTTTTGTTTCAATAAGATCCCCTCTCTTCCTTCTAAATTCCAGAGTATACAAGCCCAGCCGCTCTATTCTATCAACATACAACAATCCCGCCATCGCGGGAGTTAACCTCATGAACCTACGCTGCACTTCCTCAATGGCAAGAATGTCCTTCCTCGAATTTGGAGACCAAAACTGCACACAATACTCCAGGTGTGGTCTCACTAGGCCCTGAACACATCCTACATTCCAACATTGATGCTGTAATTAGTCAATCGGCACCAGTGAGTTACCCATGCTGTTTGCATCCCTGATACCAGAATGCCTCAACTGATGCTCTACTCTCCCACAATAATATGTTACCAGGCAGGAAGATTATAGCTTGCAGAGTGATGTGTGGGGAATGGGACTGATGGGTGTGTTCTGTGAGCTAGCATAGACTCGATGTGATGAATGGCCTTATGTACTATGAGAAAATATAAGAAACTAAAAGAATCAAGATTGTTTTCAAATCTCCTTGGGAAATGCAACATCTGCTCTGAATCTAGGGAAGCCCTGGCCCATGACTGCTCAATGTGAAGCCGCAGCATTCAGCTTGGCATCAAGGACCATTAATCTTTGTACAGGAAGCACACACAAGTCCAGTCATCACCAGCAACCCCTCAAATTCTTCCAGCCCCACTTGAACCTCATCAATTTGCTTAGAGCCCACAGAAATGGAGTGGAAATGAGATATTCTCAACCCTGATGGACGGGCCAAGGAGAAGGGTTACTACGGTTACTAACACTTTACCCTTTCCCCTTTCAGAGTTCTCCCTCACCGTTATAATGGGTGACTTCAATCTACATATAGATTGGGTGAATCAAATTGGCAGGGGTGCTGAGGAAGAGGATTTCTTGGAATGTATGCGGGATAGTTTTCTAAACCAACATTTGGAGGAACCAACGAGAGAGCAGGCTATTCTAACTGGATATTGAGTAATGAGGAAGGGTTAGTTAGCAGCCTTGTTGTACGTGCCCCTTGGGCAAAAGTGACCATAATATGGTTGAGTTCTTCATTAGGATGGAGAGTGACATTGTTAATTCAGAAACATGGGCCCTGAACTTAAAGAAAGGTAACTTTGAGGTATGAGACGTGAATTGGCCAAGATGGACTGGCAATTGATTCTTGAAGGGTTGACGGTGGATATGCAATGGAAGGCATTTAAAAACTGCATGGATGAACTACAACAATTGTTCATCCTAGTATGGCAAAAGAATAAATCAGGGAAGGTGGCGCATGCGTGAATAACGAGGGAAATCAGGGATAGTATCAAAGAAAATATGAAGCGTACAAATTAGCCAGAAAAAGCAGCCTTACCAGGGACTGGGAGAAATTCAGAGACCAACAGAGGAGAACAAAGGGCTTAATTAGGAAAGGGAAAATGGAATATGAAAGAAAACTGGCAGGAAACATAAAAACTGACTGCAAAAGTTTTTATCGATCTGTGAAGTGCAAAAGATTAGTTAAAACAAATGTAGGTCCCTTGGCAGTCAGAAACGGGTGAATTGATCATGGGGAACAAGGAATGGCAGACCAATTGAATAACTACTTTGGTTCTGTCTTCACTAAGGAAGACATAAATAATTTGCCGGAAATAGCAGGGGATCGCGGGTCAAATGAGATGGAGGAAATGAGTGAAATCCAGGTTAGCCGGAAGTTGGTTAGGTTGAATGGATTAAAGGCCGATAAATCCCCAGGGCCAGATAAGCTGCATCCCAGGGTACTTAAGGAAGTAGCCCCAGAAATAGTGGATGCCTTAGTGATAATTTTATCAAAACTCTTTAGATTCTGGAGTAGTTCCTGAGGATTGGAGGTAACTAATGTAACCCCACTTTTTAAAAAGGGAGGGAGAGAGAAAACGGGGAATTACAGACCAGTTAGTCTAACATCGGTAGTGGGGAAATTGCTGAGTCAATTATTAAAGTGGGATAGCAGCGCATTTGGAAAGTGGTGAAATCATTGGACAAACTCAGCATGGATTTACGAAGGGTAAATCATGTCTGATGAATCTTATAGAATTTTTTTTTTGTAATAATATTTTTGAATTTTTTGAGGATGTAACTAGTAGATAAGGGAGAAGCAGTGGATGTGTTATATCTGGACTTTCAGAAGGCTTTCGACAAGGTCCCACGCAAGAGATTGGTATACAAACTTAAAGCACACGGTATTGGTGGTTCAGTTTTGATGTGGATAGAGAACTGGCTGGCAGACAGGAAGCAAAGAGTAGGAGTGAATGGTCCTTTTCAGGATGGCAGACAGTGACTAGTGGGGTGCCGCAAGGCTCAGTGCTGGGACCCCAGCTATTTACAATATACATTAATGATTTGGACAAGGGAATTAAATGCAACATATCGAAGTTTGCGGATGACACGAAGCTGGGGGGCAGTGTTAGCTGTGAGGAGGATGCTAGGAGGTTGCAGGATGACTTGGATAGACTGGGTGAGTGGGCAAATGCATGGCAGATGCAGTATAATGTGGATAAATGTGAGGTTATCCACTTTGGTGGCAAAAACAGGAAGGTAGACTATTATTTGAATGGTGACCGATTAGGAAAAGGGGAGATGCAGCGAGATCTGGATGTCATGGTACACCAGTCATTGAAAGTAGGCATGCAGGTGCAGCAGGCTGTGAAGAAAACGAATGGTATGTTGGCATTCATAGCAAAAGGATTTGAGAACAAGAGCAGGGAGGTTCTACTGCAGTTGTACAGGGTCTTGGTGAGGCCACACCTGGAGTATTGCGTACAGTTTTGGTCTCCTAATCTGAGGAAAGACATTCTTGCCATTGAGAGAGTACGGAGAAGGTTCACCAGACTGATTCCTGGGATGGCAACGACTTCCATATGAAGAAACTGGATAGACTTGGCTTGTACTCGCTGGAATTTAGAAGATTGAGGGGTGTCTTCATAGAGACTTACAAAATTCTTAAGGGGTTGGACAGGCAAATGCAGGAAGATTGTTCCCGATGGGAAGTCCAGGACAAGGGGTCACAGTTTAACGATAAGGGGGAAGTCTTTTAGGACCGAGATGAGAAAATCGTTTTTCACACAGAGAGTGGTGAATCTGTGGAATTCTCTGCCACAGAAGGTAGTTGAGGCCAGTTCGTTGGCCATATTTAAGAGGGAGTTGGATGTGGCCCTTGTGGCTGAAGGGATCAGGGGGTATGGAGAGAAGGCAGGTACAGGATACTGAGTTGGATGATCAGCCATGATCATATTGAATGGCGGTGCAGGCTCGAAGGGCCGAATGGCCTGCACCTGCACCTAATTTCTATGTTTCTATGTTTCTATAACAATAATTGATTCTGGTTCTATAGTCATTCACTGTTGCTCTGAATGCCTGTAGCCTGGTATCTAGTTAATCCTTTTTGCACATCCTCGATCGCCTGTTCCATTCACATCCTATTCCATTCACCAGTGCTTTCAGTGTATAAATTTGTATAAAATCAGTCATGTGCTTTTGTCTGTTCTGTTTGGAACAGGAGCAGGTCTGTAAAACTGAGAATTATCATTATCAAAGGAACAGTAATCTCAGTGTTGTCCAATCTACATCAGCCTTTCTTATAATTGCACTTCCAGTTGGAAACTGGATACCAAATCAGGATTAAGAACAATGGCTGTTTTACTTGCTCCCTCTTCCTTGGTCCTAAGCTCATATCATAGGAGCTGAAGTAGGCCAATTGGCCCATCGAGTCTACTCTGCCATTCAATCATGGCTGATCTATCGTTCCCTCTCAACCCCATTCTCTTACCTTCTCCCCATAACCCTTGACACCCTTACCAATCAAGTATCAGTAAAAATCTCCGCCTTAAGGTAGTTTAGGCTAGTTCATTGGCTATATTTAAGAGGGAGTTAGATGTGGCCCTTGTGGCTAAAGGGATCAGGGGGTATGGAGAGAAGGCAGGTACAGGATACTGAGTTGGGCCATGATCATATTGAATGGCGGTTCAGGCTCGAAGGGCCAAATGGCCCACTCCTGCACCTATTTTCTATGTTTCTATGTTTAAAATTATCCAAAGGCTTGCCCTCCACAGCCGTCATTGGCAGTGAATTCCACAGATGCACCACCCTCTGGCTAAAGAAATTGCTCCTCATCTCCTTTCTAAAGGAACTTCCTGGTCCAGGAGGTACTGTGACCCACAGAAGGTTAACAATCCTTGCCAAATCAGACTGAGTAATTTAACTGAATGGAGCTTCCTTCAGAGCCGAACAGTCATGCACTCCATTCCCATCTGTTGTGGTTTTATCTTGCTTCTGGATTTTCCTGGTAATCTCGTTCGATTGCAATGTTTTGGATTAAAAGTTCAAATATCTTAGGTTTTCAAAAGCGTCCCTGGCACCAATGAGATGCAGTACAACAGCAAGAGCTAACAGCTTTTCTCACTACTCAAGCTACAAGCTAAATACAATGTTATTCAACAACTCTATTCGAGAAGAATTAAAGTGTACAATAAGAACAACAAATCATTTTATTTTCTTCTCTCAAAGCCTGTACTCCAGCTATTCAAGCAGGTCGCTCAATAGCACCATTGAAGGGTAGTGAGGGATGGGCAACAAACACTGGTTATACTTGAACTTTCAACTTAATGTGTTATAAAATCACTGCACTGGCGAGAACCAATGTGATCAAATGAAATGTACGCCCTTCAGTATCTGGCCCCTTCCAATTTGCAACAAATTTGGAACAGGAACAGGTCCTTTAAATCGAGAATTATCATTGTCTATGTGCACCCACTACAGAGCTGACATACATTATACACACACACACACGCGTGCGTGCACACGCATACTCCCCCCCCCCCCCCCCCCCCCCCCCCCCCCCCCCCCCCCCTTCAGCCCCCATAATGTTCAAATAAAGGTTATTGGAGTAACAGCATCTGATATTTTAACTTAGCACAATGCACGATTTTATATTCAAGTCTGACATCAAACATTAAAGTCTGTAAACACCATTGCCATTGTTTTGGACAGAAGTTACTGATAATGGTTCTGCTGGTGTCATTTGAAGTCCCTCTACTTTTCTCATAGCCACCGATTCCTCACTTGCACCTTCATCCCTGTGGTCATTTTATCTCTTACCTTCTACTACTGTAGATATTCCATAAAAACAGCAGGAGTGGGGTGTACAGCCGCTCAAGCATGCTCTGCCACTCAGTAAGATTGAGCTCGATTGTGTCCTCAAATCCTCTTTCCTGTCTGATCCATATTTCTATTGATTCCTATGAAACATTCGTAAATATACCAACTTCAGTTAATGGGTGAGTATTTGCTGCCCTGGGGTTTGGGTGTCCAATTGTAAAGATTTGGAAGCCACAGCAGAACGAATTTCCTCCTGAACTTATGCCCACCATTTCTAGACTCTTCAGTTAGAGAAAATAGCCTTTAATCATCTGCCCTATCAATCCATCTTACACGGCTAACTAGCACCACTAGCATTGTCTTCTTTTGTAGCTTATTCTACACTGAGCCTTGATCAACCTGCTTAGTTTTCTCCTCAAAATACTCAAATCACATTTATAGGACAGAATTTTCACTGCTCAGAACAGTGCTGACTTTCCCTAATACCCTGCCTTTCCAAGTGAACATAAATCCCATTCCTCAGAATCTTCTCCAACAACTCCCTTGCCAGAGATGAAAGACTCACCTGCCTGTAGAATCCAAGCTATCACTTATGTTCCGTCCACACAAGGGAACAACATTAACTATCCTTCAGTCTTCTGGCACATCACCAGTAAGGTAACAAAGATGCATAAATCTCTGCTAGAGCCCCAACAACTTTCTTACTTCCCTTAGCATCGCACAATTGATCCTGTCCGGCATTGGAGATTTATTCATCCTAATGTACTCCAATATGTCTCGCACTTCCTCCTTCCTGATACAACTGTGCTCTAGAATATCAGTGTACCCCTCTCTACCTCTCCAACCTCCATGTCCTTCTCCCTGGAAAATACCAATGAAAAGTGTTAATTTATGATCTTGCTCATATCTCCTGGCTCCACACAATTACCCGTCTGCCTTGAAGGGACATTCCTTCTTTAGTTACCCTCTTGCATCTAATACACTTGCAAAAGGGTTTCTTCTCCTTAATGCTTTTTGCCAAGGTCATTTCATGGCCTGTTTTTGTCTTCCTGGTTTCTTAAGATTTCTCAGATATCCTGGATATATGATTGTTGGCTTTTGAAAGGGGAAATTGGGAGACCCTAAACCAGTGGTTATTGGTGGGTCAGTGGCGGAGAGTTAGCAGCTTCAAAGTCCAGGGTGTTAACAGCTCAGATGTTATGCACATCGATGCAATCATGAAGGCAGTGTTCTTACAAGTTTAAAGAGATTCAGAATGTCCCTGAATATTAACAAACTATGCAAATGTTCTGCATGAGATATCCTGACTAGTTGCATTATGGCCTGGTACGGCAATTTCCAATGCACAGAGGTTGCGGAGAGTGGTGTACTCGGCATGTTCCATCACGGACACAGAGAAAGCATATAAGGTGCTGCCTCTAGAAAGTGGCATCTATCATCAAGGATCCCCACCATCTGGGCCGTGCCCTCTTCTCACTGCAACCATCGTGGCAGGAGGTGCAGAAGCCTGAAATCCCACAGCCTCTGCTTCAGGTTCTTGCAGCAACTCGCACAACTCTAACCCTACCCCTACCTCAACAACGGAACACAGCAACTCTCCTCTTATACTAACATTATTTCTTTCCTAAATATATTTGTGCAGTAATGTCTTTTTTTGCACAGTCTTTTATTAAAATTGTGTTTTGTAATTTATGTAGAGTTTGTGGGGTTTTTTAATTTGTCTGTGTTTATGTGCCCTATGTGTGTTTTTCATAGCACTGTACTGGTGCATGTGGCAATAATCTTTCAACTTCACAGGAGAAGTATACCACTCTGCTGACTGCCATTCCTATCCTTCGAGCTTCTACTGGGTTTAAAAAAAAGATCTTACCTCGATGTGCCGACACCACCCTCGTTAAAGCCCCTGAACTTCGATCTCAAGCTCAGCATTTCAACCTCAAACAGCTTTCAGCATCATAGCCACTCCAACTAGAGCTGGCCTCCCTTTTATATTCTGCTCCACGTCGCCAGGCCTGCTGGTAGGAAAACAATAACAAATCACTTTTCCTTACCTTGCACTGGCTTTGTAAACTCCCTCCTTCAACGTGATGCTAGGCGCGCTGGTTGGAAGGAATCCAAAAGGATTGGAAGATCTGAGAGAGAATACAGAAGATGTTTCCAGGGATGGCTGCTTTCATCTGTATGGCTGGACTGGAGAAGCTGGTGTTCTTGGAGCACTGTTGTGCTGAGAGGAAACATCAGGTTAAATGAAGGGAAGGTGTTCCCACTAGCAGATGGTGCAGGGACCCACATGAAGGGCAAGAGAAATATGGGGACCTGAGAAGTATTTTTATTTTGTAGAGAGTGGTTATGAACAGGAACTGACCACCTGTAAAGTGGGCATGAACAACCATTAAGGGGTTTCAAAAGTAAACTAAACAGACACATGGCAAATAACGTGCAGAGCTACGAGAAGAGAGCAGATGAATGGGGATGAATAGATCGATCTGCGTAAACCAACCTGATTTCTAAGGGCTTCCTCCTGTGGGTCAACAATTCTAGGTTTATGGAGTTAGAGTACCTCAAACAAGATCAATATTTGTTACCCATTGCAAATTGGTTTTGAAAAGATATTCGATGAGCTGGTACAGACCTTGTAGCAAAGACGTTGCTGTAGTGTAGTGATATTGTGATATTAGTGATGACTCTGTTAGGGCTGTCTGTGTGTATGTTTTGCTTCTGTTTAATGAATGGTAACTTGAAAGGTTCTCCCACCGGGTATAAATAGAGGAATAGCTCCTGGCAGCAGTACCAGCAGCAGGGTAGAAAAACTCACAAAGATGTTCATTTTCTCTCAGCTTTTATTGGCTGACCTATTGCTTGTTGTCCATGTCTCAGTGCGCAATCAGCCAAGCTATCCTTACACAACATGCAGATGAGACGTACACACATTAAATAGGGTTTGCTTGAGTCTCGATCATTTTATCATTTACTGTACAATGACAAGTATTTATCAGGCAACTGGAGACACACATCCTGCCGAGGGTCACTTCAAATGCCGGCGTTCCTCTGCCCCGAGGCTTATTTTGCATAGTTTGTTTTGGCAGATTGAATGCGGCTGCCGTGAGTCCGGAACGACGTCAACACTGGGACCGGTTCCTTCGAAGGGGTAGCTGGGACTGGGTTTATATGTTCAGCACACGGGAGCGGGTCTGAAACACTGCCGAGGAGTTTGATGATGGCGATAACTTTGTCTTCACCACTGGCTCCTTTTGAATAAATCAGAAAGAGTTAAGGAAAGCAAGTGAAGGAGCTTGCAGCAGTTCCACCGTGCCTTTCGCACCAAAACAAGATGCAGTCAATAAATCACCATGAAGTATGGCCACTGCTGCTTGATAGGCAATGACCAATCGTTAGTTTAGTTTTGAGGTACAGCGTGGAAACGGGGCTTTCAGCCCACCGTCTCTGTGCCAACCAATGATCACCCGTACACTAGTTCTATCCTACACTAGGAAAATTTAAAGAAGCCAATTAACCTACACACCAATGTACAATAGAACTGCAGATGCTAGTTTAAATCAAAGATGCTGGAGTAACTCAGCGGGACAGGCAACATCTATGGAGAGAAGGAATAGGTAACCGACAAACCTGGTCCTCTTTGAAATATGGGAGGAAGCCAGTGCACCCAAGGGATACCCACGTGGTTACAGGGAGAACGTACAAACTCCGTTCAGACAGCACCTGTACTCAGGATTGAACCCAGGTCTCTGGTGCTGTAAGGCAGCAACTCTAACGACACAGTATGTAGTGCAAGACAGCATATTACCAGATAATCCACATGGGTTGACACAAAGCCCTGGAGCAAGTCAACAGGTCAGGCAGCATCTCTGGAGAAAAAGGATGGATGATGTTTTCGGCTGGGACCCTTCTTTCGACTGAAGAAGGGTCTTAATCTGAAACGTCAGTGGATATGCTTAAGGCAGTGATAGACAAATTCTTGATTTGAGTGAATGTTAAGAATGGGGAGAAAGCAGGAAAATTGGATTAGGAGGCAGAGATCAGCCATGATTAATGGCAGACCCGATGGGCCAAATGACCTAATTCCACTCATAACTTGTGTACTTCACTTTGTAGAGAAATGCTGCCTGGCCCGCTGAGTTACTCCAGCACTTTGTGTCTAGCTTTGGTATAAACCAGCATCTGCAGTTCCTTGTTTCTACTCTAATGTACATGTGTTGTGTAGAATGTAGGGTTAACTATTAGCCCAGTCTATGGGAAAATAATCTTCCTGGGATATTTTACAACCAAGCGATTAGCCACCCAGAATCTCACGGGTTTGGCGGTGCAGCCGTATTATTAACTCGTTAGTCCATTTCTTACCAGAGGGCGGGAGATGAGCTGATTTTGAAATGGAAATTGTGAACTAATAGTCCATTTTACATCTCTCAAGGTCACTGCTTCCACAGGCTTCAACATTCTTGTCACTGCTGGCTTCCTTGTGGAGGCCTTGCAATGCAGTGGTTAGTGGGGTAGGCAGGAGGTAAAACACACGCTGGAAACCCAACTGAAAGAAATACCCTGAAATTAGTTATGAATAATCCCCTGTGTCCTGGAGACCCACTGTCATATTGGTGCTTCCCATCACTATATGCAGCGGGCTTAACTCAATATCCTGCAGTCTCCGCTCTTGCTCCCCCTCCTCCCATTCGTAACAAGGACAGAGTCCCCCTTGTCCTCATCTTCAGATGTCGCATACAGCATATAATCCTCCAACATTTTCGCCACCTCCAACGGGATCCTACTACTGGCCACATCTTCCCATCTCCACCCCTTTCTGCTTTCCCCAGAGACAATTCCCTCAAGCTCCCTGGTCAACTCGTTCCTTCCCACCCAAACCACCCCCTCCCCAGGTACTTTCCCCTGCAACCGCAGGAGATGTAACACCTGTCTCTTTACCTCCCCCCTCGACTCCATCCAAGGACCCCAACAGTTTTTCCAGGTGATGCAGAGGTTCACTTGCACCTCCTCCAATCTTACCTACTGTTTCCACTGTTTCAGGTGTCCTGTATATCGGCGAGACCAAGCGCAGGCTCAGCAATCATTTTGCTGAACATCTCTGCTCAGTCCGCCTTAACCTCCGACTACATTCTATCTCTGTCCCACCCACTCCCCCAACGTCAGTTTGAAGAAAGGTCTCGACCCGAAACGTCACCCATTCCTTCTCTCCAGAGATGCTGCCTGTCCCGCTGAGGAACTCCAGCATTTTATGTCTACCAACAGAACTATCGATTGGAGAGCCGAAAGGACACCTAGATCCTGCTGCCAGGTCAGTTCATTAGTGGGTTGGGAAGTGCTGAGAGATGCAAAGCCTGCGTGTGAGGTTGCTGGTTGCTGAGAGTTAGGCATCCTGCTCGCTGATATTTGCAGCGTGTACATTCTGAAGCAACCATTGCCTTTGAGATGATGTATCTTTTCAGAAGTGGAGTTTAAAGCTTCCTTCCAGTCCTGCTGCCGTCCTCATCTCTCCACCCGTAAAGAGCTGCCTCTTGCTGATAATGGGCTGTGCAGGCACACGTTGCCATGGTTATCTCATTAAGTGCTTGTATTTTGCACACTGCCATTACACAATGCTCCCTGACACTCTTCTCAAGGACACATGTATAAAATGTGACCGAGAAGTAACCTTTAAGCTCCCAGCATCACAAATCAGTTGATTCCTCTGTGAGCATCTCTGATCACTAGATCACTGCAAAGCCCAAACTGGGCATTCAGCAAACCTTCAATAGTCAGCAACTTCCAGCACTGGTTCAACTAGAAAACCCTCTGCTAAAATAATTTCTGAGTAAAGAAAAACAAGTTCACTGTGTCCTAAAGGTTGTTTAAAACGAGCTCACAGGATACAATGATTACTGATCTTTCTGGGGGAAAACCCCCCCAAAGTTATCAAAATGGGAGACAAGGAATTGCAGATGCTGGTTTACAGGAATGGCACCAAGTGCTGGAGTAACTCAGTGGGTCAAGAAGCATCGCTGAAGAACATGTATAGGTGACTGTTCAGGTTGGGACCCTTCCTCAGCCACATGTCTTTTGTTAGTGAGAACATTTGCACAGCAAATCCTTGAGAGATGCTGTTTTGCCAATGTCTAGACCGTTATCATTCATTAGCACTGCCCTATTTACTTTGCACTGACAGCGATTCTCTCTGAGCCTTGTCATTATATTTAAAACTTGTTATATTTGCATTTTAATTCCCCACTGAAAAGTTGAATCTGGTAATAAGCACTGCAGAATTTTTGTTTTAGCTGTGTATTAAACCTTTGTCAATCATCCTCTCTGACCTGAAATCTAAACAATTTTACAGCATCATTTCTTCATGCATAATTTGTTCATAGGCAGTTTTGAAATATTGCTTTTAATTATAAATTAAAAAAACCATGCATGAATTCTAAAAGCAAAAAATGCTGGAAACACTCAGCGGATCAGGCAGCATCAGTGGAGAATGAAGCAGAGCCAGCAGTTATTGATCTGAAATGGTAAATATTTATTTCTCCACAGAAGGGCAGAACGGTGGCACAGTGGTAGAGTTGCTGCCTTACTCTTGCAGTGCCAGAGACCTGGGTTTGATCCTGACTATGGGTGCTGTCAGTACAATTTGTATGTTCTCCCCGTGACTGTGTGGGCTTTCTCCAAGATCTTTGGTTTCCTCCCACACTTCAAAGATGTATAGGTTTGTAGGTTAACTGGCTTGGTATAAATGTAAATTGTCCCTAGTGTGTGTAGGATAGTGTTAATGTGCGGGGATCGCTGGTCGGTGCAGACTCGGTGGGCCGAAGGGTCTATTTCCACGCTGTATCTCTAAACTAAAGGGCAGCACAGTGATGCAGATCCTGATCTCGGGTGCTGCCTGTGTGGAGTTTGCATGCTTTCCCTGTGACTGTGTGGATTTCCTCCAGGTGCCCTAATTTCCTTTCACACCCCAAAGACGTGCAGATTTGCAAATTAATTGGCCTCAGTAAATTGCCCCAAGTGTGTAGGGATTCGATGCAATAGTGGGATAACAATGAATAATTGTGAACGGGTGATTAATGGTTGCCGTGTACTCGGTGGGCCGAAGGACCTGTTTCCATGCAGTATCTCTCTAAACCAAGATGCTGTTTGATCTGCTGAGTAATTCCAGAATGTTCTGCATTTATGACAAATCAGCTTGTTCTATTTCCTTTGTTCATTTTTATTCCTCTCTCTTAAATCAGATACTGAAGGGAAAGATAAATTAATTAATCTTAATTCCCCAAGCAATTACCGCAATTTCTTTCAGTACTAAAATATAAGTGGTTAAGGAGTGAGCCAATGCCCCCAATATTCAGGGAGGTCACAGATTCATAAATTTCTGTTACCACACTGTTCTTCACTCCCCTGTCCATCAAGTAACTCAGCGGGTCAGGCAGCATCTCTAGAGAAAAAGGATAGGTGATGTTTTGGATCGTGATCCTTCTTCATACTCGGACACATTAGACTACTGTGGCTGGAAATTTGGAACAACGGGTAGTAATGTCAACTAGACAGGGCAGGGCCTCATCACATACTATTAACATTACTCTTCTCCAACACTAAAATGCAAAGCACTGCAGTTAATGCAGTGCCACATTAGCGAGTTGCACACAGCAGCAAATTTGTGATTTCCCAATTAATTTCTGAGCATTGGGTAGTCCAAGGAATTAAAATACATCATTAGCTGTAACCATCTGTGACCAGACATCACCCCCTCCCCGCTTTCACGACTGACTTGATTGTTCCATACCTCACCTGGTTAGCCTTCCATCTTCAAAGCTTTATAAACAGATGCCCTGCTGACCCCCGTCTATGCGTGTCTCATACTGTCAATTAACACATCAATCCTGTGCTCACTGACCAACAATGGTCCATGTCCGAAAACACCTCAATTTAAAAAATATCAAATCACCCCTTGGCTCTTCTCCTGACTATTTCTGTAAATCTATTCCATCTTCTGGAGATCTTATGCTCCTCCAATTCTGGTCTCTTAAATATCTCCTTGTTGTAATCTCTCTACTATTTAGTATGAAGCTATTTAGACCTTCAGTTCTGGAATGCCCTCTCTAAAGTTTCGAGTTCCCTCCTGCATTCTTCTTTTTGACAACATCTCCTAAACCCTCTCTCTAACCATCTTTGCTAATGTTTCCATCTGCCAAATATTATTTGAAAACACCCCTGTGAAGATGCTTTGGACATTTCACAGGTCCTCTCCAACTTACAAACGCTTGACTTAAGGACACCTTGTATACACAAACGAGTGTTTGGAAGACCAGTGGGTTGATTTGCCAGCTGCTGCAGCTGCATGTATCCCCTGCCTTCTCCCCCCACCCCGCTTCCCTCACTCGTCTGATATCCCCACCCACCCCACTGAGCCACAACAATCGGGGGCTAGGCCAAGCCGGCAGAGCTGTGCAAATTCAACACTCACTCACAGAGTCTGTGAGGCCGGATGGTGACCACTCTTCCCATGCCCGCAACCTCTCCTGTCACTGTTCTTTTAGCAGAAGAACACTTCATATTCTGCCTGTATAGTCTGCAATCCAACAGCATGAACAATGAATTCTTCAATTTCAAGTATCCTTGTATCTGCAAAGGTCTACCCACTCCTTCCGACCTTAATCTCCTTATTAGTCACCTTATTTATTTCCTCCCTCCCCTACACACTCCCCCCACTGGATCCCCATGCACCGGTTATGGTACACCCCATCCCTCCCTCTATTGTTCCCATCTGTCACCACCCAGTCCATTAGTTCCATTCTTTGCCTTCCTTTTCTGTCAGATTCCACTGGTTGTGCCTAAATGCATTGCTATCTCTTGCCCCACACCACTTTCCTTCCTCTTTGGCTACCTACCCTCCACTTTTTCAGATGAGATGAAGTGTCTCAACCGTTCATTTTCCTCCACAGATGCTGTCTGGCTCTCCGAGTTCTTCCAGCTGCTCTTTTTTTTTCTTGTGAGAGATACTCGGCTCCAGTCCCTGCCATTAATTAGTTCGGGTTGTATACAGGTTAGACGCTAATCAGCCTTGGCATTCACACCATCAAGGTTGGTGACATCAAAGATTATGAATATTGAATAATTAAGGACATAAAACTTCAAGTCATTGTACATTGCCACTCCGATCCTACTGAACCAGCAATGTTTCAGCAGGTGGTTAATCTTTAAAAGCGGCAGTAAACCCTCAGTAAAACACCAAACCCTAGATCACAAGCCAAGTACAAGATTGGAGTTCGCTGAATGGAAAAAGACATAAAAATAATCAAGCTGATTTTAATTTAACCACTGGGCCGTATCAAAAGAATGAGAACGAAAGAGTATTATAGCTCAGCAGACTTCAACTGAAAACAAAGTGTGGCAAAGTGCAAAACACGCACTGAATAAATATCACCCGTTTAAAACCCTGCGTGTAATTAATTTAATTATTAAACTTAAAGAACAAGAATCCACTGAAAGACTGCAGCAAAATTGAAATGGCAGACAACTAGAAATATACTCTGTGGTAGCACTGTAGGGTATTAAAACATCCTTTATTGAATGGATTAACATGTACTTACTGAGCTCTCGGTGTTTGTTACATTGCCCGTCTCTGACACTGAAGCTATTTGGTTCTGAGACTTGCTACTTGCGACCTGAAGTGGTTCACTGCGTCGGAAGGCATCCTCTGTGAAAGCTGCCTGGTAACTGCTCTCGAGGACAAGCTTATCTCCTGGGGGAGAGTACACCTGCCTTACCTTCACGGGTTTGGCAACTTTAACTCCAGTCCAGGGCTGGAACTCCTGTCTGAAACAAAGAGCATGTTTATATCAGTGTTACTGCCTGCTACCTGCAAATGTCAACAGTCAGCAAACCCACGTCTGTCTTTATCCCCAAGGGTCCAATTAATCGATTTATGTTATTCCTGGTTCTGAGCGTGATATTGTCCCTGAAGCAGGAGAAAGGCAGAACCTGCAGCCACCAACCTAATCATTAGCCTCAGATTCCACCCTGTCCCCTCGTTACAAATAAAATAGATTGTTCATAACTTCATTTGATCCGGAGCAAAGATTTTAATCCTATATCTTCACCTTCACAGCTATGACCTACTTCTGCAACGCTCCCCATCTCTGTCTCTGGCTTGTGCCAATATTTAGCTTAGAGATACAGCATGGAAATAATCAGGAGATCTTATGAAGAGAACTGACATCCGTACACTCATTCACCAAATGAAAAATCAGAGAAAAATGCAGATGGGGGAAGTCTGAAATAGAAATAGAAAATGCTGGAAATATACAGAAGGTCAGGCCTTTATCTCATTCACACAATTGGATGGAATAATCTGAATGTATCTGCTTTGAATTCTACAAGCAAGTAATCCCTAGACTACTTCCTATTGGTATTTCAACATGCCTATATAAGACAGACTAAAAGTGATCAGGGCTTTGTGTTTTCTTTAGGAGACACTGGGCAATAGCTTTCCAACGATGTGCATTGTCATCAGGATGCAGTTTTCCTTCATTCAGCCAGCACTGCTGTTTCCCGCTAACTGGGTACAGGTATAGAACACCACGCAGTCATTTATACTCTGTGATTATGCAGCAGGACAGTGATCCCAAAGTCATTCTAAATGCCATTTTACTTTGTCAAGGTGTGCCGTTGTGTTTCCACAATCATAGCAGTCCCTACAGTTTATTTTCTCTTTCCACTCTCCCCATCCATATTAATGACATTTTTAGATGCAGTTCACTGCGTCCAGCCGACAATAAACATACAAATGTTTGACAGCACGGTAAGCAAGCTAGACATTGACAGCTTGCACTGGTCTCAGAAAGACATTTCCTTCTATGTATTATGACTTTGCATTGTACCATTCTGACGGTGATGATGATAATTACTGATCCATCAAGGTTGATATTCTGCAGAAACACTGAATGAACTAATGCAGGAGTACACATTTGACTCCCTAACATCCGCTCTGCCACTCAATCATCTTGACTTGGCATCTATCTCAGAACGACTTTCTGCTCTAACCCTGAATCCTGAATTATTTCATATCTAAGTGCTCTTCCCGGACAGTGCATGGAAGCTTACATTGCACAAAATTCACAGAAAAGCTTTCTCCCAACTTCAACAGGATAAATGACCTCTGTGGTCATTATTTTCTGGTACCGGAAACAGTGACTGAAATGAACTATCCATTTATCTGTTTGATCCCTCATGCTGGTTGAGCAATGAATGCCATCCAAGACGTTGATGCCAAAGTTGATGTCAAATTAAGGACCGCACTCACACTCTCTCCAGCTTGGAATTTATTTTGTCCACACTTTAATCAAGGCTTTAATCAGATCACGTGCAAAGTGTTCCTGGTAGAACCAAAGCAAGCATCAGCGAGTAACTTATTGGTGAGTAAGAGTATAAGAGAGCATTGTCCACAACAGTTTCTATCACTTTGCTCATGATTGAACACTGATGGGGTAATAAGGACTTCGAAGGTTACAAAGTACTGGAGTAACTCAGCAGGTCAAGCAACATCTCTGGAGAACATGGATAGGTGTTGTTTTGGATTGAGACTCTTCTTCAGATTCTAATAACTACACAGCTTGTATTTCTCCACGTTATGGACTGGACACACCTTGACAATTCCCCACATTGTTAGGTAAATGCTAGTCCTGTACTGAATTGAAGCAGCTGGACCAGAGGCACAGAATTTCTGGAGTAAAAAGTCTTAAGGGGCTGTCCCACTGCGGCGACCTAATCCGCGAGTTAAGAAGAGTGTCTTCGGTCTTACAGCTCGAGGGCACTCGCCTGGAAAACCTCGAGCTGGATCGACCGTCCGTGTTGAAACCGCGAGCTGGATCGACCGACCGCACACACACACACAGACACAAACACACGGCGAAGGCGGGGACCAGGGAAAGCGGAGGAGCTCTGTCTGAAATTCACACCCGCGATGAAGAGGAAGGTAAAAGACGGCTGCCACAGTGTACGGTAAGTCCTTTAGAGAGCGCGTGGCGGGGGGGAGAGAAGGATAGATAATGGAAGAATGGGAGAGAAGGGGGGAGAAGGAGTGGGGACACTTTTAAGAAGTATAATAAAGTTTAGCGGGCATTTAACCTACTGGTCGGTTTTCCTTGGTCCTGAAAACTAATTGGATTAAAATGCCAATTAAAATGCCCGGTCAGTAGACAATAAGTGCAGGAGTAGGCCATTTGGGCCTTGGAGCCAGCACCGCCATTCAATGTGATCATGGCTGATCATTCTCAATCATTACCCTGTTCCTGCCTTCTCCCCATATCCCCTGACTCCGCTATTTTTAAGAGCCCTATCTAGCTCTCTCTTGAAAGCATCCAGAGAACCTGCCTCCACCACCCTCTGAGGCAGAGTATTCCACAGACTCACCACTCTCTGTGAGAAAAAGTGTTTCCTCGTCTCCGTTCTAAATGGCTTCCTCCTTATTCTTATTGTCTATTGTCTATTCTGTATTACAATGACTTCTGGTTGAAAACGGTTTGAAATGTTAAGCTTTGTCGTATACTCCCACATACTGTGCTTTATTATCCGTGAAAAAAAAATTGCAGTTTATGGAGCCTCTTCCCCAGTTATTTATTTCATAGTCCATCACCTTTTGATATCTGGTACATCAGGACTATAGTGATGGAAGCATGTGTTTCTGACATTGCTGATTCCTATTGTTTTGCTGTCTATTGCAAGTAGTCTTTTGGTATAACTTTACCAGGTTCACAATTCTGGTACAGGTATACCAGGTGCTGCTCCTGACAAGCTCTCTGCCTGCCCATCGAACTGCTGTAATGTTAATGTAACAGATGAGAGAGCAACATTCCTACTCTAAATCCATCCTGTTTGGCAAAAAATTACAGGTTTCACAAACAGAGGAGGGTGTCTTAGAACATAGAACAGTACAGCACAGGAACTGCTCCCATGTCCCAGAATGTTTGTGCCAAACACGATGCCGATTTAAACTGATCTCATCTGCCTCTACATGATCCCTATCTCTCTATTCCCTGCACTTTCATGTGCCTATCAAAATGCCTCTTAAATGCCCCTATTGTATCTGCCTCCACCACCACTGGTAATGCGTTCCAGGCCCCCGGTATTCTGTCCAAAAATCTTTCCCTGCACACCTCCATTAAACCTTCTCCCTCGTGTCCTTGACAAGAAGGTGAAACATCCTCCACTGTGGCTGTACTCCTACCAGCAATGATGGCTCTGTGGTCAGGTGGATTCCCAAGGATGAAGTAGCTTTCCCTCCACGTACCAATTATTTAACCTTTTATCACAGATCCAGACTTGGGACAGCCGAATCCCGGTGGTGCTATCAAACCATTTTGCTCTCCTCAGAATATATGCTGTGACCTTCTTATCATTGATACCTCTTTCAAGTGGTGTTCAACTTGGGGGAGCATTGGTAGATCACCTGAAGATAAGTATTAAGTGAGAATTAGCAGAAAGTGTTTACTAGTCTCAGTAGGCTCTTATGATGCCTAGTTCCTGGGTAAATTGTTCAAAATTGCTATTTGACATAACAGAGTAACTTTCATGATCACAACTAGCACTTTATTACAAATTTAAATTCAGTTCATGAAATAAAATCCTCCAGCTGGTGTGATTGAATTTAAGCTCGCATTTCCACATCTTGATTTGGTTCCCTGGATTGCTAGTCCAATAAAATAATGATCAAGTTGCCGCCCGCTTGTCAGAACTCTCGCTGCACTTGGTTTAGTACAATAAGGTGTAGCTTCACTGACATAACCTGGTCTCTGGCTCCTGCACTGTCCATGAGTCTAAGCATCAAACCTGCTTTACTTCAAATGTCGAGTGATCAATGACGTAATAACACAGCACTAGACTTTGAAAGTGTTGTGGTTCCCAACTTCAGAGGATGCTTTGTTACTGCACCTTACCCATTGCCGATCCATGGATGGCAGTACTGATAACACACCCTGCCCCACTTACAGCTGCTCTAAGAGTCACAGTTACAAAGTGTTTCCTTACTCCAACTATCAATACAAAATATAACAGAGGTTACCAATGGCATTATAGGGTAAACACTCAGAATCTTTTTCCCAGGATAGAAAAATCAAATACTAGGGGACGTAAGTCTTAAGGTGAGAGGGGCCCTGTAAACCACATGGACTTGCATCTATTTAAACCCTCCCCCTCCATCTAAATTCCTTCTTCTAGATTCACAACTCTTCAATCATTTTGACTTATAGCTATTGTCCTTTCATCTCCAGCCTTTGCCCAACCATCTGCCTATCAATACCCCCCTCACCTATATCAACCTATTACCAGCCAGGCTTTGCACCCCCGCCCCCCCAACCAATCAGTCTGAAGAAAGGTCCCGAACTGAAGCGTTACCTATCCATCTTCTCCAGAGATGCTGCCTGACCCGCTGAGTTACTCCAGCACTTTGTATCTTTCTTTTGTAAACCAGCATCTGCAGTTCCTCATTTCTGTGTCCCTAATTATCCAATTCCCATTGAAATGCGAGTAAATCTTATCCTATAAGATTTTGTCAAAGGAATTGTCACACCTACGCTCCTGCCCATCATTCCTCCACTATTGTTAATATATACAGTATCCTGCAATATATTTCCTCCTTCAGCTTCTGACTCAAACCCATTCCTTTACCAAACAGCATAACTTTCACTGATGTTGATTGCCTTCTCCCCATGGTTTATGAGTCAGTTGGCTGCATTGTTGTACCACTAATAGATTTTACAAAATGTGATACTATTACCATTGCACGAATGTTTCACTCCTGAGGCTACTCCTCCGTACTCCCACATAATCACTCTTGACTATCCAATATTCCATAGCATTCTATATTCAATATTTATACTTTCAATCCAAGAACCAGAGATTCATAGAGACATACAGCATGATATTGGTTTGTTATTATCACATGTATCAAAATACAATGGAAAAACACGGAAACTTGCCCCTTGGCCCAACTCGTACATGCTTACCAAGATGCCTATCTAAATAATCCCATTTGCTTGCATTTGGCCCATATACTGTATCTCTTAACCTTTCATATCTATGGATTACCCAAATGTCTTGTAAACATTGTAATTGTTCCTACGTCTATCAGCTTGTCTGTCAGCGCATTCTACATACACACCACCTCTGTGAGAAGTGGTGTGTAAGTGGTGTGGACTTGCATCTATTTAAACCCTCCCGCTCCATCTAAATTCCTTCTTCTAGATTCACAACTCTTCAATCCTTTTGTCTTATACCTATTGTCCTTTCATCTCCAACCTTTGCCCAACCATCTGCCTATCAATACCCCCCTCACCTATATCAACCTATTACCAGCCAGGCTTTGCCCCTCGCCCCCCCCCCCCCCCCCCCAATCAGTCTGAAGAAGGGTCCCGAACTGAAGTGTTATCTATCCATCTTCTCCAGGGATGCTGCCTGACCCGCTGAGTTACTCCAGCACTTTGTATCTTTCTTTTGCAAACCAGCATCTGCAGTTCCTCGTTTCTGTGTCCCTAATTATCCAATTCCCATTGAAATGCGAGTAAATCTTATCCTATAGATTTTTCTCCAATAGCTTCCCTCGATTTGTAATGATTAAACAGTTTTTTTCAGAATCTGGATCTGTCAACAATGCCAAAAGCTACAGCCTATTTGTTCAATGGTCCATTTTAAGTGCAAATGTAGTTTTAATATTTAAGTGTAAATTGTACATTCTGTAACTAGGAACTGCACTTATAACAACATTCTCTCCAGAAATATTGGAAAATATCGCAACAAATCAAATTATTCTTTAACATTTACGAAACCAGAATCCATTTTGCATCAATTTTTCCCATTACAAAGAAGGAGCATTCATGTGCATGCATGTATAGATATGCACAGTCCATCTGCATGTTTGTGGTTGATGAGGGAGAGATAGACAGGGACTAGTGAGAGAGATTCAGTGTGCATACGATTGTGAGAAATGAATCTTACAACAAGGAGTCTACTGCAGAGACGAGAGAAAGAGAGTGAAATGAGAACAAAGAGGAAAATAAACACCAGACAATAGAAACAAGAACTGGTTGCCTGTCGCTTCGCGTACTCATTTGCATTCAGGACAAGTCCCAGGTTGTCCTGACTGTGTTCTCACAAATCCCCTGCAATGAACCAATGTCCAACTGAAGGTCAGGCATACAAAGCAATTTGTTATTTCAAAACCTGTCTCTTCAATAATGAGCACAACGACAACTCCCATTTCCAATGCGAGCTCCCTCTTCATAGAGAATCGCATAATTTATGACAGAGGAAATGACCATTTGGCTCAAGCCTGTGCCCGTTGAAAATCCATCTTTCTGCGTTTGATCTGTGGTTCAGCAGGTCACAGCTCCTCCAGTATACAAACAAGTAGTGCAATGAAGCTTTCCACCTCAAGCACTCCTTTGTGTTCGTCGATTGTTTTTCATTTCCTCTTTATTCCTTCTGCCAACAACTTTAAGTCCATGCCCGCTTTGCATAATTGTTCAGCTGAGAAATAGGATCCGTCTTGTACTCAATCCAGGCTCTTCAGAATTTTTAAAACCTCAATTAATTCCCCTCCTGCTCCGCTCTTCCAAAAGAAAACTCAACCTAAATGTCCCCCCCCCAGCACCCTCCACCTCTCTTTTCCAGCTTTCTTCACCCTATTCCATCAATCTGATGAGGAGCCCCACCTGAAATATCGGTCCATTGTGTCCTGAGATGCTGCCTGACCCGCTGAGTTCCTCCAGAAGTTTGTTTTTGCTCAATATCCCAGCACCTGCATTTTGTGTCTCTATCGATTCACTGCTCACAGTTACACACCAGTCATCATCAGCATCATTAGCGACAGGTTCACAGCATTAGTGAGTTTTACCGAAAGGAATTGTCACACCTACGCTCCTGCCCATCATTCCTCCACTATTGTTAATATATACAGTATCCTGCAATATATTTCCTCCTTCAGCTTCTGACTCAAACCCATTCATTTACCAAACAGCATAACTTTCACTGATGTTGATTGCCTTCTCCCCTTGGTTTATGAGTCAGTTGGCTGCATTGTTGTACCACTAATAGATTTTACAAAATGTGATACTATTACCATTGCACGAATGTTTCACTCCTGAGGCTACTCCTCCGTACTCCCACATAATCACTCTTGACTATCCAATATTCCATAGCATTCTATATTCAATATTTATACTTTAAATTCAAGAGCCAGAAATTCATAGAGACATACAGCATGATATTGATTTGTTATTATCATATCAGACATATCAGCTTGTCTGTCAGCGCATTCTACATACACACCACCTCTGTGAGAAAATCCTACTTTCAGGATCCCTTCAAATACTTCTCTTAGTTTAGTTTATTATTGTCATGTGTACCGAGGTACATTGGAATGCTTTTTGGTAGCGTGCTATACAGTCAAAGGAAAGACTATACATGAGTACAATCGAGTAGTCTACAGTGCACAGATAATGGATAAAGGGTACAACATTTAGTGCAAAGATGTAAGATTGAAGTCAGATAAAGACCGATTAAAGATAGTTCAAAGGAATCCACTGAGGTAGATGGGAGGTCAGATCTGCTCTTTAGCTGATGAGAGGACTGTTCAGTTACCTGATAACAATTGGGAAGAAACTGTTCCTGAATCTGGAGGTATGGGTTTTCAAACGTCTGTACCTCTTACCTGATCAGAGAGGGGTGAAGAGGGAGTGATCAGGGTGAGACTGGTCCTTGATTGTGCTGGCCGCCTTTGCAGAGGCAGTGTGATGTGTAGTTGGAGTCAATTGAAGGGAGGCTGTTTTGGGTGATTTTTTGTGGTCATGAAAGGAGTTTTTCCCAAACCAGGCTGAGATACATCCTGATAAGATGGTTTCTACAGCACCTCTGTAGATGTTGGTGAGGGTTATTTGGGACATAGAAAACATAGAAAATAGGTGCAGGAGTAGGCCATTCGGCCCTTCGAGCTTGCACCACCATTCAAAATGATCATGGCTGATCATCTAACTCAGTATCCTGTACTTGCCTTCTCTCCATACCCCCTGATCCCTTTAGCCACAAGGACCACATCTAACTCTTAAATATCCATTGAACTGGCCTCGACTACCTTCTGCGGCAGATAATTCCACAGACTCACCACTCTCTGTGTGAAAAATATTTTCCTCATCTCGGTCCTAAACGAATTCCCCCTTATCCTTAGACTGTGACCCCTTGTTCTGGACCTCCCCAACATCGGGAACAATCTTCCTGCATCTAGCCTATCCAACCCCTTAAGAATTTTGTAAGTTTCTATAAGATCCCCCCCTCAGTCTTTTAAATTCTAGCGAGTACAAGCTAAGTCTATCCAGTCTTTCCTCATATGAAAGTCCTGACATCCCAGGAATCAGTCTGGTGAACCTTCTCTGTACCCCTTCTATGGCAAGAATGTCTTTTCTCAGATTTGGAGACCAAAACTGTACGCAATACTCCAGGTGTGGTCTCACCAAAACCCTGTACAACTGCAGTAGAACCTCCCTGCTCCTATACTCAAATCCTTTCACTATGAATGCTAACATACCATTTGCTTACTTCACTGCCTGCTGCACCTGCATGCCTACTTTCAATGATTGGTGTACCATGACACCCAGGTCTCGTTGCATCTCCCCTTTTCCTAATTTGCCACCATTAAGATAATAGTCTACCCTCCTGTTTTTGCCACCAAAGTGGATAACCTCACATTTATCCACATTATACTGCATCTGCCATGCATTTGCCCACTCACCCAGCCTATCCAATTCACCTTGCAGCCTCCTAGCATCCTCCTCACACCTAACACTACCCCCCAGCTTAGTGTCATCCGCAAACTTGGAGATGTTGCATTCAATTCCCTCGTCCAAATCATTAACATACATTGTAAATAGCTGGGGTCCCAGCACTGAGCCTTGCGGTACCCCACTAGTCACTGCCTGCCATTCTGAAAAGGACCCGTTTACTCCTATTCTTTGCTTCCTGTCTGCCAGACAGTTCTCTATCCACATCAATACTGAACCCCCAATACCGTATGCTTTAAGTTTGTATATTAATCTCTTATGTGGGACCTTGTCGAAAGCCTTCTGAAAGTCTAGATATAACATATCCACTGGTTCTCCCTTATCCACGCTACTAGTTACATCCTCAGAAAATTCTACAAGATTCGTCAGACATGATTTACCTTTCGTAAATCCATGCTGACTTTGTCTAATGATTTCACCACTTTCCAAATGTACTGCTATCCCATCTTTAAAAACTGACTCTAGTAGTTTCCCCACTACCGATGTTAGACTAACTGGTCTGTAATTCCCCGCTTTCTCTCTCCCTCTTTTTTTTTTTAAAAGTGGGGTTACATTAGCTACCCTCCAATCCTCAGGAAATACTCCAGAATCTAAGGAGTTTTGAAAAATTATCACTAATACATCCACTATTTCTGTGGCTACTCCATAGAGTACTCTGGGATGCAGACTCTGGCCCTGGGGGTTTCTCGGCCTTTAATCCATTCAATTTACCCAACACCACTTCTCGGCTAACCTGGATTTCACTCAGTTCCTCCACCTTATTTGACCCCCGATCCCCTGCTATTTACGGCAGATTATTTATGTCTTCCTTAGTGAAGACAGAACCAAAGTAGTTATTCAATTGGTCTGCCATGTCCTTGTTCCCCATGATCAATTCACCTGACTGCAAGGGACCTACATTTGTTTTAACTAATCTCTTTCTCTTCACATATCTATAAAAACTTTTGCAGGCAGTTTTTATGTTCCCTGCCAGTTTTCTTTCATAATCTATTTTCCCTTTCCTAATTAAGCCCTTTGTCCTCCTCTGCTAAACTCTGAATTTCTCCCAGTCCTCTGGTAGGCTGCCTTTTCTGTAAATTTGTATGCTTCATCTTTTGTTTTTATACTATCCCTGATTTCCCTCGTTATCCATGGATGCACTAACTGCCCTGATTTATTATTTTGCCAAACTGGGATGAACAATTGTTGTAGTTCATCCATGCAGTCTTTAAATACCTACCATTGCACATCCACTGTCAACCCTTTAAGAATCACTTGCCAGTCTATCTTGGCCAATTCACTTCTCATACCTTCAAAGTTACCTTTGTTTACGTTCAGAACCCTTGTTTCTGACTTAATCATGTCACTCTCCATCCTAATAAAGAACTCAACCATATTATGGTCAATCTTGCCCAAGGGGCTCTGCACAACAAGACTGCTAACTAACCCTTCCTCATTACTCAATACCCAGTCTAGATTAGCCTGCTCTCTCGTTGGTTCCTCTACATGTTGGTTTAGAAAACTATCCCGCATACATTCCAAGAAATCCTCTTCCTCAGCACTCCTGCCAATTTGATTCACCCAATCTATATGTAGATTGAAGTCACCCATTATAACGGTTTTACCTTCGTTGCACGCATTTCTAATTTCCTGTTTGATGCCATCCCCAACTCCACTACTACTGTTAGGTGGCCTCCCACTAGCGTTTTCTGCCCCTTAGAATTTTGCAGCTCTACCCATATCGATTCCACATCCTCCAAGCTAATGTCCTTCCTTTCTATTGCATTAATCTCCTCTCTCACCAGCTACGCTACCCCACTTCCCTTTCCTTTCTGTCTACCCCTCCTGAATATTGAATATCCCTGGATGTTCAGCTCCCAGCCTTGGTCCCCCTGGAGCCATGTCTCCATGATCCCAACTATAGCATAGTCATTAATAGCTATCTGCACATTCAACTTGTCCACCTTATTACGAATGCTCCTTGCATTGAGACACAAAGCCTTCAGGCTTGTTTTTACAACACTCTTCCTCCTTATACAATTATGTTGACAAGTGGTCCCTTTTGATTTTTGCCCTGGAAACCCACCACCTCTTATTCTCTGTTTATTATTTTGTTCTTCTTTCCCCCCTACATGTTGGGTCTGAGTGCTTCCCTTCTCTGCCTCCTGCCTCAGACCCAGTCTACTGGCTTTCTCTATTTGTGCCCCTCTCCCAAACCGTTCTAGTTTAAAGTCCCCCCGGTAGCCTTTGCAAATTTCCCTGCCAGGATACTGGTCCCCCTCGGGTTCAAGTGCAATCCGTCATTTTTATACAGGTCACTCCTTTTCCAAAAGAGGTTCCATTGATCCAGAAACGTGAATCCCTGCCCTCTGCACCAGTCCTTCAGCCAGGCATTTATCCTCCACCTTGCTCCATTCCTACTCTCACTGTCGCGTGGCACAGGAAGTAATCCTGAGCTTGTTATGTTTGCGGTTCTTTTCCTTAACTCCCTTCCTAACTCCCTAAATTCTCCTTTCAGGATCTCTTCTCTTTTTTTACCTATGTCATTGGTACCAATATGTACTACGACCTCAGGCTCCTCCCCCTCCCTTTTCAGGATATCTTGGACATGTCGAACTTCCGAAGCCTTCTGGCATGCTTTCTTGGCCATAGATGTGATGTGGCTAGTCCAGGGAAAATTGCTGACGGTATTTATTCCTTGGAACTTGATGCTTTCAACCATCTCTACTTTGGCGCCATCAATGAAGCCTGAGACTAAACATATACCCCCTTGTTTTAGACTCCCCTCGCCTGGGAAATAGGCCATGATTATTCATCCTACCTGTGCCTGTCATCACTTTATAAACCTCTAACCTCATCCTTTTTCATTCCAGGGTAAACAATCCTCACCCAGTCCCCCCTTGTAACTTAAAACCTCCAGTCCAGACAAAATCCCTGTGAATTTTCTTTGTCGTCCCCCCCCCCCCCCCAAACTGCACTCAATACTCCAACTGTGGTCTAAACAACAATTTGCATGACTGTAACTTGACGTTCCAACTCCTAATAATTTGCATATCCACAAATGCAATAGTGTTTTGCGTTGTAGCGACAGTATAACTATACACAGAAAAAAAACACAGCAAGTTTGACAACATCTAATTTTCTCTCTCTCCGCCACCTTAGTCAACTCTTCCACTAGCTGTGATATGATTCTTGCCCAACATTCAGTCAGATTAAGACCAATATTTCCTTGGCTAAGCAATGCTGGAAGGATTGAAGCCATTGTCTTTCACTTCAACAAGAAAATCTTCAAATGCTGCAATTCACCACCTGGCCATCATGCAAGAACTATCAGAAAGGCTGCAGTTTTAGCATCCTCAATCTCACTAAAGTGCTTTGGACCCATTTATCTTTTACCCACATAGTATAATCTGTCTCTGCCCAAACCCAGGCCAGCCACTGCTGAATGTTATCCATTTGTTTGTGACCTTCAGATGTCACTGATCCAATGCAGCCTTGGCTGACCTCCATCCTCTACTGTCAACTCATCCAAATGTTGGTTATTATATCCTAGGCTCCACAATGCAGCACACCCTTGTACTCACTAAGATACATTGGTTTCTCATCTCCCAATGACACAAATAGATCTTTATATTCAAATTCCTTCATAACTTTGTAAGTCTTGAACCCTATTATCCTTCAATCTTACAAACTCAAAATCCACATGCTCCTACCCTAAGTGTAGGGAGGAATTTCAGATGCTGGTTTACACCAAAGATAGACACAAAAAGCTGGAGTAACTCAATGGGTCAGGAGAAAAAGAAAAAGTGATGTTTTGGGTCTCAATCTGAAATGTCACCTGTTCCTTTTCTCCAGAGATGCTGCCTGACTCGCTGAGTTACTCCAGCTTTTTGTGTCCATCTTCTGCTCCTACTCTAGCCCATTTGGTATTGCAGCCATATTTGGGAATTCTTTCAAAAAACAAACTTTTAACCCCCATTTTCACCGTCAAACATTTGATCCCCTCCCAATATCCCTTCTTTGCTTTTGTGTCCATTATGCTCCCATTATGTGCCTTGGATGGTTTTCTAAGTGCAAGTGTTATATATCAGCAATTTTCTAGTACACAAAGACACTGCATATCCTTTTACAGAAGATATATAATATATACATACCTATACATTGCTACTGTCTATTAATTGTAACAAATACTAATAAAATGCAATAATTTCAAAGCTAATATAATTTGATTCTGCCGAATTTCCCAAATTATTCCAAATACCTTTTCACACTTTTTTCACAATGCTACTGGTACCAATTGGTAAATTGGATTGGACTCAGGATTACCACCATAGGGGTGTGCACATTAGGGAGCCATTATGTTGGAAAAGGAGTGAATTCCAAATCGGAATTTCCTTACCACAAGCAGAGAGTGAGGAAAATAATAAAACAATATCACAAATAACTAAAATAACAGAATAAAACAAAGACACCTGTATATTTTTGACAGTTCTTTAAATGTAAAATTATGGGAAGATGGCAGAATGGTGAAGATAACTCATCAACAGTTGAAAAATTAGTGACAGCACTGGTGTGACAAAATGTCTTGTGTTTCAAATTGGAAGTGTAATGCCAAAGTAACAGGGAGAATAATTACAGAGATGGACAAATGGATTCTCTCATTACATAGCATCACAATAAAAAAAAATCTCTGCCAGTCAGTGGAGTGTCCGCAATGTGCCATTCAAACTCAACATGAATTTATCCAGTGTTCTCCTGTATGCATGAATTACATTAACAGTACATCATTATAATGAAATGGAAAGCCGGCATATTCGTGATGTGTTCTTTAAACAAAATAAAGAAAAACTATTCCGAGATCCTGCTTAATCGGCACATTAAACTAATCCAACATATTAGCATTATTTTGTTCCACTGTAATATGGAGGTTCTTAAGCACTGGTCCAGAATAATGCCGTCATATTTCAATGTCAGTTGCTCTTTTTCCTTGTCCATTTTTCCTAATAAAGGAATGGGAATCTATTACAGCAACTGACAGCCAAGCAGAGCAAGAACGTGGAAGAATAAGCAGCATTTACTGAGAGTTTTATTTTTAATGTTGACAGAGAAAGATTGAAAATAGTGCCCTTTTTTAAAAAATTGTAGTGCTCGGCTCCTCCACACCTTAATTTTAAATGCATCTCTTCAAACGGGAAGGACGAAATAAAATATTAAGGCTACTTATACTAATTTGTGCACTTCAAGTAAATAGGACAAAGCAATTATGTTGTGGATGCCACAACATAACGAGACAACGAGAAACTGCAAGGAGGCTTTTGATACAGACAATGCAGGGTAGGTGTAAAATGTGAACGACCAGCTACCAATGATGATCCTCATGCACACATTCACACGCATCTTTTTTTTCTCTACCCGAAGAAAACATCTGTGTAAATCCCTTCTTGAGTAATGATCAATGATAAAAAGTCAATGTTGATCTAAAATGCAAGCAACCCGAATCATAGCCATCCTGCAATTCAGTCATTTTCTGATTAATGCTCAGTTGGAAAGTCATTAACTTTCACAAGACGGAGACCCAACCCGAAGCTAGGTATCAAGTGTATGTAAGATACGTGCGTGGGGATATAGATGCAGAAAAAAACCCAATGGGTTGAGAAGGTGGGGGGGGGGGGAGGTTGAGGGCGGTGCAGTATCTATGGTTCAGACGACTGCCCGGAGTGAGACATGCCGTGGGCAGAGCTCCAGACACTGACCTGTAGGAGGTGGTTTTTACTGCGGGCCTGATGGTCTCCTCCCGGGTGTGCTTTGGGGCGGGTTCCCTGGGGTTCTGCTGCCTCTCTCCTCGCTGCTGCTCCGCAGTGGGCACGGGGTGCAGAGTGTGTGCGCTGGCACTGCTGGGGATGGGGTGGTCCTGCCCTGCTTTTACCCAGGGGTAACTCTCCTTTTTGGGGATGGGCCAAGCCTTGAAGTCGAGTTTGTACTGGGTGTCGCTGGAGAAAGGGACCCCTGACGGATGGTATTCCCGCTTAGGTTTGCAGCTCGCCTCCTTGCGCACACTCCAGGACTTGAAGTCGTGCCTGGACACTGACTCCTGCACCGGCGCCTCTGCCCTGTGCTCGGGGGGCAGCGGCGCGCTGTTGTTCAGGCTCCCTTCCGCCGCCACTTGCTGGGTTACAGACCTCACCTCTTGCTCGATGACCTCGGAGTAATTCTGGACAGTGAGCGGCACCGACAGGTCGGACTTGTCCAGCTGGCTCCAGAAGCGGGACAGGCAGCACACCCTGCTGATGCACGGCCAAGCCATGACCCGAGCGGGGAGGGAAGGCGAGGCGAAGAGAAAGACGGGCTTCAGATCCGTAAGCTCCCCTGCACCAAGCGCCCTTCACCCTGTGAAAGCGGGGCTTTCTTCTGCGGGTTCCTCCATGGCCGCGTCCAAATCCGCAATATTCGTGGCGAGATTAGCGAGCCGGCGCATGACTGCTCTCCTCCCTCTCTCCCTCCCTCCTTGTCTCTCCCTCTCCCTGTCTCCCCCTGTCACCCCCCTCTCTCTCTCTCCGCTGCTGCCGCTGCCGCTGCTGCATTGGAAATTCACCTCACGTGTCCGCAGTGACCGCTGCCCGGCCCGGACTCCCGGCGCCAACGACTGGGAGCAAGCACTGAAACTACATGTCAACCTCACGCACATGGCATGTCAAACAATTTATACCCCCTTAAAAAAAAAGCAATGTTTGCCACGTTCTTGTTGGCTCTACTGTCGCTTTCCAGCCCCCTCTGCTGATCACTCGCTCCTGGTTGTATATAATCAATACCGCACGGAAGCCGGACAGACATGTACAATAATGGCACAATAGCCACGCATAGTTTGAATGATCAAACACACGGGTGGCAGCGCAGCTTTTCAGTTACGTTACAAACGATGCAGAGACCTGCATTCAGCAGTTGCGGGGTATAAATTCGGTTAATAACCATATAACCATATAACCATATAACAATTACAGCACGGAAACAGGCCCTCTCGGCCCTTCCAGTCCGTGCCGACCATTTGTTTTCCCCTAGTCCCATCTACCTGCACTCAGACCATACCCCTCCATTCCCTTCACGTCCATATACCTATCCACTTTACTCTTAAATGTTAAAATCGATCCTGCCTCCACCACTTCTGCTGGAAGCTCATTCCACACAGCCACCACCCTCTGAGTAAAGAAGTTCCCCCTCACATTACCCCAAAACCTCTGTCCCTTAATTCTCATGTCATGCCCTCTTGTTTGAATCTTCCCTACCCTCAATGGGAAAAACGTATCCACGTCAACTCTATCTATCCCTTTCATCATTTTAAAGACCTCAATCAAGTCCCCCCTTAACCTGCGCTCCAAAGAATAAAGACCTAACTTGTTCAACCTTTCTCTGTAACATAGTTGCTGGAACCCTGGCAACATTCTAGTAAATCTCCTCTTACTCTCTCTATTTTGTTGACATCCTTCCTATAACTAGGCGACCAAAATTGTACACCATACTACAGAATTGGTCTTACCAATGCCTTGTACAATTTTAACATTACTTCCCTACTCCTATATTCAATGCTCTGATTTATAAAGGCCAGCACACCAAAGGCTTTCTTTACCACCCTATCTACATGCGATTCCACCTTCAGGGAACTATGCACAGTTATTCCTAGATCCCTCTGTTCCACAGCATTCCTCAATTCCCTACCATTTACCATGTACGTCCTATTTTGATTTGTCCTGCCAAGATGTAGCACTTCACACTTATCAGCATTAAATTCCATCTGCCATCTTTCAGCCCACTTTTCCAAATGGCCCAAATCTCTCTGTAGACTTTGAAAATCTACTTCATTATCCACAACACCACCTATCTTAGTATCATCTGCATACTTACTTATCCAATTTTCCACCCCATCATCCAGATCATTGATGTACATGACAAACAACAGTGGACCCAACACAGATCCCTGAGGCACCCCACTGGTCACCGGCTTCCAACCTGACAAACAGCCATCCACCATTACTCTCTGACATCTCCCATTCAGCCACTGTTGAATCCATCTTGCTACTCCGCCATTAACACCCAAAGATTGAACCTTCTTAACCAACCTTCCATGGGGAACCTTGTCAAAGGCCTTACTGAAATCCATATAGACACATCCACTGCTTTACCCTCATCAATTTCCCTAGTTACCGCTTCAAAAAATTCAAGAAGGTTTGTCAAACATGACCTTCCAGGCACAAATCCATGTTGACTGTTCCTGATCAGACCCTGTTTATCCAGATGCTTATATATATTATCTCTAAGTATCCTTTCCATTAATTTGCCCACCACTGACGTCAAACTAATAGGTCTATAATTGCTAGGTTTATTCTTTGAACCCTTTTTAAACAATGGAACAACATGCGCAGTACGCCAATCCTCCGGCACTATTCCCGTTTCTAATGACATTTGAAATATTTCTGTCATAGCTCCTGCTATTTCTACACTAACTTCCCTCAATGTCCTAGGGAATATCCTGTCAGGACCTGGAGACTTATCCACTTACATAGAAACATAGAAATTCGGTGCAGGAGTAGGCCATTCAGCCCTTCGGGCCTGCACGCCATTCAATATGATCAGGCTGATCATAACTCAGTATCCCGTACTGCCTTCTCTCCACCCTCTGATCCCCTTAGCCACAAGGGCCACATCCAACTCACTCTTAAATATAGCAAATATAGCCACTTTTATATTTTTCAATAGTGTCAGTACTTCCTCATCTTTGAATCTCATAGTTTCTATAGCTACTCTACTCTTTCCCCTTAAATCACCGAGTTCAATATCCTTCTCCTTGGTGAATACCGAAGAAAAAAATTGTTCAATATCTCCCCCATCTCTTTTGGCTCTGCAGATAGCTGTCCATTCTGGTTCTCTAATGGTCCAATTTTATCCCTCGTTATCCTTTTGCTATTAATATAGCTGCAGAAACCCTTTGGGTTTACTTTCACCTTTCTTGCCAAAGCAACCTCATATCTTCTTTTAGCCTTCCTAATTTCTTTCTTAAGATTCTTTTTACATTCTTTATACTCCTCTAGCACCTCATTTACTCCATGCCTCCTATAATTATTGTAGATATCTCTCTTTTAATTGGCATTAAAAAAAATGATGAACACATATTACCCGATTGTTGTAAACACATCTCCTTCAGGTGGAGAAATCTGCCATCATTATACATGTATGGCTGATTAGTGACACCAGACTAACCAATGTTTGTGTGTTGTCTGAGTGTATGGCAAGATTTTCATTAAACCTGTATCTAACTATACTGGTGCACAGGGCAATAATCTCAACCTGACTCGATTTAATGACTATGTTCAAGAGAAGTTAGATGGCCATTTATGATGTTCAGATCCTGAAATATTAATAAACAACATTTTGTAGAAAACATATCAAAGATAAACATACAGTTTCTCCATCTCTGTCAAATCAGTTCTGAAAATGCATCCTTCCGTGTTGATATGTCCAATGCGACTCTTTGTCTCACACCAGGATTCCATAATGGTTGACCGGGTCCTTAGTCAAGCCTGCTCCAATTCTCACTCTTTCCTCTCCTTCCCACATTAGGGCTCAAATTGTCCTAATGTTGTGGCTTTATTTAAGAAGGGCTGCAGGGATAACCCAGGGGAATAAAGAACGGTGAAACTTATATCGGTAAGGAGGGATTATGAGAGATATGATTTATTTGCATTTGGAAAGAAAAGAGCTGATTAGGGTTAGATACAAAATGCTGGAGTAACTCAGCGGGACAGGCAAAATCTCTGCAGAGAAGAGATGGGGGACGTTTCGGGTCGAGACCGTTCTTCAGACATCAGGGGGAGGGAGGTAGATAGATAAGGAAGTGTGAAGGTGTGAAAACAGGGCAAAGGGAATGAAGAATTAGGAAAAAGTAGAATAGATCATTATTAGCTGGGAGAAACATAGAAATCAGGTGCAGGAGCAGGCTATTCGGCCCTTCGAGCCTGCACCACCATTCAATATGATCATGGCTGATCATCCAACTCAGTATCCTGTACCTGCCTTCTCTCCATACCCTGTGATCCCTTCAGCCACAAGGGCCACACCCAACTCCCTTGGAGGATGTGGAATGGCCAAAGAACTGGCCTCAACTACCTTCTGTGGCAGAGAATTCCATAGATTCACCACTCTCTGTGTGAAAAACGATTTTCTCATCTCGGTCCTAAAAGACTTCCCCCTTATCCTTAAACTGTGACCCCTTGTCCTGGACTTCCACAACATCGGGAACAATCTTCCAGCATCTAGCCTGTCCAACCCCTTAAGAATTTTGTAAGTCTCTATGAGATCACCCCTCAATCTTCTAAATTCCAGCGAGTACAAGCCAAGTCTATCCAGTCTTTCTTCATATGGAAGTCGTGCCATCCCAGGAATCAGTCTGGCAAACCTTCTCTGTACTCCCTCTATGGCAAGAATGTCTTTCCTCAGATTAGGAGACCAAAACTGTACACAATACTCCAGGTGTGGTCTCACCAAGACCCTGTACAACTGCAGTGGAACCTCCCTGCTCTTGTACTCAAATCCTTTTGCTGTGAATGCCAACATACCATTCACTTTCTTCACAACCTGCTGCACCTGCATGCCTACTTTCAATGACTGGTGTACCATGACACCCAGGTCTCGCTGCATCTCCCCTTTTCCTAATCGGTCACCATTCAAATAATAGTCTACCTTCCTGTTTTTGCCACCAAAGTGGATAACCTCACATTTATCCACATTATACTGCATCTGCCATGCATTTGCCCACTCACGCAGTCTATCCAAGTCATCCTGCAGCCTCCTAGCATCCTCCTCACAGCTAACACTGCCCCCCAGCTTCGTGTTATCCGCAAACTTCGAGATGTTGCATTTTATTCCCTCGTCCAAATCATTAATGTATATTGTACCCAGCACTGAGCCTTGCGGCATCCCACTAGTCACTGTCTACCATCCTGACAAGGACCCGTTCACTCCTACTCTTTGCTTCCTGTCTGCCAGCCAGTTCTCTATCCACATCAATACTGAACCACCAATACCGTGTGCTTTAAGTTTGTATACCAATCTCTTGTGTGGGACCTTGTCGAAAGCCTTCTGAAAGTCCAGATACAACACATCCACTGCTTCTCCCTTATCCACTCTACTAGTTATATCCTAAAAAAATTCAATAAGATTCGTCAGACATAATTTACCTTTCGTAAATCCATGCTGACTTTGTCCAATGATTTAACCACTTTCCAAATGCGCTGCTATCCCATCTTTAATAATTGACTCTAGCAGTTTCCCCACTACCGATGTTAGACTAACTGGTCTGTAATTCCCCGTTTTCTTTCTCCCTCCCTTTTTAAAAAGTGGGGGTTATATTAGCTATCCTCCAATCCTCAGGATCTGCTCCAGAATCTAAAGAGTTTTGAAAAATTATCACTAAGGCATCTGCTATTTCTGGGGCTACTTCCTTAAGTACCCTGGGATGCAGCCTATCTGGCCCTGGTGATTTATCGGCCTTTAATCCATTCAATTTTCCCAACACCACTTTCCGGCTAACCTGGATTTCACTCATTTCCTCCATCTCATTTGATCCACGATCCCCTGCTATTTCCGGCAAATTATTTATGTCTTCCTTAGTAAAGACAGAACCAAAGTAGTTATTCAATTGGTCTGCCATGTCCTTGTTCCCCATGATCAATTCACCCGTTTCTGACTGCAAGGGACCTACATTTGTGTTAACTAATCTTTAGCGCTTCACATATCGATAAAAACTTTTGCAGTCAGTTTTAATGTTTCCTGCCAGTTTTCTTTCATACTCCATTTTCCCTTTCCTAATTAAGCCCTTTGTCCTCCTCTGTTGGTCTCTGAATTTCTCCCAGTCCCCTGGTAGGCTGCTTTTTCTGGCTAATTTGTACGCTTCATCTTTTTCTTTGCTACTATCCCTGATTTCCCTCATTATCCACGGATGCGCCACCTTCCCTGATTTATTCTTTTGCCATACTGGGATGAACAATTGTTGTAGTTCATCCATGCAGTCTTTAAATGCCTTCCATTGCATATCCACCGTCAACCCTTCAAGAAGTCAATTGCCAGTCGATCTTGGCCAATTCACGTCTCATACCCTCAAAGTTACCTTTCTTTAAGTTCAGGACCCGTGTTTCTGAATTAACAATGTCACTCTCCATCCTAATGAAGAACTCAACCATATTATGGTCACTCTTGCCCAAGGGGCCACGTACAACAAGGCTGCTAACTAACCCTTCCTCATTACTCAATATCTAGTCTAGAATAGCCTGCTCTCTCGTTGGTTCCTCCACATGTTGGTTTAGAAAACTATCCCGCATACATTCCAAGAAATCCTCTTCCTCAGCACCCCTGCCAATTTGATTCACCCAATCTATATGTAGATTGAAGTCACCCATTATAACGGTTTTACCTTCGTTGCACGTATTTCTAATTTCCTGTTTGATGCCATCCCCAACTCCACTACTACTGTTAGGTGGCCTGTACACAACACCCACTGCCCCTTAGTGTTTCGCAGCTCCACCTATATCGATTCCACATCCTCCAAGCTAATATCATTCCTTTCTATTGCGTTAATCTCCTCTCTAACCAGCAACGCTACCCCACCTCCTTTTCCTCTCTGTCTATCCTTCCTGAATATTGAATATCCCTGGATGTTCAGCTCCCAGCCTTGGTCACCCTGGAGCCATGTCTCCGTGATCCCAACTATATCATAATTATTAATAGCTCTCTGCACATTCAACTCATCCACCTTATTACGAATGCTCCTCGCATTGAGACACAAAGCCTTCAGGCATGTTTTTACAACATTCTTGGCCCTTTTACAATTATGTTGAAAGTGGCCCTTTTAGATTTTTGCCCTGGATTTGTTTTCCTGCCACTTTTCACCTCGCTACCTATTGCTCCTATCCTCATTTTACACCCCTCTGTCTCTCTGCTCACACATTTAGGAAACCCTCCACTTCTTATTCTCCGTTTGTTATTTTTTTCTTCTTTCCTCCCCACGTGTTGCTTCTCTTCTCTGCCTCCTGCCTCACAAACGGACTACTTGCCTTCTCTATTTTAGTCCCTCCCCCCAACCAATCTAGTTTAAAGTCTCCCCAGTAGGGTTTGCAAATCTCCCCGCCAGGATATTGGTTCCCCTCGGGTTGAAATGCAACCCGTCAAGTGCAACAGGTCACACCTTCCCCAAAAGTGGTCCCAATGATCCAGAAACTTGAATCTCTGCGCTCTGCACCAGTCCTTTATCCACGCATTTATCCTCCACCTTGCTCCATTCCTACTCTCACTGTCGCGTGGCACAGGCAGTAATCCTGAGATTGTTACCTTTGCGGTCCTTCTCCTTAACACCTTCCTAACTCCCTAAATTCTCCTTTCAGGACCTCCTCCCTTTTTCTACCTATGTCATTGGTACCTATATGTACCACGACCTCTGGCTCCTCTCCAAAGTAACAAGGTTTCAAGGTCAGTTTATTGTCACATGTACCAATTAAGGTACAGTGAAATTTGAGTTACCATACAGCCATACTAAGTGAAAAGCAACAAGACACACAACCAAATTTAAGTGAATATAAACATCCATCACAGTGGATTCCACATTCCTCACTGTGATGGAAGGCAATAAAGTTCAATCATCTTCCTCCTGTTCTCCCGCGGTTGAAGCTGTCAAACTATCCGCAGTCGAGGCGATCAAAGCACTCGCAGCCGACGATAGAAGCCGCCGTCGGGGTGATTGAAACTCCCGTGTCCTGGCGGTTGAAACTCTCTCCGTGGCATGGAGCTCCCGAGTCGCCTCTTCTTACCAGAGACCGCGGGCTTCACGATGTTAAAGTCCACAGGCCCCGTGGTGTGAGCTTCGATCCGAGACAAAGGGATTGCAAGCTCTGCTATGTTAAAATCCCGCAGAATCCTGCGGCTTGGAGCGCCGGGTCAGTCTCCAGGAAGGGCCGCCAAATCCACGATGTTAGGCCGCAGTGGGGACGGAGATACGATAAGGAAAAAAATTACATCTCCATCGAGATAAGAGATTGAAAATAAATTTCCCCAACCCCCACCCCCCCACATAAAACAAACCAAGGAACACTAAAACATCCTTTTGTACACTTACTAAAACTAACAAAAACAAGAAAGGACTGACAGACTGTTGGCGAGGCATCCACAAAGCAAACAGAGATTAAATATAGTCCAAGACAGTAAATTGGAAAAGGGGGAGAGAAGAAAAACAAAGGTTACTTGAAGTTAGTCAGCATACCTTTGTGTGTGGGAAATCATGTCTCAGGAATTTTGGAAAGAGACCAAGAAGATTGATGAGGACAGGGTAGTTATCAATTGGGATATGTAGTAGATGTTGCCAACATGGACTTCAACAAGACCTTTGACAGTGTCCCCATGATAGGCTGGTCTAGAACGTTAGAACATACAGGACCCTGTGTAAGCTAACCAATTGGATACAATAGAGGGTGTTGGGAGGTAGAGGGTGACAGTGGAGGGTTGTTTTTCAGATTGGAGACCTATGAACAAGGATCAGTACTGGGTCATGTTCTTTATGATAAACAATAGTGATTGGAATAAGAATGTAGGCAGCGTGATTAATATTTTGCTGAAGACATCAATGTGTATGGTATGGGGGAGTGATGAAGGTTGTCAAAGGTTACAACTGGATATAGATCAACTGAGAAAGGGCAAGGGAATGCTGATGGATTTTAACTCAAACCAGTGCAAAAAGACACATTTTGTCAGGGTCTTGTACAGTGTTATTGAACAGAGAGACCTTGGAGAACAAATGCAGAGTTCCCTGGAGGGAGTAACACTTGTTGACACAGAGGTGAAGAAGGAAGATCATGTTATAATTTTACAAAAGGTTGGTTAAGCCACACTTGTCTCTGATTGTCTCTGTGCAGTGAACATATGATTAAGTTAGAGAAAGTAGAGAAAAGATTCATAAGGATGTTGCCTGGATTGAAGAGTTTGAGTTATAAGGAGTGATTGGATAGACCAGGTCTTTTAACCCTGGACCAAAGGGGACTGATGGGTGACCATATAGAGTTTATAAAATTAAAACAGGCATAAGTAGGGTAGATAACCAGAGTCTGTTTCCCATGGTAGATTATATAAAACTAAATGGCATGAGCTTTAAGGTGAGATGGAGGAAGTTCAAAAGAGATCTGAGAGGTATGTTTCTCATGCAAAGAGTCATTAGTTTCTGGAATTATTGAATAAAAGCAGTGGGCAAAGGGCTTGTTTCTATGCTGTCCCACTCTGTGACTATAATCTCTCACCCTATCAGTCTCCACCTTCAACAGATCGTCCTTTGGCTTTTCCAACACCAGCTGCTGGATGTCAACATTTCCTTCTCGCCTTTTCGTTTCACAATGCAAGGAGTCAGATTCAGTTCATCAATCACTGGTTTATTCAATCAATCCTAATTTGACTGAGCCATGAAAGGGAATGTAACGCCTATCTTTTCATCATCAGCACCATCCACCCCACCCCACTCCACAATCCAGAGCCTTTAACGTGCTGTCCAGGTGATGACTTTGGTTCTCCCTCTCTCATTCCTTTCCTCTCTGCAGCAGGCATGGTGGTGTTGGCCAATGTGTCACTATCTTCAGGTCACTTTATTGAGTGCCCCATGACTAGCGTTGGACCAGAAATTAGAGCAGTTACTTGTATCCCAAAGCAGATCTGACAACAGGTTTAAGAGTAAAAGATTTTTTACCTTCAGCCCTTAGGTCAATCTTTACTGTAGACCAGATCTGCAGTTTGCTCAATCTTTCCAGATATTATTTGAATGACTCCTTTCACATTGGGTGTTAGACATTAGTCAGGAAATGGTGTGGGTAAACTGTTGGGACTGAAGGCAGACAAATCCTTCAGATTATTAAAGATGTAATAGCAGCACATTTGGAAGGCACCAACAGGATCGGTCAAAGTCAGCATGGATTTATGAAGCGAAAATCATGCTTGGCTAATATTCTGGAATTTTTTGAGGATGTAACAAGTAAAATGGATCAGGGAGAGCCAGTGGATGTGGTGTATCTGGACTTTCAAAATAGCCTTTGACAAGGTCCCACACAACGGATTAGTGTGCATAATTAGAGTGTGAATATGCAGGGATGGGGATGCTTTGGGAATGGAAGGTAACTGTTGAGACTTGGCTTCACCGGTGGTGACATCACAGGGTGGAGACTCAATTCCTAGAAATCATGTGACCCATTTGTCGCCAGCAAGTCTGGACCTCTGAAGAAGTTACGTGTTTCGATGAACTGGTGGAGAAGATCTCCTCCGAGAGGGCCATGAGGATGAGTTACCGCATCGGCGGCAGCGGAGGAGACCGACAGACGCAGGCATTCACACGGGGGGGGATGGGTAGACAGGACCACCATTGCTGCAGAGGGTGGGTGGGGGAGAGGGGTGAGTGAGGGAGAGAGAGAAGGGACCAGGGTCTCCACTGAACCCCCGCCCCCCCCGGGGCCGCCACCAGTGCTGGGGGAGATGGTAGACAAGTGACTGTGAGGAGGGGAGAGAGGAGTTTGTGAGTGAGGCGGGAGAGGCCGCGGTGAAGGAAGGGGCGTTGACGTCCTGGCCGTGGCGCTGACTGACAGGAGAGGAGACCAATCTGCGTGGTGCTGCCTGACAGGAGAAGAGACCAGTCTGCGCATGCGCGTTTTTAAAGATTTTTAAACCTTAATAACTTTTAAAATATACCATCGATCGGAAGAAAACTTGTTGCACCTGCAGCACAGGAGAATGGTGTGTAAGGCAGCGAAAAATCGTAGCGCTATCGTGTACTGTTTTTGTGCAAATAGAAAAACCACGCGAAACTGGAAGAGCACAAGATAAGAGTTTTAGTTATGTATAGATAGAAGATGCCTGAAACAGGAGTCCAGCCGGAAGGTAGATGGGTTAGAAGTAGATAAGAAGAAAGGATTGTGAGATCCAATGGTTGGCTTTGGCTTAGAAGAGGGAGATGTCAAAGATTTAGAGGATTGGAAAAGTAGAACCCGTATCAGTACACACCTACCCCTACAACCCCCACCATATGCAAATATTGATCCCGCAGCACCACCTGCATCCCCTGCACCAGCACCAGCACCAACTCCGAGTCCCCTAACCCCAATGGCCCCGACATTGGTGGACGCCTGATTGCGTTCCATGCCAGGACTAAAACTAGAAGGAGTCAACCCAGGACCCTCCCTAATCAGCCATGATTATATTGAATGGCAGTGCAGGCTCAAAGGGTCGAATGGCCTACTCCTGCACCTATTTTCTATGTTTCTAAACCAAGAAGGAGAAAGCATAAACAAATGGTACAGAACCAGTTCCGTGAAAAATATCAGCTTGGCAACAAAACCGAGAATGAGGATTCGGAGAATGACTTGATCTGAAGCTGAGCCTGAGTTAGGGACTGGTGAGGTAGTCGAGCAACGATCCGTTCACCGCCAATTCCCCATTAGAGAAATGCCTAACCCACCTTTTAACCCAGCAAATGCAGTTGGCGCCCCTAACTCACAAACAACAGGTGTTTACTTCCCTTGGAAGCCGAACAAAATGATGGCCATACTGAGCCAGATGCCTGATAGAAAGAAGTCACCCGCCTCATTTGTAGACCTCCTCCGAACCACTACTCGAGTCTATAATGCCGAATCCAGAGTTTTGTTGGCCCTGGTGCAACAAGTAGCGATGTTACAATACTTACCTTCAGCGGTGCTGCAGTTCTGCCACTGGCCGTGTGCGCGACTTTGGTGCCTTTGGAGGGGGGGGGGGGGGCTGGATTAAAATGCCGTTTTTTCCTGCCTGTCGGAAGCAAACTTCCTCAGCCTGTTAAGCTGCTGCAGAAAAATCGTTCCGACTTCTGTTCTCGGAGATTAAAAAAAAAATATGCGGGACAATTTAATCGCTGGAGTAAAATAAAAAGTCACTTCTAACGCCGTCAACGCCTGCAATGGGACGGATCACACGTACGGGACAAAACAAAATGTAAGTAGTTTATTTTACATATAAACCTGCTTCTTAATCAAAATTTCCTTGGCGAAAATGTAATTTTGGCCCCATACGAACCGGCAGTGTTTTTCCTGCTGATATGAGGTTCAAATTCACCGCAAATGAAACTTTCCAATCGATCGCATTCATTCCACAAAAACCCACTCGCTTCTGATGTACACTCGCAGAAGATGATTAAAATGCCCATTAATTTACGGGAATTAAACATTAAATTCCTTCCATTTGGCCTATAAATTCATGACAATGAGATTTAAAAATCATGTTATATTGTGAATTCTTGTGTGAATGTTATTTGGACACTTAGGCTATTTAAAAATGTTAACCTTTTCTTAAGAAATGGATAGATGTTTAGATCTAGTAATTGAATTTTGTAATTAGCTACAATTAGGTAACTAACTAATTATATGCTTTAATTTCAGGTCATCCAAGTAAGATTGTTTCATATTATAGATTGAAACATTCTGAAACAAATAACTGAAAATTTCATTCAGTTCTCTTAATTTTTGAGAAAGTTATGGGCTTTTGACTGTACACAGATTTTGAGTGAAGTCAATGGAAAAGCAATAGGGAACAAGATGCTAATTTCAGAGTATGAAAATGGCCATAACTTTTTTAATACTGAAGATATGAAAGTGAATTAGGTGTCAAATTAAACTTCTTTTTATGCTTTATCTGATGGGATACATTGCAGACTTGATTTTTAAAATCTCAACATTTTGTAATATTGCTACAACAAGTCCGAACCCCAGTAGAACATGCAAGATTTCTAGCTAACATTGGAACCCCAACTCATGATGCGCTGACTAACCTGCTTGCCCAGAGCACGGCACATGAATATACAATCCCTGCCACCTTTACTACCATTCTGCAAAAACCCATTGATATCTCCAAAGGTTTGGATACTAGACCCCGGATAGGAGAGGGGTCAGAAGAATTTTTGGGCAGGTTTTCAGAGATATATATAGGTCAGTCGGCAAAAACAAATTATCGCAGCGGTGCAAATTCACCCCAGTATTGTGCTATTTTGATAAACTGCCTACCAGCCGCTGTTGCAGAGGCAATAAAACCTAATAATATGGACTGGTCTGAAAATATTCCGAGCCAAAATGGCCCATGCAGTTAAATACCACTGGAAGGATAGTAAGAGCAAGAGAATCAGCCCCAGTTTAAGATAGTTTAAGGTAGTATGTAATGAAAAAGGAAGGACCGAAAGCCATTCCAGACGCCAGCGACTACCAGGCGGACTACCAGTACTGTGTGCTGGGATGGGTAGAGAGACAGGGACACGGGTATACACATTACCCCAACGGACCAAATGCCCCCAAATCCTAGAAATCATGTGACCCATTTGTCGCCACCAAGTCTGGACCCCTGAAGAAGTTTCTATTTTGTTTCTTTATAATGATGACTGTTATGTATCAGTGATTGGGCTAAGGGGTTGCCTTGCACTGTAGTTTCCCGCCGTTGGTTTCCCACCTCTGTATATCTGTATAAATGGGTGACCGGTTCGTTGGTGCATGTCGTCTTTCTTTTCTGTTCTGTCTGTGCGAGGCTGCTGAGGGCTCGAGTGAGTGGATCAGAAATTGGCCCCGCGGTAAATAAAGGGTTTGGACTACAGTATTCGAATCAGTGTTTTACTGACCCAGACTGGGAGGGGGGGGGGGGGGGGGGGGTAAAGGAACCGGAATCAACAAGAGCACATGGTATTAGGGGTAGGGTATTGACATGGATAGAGAACTGGTTGGCAGCAGGAAGCAAAGCATAGGAATTAACAGGTCCTTTTCAGAATGGCAGGCAGTGACTAGTGGGGTGACGCAAGGCTCAGTGCTGGGACTCCAGTTATTTACAATATATATTAACAATTTAGATGAAGGAGTTAAATGTAAAATCTCCAAGTTTGTGGATGACACAAAGGTGGGTGCCAGTGTGAGCAGTGAGGAGGATGCTAAGAGGCGGCAGGGTAGATTTGGATAAGTTGGATGAGTGGGCAGATGCATGGCAGATGCAGTATAATGCGGATAAATGTGAGGTTATCCACTTTGGTGGCAAAAACAAGAAGGCAGATTATTATCTGAATGGTGTCAGATTAGAAAAAGGGGAGGTGCAACGAGACCTAGGTGTCTTTGTACATCAGTCACTGAAAGTAAGCATGCAGGTTCAGCAATCAGTCAGTAAAGAAAGCAAATGGCATGTTGACCTTCACAGCAAGAGGATTTGAGTATAGGAGCAAGGAGGTCCTACTGGAGTTGTACAGGGCCCTGGTAAGACTGCACCTGTAGTTTTATATTCAGTTTTGGTCTCCTAATTCGAGGAAGGACGTTCTTGCTATTGAGGGAGTGCACCGTTGGTTCACCAGGTTAATCCCGGGATGGCGGGCCACACATATGATGAAAGAATATGGATCGGCGGGGCTTGTATTCACTGGAATTTAGAAGGATGAGAGCGGATCTTATAGAAACATATAACATTCTTAAGGGGTTACATAGAAACATAGAAACATAGAAAATAGGTGCAGGAGGAGGCCATTCAGCCCTTCGAGCCAGCACCGCTGATCGTGGCTGATGATGGCTGATCGTCCCCTATCACCCTACCCGTGCCTGCCTTCTCCCCATATCCCTTGACTCCACTAACCCCTAGGGCTCTATCTAACTCTTTCTTAAATCCATCCAGTGACTTGGCCTCCACTGCCCTCTGTGGCAGGGAATTCCATAAATTCACAACTCTCTGGGTGAAAAAGTTTTTTCTCACCTCAGTCTTAAATGACCTCCACTTTATTCTAAGACTTTGGCCCCTGGTTCTGGACTCGCCCAACATTGGGAACATTTTTCCTGCATCTAGCTTGTCCAGTCCTTTTATAATTTTATATGTTTCTATAAGATTCCCCCTCATCCTTCTAAACTCCAGTGAATACAAGCCTAGTCTTTTCAATATTTCCTCATATGACAGTCCCGCCATCCCAGGGATCAATCTTGTGAACCTATGCTGCACTGCCTCAATCACAAGGATGTCCTTCCTCAAATTAGGAGACCAAAACTGTACACAATACTCCAGATGTGATCTCACCAGAGCCCATACAACTGCAGAAGAACCCCTCCACTCCTATACTGAAATCCTCTTGTTATGAAGGCCAATATTCCATTAACTTTCTTCACTGCCTGCTGTACCTGTAAGCCAACTTTCAGTGACCAGTGTACAAGGACACCCAGGTCTCGCTGTACCTCCCCCTATCTAGCCTAACCCCATTGAGATAATAATCTGCCCCCTTGTTTTTGCTGCCAAAGTGGATAACCTCACATTTATCTATATTATACTGCATCTGCCACGCATCTGCCCACTCACTCAACCTGTCCAGGTCACCCTGCAACCTCCTAACATCTTCTTCACAGTTCACACTGCCATCCAGCTTTGTGTCATCCGCAAACTTGCTAGTGTTCTCCTAATTCCCTCTTCCAAATCATTAATATATATGGTAAACAGTTGCGGCCCCCAAAACTGAGCCTTGCGGTACTCCACTCGCCACTGCCTGCCATTCTGAAAAGGACCCGTTCACTCCTACTCTTTGCTTCCGGTCTGTCAACCAATTTTCTATCCATATCAACACCCTACCCCCAATACCATGTGCTCTAATTTTAGTCACCAGTTTCCCGTGCGGGACCTTTTCAAAGGCTTTTTGTAAGTCTAGATACACTACATCCACTGGCACCCCTTCATCCATTTTACTTGTCACATCTTCAAAAAATTCCAGAAGATTAGTCAAGCATGATTTCCCTTTCATAAATCCATGTTTTCTTGGACTAATCCTTTTACTGCTATCCAAATGCCCCATTATTACCTCTTTAATAATTGACTCCAGCATCTTTCCCACCATCGAAGTCAGGCTAACTGGTCTGTAATTCCCCATTTTCTCTCTCGCTCCTTTCTTGAAATGTGGGATAACATTAGCTATCCTCCAATCCACAGGAACTGATCCTGAATCTATTGAACATTGGAAAATGATCACCAATGCACCCACTATTTCTAGAGCCACCTCCCTGAGGACCCTGGGATGCAGACCATCAGGTCCAGGGGATTTATCATCCTTCAGTCCCATTAGCCTACCCAATACTATTTCTCGCCTAATGAAAATTTATTTCAGCTCCTCTACCCCCTTAGATCCTCTGTACTCCAGTACATCTGGGAGATTGTTTGTGTCTTCCTTAGTGAAGACAGATCTGAAGTACCTCTACTGCCATTTCTTTGTTGCCCATAATAATTTCACCCCTGTCTACCTTCAAGGGACCCACATTTGACTTTGCTACTCTTTTCCCTTAACATATCTAAAGAAGCTTTTACTGTCCTTCTTTATATTCCTGGCCAGCTTCCCTTCCTACTTCACCTTTTCTGCCTGTATTGCCCGTATTGTTTCCTTCCGTTGTCCTATGAAAGTTTCCACATCCTCCGGCCTCGGGCTACTCTTTGATGTGTTATACATCTTTTCTTTTAGTTTTATTCTATCCCTAACTTTTCTTGTCAGCCACGGCTGCCTCCTACTCCCCTTAGAATCTTTCTTCCTTTTTGGAATGAAATTATCCTGCATCTTCCGGATTATGCCCAGAAATTCCTGCCTTTGCTGTTCCACCGTCATTCCTGCTATGATCCCTTTCCAGTCTACCTTGGACAGCTCCCCTCTCATGCCTTCATAGTCCCCTTTGTTCAACTGCATCACTGACACTTCCGATTTAACCTTCGCCTTCTCAAATTGCAGATTAAAACTAATCATATTATGATCACTACCTCCAAGCGGTTCCTTTACCTCGAGTTCTCTTATCATATCTGGTTCATTGGACAACACTAAATCCAGAATTGCCTTTTCTCTGGTCGGCTCCATTACAAGCTGGTCTGAGAATCCATCTCGGAGGCATTCTACAAACTCTCTTTCTTGGGGTCCTGAACCAACCTGATTTTCCCAGTCTACCTGCATATTGAAATCCCCCATCACCACAGTGGCATTACCTTTGTTACATGCCAGCTTTAACTCCTGCTGCAACTTACACCCTACATCCAGGCTACTGTTTGGGAGTCTGTAGACAACACCAATTAGTGTCCCCTTGCCGTTACAATTCCTCAACTCAATAAACAGTGACTCTACCTCGTCAGTCCCTATGTCTTCCCTCGCAAGGGACTGAATTCCATCCCTCACCAGCAGAGCTCCCCCCCCCCCCGCCTCTGCCCACCTGCCTGTCCTTTGTATAGAAACATAGAAACATAGAAATTAGGTGCAGGAGTAGGCCATTCGGCCCTTCGAGCCTGCACCGCCATTCAATATGATCATGGCTGATCATCCAACTCAGTATCCTGTACCTGCCTTCTCTCCATACCCTCTGATCCCGTTAGCCACAAAGGCCACATCTAACTCCCTCTTAAATATAGCCAATGAACTGGCCTCCACTACCCTCTGTGGCAGAGAGTTCCAGAGAACCACCACTCTCTGTGTGAAAAAAGTCCTTCTCATCTCGGTCCTAAAGGATTTCCCCCTTATCCTTAAGCTGTGACCCCTTGTCCTGGACCTCCCCAACATCGGGAACAATCTTCCTGCATCTAGCCTGTCCAACTCCTTAAGAATTTTGTAAGTTTCTATAAGATCCCCTCTCAATCTCCTAAATTCTAGAGAGTATAAACCAAGTCTATCCAGTCTTTCTTCATAAGGCAATCCTGACATCCCAGGAATCAGTCTGGTGAACCTTCTCTGCACTCCCTCTATGGCAATAACATCCTTCCTCAGATTTGGAGACCAGAACTGTATGCAATACTCCAGGTGTGGTCTCACCAAGACCCTATACAACTGAAGTAGAACCTCCCTGCTCCTATACTCAAATCATTTTGCTATGAAAGCTAACATACCATTCACTTTCTTCACTGCCTGCTGCACCTGCATGCCTACTTTCAATGACTGGTGTATCATGACACCCAGGTCTCGCTGCATATCCCCTTTTCCTAATCGGCCACCATTTAGATAATAGTCTGCTTTCCTGTTTTTGCCACCAAATTGGATAACCTCACATTTATCCACATTATACTGCATCTGGCAAACATTTGCCCACTCACCCAGCCTATCCAAGTCACCTTGCAGTCTCCTAGCATCCTCCTCACAGCTAACACTGCCCCCCAGCTTAGTGTCATCCGCAAACTTGGAGATATTGCCTTCAATTCCCTCATCCAGATCATTAATATATATTGTAAATAGCTGGGGTCCCAGGACTGAGCCTTGCGGTACCCCACTAGTCACTGTCTGCCATTGTGAAAAGGACCCGTTTACTCCTACTCTTTACTTCCTGTTTGCCAGCCAGTTCTCTATCCACATCAATACTGAACCCCCAATGCCGTATGCTTTAAGTTTGTATACTAATCTCTTATGTGGGACCTTGTCGAAAGCCTTCTGGAGGTCCAGATACACCACATCCACTGGTTCTCCCCTATCCATGCTACTAGTTACATCCTCGAAAAATTCCACAAGATTCGTCAGACATGATTTACCTTTCGTAAATCCATGCTGACTTTTTGTCCAATGATTTCACCACTTTCCAAATGTGCTGCTATCCCATCTTTAATAACTGACTCTAGCAGTTTCCCCACTACCGATGTTAGACTAACTGGTCTGTAATTCCCCATTTTCTCTCTCCCTCCCTTCTTAAAAAGAGGGGTTACATTTGCTACCCGCCAATCCAGCTGGAACAGCTGGAATCTGAAGAGTTTTGAAAAATTATCACTAATGCATCCACTATTTCCGGAGCTACTTCCTTAAGTACTCTGGGATGCAGCCTATCTGGCCCTGGGGGTTTATCGGCCTTTAATCCATTCAATTTACCCAACACCACTTCCCGACTAACCTGGATTTCACACAATTCCTCCTTTGACCCGCGGTCCCCTGCTATTTCCGGCAGATTATTAATGTCTTCCTTAGTGAAGACGGAACCAAAGTAGTTATTCAATTGGTCCGCCATATCCTTGTTCCCCATGATCAACTCACCTGTTTCTGACTGCAAGGGACCTACATTTGTTTTAACTAATCTCTTTCTCTTCACATATCTATAAAAATGTTTGCAGTCAGTTTTTATGTTCCCTGCCAGTTTTCTTTCATAATCTATTTTTCCTTTCCGAATTAAGCCCTTTGTCCTCCTCTGCTGGTCTCTGAATTTCTCCCAGTCCTCTGGTACGCTGCTTTTTCTGGCTACTTTGTAAGCATCATCCTTTGCTTTGATACTATCCCTGATTTCCCTTGTCATCCACGGATGCACTACCTTCCCTGATTTATTCTTTTGCCAAACTGGGATGAACAATTTTTGTCGTTCATCCATGCAGCCTTTAAATGTCTTCCATTGCGTATCCACCGTCAATCCTTTTAGAATTGATTGCCAGTCAATCTTGGCCAATTCGCGTCTCATACCCTCAAAGTTACCTTTCTTTAAGTTCAGAACCATTGTTTCTGAATTAACAATGTCACTCTCCATCCTAATGAAGAATTCGACCATATTATGGTCACTCTTGCCCAAGGTGGCACGTACAACAAGACTGCTAACTAACCCTTCCTCATTACTCAATACCCAGTCTAAAATAGCCTGCTCTCTCGTTGGCTCCTCTACATGTTAATTTAGATAACTATCCCGCATACATTCCAAAAAATCCTCTTCCCCAGCGCCCCTGCCAATTTGATTCACCCAATCTATATGTAGATTGAAGTCACCCATTATAACTGTTTTGCCTTTGTCGCACGCATTACTAATTTCCTGTTTGATGCCATCCCCAACTTCACTGCTACTATTAGGTGGCCTGTACACAACACCCACCAGAGTTTTCTGCCCCTTAGTGTTTCGCAGCTCAACCCATACCGATTCCATATCCTCCATTGCGTTAATCTCCTCTCTAACCAGCAACGCTACCCCACCTCCTTTTCCTTTCTCTCTATCCCTCCTGAATATTGAATATCCCTGGATGTTCAGCTCCCAGCCTTGGTCACCCTGGAGCCATGTCTCCGTGATCCCAACTATATCATAATCATTAATAGCTATCTGCACGTTCAACTCATCCACCTTATTACAAATACTCCTTGCATTGAGACACAAAGCCTTCAGGCTTGTTTTTACAACGCTCTTACAATAATGTTGAAAAGTGGCCCTTTTTGATTTTTGCCCTGGTTTTGTCTGCCTGCCACTTTTACTTTTCACCTTGCTCCCTATTGCTTCTACCCTTGGTTTACACCCACCTGCCTCTCTGCTCTTGTACCCATCCCCCTGCCACATTAGTTTAAATCCTCCCTGACAGCACTAGCAAACACTCCCCCCAAGGACATTGGTTCCATTCCAGCCCCGGTGCAGACCGTCCTGTTTGTACTGGTCTCACCTCCCCACCTTATAGGATGTATAACCCTGAATATTAAGTTCCCAGGCCCGATCTTCCTGCAGCCACGTCTCTGTAATCCACACAATGTCATATCTACCAACCTCTAACTGAGCCTCAAGCTCATCTACTTTACTTCTTATACTTCGCGCATTCATATATATTACTTTTAATTCCTTATGCATCCCACCTTTCACATCGATCCCTATTACACTTGGCCATACTCTCCTATCCCTTTGTGAGCTTCCTTTCCCGTTAATTCTGGGGTCATTAACCATCCCTTTACTCTCTTTCCCTTTAACTCCGTCCTCGCCTATCCGATTTGACACCCCACCCCCCGTATTCAGTTCAAAACCACCCGTGTAGCAGTGGCAAACCTGCCTGCCAGAATGCTGGTTCCCCACCTGTTAAGATGCAATCCGTCCCTTTTGTACAGTTCCCCCTTACTCCAAAACAGACCCCAGTGATCTAAGAATCTAAATCCCTGCCCCCTGCACCAGTTCCTCAGCCACACATTCAGGTCCCGTATCTCCCTGTTCCTGCTCTCGCCAGCACAAGGAACTGGAAACCAACCGGAGATAACAACCCTGAAGGTCCTGCATTTCAGCATTTTTCCGAGCTCTCTAAAGTCACGTTGCAGAATATTCATCCCCTTCTTTCCGACATCGTTTGTGCCGACATGCACTACCACTTCCGGCTGTTCACCTTCGCCCTTGAGGATTTTCTGCACTCTGTCCATTACATCATGGGGAAAACAAATGGTCGGCACGGACTGGAAGGGCCGAGAGGGCCTGTTTCCGTGCTGTAATTGTTATATGGTTATATCCTGGATCCTGGCACCAGGAAGGCAGCACACCATCCTCGAATCCCGTCTGTTCCTGCAGAAATTCCTGTCCGTACCTCTCACAATGGAGTCTTCAACTACAATGGCGTTGCCTTACATTGGCCTCTTTGGTTTTGGCTCAACAGCCCTTTTTGCTTCACAATCAAGGATTGGACGGGATAGATGCAGGAAAAATGTATCCAATGTTGGGGCAGTCCAGAACCAGGGGTCACAGTTTAAGAATAAGGAGTAGGCCATTTAGGACTGGGTTTTCCTGAGAAAACCTTTTCACCCTGAGAGTTGTGAATCTGTGGAACTCTCTGCCACAGAAGTCAGTGGAGGCCAATTCACTGGGTGTATTCAAAAGAGAGCTAGATATACAGTGGCTTGCAAAAGTATTCATACCCCTTGAACTTTTCCACATTTTGTCATGTTACAACCACAAACGTAAATGTATTTTATTGGGATTTTATGTGATAGACCAACACAAAGTGGCGCATAACTGTGAAGTGGAAGGAAAATGATACACGGTTTTCAATTTTTTTTACAAATAAAAAATTGAAAAGTGTGGCGTGCAAAAGTATTCAGCCCCCTTTACTCTGATACCCCTAAATAAAATCCAATGCAACCAATTGCCTTCAGAAGTCACCTAATTAGTAAATAGAGTCCACTTGTGTGTAATCTAATCTCAGTATAAATACAGCTGTTCTGTGAAGGCCTCAGAGGTTTGTTAGAGAATATTAGTGAACAAATAGCATCATGAAGCCCAAGGAACACACCAGACAGGTCAGGGATAAGGTTGTGGAGAAGTTTAAAGCAGGGTTAGGTTATAAGAAAATATCCCAAGCTTTGAACATCTCACGGAGCACTGTTCAATCCGTCATCCGAAAATGGAAAAAGTATGGCACAACTGCAAACCTACCAAGACATGGCCGGCCACCTAAACTGACAGGCTGGGCAAGGAGGGAAGTGATCAGAGAAGCAGCCAAGAGGCCCATGGTAACTCTGGAGGAGCTGCAGAGATCCACAGCTCAGGTGGGAGAATCTGTCCACAGGACAATTATTAGTGCACTCCACAAATCGGGCCTTTGTGGAAGAGTGGCAAGCCATGTGGGGTCACAGCAAACATGTGGAGGAAGGTGCTCTGGTCTGATGAGACCAAAATTGAAGTTTTTGGCCTAAATGCAAAACGCTATGTGTGGCGGAAAACTAACACTGCACATCACCCTGAACACACCATCCCCAATGTGAAACATGGTGGCAGCATCATGCTGTTGGGATGCTTTTCTTCAGCAGGGACAGGGAAGCTGGTCAGAGTTGATGGGAAGATGGATGGAGCCAAATACAGGGCAATCTTGGAAGAAAACCTGTTAGAGTCTGCAAAAGACTTGAGACTGGGGCAGAGGTTCACCTTTCAATGGTTTAGATCAAAGCATATTCATGTGTTAGAATGGCCCATTCTAGACCTAAATTCAATTGCGAATCTCTGGCAAGACTTGAAAATTGCTGTTCACAGACGCTCTCCATCCAATCTGACTGAGCTTGAGCTATTTTGCAAAGAAGAATGGGCAAACATTTCAGTCTCTAAATGTGCAAAGCTGGTAGAGACATACCCCAAAAGACTTGCAGGTGTAATTGCAGCGAAAGGTGGTTCTACAAAGTATTGACTCGGGGGGCTGAATACTTTTGCGCACCACACTTTTCAGTTTTTCAGTTTGAAAACCATGTATCATTTTCCTTCCACTTCACAATTATGCACCACTTTGTGTTGGTCTATCACATAAAATCCCAATAAAATACATTTATGTTTTCTCTATGTGCCTGTGTGTATTTATCTGTGTGCTTGTGTCAGTGCGTAGTTACATTAATATCTGTGGGTGCACAGAGAAAGCATGCAGGCTACAAAGTTGAACGTTTCAACTAGTTAACAGAATATATCCTGAAAAAAAACACGTGAATGTGGAATTTCTTTCCTGCATTGCTCCCAGTCCTGTGTGATCCGCTCATGGCTTATAGAATCATAGAATAATAGAAAAATGGTGCATGAGTAGGCCATTCGGCCCTTCAATATGATCATGGCTGATCATCCAACTCAGTATCCTGTACCTGCCTTCTCTCCATACCCCCTGATCCCTTTAGCCACAAGGGCCACATCTAACTCCCTCTTAAATATAGCCAATGAACTGGCCTTGACTACCTTCTGTGGCAGAGAATTCCACAGACTCACCACTCTCTGTGTGAAAAAACATCTTCTCATCTCGGTCCTAAAAGACTTCCCCCTTATCCTTAAACTGTGACCCCTTGTTCTGGAGTTCCCCAACATCGGGAACAATCTTCCTGCATCTAGCCTGTCCAACCCCTTAAGAATTTTGTAAGCCTCTATAAGATCCCCCCTCAATCTCCTAAATTCCAGCGAGTACCAGCCGAGTCTATCCAGTCTTTCTTCATATGGAAGTCCTGCCATCCCAGGAATCAGTCTGGTGAACCTTCTCTGTACTCCCTCTATGGCAAGCATGTCTTTCCTCAGTTTAGGAAACCAAAACTGTACGCAATACTCCAGGTGTGGCCTCACCAAGACCCTGTACAACTGCAGTAGAACCTCCCTGCTCTTGTACTCAAATCCTTTTGCTATGAATGCCAACATACCATTCGCTTTCTTCACAGCCTGCTGCACCTGCATGCCTACTTTCAATGACTGGTGTACCATGACTCCCAGGTCTCGTTGCATCTCCCCTTTTCCTAATCGGCCACCATTCAGATAATAATCTACCCTCCTGTTTTTGCCGCCAAAGTGGATAACCTCACATTTATCCACATTATACTGCATCTGCCATGCATTTGCCTACTCACCCAACCTATCCAAGTCACCTTGCAGCCTCCTAGCATCCTCCTCACAGCTAACACTGCCCCCCAGCTTCGTGTCATCCGCAAACTTGGAGATGTTGCATTCAATTCCCTCATCCAGATCATTAATATATATTGTAAATAGCTGGGGTCCCAGCACTGAGCCTTGCAGTACCCCACTAGTCACTGCCTGTCATTCTGAAAATGACCCGTTTACTCCTACTCTTTGCTTCCTGTCTGCCAGCCAGTTCTCTATCCACATCAATACTGAACCCCCAATACCGTGTGCTTTAGGTTTGTATGCTAATCTCTTATGTGGGACCTTGTCGAAAGCCTTCTGAAAGTCCAGATATAACACATCCACAGGTTCTCCCTTATCCACTCTACTAGTTACATCCTCAAAAAATCTAAACTAGCAGGACAATCAGATGGAATGGAAACATTCCTACAAGAATGTCATATTAGCAGTTTAGATCAGGAAGACTTGTTAAATGCTGATATATCAGTAAAAGATATTGAAGAATCAATTGGATCATTAAATAACGGAAAAGCCGCAGGCCCTGATGGCTTAAGTGTTGAATTTTATAAGAAGTTTCATGATCTGATCTCTCCTCGCTTACATACAATATATAAATATGCTTATGAACAAGAAAAGTTACCAGAATCATTAAATGAGTCTACAATTACATTTATCCCTAAAGCTGATAAAGATTTGGAAGACCCTGTATCATACAGAGCAATAGCTCTTTTAAATACTGATCAAAAAATACTAACTAAAATTTTATCTCGGAGGCTAAGTTTAGTGATTAATAAATTAATACATCATGACCAAACAGGTTTTATTCCAAAACGCTATTCATCCTATAATCTGAGACGTCTATTCAATGTCATGTACTCAAAAAGAGTGAATGATATTGAACTAGCTGTCATATCCTTAGATGCTGAAAAAGCATTTGACCAGGTTGAATGGCCATATTTATTTAAAATAATGCAGAAATTTCAACTGGGGGATAGAGTTTCCAAATGGGTAAAAATCATATACTCGAATCCAACTGCAAGAATATTAACAAATCAAATGCTATCAGCAAAATTTAACTTCTTTAGGGGTTGTAGACAAGGATGCCCGTTATCACCATTAGTACTTGCTCTGGTAATAGAACTATTAGCCAAAATGATTAGATCAGAACCAGAAATATATGGATATAATACCAAAACTACAACAAATAAAATATCTCTATACGCAGATGACATCTTAATTTATATTACAAAACCGGAGATTAGTATTCCCAATCTATTTAATGTTATAACTAAGTTTAGTACATTTTCTGGGTATAGAATTAATTGGAATAAAAGTGAAATTATGCCTATAACTGGAATAAAATTAAATATATTAGAACAATTCCCACTTAAAATAGTCACGGATAAACTCAAATATCTAGGAATTAATGTATCTAAATCGTATAACTGTCTGTTTAAATATAATTACCCTCAATTATTAAATAAACTAAAACAAAATATTTTATATTGGAAAACACTACCTATATCAATGATCGGTAGAATAAATGCTATAAAAATGATTTTTTTTTACCACAATTGTTATATTTATTTCAAGCCATCCCTTTATATCTCCCTAATGGCCCTGTCTCACTGTGCGAGTTGACCCACGAGGTACCCCGAGTGACAGACTCGTGGCTGTGCACGAGACTGCAAGTTTATGATCAAGTGTGTAATACGAGTTCCCACGGGTATGTCATTGCTGCGATGTTCCAAGTTCCTCTCCCGAGTTAGCAAGTTCCTCTCCCGTTACTCTTGAGCCAACCGTGAATGAAGGTATGTTTTAATAAAGCAACAATGTTAAAATACATCTCCATCCTGTGGTTTTGAGTTATTTCAGCGCGGATGGGAAAATGCGCATCCTCCAGTAACCAAGCATTTCTTGTTGTTTTATGTTTTTAAATACTTTTTTGCAATGGATCTCTATTTTAAATAATTTTAAAAAAGGAAGCAGCCCGGGTGACTGACATTGAGCGGCCGCCAGGACCCGACAGCAGACACACACACACACACACACACACACACACACACACACACACACACACACACACACACACACACACACACACACACACACACAGAGAGAGAGAGAGAGAGAGAGAGAGATACACACAGACAGCAGCTGGCCACCACTTCAGAGGAATTAAGCAGCTCGGGTGACTGAGCGGCCGCCGGGACCCGACAGTACACACACACACACACACACACACACACACACAGATAGACAGAGAGGGAGAGAGAGACACACACACACACACACACACACACACACACACACACACACACACACACACACACACACACAGAGATACACACAGCAGCTGGCCACCACTTCAGAGGAATGAGGCAGCTCGGGTGACTTTGAGCGGCCACCGGGACCCGACAGCAGACACACACACAGATACACACAGATAGACAGAGAGGGAGAGAGAGAGACACACACACACACACACACACACACACACACACACACACACACACACACACACACACACACACACACACAGATACACACAGACAGCAGCTGGCCACCACTTCAGAGGAATGAAGCAGCTCGGGTGACTTTGAGCGGCCACCGGGACCCGACAGCAGACACACACACAGATACACACAGATAGACAGAGAGGGAGAGAGACACACACACACACAACTCAGCGGACCAGGCAGCATCTCTGGAGAGAAGGAATAGAGTCGAGACCCTTCTTCAGACTTACCCGAAATGCCACCCATTCCTTCGCTCCAGAGATGCAGCCTGTCCCGCCGAGTTACTCCAACATTGTGTGTGTCTATCTCCGGTGTGAACCAGCATCTGCAGTTCCTTCCCAATCCCACACTCTCGGCCCCGCGGGGGTGGATGGAGCATCACACGTGGACACATCCCACCCACCACCCCAGACTTGCCCCTTCGGCAGGTCTTTAAGCCGTTCATTGAGACAGAGTGAAGCCACGGGGCAGGCGCCTCAGTAATAAAGGACAAGTGGCAGAAAGGCCGAAGATAGACACAAAATGCTGGAGTAACTCGGCGGGACAGGCTGCATCTCTGGAGCGAAGGAATGGGTGGCATTTCGGGTAAGTCTGAAGAAGGGTCTCGACTCTATTCCTTCTCTCTAGAGATGCTGCCTGGTCCGCTGAGTTACTCCAGCATTTTGTGTCTATCTTTGGTTCAGTCTTTACTCGAGCAAAAGAACAGATTATTAAAGTTCCCACGGTAGACTCACGAGACACTAAGATAAACGCACGGGGCCACTACGTTATTACAACGAGTTTAAATGTTTCCATTTTTAACTTGAACAGTTAATTTGACTCGTGGAAAAAATCAAACATGTTTGATTTTTTTCACGAGTTAACAAGTTTCCCGAGTACCTGCCGTTAGCGCAACGAGTCGATAAGTTGCTCGTGCGAGTTCCGACGTTCCCGCTACGTGATCACCACGAGTGAAAACTCGGGGTCACTCGTGGGCCAACTCGCACAGTGAGACAGGGGTTTAAAATGTTTTTAAAAAAATAGATACTTTGGTTAATAGTTTTATTTGGGACTATAAAAACCATCGAATAAGTAAAAAACATCTATGTAAATCTAAAATAAATGGTGGACTAGCACTACCAAATTTCTTTAATTATTTCTGGGCAGTTCAGATTAAGAATAATGATTTTTGGTTGGTAAATTTAGATCATGAACCAAGCTGGCTAAAGATGGAAAAGGAAGACTGTTTGCCTTTTGATGTAGGTTCGATTATTTTTGCACCAAGGGAAGTACAAAAAAAAATGTATGGTGACAACCCTATAATTCATAGCAATAGACGTATTTGGAAACAAATAGTTAAGACCCTACATATGGATAATTTGTCACTTTGTTTGGCAATTATGAATAATCCCTTGTTTAGGCCCTCTGTATTGGACAAGGGGTTTAAACACTGGAATGATTTAGGAATTAAAAGGATAGAACACCTTTACAAGAAAGGAAATTTTCTTTCATTTCAAGAGTTACAGGATATCTATGGATTGCAGTCAAATAACATATTTAGGTATTTACAAATTAGAAACTATATTAAGTCAAATACGCAAGACTATAAAAATAGAAAACCAGGATTATTAGATGAATTGTTTAATAAACACCCAAATACAGAAAAATTAATAGCATATATATATAATACTATTTTGGATAAGGAAATCCCAACTACGGAAATATATCGACAAACATGGGAAAATGAAATAGGTTTATCTATAACGAAGGAAACTTGGGAAGAAAGCCTACAATGTATACATCATTGCTCATTAAATGCTAGACATTTATTGATACAATTTAAGGTATTACACAGATTACATTATTCAAAAACAAAATTAAATAGAATTTATCCTAACATTTCTCCTATTTGTGATAAATGTCAGAACTTGGAAGCTAATTTAACGCATAGTTTTGTAACATGTATAAAACTTAATTATTATTGGACAGAAATCTTTAGAGTTATCTTTGAAGTTCTTAAAATTAAACTGGACCCAGATCCAAAATTAATAATATTAGGAGTTCCGGATTCAAATCTAATATTTACAGTAAACCAAAGAAATTTCTTGGATTACTGTTTAATATTGACATTTTGGAAGGGAACATTATCCCCCACAATTAAAATGTGGACAGTGGAAATGTTGGAGACGTTGCATTTAGAAAGAATCAGATTTGTCCTAATGGACAAATATGAACTCTTTGAACAGATATGGTCTCCATATACAGAATATTTGAAGGGGTAGCTGTTCTTGGCATCACAACTCAATGGGTACCCGGCAGGATTAGATGAAAATAACTCTCTGTTTTTCTTTTGATTTGTATACATGTCTCTATTGATATCGCTATTTGAAATTGTGTTATTCACTATTAAGATGTATACTATAATCTCTCTCTTTTTTTTATATACATATATAATACTTTGTTTTAATTAAATAAATATAACAAGAATATATACATATATTTTTTTTTCTCTGTCTTCTCTTTCTCTTTATATATAATCAAAATTATTATTTAATCACTATTCTTATTGATTAAAATCTATTCTTTTCTTTTTCTACTTTCTAAAAAAATAGATTTTTATAAGAATTATTTGTAACATTTGTATACTTATTGAAATAAGTCGGTTGTGTATTTGAAAAGTTGTTATACCGTTGTTATGATGGATTACTTCTAATAAAAATATTATTACAAAAAAAAAATTCTATAAGATTCGTCAGACATGATTTACCTTTCATAAATCCATGCTGACTTTGTCCAATGATTTCACTGCTTTCCAAATGTGCTGCTATCCCATCTTTAATAACTGACTCTATTGGCCACCATCTACTGGCCAAATTTCATTTTGGACCTCCACAAGGATATGCTGGTCTGGGATTGTAAAGTGTATCTCACCAGAGAGTCTCACCAGAGAGTCTCATAGAGACATCCTGCAGAGCCATAGCTCAGTGATCAGCTGCTCTTTAAGCTGTGGCATCAACTATCAAATGAATGGGTCAGCAGATGTGCGTTCTTGTACTGATAACATGGTAGCAAGCTGAATGTACACTCTAAACAAGCAAACATAATTGTAGGACACAACGAGCTGGAGTAGCTCAGCGGGTCAGGCAGCATCTCTGGCGGACATGGACGCTGAGTTGCCAGCTTGTGGCTTATCCATGTTATCCAGAGATACTGCCTGACCCGCTGAGTTTCTCCAGCACTTTGTGTTCTTTTTGTAAACCAGCCTCTGCACTTCCTTGTTTCTACTTCTTATTTGTACTAAGATTCAATCGATTACCGCACTCCAAATACACAGGCATAATAATTTGCAGTTTCCCCACAAAACACAGAATCAGTGTGATTGTTTGAATGTAGAGACATTTTAAAGCAAAATACACTTTTTAACTCCTTCAATTCTTTCATTAGTTTTCAGAAATTGACCAGTAGATGGGGCTACCTTCAAAGCCATATGCTAAAGGTGAAAGGCCAACGTTAAACCAAGAATCATACTGTTCTCTTCAGGCTATTTTTTAATAAAATAACCTACACAACCACAAATCTGAAAATCATGCTCCTAAGCCCATCAGCACCTCTACTTCCTTTGAAGATTCACTGTGTCAACAAATACTCTCTTGCACTTGTTCAGGTGTACATGACCGGTTGCATCATGGCATGGTTTGGCAACTTGAATCCCCTCGAACAAAGGAGATTTAAAAAAAGGTTTTTAAAAATGATTAAAAAGTGGTGAAACTCTGCTCAGTCCAGCACGGGTACTGACCCTCCCACCATCAAATGAACCTATAGGAGGTGCTGTCTCGGAATGGCTGCCAGCACCATCAAGGACCCACACCACCCTGGCCACACTCCCATTTCACTCCTGCCATCGGGAAGAAGGTATAGAGCGGAGCCTGAAAACTGTAATGTCAGTTTCAGGAACAGCTCAGTCCGAACAACCATCTATTACCAGGCTATTAAACCGAACAACCATCAGGCTATTAAACACTACGAACACCAACTAAACTCTGAACTGCCTTGATTGCACTAAGGACTTGGGGGCTTTGCTTTGGTTTTTGCACCACATTGATTGTTTGGAGAAAAAGAATAGGTGACGTTTCAGGTCAGAACCGTCTTCAGTCTGAAAGTAGAGGTGGGGGTCTTTATGGGCTCCACCCTACCTGAGGTTGCTAGTTGCTAGCCCTGATTTGTTCTGGCCTTCTCCCGCCTCCAGTTTATTGACTGAGAAACAAAATCCGGAACCACAGCGTAACCCCTCACAACCACAGCAGTTCAACAATGTGACACCAAACCACCATGGAAATAGCAAACAACAGACCAGCCAACGGCTTAATGTGGTGAACCGGAGAGATTTTCACCAAGAAGACATGGCCTTGAATACTGCCAAGATGTCGTGACATTGTTTTACGAATATCCTGATTTGTAGGACCCAACTCGACGTGGCCGTAAATCAGAGAATTGCTGACTTGCTTAAATTAAAAATGAGGCAACCTGTGCCTAATACCTTCCAATGTGTTTGTCCATCATCGATGTAGAAAAGTAAATTAAAGCCCCTGTCCCACTTTCCCGAGTTACTCACGAATTCTCCCGAGTTTTCCCCTTGATTCAATGCCAGCCGTAGGTACTCGGGGCTTTTTTTTTACTCGCGGACATTTTTCAACTTGGTGAAAAAACGTCCTGACTTACCTGATGCCCCGAGTACCTACGGCTGGCATTATGAGCTGCTACGATATATCTACGGACTCCTACGGACTCACTGCGGACATTCTCCGAGTTTGAATCAAGGGGAAAACTCGGGAGAATTTGTGAGTAACTCGGGAAAGTTGGACAGGGGCTTTACTGTACAAGTATCTGAGACTATTGGACTGAAGGTGTGAGTTCAAATCCCTCCATGGCAGTGGAGGAGTTTAAATTTAAGTAATTATATTAATGTGGGATAGAAAAAAAGTGCAAATCATTCCCTCCCCCCCTCCCACCCCCGTCATCAATACTATGACAGTCTGGGTAACAGAAATTCATGTTATGGAATTCACAAACCAAAACCAAAAATACTGATATACTGAATACAAATTTGCTGTCACGGACTTTATGTTTAAAAATCGAGTTTAGGACAGTATTCTAGGAATGCAGAAATCACCTGTTGTTTCTAATGCTGAGCATGAAACTGCAGCATTTATTTATATTTCAGGATATTCTAACATTGCCCGCAAGATCAGTATTTATTACTTATCCTTAATTGCCTTTGCAAAGGTGGTGGCGAACCACTGTGGTTCAATCTTTTTGATGAAGGTCCACAGTACATTTGGATAGCGAGATCCAGAAATTAGACCCAGTGATGAAGAAGGATTAACAACATATTTCCAAATCAGGGTGATTTCCAACTTGAAGGGAAAGATGTGAATGCTGTTCTCTCCTTGTACATGTGGTCCATGATCTTCTAAGTGGTAGAAGCATGTGTTTGATAGGTACTATTGGAGTTATACAGCTGTACCGTTAGCCCAACTTGCCCATGCTGATCAAGATGCCCATCTACACTCTTATCTACTTCTTATTAAACCTATCCCTTCTCACCTTAAAACTATGTCCCTGGTTCTTGATTCCCCAACTCCAATCTTTTACCCAAAGATTCTGTGTGTTTAACCTATCTATTCTCCTTCTGAATTTGTCCAACTCTATAAAATCAACACTCATTCCCCTTGGTCCACGGAATAAAGTCCTCACCTACACAACCTCTCGCTATAGCTCAGGTCCTCAAGTCCTGACAACATCCGCATAAATCTTCTCTACACACTTTTGAAAAGTGCTGTTAGGTAATTAGGTAATTAAGCCTAGGTAATTAACTGAAGTACACTTTGTAGATGTTGCATACTGAAGCTACTGCATATCCAGTGTTGCAGGGAATGAAAGCTTTGAGCAAGGATGGGTGAAGAGTCCTGGGTGGCTTCAAGTTTCTTGAGCATTGGAGCTGTGCTCACCAGGCCTGCGTAACATGTCTGTAGTAACTGGTGGGAAGGATCTGAGATCTCAAGAAGTGTACTGTTCATTGCAGACACCCAATTTATTTATACCCTGTTGTAGCCATAATATTTATTTGGTCGGTCTGGTTTGGTTTCTGGTCAAAGACCACTCCTTTGATGTTGATATTGATCCTATGGCATCCAGGTTTGAACTTCTCAACATTCTTAGTAATACTCTATGTTGTAAGGGTGGCACAGTGGTGCAACTGGTAAAACTGCGCCTCACAGCGCTAGAGTCCCGGGTTCAATCTTCACCTTGTCTGTGTGGAGTTAGCATATTTTCCCTATACCCGCGTGGATTTCCTCCGGGTGCTACGGTTTTCTCCCACATCGCAAAAACTTGAACAAAAGGCGCCACTTTTGTTGTCATCCTGTCATCTTGCACCTTTTCTGAAACCAGAAAAGATTTGGGATTTGTTTTTGTCTGAGCCCCTTGCCTCCCACACTGGGATACATCTCATCAACCCATGGGGTTTTAATCATTGTTAAGCCTGCTAAGACATCTAATATCTCCTAACATCTAATATATCTCCTCCTTTTCAATGTATTCAATGCCTACTAACAATCCAACATATCTGACCTGCTCTGTGGCATTCTGTGGCCTTCTCTACATTGGTGAGACTAGGTGTGATCATTTTGCAGAACATCTGAGCTCTGTTCACAGTGACAATCTTGAACTTTGGGTTTCATGTTATTCCAGCTTTGTTTCCTTCTCCCACACCAACCTTTCAGTCCTCGGCCTTCTCCACTGCCACAGCGAGGCCAACAAACTAGAACACCTTATATCCCGTCGGGTGACTGACAACCCAGTGGTATCAACATTGAATATTCCAATTTCAGATAACCCACTCCTCCTGTATTCTTTCCCCTAATCCCACCAGTCCATCCAGGGTCTCGCTCCCTTTGTTCACCATCTCCATCCCTCCCCCCCCCTCATCATCTGGACTCATCACCCACCCCCCAACATGGATCTATCAGCCAATCAGCCACGTAGCTATCCACATGGGTTTCCTGGTTCACCTTACCTATCTTCCCCCTCACCTACCTCCATCTGCCTCCCTTAGGTGGTTCCACCAGTCTGAGCACTCCCTCCACCGGCATCCCCCAGCTAGGTCCATCTATCAATCCTCCCCCCTCACCTATTAGCTCCCAGCCTCTGTCCCACCCCTCCCTTCTCATTCCTATACACTGGTTATCTTCTCAGTCGTGTTATAGGGTCTCACCCCAAAATATCACCACACATAGGCACGTGCGTTGCCTGTGTGCCTCGACCATTGTACCAAACTAAATGTTATGCAAGTAAGGAAGTGAAAACATTCAATAAACTATTTTTCACTGTCTGCTAAATTACACGATCCACACTAAGGCCACAGTGAAACATGCTGTCATCAGTTACTTGAATAACCAAGCAGCATGGCCTAAATAAACAACCTCTAACCTGACATGGCAGGAAATAATTAGCACTTAAATATATATTTAAAAGAAAAACCGATTTGCGCTGCTGTGCCAGCAGCACAGTTTAATCTGAAGGGGTTTTCTGGCATGTTATTGCCTCCACCACCACTGGTGATGATCCTATCGCTTCACTGTGGTTTTTCTTCTCAGTTCTGCGTGGGAGTAACAACCAATACAGTGACTAAATTCACAGAATTGTCGTGAGCTAAATCAGACAGGATGTTGGGATTGCATCACACAATTAACCTGCTTACATTGTCTCCAATGGAGGGTAACCTACCGACTTTATACTGCCAATAATTCAGATAAGTGCTGTGAGCAGCCTTTGTTAATGTGGTGTTCATTGACTTGGTGGTTCATAAATCTGGTCTCCCTACCATAAAGTGGTGTGTGTGCATTACGCTGTGATGGGTTTAGTTTAGTTTAGTTTAGTTTAGTTTAGTTTAGTTTGGAGACACAGTGTGGAAACTGGCCCTTCGGACCACTGAGTCCGTGCAAATTAGCGATCCCCGCACACTGACACTATCCAACACACATTCGGGACAATTTATGATTATATCAAGCCAATTAGCCTACAAACCTGTACTGCTTTTTCAGTGTGGGAGGAAACAGGAGATCCCTAAGAAAACCCATGCAGGTCACGGGGAGAATGTCCAAGCTCTGTGCAGACATGCACCGGTAGTCAGGATCTAACCCGAGACTCTGGCGCTGTATGGCAGCAACTCTACTGCTGCACCACAATGCTGCACATCAGAGACAGTGAAACTGGAACTATTAATGCCTGATTTATTTTGCATATGCTTTCACACATGCCATGAGCCTTACCTTTATTTGTTCGCAGTATCTGTCATATGCTTCCAGTCTTTTCTTTCTTTATCCACCTCTCAACATCCATCGACACCCTGGGTTCCATGGCTTGCCTTCCTCACTCTTCATCCTCACAGGAATATGTTGGCCTTAAACTCCCGCTTTCACTTTTTAAAGATTTCCACGTCGGGTGTAGTTTTGTATAGAAAATAAATAAATAGAGTACCATATCCCCAGCCCTCCAACCTTTCACTCCCAAACAAGATGCCCCCATCAACACCCAAACCTTGCTGCATGGTACCTCTGTGGGCAAGTTCACCAACAAAACTTAACATGGAAAAAGAGCTGGAGCTGCCGGGCAGGCACATGGGAAAATGAATGGAAGTGGAAGATCAGGCAACGGTAATGGAGTCAAGAAAATCACTGCGGCTGGTTTCACTAGTGTCTGCCAATTAATCCCAGTCCCCCTACAAAGGCAGTTAGAACTGAAAACATTTTAACATAATCCATGCAAAACTCTATCTCCAAGTTGGGAGGTCATGTTGCCGTTAAATAAGGAAATGGCGCGGCCACATTTGATGTATTGTGTCCAGTTTTGTGCACCGTGTTATAGGAATGATGTTGTCAAGCTGGAAAGAGTGCAAAGAGCGCAGAGAAGATTTACGAGGATGTTGCCAAGACTCGAGGGCCTGAGCTATAATGAGAGGTTGAGCAGGCTGGGACTCTATTCCTTGGAGCGCAGGATGAGGGGTGATCATATAGAGGGGTACAAAATCATAAGAGGAATTCACATTCGGTAGACTTACAGAATCTCTTGCCCAGAGTAGGTAGGTAGAGGAGGTAGTTGTGGCGGATTCTATCGTAACGTTTAAGAAACATTTAGACAGGTGCAAGGATAGGATAGGTTTGCAGCGATATGGGTTAAACACAGGCAGGTAGGATAAGTGTAGATGGAACATGTTGGTCGGTGTGAGCAAGTTTGGCCAGAGGGCCAGTTTCCATGCTGTATGACTATGATTCATCCTGGTATCTGCTAATTCTCCACCAATCTGTAAATTTGTCTGAGTAGAGCTGACTCAGTATCTCAAATGTGTTTAAAGGAATTGCAGATGCTGGTTTACACCGAAGATAGACACAAAATGCTGGAGTAACTCAGCGGGTCAAAAACTAAAAGTATGAAAAGGTTAGAAATTAGCGGTATGAAGTGGTATTTCATACCTCTAGTTACCCTCTCCTCTGACTCTCAGTCTGATAAAGTGCCTCGACCTGAAACGTCACTGAGTTACTCCAGCATTTTGTGTGAAGGTTGGAGAGATTCCGAGTCACCCACACCAACAACGACCAAACAGGCTGAGTGCTGGTCAGAGATGTCATAATCAGGTTCAAAGGAAACAAAAGAAAGATATTAAAAAAAGGCACAAAATAGTGTTGGAGTAACTCAGCAGGTCAGGCAGCATCCATGGAGAACATGGATAGACGACATTTTGGGTTGGAACCCTTCTTCAGTATAATTGAATCAACTGCACCTTTATGGGCCTATCTGCTGTAGAATTGTCAGCCTTTTACAACAGTGATGGATGTGCAGAAGGTGCGATCTAGACTCTAAAGGTGATCTAAAAGTCAGCCTGCAATAGATGCACATTTCTAACATTGGCTCTGCATGGAAGTGAAGGTGTCAAAACCACAGATAAAAAATTATCCTCAGTCAATGCTTCTAAATGCCCCAGACAGGGTGGGAGATTGCAACCTTCACATGGTCCACCCTGTTTCAACGAATGCAATCAACCTGGCGTGCACAAACAAAAGATCAAACAGAACAAGTTGTCTTACAACTTTAGGCTGTGCATGCCATATGCAAGAAGAAGAACAATGCCCCAGACACTATTTCTGTAGTGTTTCAAAATTTGGCCCCATTAACCCCAATTGAACAGAATTTCAGGAAGTGGTGCAATATATAAAGCTATCACTACATTGTATCTTAATACCATCAATCAAGAATCAATTCCTAGGATATATTTAAATCCTCTCTGCTATTCTTAATCTGTTCCCAAGATAAGGCTGCTCTTCCCACTGCTGGCTCTACTGATGACTCTAATGGAGGATCAGAGGGAAGTTAGGGAAGGGGTTACTTTTGATTTAGATCCTTAATTGTTTTAATCTATTTTGTGAGCATTGGGAATGAAAGGGAAACAAACTCCTGCAATATTCTTGTCGTTACCCATCACCCGAAAGAGCAAGCACTTTCATAAAAAATATTTCTGCAGAATTCTGTAGCTCAAACCCACATTAAAGGTGAAATAACACACCCTAACTTTAGAAACATTAAAGTTCTACACAACCAAAACAGGAAATTATCAACTAATACCACACCCCAACCCAAAACACATTACAAAGTCAAGCATACTCGCATGATCCTCAACGATTTGTCACTCATGGTATACTCATTCAACTTAAAGTGTTAGGGAATTTAAGACACAAAACTTCATAATTTCTTTGTCATCACCAACTTTTGAATTGGAACTAGGTACAATAATCTTATTAGGCTGGAGATTCAAAGTCATAGAGTTGTAGAGAGATGCAATACACAAGCAGGCCCAAGATCAAACCGGCCATCAACCACCCATTTCACTGATTTTGATTTTGATTCTCTGTAAATTCTTGGAGTGAATAGCATTGCAAAGGAAGTCTGGTGAAGCATGGTCACATGATAAATTTTTGGTCATCAAGCGGATAAGCATGTTTTAGTATGAGCAAAGACATAAAGTGCTGAAGAAACCCAGTGGGTCAGGCAGTATCTCTGGATAGGTTACATTTCAGCCGGGACAGCATTATGAACACATATCCCCGGACATTGGCAGACAGCCTGACAGTTGCAGAACTGGTGGTTAAAGTAACTATGGAACAGCACAGACAGAAATTTGAAAAGGTTAATGCAATATCTAGGAATAATGCAAAAAGGTGCATAAAAATGTAGCTAGCAGGATGATAGCAGTGATTCTGGAGACCAACCACTGAAGATGACTCAGAGAACTCTTCAAACCGAACCCCAGCCATGTTCCCCCAGAACTAGTAATATCTAAATATAATTACAGCAGAGAGTTATAGAAGTTGTGAAAACTCAGTCTTGCCACCGGAACGTCTGGTGCATGAATGGGGTTGGAAGCCGGGGCTCTAAACGCCTGGGGAGGCGGTGGGAGCGGGGATGGGTCGGCAGGTCACCCCATTCACAATCAGTTTACTTTGTATATTTATTTATTTTGAGTTACTGGCACTCCACGGTGCTTTAGAGACGGTAGGAGAGTCATCAGCGGGCCAGGGGTGTATTGTCGTTTCATTATCACATGACCTCCGTTGCTCCAGAAAAACAAATAATCCAGAAAGGCTCTGGAACTGAGGGTGCCGAAAGATCGGTGTTCAACCTGCACTCAGCAATTAACACCCACAAGGAGCAGTACGTGATGCTGAGCTGGAGCGTTAGCTAAAAATCATCACCAAAATTATACTCAGTGACAATGGATGAGTGTTGTAAAATAAAAGCCTCCCGCTGCTACACATCCGAAACAAAACAGAAAATACTGGAAACATAGAAACATAGAACATAGAAACATAGAAAATAGGTGTAGGAGTAGGCCATTCGGCCCTTCGAGCCTGCACCGCCATTCAATATAATCATGGCTGATCATCCAACTCAGTATCCTGTACCTGTCTTCTCTCCATACCCCCTGATCCCTTTAGCCACAAGGGCCACATCTAACTCCCTCTTAAATATAGCCAATGAACTGGCCTCAACTACCTTCTGTGGCAGAGAATTCCACAGACTCACCACTCTCTGAGTGAAAAATGATTTTCTCATCTCGGTCCTAAAAGACTTCCCCCTTATCCTTAAACTGCGACCCCTTGTTCTGGAGTTCCCCAACATCGGGAACAATCTTCCTGCATCTAGCCTGTCCAACCCCTTAAGAAATTTGTAAGCCTCTATAAGATCCCCCCTCAATATCCTAAATGCCAGCGAGTACCAGCCGAGTCTATCCAGTCTTTCTTCATATGGAAGTCCTGCCATCCCAGGAATCAGTCTGGTGAACCTTCTCTGTACTCCCTCTATGGCAAGCATGTCTTTCCTCAGATTAGGAGATCAAAACTGTACATAATACTCCAGGTGTGGCCTCACCAAGACCCTGTACCCAGTAGAACCTCCCTGCTCTTGTACTCAAATCCTTTTGCTATGAATGCCAACATACCATTCGCTTTCTTCACAGCCTGCTGCACCTGCATGCCTACTTTCAATGACTGGTGTACCATGACACCCAGGTCTCGTTGCATCTCTCCTTTGCCTAATCGGCCACCATTCAGATAATAGTCTATCCTCCTGTTTTTGCCACCAAAGTGGATAACCTCACATTTATCCACATTATACTACATCTGCAATGCATTTGTCCACTCACCCAACCTATCCAAGTCACCTTGCAGCCTCCTAGCATCCTCCTCACAGCTAACACTACCCCCCCAGCTTCGTGTCATCCGCAAACTTGGAGATGTTGCATTCAATTCCCTCATCCAGATCATTAATATATATTGTAAATAGCTGGGTTTCCAGCAATGAGCCTTGCGTTACCCAAGTAGTCACTGTCTGCCATTCTGAAAAGGACCCGTTTACTCCGACTCTTTGCTTCATGTCTGCCAGCCAGTTCTTTATCCACATCAATCCTGAACCCCCAATACCGTGTGCTTTAAGTTTGTATACTAATCTCTTATGTGGGACCTTGTCGAAAGCCTTCTGAAAGTCTAGATATAACACATCCACAGGTTCTCCCTTATCCACTCTACTAGTAACATCCTCGAAAAATTCTATAAGATTCGTCAGACATGATTTACCTTTCATAAATCCATGCTGACTTTGTCCAATGATTTCACCACTTTCCAAATGTGCTGCTATTCCATCTTTAATAACTGACTTTAGCATTTTCCCCCACTACCGATGTTAGACTAACTGGTCTGGAATTCCCCGTTTTCTCGCTCCCTCCCTTTTTAAAAAGTGGGGTTACATTAACTACCCTCCAATCCTCAGGAACTCCTCCAGAATCTAAAGAGTTTTGAAAAATTATCACTAATGTATCCACTATTTCTGGGGCTACTTCCTTAAGTATTCTGGGATGCAGCCTATCTGGCCCTGGGGATTTATCGGCCTTTAATCCATTCAATTTACCTAACACCACTTCCCGGCTAACCTGGATTTCACTCAGTTCCTCCATCTCATTTGACCCCTGGTCCCCTGCTATTTCCGGCAGATTATTTATGTCTTCCTTAGTGAAGATAGAACCAAAGTAGTTATTCAATTGGTCTGCCATGTCCTTGTTCCCCATGATCAATTCCCCATGAAATATTCAGCAGATCTAGCACCTGTAATTTTCAGCAATTTTCTGTCATAATAGATAATACACTGGAGGTGATCAACCATTAGATTCATGAAGTTATCCGGTACTGAAACGAGCATTTCAGCCCACTAAGATCATACTGAATATTATACTTAGTTATATTCAGTGATGGAAATGGGGGGGGGGGGGGGGGGGTATGCAGGGAGATGGCGTTCCCCTACTTTTCAGTTTCCAGTTTATGTCCAATATCTGTACAAGAAGGGGGTCAGAGTTGTTAAATATGTATTAAAAAAAAAATAACCATGGATAATCGTTACAACTGCATCGACATCGACAAGAGTCACACTGCATCAGCCATGAGATGAAAACGATTTGTTAACTACAACTGTTAGCACTTGTTAACAGCCAGTAGTTAACACGTAGTTATACATCAATACTTTGATCCACATTCCTCAGTAAATGTAATTGTGTTTTGACCATGTATTAATGACACCGCATTTCTTTGAAGAAAATTAATGGGGGAATTTAATAAACTCACTGTTATTGCTCCAGACCGCGAGCACGGGCTTCCTCTGGTGCGCAGGTAGTCACCTTATTTTATTATTCCATGTTATTTTATTATTCTCTTGTGCTCTCTCTCCCTCTCTCCCTCTCTCCCTCTCTCGTTGTGTCTCTCTGTCTTTCGCTCTCTCCTTCCCTCCCTCTCTCCCTCTCTCCCTCTCTCGCTGTGTCTCTCTGTCTTTCGCTGGAGTAATTCAGTGGGTCAGGCAGCATTTCTGGAGAGAAGGAATAGGTGACGTTTTGGGTCGAGACCCTTCTTTGGACCCTCCATAGATCCAGCCTGACCTGCTGAGTCCGCTGAAGAAACAACACGATAGACTGCTCTGGAAGTGGCAGTTTTGCTGTACACTTTATACTGTAGAACATATCATAATACACCCTGAGTGATTTAATGGGGTTAGATTTTTATTTAATCTGTTGTCTAGTATTAATCGATACCCACCCTATGTACCTTATATCAGATTTAAATCGGAATTCCGATTTTTTGTTTTCCTATTTGTCCATTTTTGTGCCCAATTATTTGGCGGCTAATCAACCGCTGTCTCTAAGGGGGTTGCATCCAATCACCGACGGCCTTCCCTCAAAATTCCCGTCCAATCAACAACTCGGTATCCTCCCATCCAATCTGCCGCTGTCTCCAAGGGCATTACTTTTTCTATTATCTGCCCCCAATAAGAAACTGCATTTTCAGATTAAGTGTTTCAGTTAAATTAGAGTGGATGGGGAGAAAATGAAATATGTAGTACCAATAGTTTTTTCCAGCCTAAATCATGAGTGGTGAATTTTTATATTTAGCAAAACAATAGTGCCAGTCACAGGCTTGAACTCAGTGTAGGTAATGCTATAAGTGAAGTTGCAGGTTTGAATCATTTTCAGATATTTTGTGATAAATTGTATTCCTTATATCATAGGTCTCCGAAGAATCAGGATGAGTTAACTGCATGCGCTGAGGCTCTTCACTGTCAACTGTTGAAAATTGGTTGTGTTTTCAGTGTGAGGTGGGTTGCTTCATCTTACCTGATGTAAAGGCAATGTGGCACTCTTATAAAGCTATTTGGGAGCATTTTGGAGAAGCAAGCTGTGATGCTTCACGATCTAGTGCAGAGAGGGCAAAGTACAAGGGGCTGAAAAAAGTATTAGAATCATCAGCTTTTGTAAATAATTTGGGCTTGTTGATGGACAGTTTACCAGAGTTGTCTGAACTGTCACTTGAACTACAGAACCGAAATTGTACACTTAGTAAAGCACATGAGGAAATTAAACAAACTATCAAGGTTCTTGAATGTCAAATAGAGAAGCCAGGAAAATGTTATACTCAAGTGGAGAAAGCAACAAGCCAGATGATATTTAATGGAATACATTTGAGAGCTGGTAAAGTACATACTATACATAGACAACAGTTTTTGAGGAGTTTGGTCAATTACATGAAATCCAGGCTGCTTGAATCTACAACGATTCCAATGATAAATGTAAAAAGTTAATTAACAAGTCGGACGGGACTCTTCGTCAGACCACATAACCATATAGCATTTGACTACATGTTTTGTGTAATCAGAATGATATTCTACTAGCAACAGCTATAGTAGAAGGCAACCTTGAGAAGTGTTTAGAGTCATAGAGCCAAAGAGTCATACAGCATGGAAACAGGCCCTTTGGCCCAACTTGCCTTCACCGACCAACATGACCCTTCTACACTAGTCACACCCGCCTATGTTTGGCCCATATTCTGCCAAACCTGTCCTCTCCAATAGTCCCTGCCTCAGGTACCTCCTCTGGCAGCACGTTCCATACATCCACTATCCATTGCATTAAAGTTACCCCTCAGATTCCTATTAAACCTTTCCCCCTTCCCAATAAATCTATGAGAATCCTAGAGGATTGCATTGACATCATGTGAACCTTTGAAAGTGCAAAATAATATTTAGTTAAAAAGGAAATTATAGATTTAGGATCAATCCTGAGAAAGGATAAAATGGTTTGCGTCATTCAACCAGAAAGTTGAGACCTTCATCAGAGCCAAGAAGCCCAAAATAGGTATTAAACTCTGCTTGATTCCAGGTATGATTTAATATTGTGTCATATTTCTACCTGACATTTTCATGGTGTTATGACACTGTGTGGGCAATTAGATAATATTAACTACTGGTGGTGGCATTAAACAAAACTCAATAAAAATGTATTCAACTAGTGCATCAAAGCCTTAACAATCTTTTTTAAAGCTTTACAATACTAAGATAAAATGTAGAAACAAAGAATTGCAGATGCTGGTTAATACACAAAAGGACACAAAATGTTGCAGCAGGTCGGGCAATAAGAAATCACTTATATTGTCATCATAAAATATTATTTCTGTAGTTCTCCCCACGATGCCACTTGGCCTGCTGGCATTGCCAGGATTTTCTGTTTATGTGCTAGTATTTTAGCAGTTATTGTAGAAGTATCAATGATATATTGTATTTGCAGAGAACCCACCTCTCTAAAAATAAGCAATATTAGCTGAGATTTATTAATAAAAAAAGACAGGAAATGCTAGAGTAACTCAGTGTGTCACGTTTAAACTAATAAGGCAGGGGAATGGGACCTAATACAAGGAGACAGACGACCATAAAAGGAGGATAGAAGCAAAACGTAGAAGGGAGGTAAGAAAATCTAACCTGAAACCTTTGTGCCTTAATGCGAGGAGCATTCAAAATAAGGTGGATGAATTGAATGTGCAGTTAATAGTAAAGGGATATGATATAGTTGGAATTTCAGTGACATGGCTCCAGGGTGACCAAGGCTGGGAGCTAAACATGCAGGGGTATTCAATATTCAGGAAGGATGGACAGAAAGGAAGAGGAGATGGGGTGGCATTGCTGGTTAAAGAGGAGATTAATGCAAAGCAAGGAGAGACATTAGCTTGGATGCTGTAGAATCGGTATGGGTAGAACTGCGAAATAGCCAAGGTCGTAAAACGCTTGTTGGAGTGGTATACAGACCACCAAACAGTAGTAGGGAAGTTAGGGATAGCATCAAGCAGGAAATTAGGGATGCGTGTAGCAAAGGCAGGCAAAAATGCTGGAGAAACTCAGTGGGTAAGGCAGCATCTATTGAGCGAAGGAATAGGTGACGTTTCGGGTTGAGACCCTTCTTCAGACTGATGTGGGGGTGGGGGGACGGGAATAAGAAAGGAAGAGGCGGAAACAGTGGGCTGTGGGAGAGCTGGGAAGGGGAGGGGAAGGAGGGAGAAAGCAAAATCTAACTGAAATTGGAGAAGTCAATGTTCATACCGCTGGGGTGTAAACTGTCCAAGCGAAATATGAGGTGCTGCTCCTCCAATTTGCACTGGGACTCACTTTGGCCATGGAGGAGGCCCAGGACAGAAAGGTTGATTTTGGAATGGGAGGGGGAGTTGAAGTGTTGGGCCACCGGGAGATCAAGTTGGTTAATGCGATCCGAGGGGCGGTGTTGGGCGAAGCGATCGGCAAGCCTGCGCTTGGTCTCACCGATGTAGAGCAGTTGACACCTAGAGCAGCGAATGCAATAGATGAGGTTGGAGGAGGTGCGGGTGAACCTTTGCCTCACTTGGAAAGGCTGTAGCAAAGGCACAGCGGTTATCATGGGTAACTTTAATCTACATATAGATTGGGCCAACTAAATTGGTTACAGTGCTGAGGAGGAGGATTTCCTGGAATGGTTTTTTAAACCAATATGTAGAGCTACCGACTAGAGGGCAGGCTATCCTAGATTGGGTAATGTGTAATGAGGAAGGATTAGTTAGCAATCTTATTGTACAAGGCCCCTTGGGCAACAGTGACCATAATATGATGGAATTCTGTCTTAGGATGGAGAGTGACACGGTTAATTCAGAGACCAGGGTCCTGAACTTGAATAAAAGAGATGGGAAGTGGCCAGGGCAAACTGGCAAATTATACTTAAAGGGTTGACAGTGGAGATAAAATGGCGAAGATTTAAATGGCGACATGGTTCAGAAATTGTTCAGCCCTGTCTGGTGAAAAAATAAAACTGGGACGGCGGCTCATCCGTGGCTGACGAGGCAAGTCAAGGATAGTGTTAAAGCCAAGGACAAGGTATATAAATTGGCCAGAAGAAATGGAAAACCAGGGGAGTGGGAGAAATTTAGAACTCAACAGAGGAGGACAAAGGGGTTAATTAAGAGGGGGAAAAATGCATGAAAAAAAGCTTGCGGGGAATATAAAAACAGACTGCAAAAGTTTATTTTGGTAGGTAAAAAGGAAAAGATTAGTGAAGACAAATGTAGGTCCCTTATAGTCAGACAGGTTGAATGTATATTGGGAAACAAGGAAATGGCAAAACAAGGAAATAGTTAAACAAGTACTTTGGTTCTGTCTTCACTGAGAAAGACACAAACAATCTCCCGGAAATACGAGGGGACCGAGGATCTGGTGGGAGGGAGGAACTGAAGGAAATTTCCACTTTTTAAGAAAGGATGGAGATAGAAAACAGGGTCTTATAGACCAGTTAGCCTTACATCGGTAGTGGGGAAGATGCTGGTCAGGTATTTACGATGTTATAGCAGCGCATTTGGAAAGCAGTGATGGAATCGGTCAAAGTCAGCATGGATTTATGAGGGGGAAATCATGCTTGACTAATCTATTAGATTTTTTTGAGGATATAACAAGTAGAAAGGATAAGGGAGAGCCAATGGATGTGGTGTATCTGGACTTTCAAAAAGCCTTTGACAAGGTCCCACACAAGAGATTAATGTGCAAAATTAGAGCACAAGTATTGGGGGTAGGGTATTGACATGGATAGAGAACTGGTTAGCAGACAGGAAGCAAAGGGTAGGAGTTAATGTGTCCTTTTCAGAATGGCTGGCAGTGACTAGTGGGGCGCCGCAACGCTCTGTGCTGGGACCCCACTTGTTTACAATATATATTAAAGATTTAGACGAGGGAATTAAATGTAAAATCTCTAAGTTTGCGAATGACACACAGCTGGGTGGCAGTGTGAGCTGCGAGGAGGATGCTATGAGGCTGCAGGATGACTTGGATAGGTTGAGCAAGCGGGCAGAAGCATGGCAGATGCAAAATAATGTGCATAAATGTGAGGTTATCCACTTTGGTGAAGAGGAAGGCAGATTATTATCTGAATTATTACCTCCTCTTGGACTCCCCAGGATGACCTTCTAACTTCTTGAGACCGTTTCATTTTAAACTGCCGGTGGGACTTCAACCGCCTCAAATTTTCCACTCCTCTTACTACTCTAATCTCTCCCCCCTGAACATTCAGCCCTCTGCCCACTCTGCAGCAACCCTGACTGGATAATCAAACCCGCCGACAAGGGAGGTGCCATGGTAGGCTGGCGCACTGACCTCTACCGGACTGAGGCCAGGCGACAACTCTCAGACACTTATCTCCTCCTACTTATCCTTGGACCATGACCCCACAGACGAGCATCAGGCCTTAATCTCAAATACCATTACTGATTTCATCATTTCTGGCTCTCTGCCCTCTAAAGCCTCCATCCTTATTGATCCCCAGCCCCGCAAGGAACAAACAGAATGGTCCTGGCAAACCCATTGTTTCTGCTTGTTCATGTCCCACCAAATTAATTTCCACATACCTCGAATCCATCCTATCCCCCCGGCCCAATCCCTCCCTACCTATGTCCAAGACACCTCACACGCTCTACATCTCCTCAATGACTTCCAGTTTCCAGGCCCCCACTCCCTCATCTTTACTAGATGTCCAGTCACTCTACACCTCCATCCCCCACCAGGATGGTCTTAAAGTTCTCTGTTTCTTCCTCGACTGCGGAACCAGCCAATTTCTGTCTACCAATACTCTCCTCCGCCTAGCAGAGCTGGTCCTTACCCTCAACAACTTTTCATTCGACTCCCACTTCCTCCAAATCCAAGGCGTAGCTATGGGCACGCACATGGGCCTCAGCTATGCCTGCCTCTTTGGAGGGTACTTCGAACAATCCCTGTTCCAGGCGTACACCGGCCCTATCCCAGAACTCTACCTCTGCAACATTGACGACTGCATTGGTACAACCTCCTGCACCCATGCAGAACTCACTGACTTCATCAACTTTACCACTAATTTCCATCCTGCACTCAAATTCACCTGGACCATTTCCGACATCTCCCTACCTTTTCTAGATCTCACCGTCTTCATCACAGGAAACAGACTATTGATCGACATCTACAACAAACCTGCTGACTCCCAAAGCTATCTTGACTACCCTTCTTCCCACCCTGCTTCCTGTAAAGACTCTATCTCCTACTCCCAATGCCTGTCTATGCCGCATTGGTGCCCGGGATGAGGTGTTCCATACTAGGGCATCGGAGATGTCCTCATTCATGATGTCCTCATTCAAGAACAATAGGTGTGCGCAGCTTTGAAGAGTTGTAGATTGTAAAGCTAGGGTGAAGAAAATAGCAGGTCGGGGGGGAGGGTGTGGGGGTGGAGTAGAGAAATAGGTGGGAGTCCAGGTGGGGGACAAAGTGGGGATGAGCAGATGTTCCTCAAGTTTGTGTGTGGCCTCACTCTGACAATGGCAGAGGCTCAGATGGTTGTGAAAAATTCTAGTAGGATCTTGATCGGTTGGCCATGTAGTCTGAGAATGGTTGATGCAATTTAATGAGGTGTTGCATTTGGGGAAGCACAACATGGGCAGGACCTACACAGTGAATGGTAGGGCTCTGGGGAGTGTTGTAGAGCAGAGGGATCGAGGAGTGCGGGTACATAGAAGGTGGAGTACAGATAGATAGAGTGGTCAAACAGGCTTTTGGCACAATGGCCTTCATAAGTCAGAGTATTGAGTATAGAACTTGGGAGGTCATGTTGCAGTTATATAAGATGTTGGTGATGCCGCATTTAGTGTATTGTGTTCTGTTCTGAAGACCATGTTATAGGCAAGATGTTGTCAAGCTGGAAAGGGTACAGAGAAGATTTACAAGGATGTTGCCAGGACTCGAGGGTCTTAGCTATAGGGAGAGGTTGAGTAGGCTGGGACTATGCCTTGGAGTGCAGAAGGATGAGGGGTGATCTTATAAAGGTGTATAAAATCATAAGAGAAATAAATCGGATAGATTTACAGAGTCTTTTGCCTAGAGTAGGGGAATCGAGGACCATAGGACATAGGTTTAAGGTGAAGGGGAAAAGATTTAATGGGAATCTGAAGGGTAACATTTTCACACAAAAACTGGTGGGTGTATAACCATATAACCATGTAACAATTACAGCACGGAAACAGGCCATCTCGGCCCTTCTATTCCGTGCCGAACACTTACTCTCACCTGGTCCCATCTACCTGCACTCAGACCATAACCCTCCATTCCTTTCCCGTCCATATACCTATCCAATTTTTTTTTAAATGATAAAATCGAACCTGCCTCCAACACTTCCACTGGAAGCTCATTCCACACAGCTACCAAATCTGAGTAAAGAAGTTCCCCCTCATGTTACCCCTAAACTTCTGTCCCTTCATTCTCAAATGTTACCCTTCAGATTCCCATTAAATCTTTTCGCCTAACACGGCCTAACATCGTGGAGCTGGTGGTCCCTTTGCTGAGGATCGACTTTGGGAGCTCCGACCATGGGAGCTTCAACTGCCCCGATCGCGGGAGCTTCAAATGCCCCGACGCGGGAGCTTTGATCACCGGCTGCAGTATGGAACAAGCTGCCAGAGGAGGTAGCTGAGGCAGTGACTATCGCAATGTTTAAGAAACTGTTAGATAGGTACGTGGATAGGACAGGCTTGGAGATATATGGGTCAAACCGCAGGTAGGTGGGACTAGTGTAGCTGGGGCACATTGGCCGATGTGGGCAAATTCAGCCAAAGGGCCTGTTTCCACACTGTATGACTATGAGTCTATGACTATTTAACTTGATCTCTTCCTTTCTTCTCAAAGCAAACTAAGACTCTTCATGTAATCATTATTTTTCCTGCTACATTAAATATACCTGCACCATGTTATAAACGTTGTTGTTTCATAGGAAATCAATATTAGAAGTAGATAAGTCACTAAAACAGTTTATATGCTGAAAGTATGAAGGATTGCAGCACTACATTTATTCCTCTTGTAACATTAACTTGATACCTTGTCCAGTCATGTTGGGCAACACATTAGTGATTCAATAATACTTTTTATTGATACATAAGATACAGAGCGAGAACCAAACACAATAAGATGTCTGAAGAGGGCGGCATATAGCGAGGGTGGCACAACATAGAGCTGCTGCCTCATAGCACCAGAGACCCGGGTTTGATCCTGACCTCGGATGCCGTCTGTGTGGAGTTTGCAAGTTCTCTCTGTGACTGCATGGATTTCCTTTGGGTGTAGGTTAATTGGCTTCTGTAAATTGCCCCCAGTGTGCAGGGAGTGCATGCAAAAGTGTGATAACATAGAACTAGTCTGAGTGGGTGATCAATGATTGGCCTGTTTCCATGCTGGATCTATCAATTAATCAAACTGCAGGAAATCAACTCCCCACCCTCATCCAACATGTGATGTTTAGGGGTCCCAAACTGTTTGTAGATTATGTTGGAGGGGCGTTGTGTTGAATGAAGCTAAAGGGTGTTCCTGGATGTTTCAGATTAACATCCGTCAAACAATAAATTAAGGATTGACCTTTGAAATAGTTCAGCCTTTAACTATAATTCCACAGAGCCTCTAGTATGACCAAGTTTAGAAAGATATGATCCATAGGCAAGGAAAGGTGTTGAAGAAGGAAAGTTAGCACTATTCCCTTATGGTCATGAATAGGCATCGATCCTCTCACCACACATTGCAAGAGTGCATGAAGAGAATCATTTTCAAATGCACTTGTAACAGACTTGCCACCTGTTGCAGGCAGTTCTCCATCCATTGGGCGATATCTGGATCACTCTAGTTGAAGGAGTTGAAGTGGCATAAACCTCATAAACTCCTGGATCATTTCAGAGGTGTTGGTTCATATCTGTCATTAGTCTCAGGTGGAAAATGGCAGACATTAATCTACAAGGAAATCAAGGGATATGGGAAGAGCACAGATAAGTGTAGTTGAGGCCAACTTTGGGTTTATTGAACAGCGGGGCTGATTCCACACCTGCCTCCTGTTTCTTATGTTCTTATATTCCAGCAGTGACCTTAGTTAGAGAAAGCATTTCCACTTTAAGAGCTGAGGGCTTAAGTCAGTGAGCATCACTTAAATTCAGCTGATGTTAAGGGCTCTAGAAATGACTCAATGAGTTCAATGTAGAAAGTAACACAACAAGCACTCACCGAACGATGTAATTATTAAAGGAGGTTTGCCTGGGTCCCTGACATATCACTATTCTATACATATTTCTTGTACAAACTAATACATGGACACTCCAATAGTTGTCTTACATTTTTGAATTCTGTCAGATTCATAATTAAAAAAACACTTCAATAATTTTTCAATAATCCGATGATTGATTTCATGGCTTTCATTATTACTCAATGACGTGCAGCTGTAACAGATTTAGAATTACTCTGATTTGTTGATCAGTCATAAAGGGATGTGGTTAGCCAAAGCACGCAACGTTATTTTTACAAGAAAACGGCTGAAGTATCAGTTATATACCCCATGCAGTGCATTCATTTTTTTAAAATACATTTCCAACTTTTAATGAATGAGGAGCAAAAAGATCGCTCCTCAGAGGTGCTGCTTCTACAGATAATTCTGATATGTTGCATCTCAGCATATGTCAACTGCTCTGCTCTTGATTCCTATTCACCACTCTCTGCCTGAACCTGCAGAGAGGGGTGAACATAGCCACCGCAGGATGATAATTTCCTTCATCTAGTCCAACTTCGCAATGCGTTGCATCAGGAAGGATGGTGAATTACTAAGGGTGTCTATCAGCCTGGCCATTCCTTTTTCTCTCTTCTACCTTCTTGTGGAACATACAGAAACATGAAAGCCTGGATGTCCAGACTTAATTAGAAACAAAGAACTGCAGATGCTGGAGTAATTCTGTGGGTCAGCCAGCATCTCTGGAGAAAAAGGATGGGTGATGTTTCGGGTCTGAAGAAGGGTCCCCACCCAAAAGGTTGCAAATCATTTTTCTCCATAGTTGCTGCCTGACCTGCTGAGTTAATCTAGCACTTTGGTCTACCTTTAAGGCCAGATTTAAGACCAGCCTCTTCCCCACTGCTATCAGAGCCCTGCACCAATTACCTATTTTCACTTTCAAGCTGCTGGAGTAACTCAGCGGGAAAGGTAGCATCTCTGGATCGAAGGAATGGGTGACATTTCGTGTTGAGACCCTTCTTCAGATCTGAGGAACTGTCTCAACTCAAAATGTCACACATTCCTTCTATCCAGAGATTGTACCTGTCCTGCTGAGTTACTCCAGCATTTTGTGTCTATCTTCAGTATAAACCAGCATCTGAAGTTCCTTCCTACACATCTCTTTCACTTCATCTTGGAGGTATTGTCAACTACCTTACTCTTAACTTTAGTTCATTCGTTATTCCGTTATTGTACTTTAATATTTCTTTTGTTACACTACTCAGATTACACTGTAATAGTAAGATTAAATGAGAATTTACCCGTTCGAAGTTTGATCGTTATTTTATGAGGAGTAACGATTAGGGATTACGTGAAGAAGCCCCGCCTGGCGCATGATCGGCATACTTCAAACAGCGGCATGAAAAACACAGAACCTAATAGCCGGAGTAAGATAGTAAGGCTGAACTTAGATTTAGAACTACCAGATGATCATTTATTTTATGAGGATCGGGAGTGGAGGGCACGTAATCCCTCATCGTTACTTCTCATAAAATAACGATCAAACTTTGAACTGGTAAGTTCTCGTTTAATCTTACTATTTTACTTCGGAGTCACGTGAGTGACTACGTGAAGATTTTGTAGCTCTGTGTTTTTTATATCGTAGATTCATTCCATACGACAGTCCGGCTAAGTCAACACATAAGTGAGCAAATAACCTTTTTCAAAATTCAGCTTCAGTTTATTTAATAAGTCTTTTAATCATAAAATAACAAATAATAACCCCTTTTATACCAAGGGAAAATCACTACAAAGTGATAAAAGATATAAAGTGATAACATAATCGATAATATAAATCGATAGTGAAACAAAGCAGATGATTACAGTGAACCCAACACCGCGTGTCCAAAGCCTGGCATCGTGAGAACAGGCTTATCGTAGAACTTTGAAAAAGTTTCTTCTTTAGAGCACCATGCGGCTTCTAAAATTTGGTCGAGCGGCACGTCTTGTAACTTTGTGGTGGACGTAGTTGCAGCCCTGGTGGAGATAGATTTAAACAAATCAGTGTCTACTCCCGCTAAATCTAACACCTGTTTTAACCACCTAGAAATGGTTTGTACTGATGCTTTTGTGTGTGGTTTTTTTATGCGTAATAAATAACGCTTTTTCATCACCTCGAAGACTCTTGGTTACTTCTATATATTGAGTCAAGTGTCTAACTACACACAATGTTTGATCAACAGGGTAAGCTTTGAACATTACCTTAGCTCCAGTTCTCCCTGGTCTGCTTTGTTTGATCAGATCATAAACGTAAAACACAATGTTATCTGAAGCCACATGCATACAATTTAAACGTAGCATTTGCAATGTTTACACTCTTTGTGCTGATGCCATCGCCATTAACATTACTACTTTAAATGTTAAATTTTTCAAAGACATAACTGTGATTGGAGTCCATTGCCTTAGCAAAGTAAGTACAATACTGACATCCCAAATTTCTTTTTACCTTGGCTTGGGCGGATTCTTGTTAAAAATCCCTTTCATAAACCGGGATATTAATGGATGAGACCCAATTGATTCATGGTCAGAAATTTGCCCTAAATAGGACGATAAAGCACTACGAGCACTATTAATGGCACTATAACTTAAGTGCTGCTCAAAATGCAACTCAGCAAGGAACACCAGTATGTTTGAAATGTTCACAGCATGATAAGATATTTTTGACTGTCTACAAAAGACTTCCCATTTCTTTATATGTGTCCTGTATCGTTTCTTAGTGCTATCTCGCCATGCTGAGGCTATAACATCCATGGTCCTATCCGACAGTCCAAGCCCTTGCAGTGGTCTGGTTAAATACCCTTGATCTGTTGTCTGCCACCACATTGTCTTTACCTGGGAGATAACTTGCTGAAAGCCAAATTTGGTGCTCAATACACCAATGTCATATCTGATTGACCAGACAATCACATGATACTGATATTACTCCACCCATGTGATTAATATTTGCAACAGCTGTGGTATTGTCTACTTGTACCTGGACATGCAGATCGTTTTTCGTAGAACAATAGGCTTTTAATCCGTAAAATGCCCCCAATAACTCCAAATAATTAATACCATATGTTTGAAAAAACAATTCCTCTTGGACAGTCCATCTGCCCCCACAGCTGGTGGTATTATCCGTCGCCCCCCATCCGAGAGCACTTGCATCTGTTTGTAAAAACACTTCAGGCTGCTGTATTAAAATGTTTTTAGCAGCTTGTGGAACATTCTCAATTCACCATTGTAATTCCAATAAAGCTTCCTTTGTTAATTGCATAGACCTGTCAAAATGGCCTGCTCACTTTTTTAAAGCTTGCGTTTTTTCCCTTTGAAGGTTTTGGTAATGTAATGGACCAAATTCCACTGCAGGAAATGCTGCTATTAACTTACCAATGACCTATGCTACCTCTTGGATGGAGGGATAAGGTTTGTGAATAAGGCCCCAACATGCATTTGTAATATCAACAATTTTGTCCATTGGTAAAGTTACTAACATAGTAACTGAATTAATCACAAAACCTAAATAATTAATTGTTTGTGCTGGCTGCAGCTTGGATTTAATTGGATGAATCAGGAAACCTAGCTTTTCAAACAAGCTTTTAGTTGCTGAAACTGATTTTCCAGCTGAATCCTGATTAGTACTGACAATTAAGATGTCATCCAGATAAGTCATAATGATGTGCTTTTGTGCTCTTAATTGTGCTAAAGCTGGTTCAACAGCTTTGTGAAGAGCCTAGGAGCTGAACTTAACCCATTAGGTAATGCTTTGAATTGCCACAGCTGTCCCAACCAATTAAATTTTAAGTACCTTAAAAAAACCCGATGTACTGGTACTGAATAGTACGCATCCTTCAAATCTATTGTAGCCATATAACAACCTGCTGATATCAAATGTCTTGCAGCGTTGAATGTTTCCATCTTGAAATGTTTATACTGGACAAATGTATTAAAGTTTGTAAGGTCCAGAATGATTCTACAACCACCATCTTTTTTATCTCTTGGAAAAATGTTTGCCACATATTGGTGTGGATGCTTAACAGTTTTTTCAATAACACCTTTTTTAAACAATTGGTTAATTCCTTCATTAATTTCTGCTTTCTCAAGAGCAGAGAACATTAAACCATGATTAGGTTTATTCTATACCGGCGGATCAATACCTTCTTTAAATGTTATTGTAGCTTCTGAAACAGCTTGTAAAATAAACTGGTCAGATGTGATGCAAATCCATTCATCATAAAACATTTTTAATCTCCCACCAACTGGAGATTCTTCCAAAGTTTCCTTTTTAACAGAATAAAGTTTTTGTACCTCTCCATACGAACGTGGTGGTCTCCTTCTCCCCACATATGGATGAACATTAGGCTGTGCTGGATGGTAATACTTCCTTACCATACTCCTGCCTCTGCTTGTTCCAAAATCAGATCCCCTTCTTGGCGTACTGTACCTTATTTGGCCAAAAACGAAGGGTTTCATGTAGCTAATAGATTTAGCCTCTTCATCCATTTCTCTGATTTGTTTAGGCAGGTTTTCTCCAAATAAATAACCAGGAGTTTGAACACTACTTGATCTGCACAGCCCTGCAAATCTAGGATGAAATATGGGCCGAATCGCAATTTTCCTCATACAATTGAGCTCAAAAAAGGAATTGTACAATAAACCCAGTGTATCTTTTTGGAGTTTGATCATTTCTGACCCTTCCACTTGCTTTCCAAAAGCGGTAATGGCGGCTGAAATAAGTTTGAGGACTCTTTGAAAACGTATTTCTTGTGCCCTCGTGACTGATGAGATAGGTGCCCATATAGTCAGACTCACCTTAGGTACCCTCAATGAGGTGCAATTTTCCGGTGATTTATATAAATCTGCTGTTTCAGCCATAACAGCTTCTTGAACCTGGTATTCCTGAGACTTCATCAAAGGAGACTTCCTCCAGCCCAATCCCTGGGCCTGGAGTTCCATATTCCCAATTTGGCATACTGCCATATTCTGGATATTCAAACCCCTCAGGGTCTGTTTGGGAAAATTCTAGGTTCTTGGGCCCTTGCCTCATAATACTTTGGAGAACTTTCTCCATACGTTCCATTTTAAGCCACATGGCTTTATTATCCGGAGGGCTTTCATTATCAGAATCATCATCAGAAGCCACGGGCCTCACGGATTTCTTTCTACTTTTCTTAGGTACATTTTCCTCCGTGGCTTCTGTTTGTGGAGCAACTACAGTCTCACTAACGAGTAATTCAACGGCCACCGGTATCGGAACCGGCTCCGCACTAATCTCTTGTCCCGATTCTTCCACCTCACCCCGGGATGATCTTTTCACCCGCGAAACCTTCCTCTAAGATTTCTCCATTATTCCTTTCTTTTTAGTTTCACTTTTGCTGGCTCTGTACGCCAGCGTAACGGCTTTTGCAACGTCCTGAAAGTGAATTCACATGCACTTACCTGCGGGCCCGTTCCTTACCGCTTAGAGGAGCTGCGCTCTGCAGCTCTGCCGTCAGCGTCGACGTAATGCCGATCATGCGCCAGGCGGGGCTTCTTCACGTAGTCACTCACGTGACTCCGAAGTAAAATCCTACATTCTTGTACCATTCTGATGTTTTACACTGGTCATTTTTATTCTTGTTTTTATTACTGTATGGGTATTGTTTACTCTGCGATGTTCATGTGAACAAACAATTTAATTGCACCCTAGTATATATGACAATCGACTAATCTGATCTAACTAAAAGGATAATTGGTATAATGGCCTTTATTCCAAAAGGACTGGCTACAGGTACAATGATGGAAGCACAGAAGATTACATGGTATTGTTGACTTAAAAAAAACGGAGAAAGTCCTAACAATTACAGTTATGGTAATGTAGAAAAGTCTCTCAGTGGCAGCTTAGTCTGACCTTTGTCTTACCTGTAAGACTAGAACATGAGAATCAGAACTTCCACTTATTCCCCTTGCTTTTCTTAATTTACATTTCATCCAGAACATGAAATGTAGTTTGATTTAAAATTAAACACTTTACTATTTGATCAAATCTAATATTATAATTTTTTTTCCTCCTAAAGTGCAATGTGTGGACTTAAAAAAAATCTCTTTACTTGACGGAGATGTGACTTTTTCCATATCGTATCTCCGTCCGCACTGGGGCCTAACAACATGGATCTGGTGGTCCCTTTGCTGAGGGTCGACTTCGGGAGCTCCAACCATGGGAGCTTCGACCGCCCTGACCGCGGGAGCTTCGAATGCCGCAATGCGGGAGCTTTGATCGCCGGCTGTGTTAGCTTTGATCGTACCGACTGCAGGATGGTTCGACTGCCCCAACCGCAGGCGAAAAGCAGGGCAAAAGATAATACTTTATTGCCTTCCATCACAGTGCGCTGCGTGGGTCTTTATGTTAATTTTTATGTAGTGTGTTTTGCTGCTTTTTTGGTTTGACTGTATGCAAATCAAATTCTTTGTATGTTTTTACATACTTGGCTAAGAAATTAATTATAATTACAGTTTTCTTTTTGTTAGGTTCTTGTTGGGAGTGATAGAAATAGTAGAGGATAATCCATTGCATTTGGGAATTGTTAAGGTGGAAGGTGAGGAAAGGGAACCCTATTTTTTCATGTTTTTTCGTTCTTCTAAGAGCAGACATTAGGGTGTACTGCAAATAGCAACGGTTTATGGGCATGTTTTCTAGTGCTGATAAGCTCTGTCTATAATAATCCTGGACCACCAGGAGTTTCAAAACATGGATGTGTGCAATATCGCAGCCAAACGATAACTAACATTTATGCTTAGGTTACATTTTTTTATTCCATCATCTTTAACTCACAACCTATTTATATAGAAATATGCACAAAGGGGATTGGTCCATGTATGGCTAAGTGCCAAGTCAACCTCAATGGAGAAGAATTCACAATTCAGCAAAAGTAGGGCACTATTGAAGCAAAGCTTTAGAAATCACAACAGAGGGAAAGTGAGAAAATAGAAAGGTGAAATAAAGACTATACAGTATTAGAAGTAGGTAGGAGTTGATTACATTTTCATTTGAAGTTGTGAGTAAGATATGACACCAATATATTTGGAAAAAGAGGTGAGAGAAACAGCAGGTAGAATTGTAATTAACAATGTTCCATGTTTCAGGATGATATTCATAAATAAAATCCATATGGATTCATAACAACTCTCCTTATTTAATAGCAAAAAAACAAGGTCAAATAAGGAATAAATCCAGCTAGATAATGGAGAAAAGGGAATGGTAGAACCTCTACTCAAGGGAGAAATAAAATCATCTTCATCAGGATTGGAAGTCATAGGACAGGAAGTGAGTTTGCAACAGACGTCAGTCCATAGTCTACCTCCTGTGATGGAATGGTGAGATCAAGAAAGGGGAGGGCGGTGTCGGAGATGGTCCAACTGAATTTGAGAGAAGGATGGTAAACGGTAGTTAATGAAGTCCAGGATGCAGTAGGTAGTCTCAATGCAGTTGTCAATGTAGCAGAACTCGAGTTTGGGGATAGGGTCAGTGTATGCCTGGAACAGGCTTTGTTCAATGTACCTTACAAAGAGGCATGAATAGCTGGCGCCCATGCAATTGCTCATGGCTACACCTTTGATTTGGAGGAAGAGGAAGGAGTCGAAAAATAAATTGTTGAGGGTGAGGACCAGCTCCGCTAGGCAGAGAGGAAGGGGGGTGTTCCCATTGTACAAAGCATTTGCATTTTTCAGCTTGAAATAGTGCAATCTGGTGCATACTGTAGCAAGTCTTTTAACTTGCACTTGAATGCAATATTTATGCTTTAAATTTGATTAGCTATGAATAAGGTTAGGTTATATTACATTCCTAATTATATTCCAAAGTAGAGCCAGACTCTTATCAACAGGTGCAGCACATGAATGATCTTAGTATATTCATGTATGGAAATCAGATCAAACACTTGGCCCATGTTGACCAACCTGGGTCTCACTGCACACCTGGTACTACTCCCGACCCTGACTCTAGTTGCATACCGTCTCTCATTCCTGACCCTGAGTCCAGCCTTACACCTGGCCCCCTATTCTACCCTGAACATAGCTGCTTACCTGCTTAGGTTCCCAGTGCTGAACACTCCTATTGTCCCAGCTTTGACTGTACACCTAGTACTATTCCAGACTGTGACTCTGGATGCACACTTGGCCTTGCTCCTAGCTCCTCTGCACTGACAATATATCTGGCCCACACATAAAGCCCCATATCTGACCCCCTGGACTTAACCTATTACGTTCAAGTTCACAAGTGCTTATCTAATGCGGTTCACAGGTGCTTATCTAATGGGGCACTTCACAGACCAAATTTTGTATAACAACATTTGCTACACCCATTGGCTTCCTTGTTATCTAACTTGCTAGTTACTTTGTCAAAGAAGTCATCAATTGGTTAAACACAATTTCGCCTCCATAAAATTATACTCACTCAGCTGTATAAGTATTTTGTTACCATTTCCTTCCTTTTCCTAACAAACTGTCCTGAAGTCATTTTCACCCCCAAAATTTTCAGTATTTTGCTGTCTTCCTCTCAGCTGGGACTTTTCCGAAATGCTAAGACCAATAACTATATATTTAAGCAATATTATTCTATTAAATGTGAACTTGAGAGTACATAATATTTTCTGTGGTATTCATAACACAACAATGATTTAAAAAAAATATTTGTTTTGATTGCACCTACCAACATGCATACATTATTATATTACAGTTAATATGTACCGAGGCCAAATTTTTGTTCCATTGCTCCCCATTCCCAATTACTATTACATTGAAGTGATTGAAATCCAAGTGAAGTTTAAATGGCATCAGAGAAATAAAATCTCCGGAATGGATGATATTCATTGTGTGGTTGGTTGGAGTCAGAATCAGCACAATTACTATATTACTATGTCCTGGATCAACCTAAAACTAAAGACAAATAATAACCTCCTCACACATTCCCCTGCAAGTATCTGTGCCACTCCTTTAAAATATGCCCCTTTGAACAAGCTCTTAAACATCACATCTGAATCAGTTTCCATCTGATTACACTTCTTGAGGATGTTCATCTACGTGTTCAATTAGTAAAACAACGAGATTGGGGACATTTCTATTCAACCTGTCAAATAAATTTGGGGGCGGGGGGTTAGAAATAGTGAGTGAGGTAAACAAACATAATAGTTGAGTGGCAAATGACAATAGTGCTACCTACCCAATATTTAACTGAAGGAAATAATGGGTTATCGGGGTTGTATGTTGTGACAGACAGCCGGACACCTTGCATGTCATTTTAATATTACACTTATCCCATCCCCCTGGATATTCCAGATTAATAAATTAAGGTTTTGTCAACTAATTACAAATCAGGCTAATTACAAATCAATAACATTAGCAACTCCGAAACACGAACGCTGAGCATTGGGATCCAGACATCAAGGACGACTGGCCTCAGTTTCTCGCTCACATCCGGCAGTGCTCTCTGTCTGAACCAGGGCCTTGGAGCATTTTTGAAAGTGGGAGGAGGAGCGATCACTGATCACCGGCCTTGGGGTTCCCAGCGAGGGAGTGGAGCAACCGAGTGGGGGGAGGGTGTGGAGGGGGGTGTCCCCCTTTCCTCAGTAGTGACTTTTTGAAATTTGATGTATTAAAATCATGTTTTAGTGCATTGTAGAAGTATGATTTCAATGTATTTTGTTTAAAGTATTTTTAAGAAGAAACCTTTTGAGGGGTAACTTTTTCCACATGAAGGGTGGTGGGTGTATGGATCAAGCTGCCAGAGGAGGTAGTTGAGCCAGGGACTATCCCAACATTTAAGAAACAGTTAGACTGATACATGGATAGGACAGGTTTGGAGGGATATGGACCAAAAACAGGTAGTGTAGCTGGGACATGTTGGCGGGTGTAGGCAAGTTGTGCCGAAGGGCCTGTTTTCACACTGTATCACTCTATGACTACATTATACCTCCACCATGCATGAATGCTTCATAATCAAGTGGTCGAGTTTTATTGACATATACTCAAGTATCGAAACATAGAAAATAGGTGCAGGAATAGGCCATTCGGCCCTTCGAGGCAGCACTGCCATTCAATATGATCACGGCTGTTTACCTAAAATCAGTATCTCTTTCCTGTTTTTTTCCCCCATATCCCTTGATTTCGCTAGCCCCAAGAGCTAGTATGTAACTCTCTCTTGAAAACATCCAGTGAATTGGCCTCCACTGCCTTCTGTGGCAGAGAATTCCACCGCTTCACAACTCTCTCCGTGAAGAAAGTTTGTCCTCATTTCAGTACCAACTGGCCTACCCTTTATTCTTAAACTGTGACCCCTGGTTCTGAACTCCCCCAACATCGGGAACATTTTTCCTGCAGTTACATTAAGTGAAAATCTAGCAGGCAAGCAGGATGCTTTCTCCAACCACCCCCATTTGAAGGCCACTATCATCCACCGTTTCTACCCAGTGCTTGGTACTTACTTCCAGCAGCCACTGGTTGTCCTCCAGGATGCAGCCTGATCCATGCCGGTCACCTAGGCAAATTCGGCACAGAGACTCTCATAGCAGGGGTGCAACGCTTCTGACGCCTCCGATGCCCTGGGACTCTTGCACTGAGGCTGCTCCATGGCTAGAGTGTAAGTCTCTGACGGCCCTGAGGCTTGCACTGAGGCTGCTCCATGGACGGAGTTGCAGCAAGCGACTCGCCAGCCCGGCAAACATTCGTCAGCCCGGCAAACACTCGTCAGCCCCGGCTCCCCGTCCGCATCTGTCCCCGTCGCTGTTTCTCCTTCTATCCCTCCCTCAGCCCCGGCTCTCCAACACCCGCGGCCCATGCACTTGATATGAGTTTTGAAAATTTTGTTGATCACAGAATTTCTCACGACAGAGCATGAGAGATTTGTGATCAGCGTGAAAGCGTTAGAATTTGGCCAAATGCGTGATTCTCACGCTCAATGCGTGAGAGTTGGCAGCCCTGATTAACTCATATTTTACTATGCACAAGTTATTGTTGTCCTAATTATTGTCCAACAATGCCACTGATGTCGGATCTTTCTTGTCTTTGCTGTACACTAAAAATGTATCATTTGCACTTCCTCAGTCCTTTGGCTTCACTTCCACACCTATGTAAAATTGAAATGTGCTGTATGGAACCTGCACTTTTCAGATCCACTTTTAAATAAACATTATATTTGGACAGGATAGTGTTTCTGCGTTGAACCTAAACAATTGTTGAAGTACCTCCCCATTTTCAATTGTATCTCATTCAATTTCTGTCATCCTTCTGTAATCGTCTGTTCTTTACTGTGACATTTTTAAAGACAAAAGAGAAACACAATTTAAATGCTCAAACTGTGCCCTCTGCTTTCAGATGTTTGCTTTTATGGTTTTTATCGGACCCAAATTTATTTTGATAATTTTAAACTGCTCGTTATTATTGAATATTAGTTTTCTTTATGCCCCTCTTACTTCCTTTAGCAGAGCAACTTAGCAGTTGCTGTTGCTTGTTTCTCTGGTGTTTTATGAACCCGATGGGCTGCTTTATTTTATTCCACTCTAAACCCAATGTTGTCTACTATCCAGGGAGCTTTAGCTTTGGATAATGATCTCATTTTATGAGTATATCCAGATCTCCCATTGCTTAATTTTAGTTAGTCTGTCATTTTTTCCAATTTTCTTGTTTTATCTTAATTCACTGAAATATACACTCATTTAGAAGATACGATGCCTATCACTATTATGCATGACATTGTGATTTTTTTCTTCCTGCACAGTTCATTTTCTACTTGGTTACCCCACCCTCTCTACCCATCCAACTTCAATTTCTCAGAGCAAGGCCAAGCACAGCTTCCTTCCTCAAGAAAGTTCTCCTTTGCAGATTTCAAGAGTCAGTTCAATGATTTGACATTATGCTGGTGTTAAACCTAACTGTAATAATATCAGTGAACATTTTGGGTTATATCTTCCTGAATGCACTTGCATTTGTGAAATAATTTACTTTGGAAGTTTTATTGATTTTATTAGTTGGGAAAATTAAAAACAGTTCAGTATTTATGATTTGTTTCTTTAAATAACAATAAATTAAGGACTTCGCAAGCTTTACTCATTACATTTTCTTGAAGGGATGTGCCCTAGGTAAATTCCACCTGTTCTGTTGCTTAAGGAAGATGCTCTGGTAAGTGAAGATCCCTTCACTTCAATGCCTCCCAGCGCGTTGAAGTATTGCTTTCCTTTCTACCCTCAATCTGAACAGCATGCAACTTAACGTGGGTTTGTTTGAAGTGGTGTGACACATTCCTCCGGTTGAGTATCCAGCACAGATTGCTGATACTTTGACACTGAAAAGTGTTATTTCATTTTCATGACTTCTACACGCACATAACGATAATTTGTTAATGACTAAATACTTCTCTGTCACTCCAGGAACAGTATATTTACAGACCAACCAGTACTGAGCGAGATGGAGGAGGTTTAAAAAGGGTGAGGTCTGACAGAGGGTTAAACATGAAATATACATTATTTGAAAAGGGCTATTGAAGGCAGAATAACACAAGTCACTGTGAAGAAAAGGTGTACATCAGGAATCACAAAATGCGAATGAGAAATGCAGCATGTGGAAGGTATAATTTGCAGAATTGTGTACAACTTTTACAGGCAAAAGGAACCTGTGGAGATAGGCAGTGGGCATAGGATGTGGTTAAAATATGTAGTGTTGTCAAACCATTTTGATGATGTACAGACATTTATACAAGGGTGGACAAGGTACATACATTCACTTTCCAGAAAACCTATCATAGACAACTATATTGTAAGTACACTAGATTTAAAAATAATTTTTGTGAAGTGGAATTACATATGTATGTATCTGTAATTTGGATGTTTGCTTGATACGCTATTTGCTTCGATCCGATCCGCATATGCTATGAAGTTTAAAGATTCCTCAGAATTGTGTAACTAGCAGGAATTGATGGTTCCAGAGCAAATATATGCATAATTGTAAAATATTGCTGATAAAATATAACACACACAAATCTATATAGAAATCAGACTCACTTTCCGATTAATACATTTTCAAAAAGCAGCAAAAAGAAACAAATGTAACATTCACACTGTTAAATTGCAATTGACCCAGCCAATTGGGATAGACAATTTATAGGAAATGCCAGTAGGATTAGTGACAAAGATTAACTGTGGCAAATGCGAATGAATTTGTTTGATTGAATAAATTATTCAAGAATATTCCTGTAGTAAATTTTCAGCAAGGTAAGTACATAAGTGTAATTGAAGTCCTATGAAACTGTTGCTTTCATATGCCTTAACACAAAAGCCCCAACCTAATAGGATAAAAAAATATTACTTACTAACAAGGGTCTTCTGAACTGTCCGTCTGCAGCTTGTGCTTAAAAACAGAGTAATTGTTCACCCACAAGATTACTGGACACCAGATTAGTCTACCAACATGGGTTGATGTTAAATGATTATCGTTTTTTGGCAGCAGTCTCGCTATCAGTTTTGTTCTGCCTCACCAGTTCCTTTGGTTAATCACCAAAAAGACAGTCTGACACTTCTCGCTGTACAACATTCAATTACTCCACATTAGTTAAACAGTGAAAGAACATTTTCCACTGAAAATTGAGTAATTAAATAATACATTGCTTGGAGTAACCAATTACCCAATATAGAATAAAAAATGGCAATGTGGTGGTTGTGGTTGGCCAATTAAGATTATGATTGCTAATTAATGGGGACTAATAAATATAGAATAGAACAAAAATATCAGTATATTACATTTGTACAAATAACGTTGAATTCTGACTAGAACATGTCACATTGGTTATTTCAGTGACTCTTTTAATATTTGAAAATATCCACATGTAGAGTATTGAGCTGCGGCAAATTCAAAGCCTTTAAAAATTTAAGGCTTGAATATTTTGATTTTAAGAACTGTAGAAACATAACATAATAAACATAAGTAGAAATCAGACAATAAAAAATAAAGTCACTTTTGTGAAAATAAATTAAGGCTTTGTTGTATTGCCAGATTACAATTATTATTGTGTAGGAAGGAACTGCAGATGCTGGTCGACATCGAAAATGGACACAAAACGCTGGAGTAACTCAGCCGGTCAGGCAACATCTCTGGAGAAAAGGAATAGGTGACTTTTTGGATTGAGATCCTTTTTTCAGACCAATTATTCAGACCTCCAATTATTATTGCTGGTTTCGACTTAGCCATGCTTTATAAAGACCAGGTCAATCAATTTGTTGGATTTTTGGTTTAAAGGTAAAAATCCTAACTTTGCTGTATTAGAATACAATACTCCCAAATTAAACCTGAAATATAAAAAACACAGTAAAAAAAAAAAATCCTTAAGCTTTTTTCAGGGAATTGAAGTCTTTTAAATCTCATATAGGAAGGGTCACGTCCCAAAATGTCATCCATTCCCCTCCAGAGATGCTGCCTGTTCTGCTCAGTTATTCCATATTTTTGTGTTTATCTTTTTTTTTAATCTCTGCCTGGGTTCTGCTGTTTTGCCATTCTAAATTGCTGGCATTCAACAGTATAACTTTCATAGTTAACAGTATAACTATGTTTCATAGTATTTATATGTTTTGAGATTTCAGAGGCAATTAAAAGCATTGAAAATCCTCAACAGACACAACGTTGAGAGTGTTATTTTGCTGGTTATCAAAAATGTAAACTTTTTTTCTGGCTATCCCTCATGAAACTATTTCCACTATCATTTTAGGTTATGGATTCCTGATGATGGCATCATGTGAGCAAGAGAAATAGAATAGTATTAAACAATTCTCATTGATGCTCTTGCAAGACTCAGAACATAAAACCTAGAACAATGCAGCACAGGAATGCAGTTCGGCCCAATGTCTGTGCCGAACACGAACTGTGCCAAATTAATTTACTTCTGCCTCCACATGCTGCATTTACCTCCATTCTTCTATATTCATGTGTTTATCTAAAAGCTTTTTTAATACCATTATTGCATCTGATTCCACCACCACCCCTGCAGCAGCTTCCAGGCACCTCCATTGTCCAGCACATCTCCTTTCTCTCTCTGACCTTATATCTCTACCCTCTTTTATTAGACGTTCCCATCCTGGGAAAAAGGTTCTGACTGTATCATATCTATGCCTCATATGATTTAATATACTTAGGTCTCTACTTGGCCCCAGAATCTCCTGAGAAAACATGCAACAAACTTCCCCCAATCATATTCCCCAGTAACTAAGGTTTAGTTCAAGTCAAGTCAAGAGAGTTCACAAACTGCTGGAGAAACTCAGCAGGTGCAGCAGCATCTATGGAGCGAGGGAGATAGGCAACGTTTCGAGCCGAAACCCTTCTTCAGTCAAGAGAGTTTATTGTCATGTGTCCCAGATAGGACAATGAAATTCTTGCTTGCTGCATTGCTTGCTGCAGCACAACAGAATAATGTAAGCATAAATACAGAACAGTTCAGTCCAATATACACATAAATAAACAGATACAGTGCAATAGGCTGTTACAGTTCAGAGTCTGTTTGTTGGCGAGTTTAATAGCCTGATGGCTGTGGGGAAGTAACTGTTCCTGAACCTGGATCTAACAGATTTCAGGCTCCAGTACCTTCTACCCGATGGTAGCGGAGAGACGAGTGTGTGGCCAGGATGGTGTGGGTCCTTGATGATGTTGGCAACCTTTTTGAGGCAGCGACTGCGATAGATCCCCTCGATGGTGGGGAGGTCAGAGCCGATGATGGACTGGGCAGTGGTCACAACTTTCTGCATTCTTTTCCGCTCCTGGACGCTCAAGTTGCCGAACCAAGCCACAATGCAACCAGTAAGCATGCTCTCTACTGTGGAAGTTCGAGAGAGTCCTCTTTGACATACCGACTCTCCATAATGTTCTCAGGAAGTAGAGGCGCTGATGTGCTTTCTTTATAATTGCATCAGTGTGCTTGGACCAGGAAAGATCTTCGGAAATGTGCACGCCCAGGAATTTTATATCAGTTCTTGATCCTTTCCACCATCGTCCCGTTGATATAAGCGGGATTGTGGGTCCCTATCCTACCCCTTCCAAAGTCCACAATCTTTGTGGGTCCCTATCCTACCCCTTCCAAAGTCCACAATCAGTTCCTTGGTTTTGCTGGTGTTGAGAGCCAGGTTTGAAATGTGGCGGAGGAATCTGAGCAATGTCACATTGCTTTGAAATCTGACGGAGGAATCTGATTTGACTATATGAAAGGGATAAGCTATGGAGACGTCATAATCTGAATTTTCAAATGTGCTGCATGAATTAAAAATTGAATTTAAAATGTCTCTTGTATTCAGTCCTCATAGAAGTTTGTTTCCATCTTTATACACTATAATTATTATTATTTCATTATTATTCAGTCATTATTCCAGCATCGCCAGTTCCTTCTGTCTACATTATTTCTAACTTCAATTGATTTAAAGCTGGTCTCTAAGGTATGCTTCTTCTTTGCAGGATTAAGAAGGCCATGGAACGGGACAACCACAGTAACCCAAGTTCAAGCTGCAAGATCAATACAACCGTGGAAGAGAATATCATCCACCTAGTGCTCTACATCCCCATCTTCATCATGGGGTTGCCCTTCAACTTACTGGCCCTTTATATGTTTTGTTGCAAGATTAAGAAATGGACTGAATCCACCATTTACATGAGCAACCTTGCTTTAGCAGATATTCTGTTGTTGTTCTCCCTTCCTTTTAAGATGCTCAACCGAGATTGGCTCTTTGAAAGGGCCTTCTGCTCCTTTGTAGAATCCATCTACTTTGTCAATATGTATGCCAGCATTTTTATCATCACCTCTATTAGTATTGACCGTTATGTTGCTATCATCCATCCTTTGAAAGCAAGAGCCTTCCGATCACCCCGGAATACCTTGATGATCTGCTTCCTTATTTGGGTCTTTGTCTGGCTGGGAAGCATCCCTGTTTATCAATTTCACAATGATTCAGGCTCCAATTATACCACAAACAACAAAATTGCCTGCTTCCATAGGTTCTCTGATAAGTCCTGGAATCCAGCATTAATTATTTTTGTGGAGCTGGTGGGCTTTATGATCCCGCTAACCATCATCACCTTTTGTTCAGTCCAAATCATGAGGAAACTTTTGCAGAGGCAAAGTGACATCCCTAGAAGCTGCATTAGAATCATCAGTGTCAATCTGGCAACCTTTATCTGTTCATTTGTACCTGCCCACCTTGGCATCTTTCTCCAGTTTTTAGTGCGGCAGGACATCATTGGTCAAAATTATTGTTCAGAACGAATAGCCATTAGCCTATTCGTACAGAGCAGCATGTGTATAGCCAATATCAACTGTTGTCTGGACGCCATATGCTATTATTTTGTTGCAAAGGAATTTCGTGAACAAGGCTCACGCACCAAACGGTCCTTGGCTAGCATTTTCTCAAGCAATTCTTTGTGAGTGTTTAACCGAATACAGTGCCATGCCTTCTTGGTACATACGATGCATTTTGGTAGTTCTGCATACTCCACACACCATGGTGGATTCATTGTACACATCTGGCTACTTATTCAGTGCATTTTTGTTTGAAAGAACAAACATACATACAGTGCCTTACGCGATATATGGATATCCCATCATGTTTCTCAGCAAATTTAACATATTTAAAACTGTAGGGACATGACAGCCAATTTGTGCACTGAAGGATTGAACAAGAAGCAGTAAGATTATAACCAGAAAATGTCTTTTAGTTTTCAGAATAGAGGATAAATGTTTTAGTGGATACCAATAATAATGCTGCCCAACCACACATCACCCCAGACTCTGTTTTGGTGGACAATCAAGGCTTTGGTTTAACATGTTTTCCGATAGATGCCATATCATGTAGCAAAAAACATAGAAGTACTGCACGAACATTGATTTAGGTTATTTGCTCATCTCTGAAGTATAATTTGAACCCTTAAACTCTTGACTCAGAGGGAAGAATCCTGCTGCTGAACTAAGCTCACAATTTCTGTTCCAAACCATGAAGACCCTGACTAGCTGTCTAAAGCCCACAAGTTCCTGAAAGATTCAATGGCTATTCTCCACACTACTTGATCCCAGGATCAGTATATTTTGGGGTAGGAGAATCTTTGTACGTGGTTTCTTTATGAGTAGTGGTGGAAACATCTCAAGGATTCATCGAGGACATAATTTCCATTGACTATCTCTTGAGAGAACAGAACCATTAATTATTATACATTAATATTTGGATTGCATCTTTGCTTCTGCTAATTCTTACAACAGCAGACTCCAACCTGAGAATCAATTTCAGGCTGGCAAATTTGTGAATGGATTCAGGCTTTTTGCACTTCATCAGTATCAAAGCTTAAAGCCACCCAGGCCAAAGCAACAGGTCTGAAAGATGTTGTGTCCATTATCTTGAACATTTGATCATCTACAAAATTAACTCAAGTAATTCATCAAGGTTTCTATAACAGTACCACCAGTATGTACAAGTGTTGTGATTTAGCAGAAAAGCACAACAGATGTATGAGAGCACTCCATCCGACAATGCCCTTCCAAGGCACACGGCATCCTGACTTGGAAATAGACTGTCATTCCTTCATCGTTGCTGGGTCAGAGTTTTTGAACGCATTGCCACAATTACCAGACTGCAACCTTGCTCGCCATCACTATTTCTAAGGCAATTATAGACAAGCGTTAAATACTGCATTTTCAGCAACACCAAGAACTTGTGAGTAAATAAGAAAGGAGAAACAAATGCAGAAAACTGGTGGGTTTTTTAAATGTATAGCTTGTTGTGAGAGCCCTAGCATTGTTTTAAAAATAATTTGTTCAGATGAATATGTCAATTTTGTAATGTTCCCTTCTGCGTCTTGATTAATCAATTTTGATTTCACATTTTTAAATTTACATAAATGCCCTTTGTTTTCTTTACCATTCAAATGCATTTCTCTCTTGTAAACAGACAGTTAGCTTTTAAATTTCAGCAAATCAGGTAACACATTTAGCTAATTCCAAAAATAGTTTAAATCAATTTAGACATGCGGAAAGTACAATTACAAAAAGAGTAAACAAGAAACTGTAGAAGCTGGTTTACAAAAAAAGACACAAAGTGCAGGAGTGACGTGATGGGTCAGCAGGTCTTCTGACTGATCAGATTCAGCCGAGAACCTGTGAGTAAATAAAAAAAGGAGAAACAAATGCAGAAAACCAGAAAGATATGAATTTAAATGTGTAGCTTGTTGCAAGAGCTTGAAAAATGGTCACAACCTGAAACATCGCCTAACCTTGGTCTCCAGAGATGCTGCCTGACCCGCTGATTTACTCCAGCACTACAGTATGTGTCTTTTTAAAATGTATAATAAGTGATGATAAATGATGTATTTAAATGTTCACAGCCCAAGATTCAAAGAACCTATTTTCATCGTACTTGATTTTTACAAACCTCGCAGAGATATAAAGCCCATATCGGTATGATCCTCAGCTGTGCAAGTTAGGAAAGATCTACATTCAACATCTGGCATTTGGTGATTCAACAGAAACAGCAATGGAAAAACAAAAATTCATATCACCTGTTTTAGACTATCAAGAACAAAAATAATGGTTCTAATTACTGTTTGAGCCCTACATTTTATTGCATTGTATATTCAATACGTATCATAGATGTGTAAATGTTTGAGCAAGGTATGTTTGTCCCTGCGTATGCATACTTGTGTATGTGTGTATCTCTGCATGCACAGTATGTGTACGTTTACAATTGTACGCTTTTGCCTGTTTGTGAATATGCATGTATGTGTGTGTGTGAATGTTGATGTCTTTTTGTTAGAATGCAAACATGAACGAAGATTTTCTTCTTCCTATAAATAATGCCTGCTTTGCTGAATGCTTCTAGTACTTTCTGTTTCTATTTCAGATTTCAAGAAACGGTAGTACTTTGTATTGAAGCTCTATATAAAGCTCTACTTGAAGAACACAACAGCCACCATTCCAAAACAAATCTTGTGCATTTATTTTATGTTTAAATCTGAATTAAAAATGATGCCAGTTTAACAATAAAGATCAATTAAAATAATAGTATATTACCTCCCAATATAAAGTAAATGAATTCCAACCATTTGCTTGATTAAATTTAACACAAATCAATAGATGTAACATTTGTGCTTAAAAATATGGATTTCTATTTTAGCTTGAGAGGCGGATGTCTCAAATTGCTTTTTCAAACAGATAAATATCACAATCACAATCACAATAATACTTTATTAGCCAAGTATGTTTTGCAACATACGAGGAATTTAATTTGCCAAGTCAGTCATACAAATTAAAAGCAGCAGAACACACAAAACACATTTTAACATGAACATCCATCACAGTGACTCCTCCACATTCCTCACTGTGATGGAAGGCATAAAAAAGCATAATCTCTTCCTTTTGTTCTCCTGCGGTTGGGGGCCTCGAGCCCTCCGTTGACGGGATGATCTTGACTCCCGTAGCTGGTGGCGTTTTGGCCCTCCGCGTCGAGGCAATCAGCTCCTGCATTGGGGGGATGTCAACTCCCCCACGCCGGACGATCGAACCCTGTATCGGGCCTGGTCGAACCTTCCGCGAAGATGGAGCTCCCGACATCCATGGCTTCTCCCGAGACTGCGAGCTACCGATGTAAAGTCTGCAGATCACGGTTGGAGTGATCTCAAGCAAGGGATCCACTCCGATGTGAGTCCACACCCCGCGGTGGCGCATGGACTTATATCAGCACCTTTCCTGCATTGTATATTTGCTGATACAATGCGGGAAATGTACAACCCAAATAATACACCGCAGGATGCCACAGCCACAGGACAACAATAGGATAGTTTGTTTCATTGAGATTGGTTGCTGAACAAATAAATTGTCTGGATATTTTATATATACAATCAAGGAATTTAAAAAAAGATCGAAAGTGCCTAAGTACCTCAATGAGTCAGGCAGTATCACTGGAGAACATGGATAGGGAACGGATTGGGGCTGGATTTATTTTTATTTATCTAGAGAATTACATTAATTACATTACTCTAGATTGTTTTCTCAACATATACTAAAAACTCTCTCTTGGTACTGGATTGGAAAGTGAATCTGAAGCTGGGATTGAATCACCAAGTTTTAACCATGAAGGAAGCATCTTTATGTCACAGTTAACACTTTTAATTTGTCATTGCAATTTCTCCATAACAGCCGTTCATGTGTGCCAATATGTAACAGGCTATAACATTTACTGATACTCAAGTGAGATTGGTTGCTGTATTCTTCTGATTTGTCACATAATTTTACTGGTACTGTTGATAAGACATTCGCAAAGATGTTCACGAAAAGAATCTCCAAGATAACCTTTAAATATTCAAATAATAGGAAGCATGATGCTTGTACTTTTTCTGCAATCGCTATCTAAATAAAAGATAAATTGTGCATTATTACTTGCAAACCACAGATGAGTTATTTTGGGGGTATATTGCACAGCAGCTTTTAGAAACATAGAAAAATAGAAAATAGGTGCAGGAGGAGGCCATTCGGCCCCTCGAGCTAGCACCGCCATTCATTGTGATCATGGATGATTGTCCCCAATCAATAACCCGTGCCTGTTTCTCCAGATATCCCTTGACTCCACTAGCCCCTAGAGCTCTATCTAACTCACTCCTAAATCCATCCAGTGACTTGGCCTCCACTGCCCTCTGTGGCAGGAAATTCCACAAATTCACAACTCTCTGGGTGAAAATGTTTTTTCTCACCTCAGTCTTAAATGGCTTCCCCTTTATTCTAAGACTGTGGCCCCTGGTTCTGGACTCGCCCTACATTGGGAACATTTTCTCCTGCATCTAGCTTGTCCAGTCCTTTTATAATTTTATATGTTTCTATCAGAGACCCTCTCATCCTTCTAAACTCCAGTGAATACAAGCCTAGTCTTTTCAATCTTTCCTCATATGACAGTCCCGCCATCCCAGGGATCAATCTCGTGAACCTACGCTGCACTGCCTCAATCACAAGGATGTCCTTCCTCAAATTAGGAGACCAAAATTGGACACAACACAGATGTGGTCTCACCAGAGCCCTGTACAACTGCAGAAGAACCTCTTTACTCCTATACTGAAATCCTCTTGTCATGAAGGCCAATATTCCATTAGCTTTCTTCACTGGCTGCTGTACCTGCACGCCAACTTTCAGTGACTGGTGTACAAGGACGCCCAGGTTTCGCTGCACCTCCCCCTTGCCTAACCCCATTGAGATAATAATCTGCCGGCAAATTGCATAACCTCATATTTATCTATATTATCTATATGCATATGCCACGCATCTGCCCACTCACTCAACCTGTCCAGATCACCCTGCAACCTCCTAACATCCTCTTCACAGTTCACACTGCCGTCCAGCTTTGTGTCATCCACAAACTTGCTAGTGTTGCTCCTAATTCCCTCTTCCAAATCATTAATATATATGGTAAACTGTTGCGGCCCCAACACCGAGCTTTGCGGCACTCCACTCGCCATTGCCTGCCATTCTGAAAAGGACCCGTTCACTCCTACTCTTTTATAAAGAAATGCTCCAGTACCAAACTCACAAACAAATGAAGAGACTTTGCTGATTGGAAGATTCATACTGATTATGGGTTTCTATCTGAGGCAGATAGAATTTAATTGCAGAAATCATCGGAATGTTTTATCAAACAGAAATTACAAAGGGGAATAGCTTGTGATGTGATCAATGGTACGTTGTAAGAGATGATTCTGTAATTGATTACACTAAATATAGTATAGGTACAACGATAAGGTGCAAGAAGGCAGTCGGTGGCAGGTCATAAAATATTTCCAAAACACTGAAACATTCTTGGTGTTGTATGTTGAAAACAATGTTTTTTCATATTAGAAATAATATTCTTAAAGGTGGTTATCACATAAAACAACACAAGTTGCAAAAACCTAGTACGTTTAATGGTACATAGAACAGTTCAGCACAAGAACGTGCCCTTCGGCCCACAATGTCTGTGCTGATAATGATGCCAAGACCAACTCTTACCTGTCTGCGCATAATTCATATCCCTCCATTCCCTGCATATCCATCCACGTGTACAAAATTCTCTTAAATGCCACTATTGTATCTGCCTCAATCACCACCCCTGGCAGTGTATTCCAGGCACTAATCACCTTCTGTGGCGCAGTAGTTCGAACGCCCCAATGCGGGAGCTTAGACCGCCCCGACATGGGAGCTCGATCGCCGGCCGTGGGAGGAAAGTAAGAAAGAAGCGAAGACCATCACATTGGGGAATGTGGAGGAGCCGCTTTGGTGGATGTTTATGTTAAATTTCTCTGTAGTTGTGTGTCTTGTTGCTTTTTTAGGTATGACTGTATTGCAAAACAAACTCCTCAAATGTTGCGAAGCATGCTTGGCTAATAAATTACGATTATGATTATGATTATTTTGATTAACTATTGAGTACGTTTGTATACTTGAACAACAGTAAGGTGCCATCAGCTTAGATTCAGACTGAATGTTCAGCACTCCTTCCAGTCAAGTATTATTCAACAAATGATTGGAAACAAGAAATTGCAGATGCTGGTTCAAAAAATAAAGACACAAAGTGCTGGAGTAACTCAGCAGGTCAAGCAGCATCCTTGGAGAACATGAATAGGAGATATTCACCTACATTCTGAAGAAGGGTTCCAATCCGAAATGTCACCTATCCATGTTCTCCAGAGATGTTGTCTGACCCACTGAGTTACTCCAGCATTTTGAGTCTATTTTTCTAATATAGAAATCGTTAGCCTACATGTGCATTTGGGCATATCAAATAATGGTAGGACATACACATTGGAAGGTAGAACTCGAGGGAGTGTTGATGCACAGAGGGACTTTTGGGAATGTCCTTAAATTCCTGAAAGTGGCAGCACAGATGGAAAGAGTGATAAAGAAGGCATATTCTATGCTTGACTTCAACAGCCAGAGCATAGAATAAAAGAGTTGGCACATCATGTTACATATTTGTAAAGTATTACTTAGGTCACAGATGGAGTATTATGTGCAGTTATGGTTGTCACACAATAGGAAGTAAGTGATTATGCTGGAGAGGTTGCAGAGGAGATTCAACTGGATGTTGCTAGGATTGGAGTGTTATGGTTATAAATAGAGATTGGATAGGTTAGGTTCACGTGCACCTCCTCCAACCTCATCTACTGCATCCGCTGCTCCAGATGCCAGATGATCTATATCGGTGAGACCAAGCGGAGGCTTGGCGATCGTTTCGCCGAACACCTCCGCTCGGTCCGCAATAACCAACCCGACCTCCTGGTGGCTCAGCACTTCAACTCCCCCTCCCATTCCATATCCGACCTCTCGGTCCTGGGCCTCCTCCACGGCCAGAGTGAGCAACACCGCAAGTTGGAGGAACAGCACCTCATATTCCGCTTGGGGAGTCTGCATCCTCTGGGCTTGAACATTGAATTTTCTCAATTCTGTTAACCCTTGCTGTCTCCTCCCCTTCCCACCTCTCCCTCAGCCCTCGGGCCCTGGCATTCCCCCTCTCTCTCTCTCTCCCCCACCCTGGTCGCACTAGCTTCTCATTTTCACACTACAAACAGCTTACAATTGCTTGTTCCCTTTATCATTGATACTTTTTTGCATATCTTTCATTCATTGTTCTTTATCTCTCCACATCACCGTCTATATCTCTTGTTTCCTTGATCCCTGACCAGTCTGAAGAAGGGTCTCGACCCGAAACGTCGCCTATCTCCTTCGCTCCTTAGATGCTGCTGCACCCGCTGAGTTTCTGCAGCCTTTTGTGTACATTGGATAGGTTATGTTTGTTTTCCCTTGAGTAGGGGAGACTGAGGGGTGACCAACCAGAGGTATGCAATGATAAAATGCAATGACAAAGATAATAAAAATGTTGGATTGATGATACAGTCTTGGTTCACAACTGTTGGTTAGAAACATCTTTCATTTTATAATAAAACAAATACAATGTGGAGATGAATTTCTTTGGACAGCAGAAATTGAGAAGTCTCCTTCCAATTGACTGAGTCCAAGGATTTATTGAGGTTGAGAAAGGCTGTGCATAGATATTGGTGCTGCTCACTGCATTTTAAGAATAAGGAGTAGGCCATTTCGAACGGAGATGAGGAAACACTTTTTCTCACAGAGAGTGGTGAGCCTGTGGCATTCTCTGCCTCAGAGGGCGGTGGAGGCAGGTTCTCTGGATGCTTTCAAGAGCTAGATAGGGCTCTTAAAAATAGCAGAGTCAGGGGATATGCTGGCCCAAAGTTGCCGCCGGCCAGATGGGTGGAAAAGTCCTGAATATGTGGAATAGGGTACCGGTCCGGAGTGGTGGCTTCATTAAGGTGTCGGTAATCTCCACAAGGCTGCCAGCCCCCGGACACCTTGGGAATCTTGGGAATATAGGGGAGACACCCACGGGCTGTAGGAGCACCGGACAATTCCTAAGGCCTCCATCTGGCGGAACTCCATCTTGCGATACAGAGTTTGTCGGGAGGAAGCCTGCACGCAGGTGCGTAGAGCGGTGGTCTTGAGACAAGGATATGATGCACCACTCCGTGCTTGGGGCTGGCTGAATGAAATTGTGGGGATCAGAATGTCAGGAAAGTCCGCCAATGTCTGGGCATAAGACATTGTCCACGGGAGACACCGGGTCGCTGAGTGGCGTAAGGAGATCGATTTGAACATCGCCGTGTGAACGAGGCGCTGCCCCCTCACATCCACCAACAGGGATTGAGCCCGGAGGAAATCGGTGCCCAGCAACGGCTGGGAGATGTCGGCAACTGTAAAAGTCCAGGTAAAATGACAGGGGCCAAAGATGAGCGGGACCGTACGAACCCCATACGTCTGGATGGAGCTGCCATTTACTGCGGTTAGAGAGGGCTCCTGCCTGCCCGTAAGAAATGTCGACCCCCGATGGGGGCAAAACGCTAACCTGTGTAACGAGGAACCGGCGTCCCGAATGTCGGTGCCAAGCGTTGAGGCGGTGTTTCTGGCCAACCGCCAAAGCGACTGCTGGTGGCCAGCCCTGGCGTTTCCCGTTACGTGCAGGGCAAGCGGCACTGACGGGCAGCGGAACCCCAGCGCTGATGATAGAAACACCACTTCCCTTTACCATTGTCACTCGGGACTGCTGCACAGCTGAACCCCCGGTGGATACATAGTCCGGTCACTGGGTCTTCCAGGGCACTGCCGACATCCGATCGATCAACGCCCTGCTGTTTGGACTGCCACAGCTTGTCCGCACGTTCTGCTAGCTGCAGGGGGTCAGCAAAATTCTCACCCGCGAAGAGCAGGCGGATGTTGTCCGGCATCTGCTCCAGGAAAGCGTATTCGAATAGGAGGCAGGGCTGATGACTGGGGCAGCTTAAGAGAGACAGCATTCTGCTGGGCTGGATTGACAGCAATTTTGTGTTGCTGGGCTAGATCGTTGGCTGCGTCCATTCTGCAAATCGAAAACAACCGTTTGGATCATCGGGATCACCACTATAGTGAAACATCGAAACATAGAAAATAGGTGCAGGAGTAGGCCATTCGGCCCATCGAGCCTGCACCGCCATTCAATATGATCATGGCTGATCATCCAACTCAGTATCCTGTACCTGCCTTCTCTCCATACCCCCTGATCCCTTTAGCCACAAGGGCCACATCTAACTCCCTCTTAAATATAGCCAATGAACTGGCCTCAACTACCTTCTGTGGTAGAGAATTTCAGAGACTCACCACTCTGTCTGAAAAATGTTTTTCTCATCTCGGTCCTAAAAGATTTCCCCCTTATCCTTAAACTGTGACCCCTTGTTCTGGACTTCCCCAACATCGGGAACAATCTTCCTGCATCTAGCCTGTCCAACCCCTTAAGAATTTTGTAAGTTTCTATAAGATCCCCCCTCGATCTTCTAAATTCCAGCAAGTACAAGCCGAGTCTATCCAGTCTTTCTTCATATGAAAGTCCTGACATCCCAGGAATCAGTCTGGTGAACCTTCTCTGTACTCCCTCCATGGCAAGAATGTCTTTCCTCAGATTTGGAGACCAAAACTGTACGCAATACTCCAGGTGTGGTCTCACCAAGACCCTGTACAACTACAGTAGAACCTCCCTGCTCCTATACTCAAATGCTTTTGCTATGAATGCTAACATACCATTCACTTTCTTCACTGCCTGCTGAACCTGCATGTCTATTTTCAATGACTGGTGTACCATGACACTCAGGTCTCATTGCATCTCCCCTTTTCCTAATCGGCCCCCATTCAGATAATAGTCTACTTTCCTGTTTTTGCCACCAAAGTGGATAACCTCACATTCATCCACATTATACTGCATCTACCATGCATTTGTCCACTCACCCAACCTATCCGTCACCTTGCAGCCTCCTAGCATCCTCCTCACAGCTAACACTGCCCCTCAGCTTTGTGAAATCCGGAGATGTTGCATTCAATTCCCTTGTCCAAATCATTAATATATATTGTAAATAGCTGGGGTCCCAGCACTGAGCCTTGCGGTACCCCACTAGTCACTGCCTGCCATTCTGAAAAGGACCCGTTTACTCCTACTCTTTGCTTCCTGTCTGCCAGCCAGTTCTCTATCCACATTAATACAGAACCGCCAATACCGTGTGCTTTAAGTTTGTATGCTAACGTTAGCCACGCGTTGTGAATCAAAGTGATCTTTATTATGGCAATGCAGAGAATAGCACACACGCGACTGGGGAGGGTTCTCCCGGAGTTCTGCCCATATACCAGGGCACACCCATCAACCACGTGACGACTCCTTCCCGCCAAACACAGTCACGTGACCCTGCCAGTCCTAGTGTCGAGGGTTCACTCAGTAAGTGGCCTAACCACCAGGTGGCGCCACACTGGAATGAATTATTAGAGACACTCATTGAAACAGACCTTCAATGGATCTCTGCTTAATGGTTTCATGCTAACATTCACAGTGATTAGTTTAAATTCATAGCTATTACCTCTCAATGGGAAAAGGGTTAACAGAGGGGCGTGCAGTTGCTGGAATTTTGAGCAAAACACAAAGTGCTGGAAGTACTCAGCGGGCCAAGCAGAATCAGCAAAGTGAATGCACAGGCAACGTTCAGGTTACGATCCTTCTTCAGACTGATTGTTAGGAACAGCAAACCATAAATTGATATTGAAAAATCGGATTCATTTCTGAATGAGACTGGGGTGCAAAGATGCTGTAATTTGGAGGAATAGCTTTAAATAAGTGGCAACATCAGGTTACTCAGATTTTTAATGTTAAGACATCAGATAGCTCTCGGGGGTACACAAAATGCTGGAGAAACTCAGCGGGTGCAGCAGCATCTATGGAGCGAAGGAGATAGGTAACATTTCGGGCCGAAACCCTTCTTCAGATAGCTCTCAATGCACAATTAATCATCGCCTATTGCTTCCAATGCAAGTAGTTCACCAATTTTGTGCTGCTTGCTTATGATTGTTATGAACTGTTAATCATAATGTTAATCCTTGGCTTAGCAGGGCCCATTTTTATTAGCCCACTCACCTGCAAATGTGGTTGGAGCTGAAGAAGTATAATGGTTGTAGATTGTGGCTCTTGCAGTCACTGGCAGGCAACTCTGACAGATAAGAGTTTGAACAATGCAAAGCACAGAGACAGTGTGTGCACCATTTTCTGATGATGCATGCAAGGCTTTATACAGGAAGTTCAAATCTAGATGTTGACTGCTCTCTGCAGAACACTGCAGGATTTTCACTGTAGTGATAGTACCTTCAATATGGTACCATTATGAGATGTTCACATATGTGTGGGCATATATCAATCCATCACACTCTCAGGGTGCACCCAAAAGCAAATTATCAACCAAGATGTTTTGATTGCGTTTTTTGCAGTAAATTAAATGAATGGACCATGAACAGCAGGGAACATGGACTATGCAAATCTCTCTTTCCCATGTGCCATATCATAGCAGTAGTAGTTTTCCTGCTTTCCCGTCTCACTGCAATTTCTAACAGTACTCAACAACTGACCACATTCTATACAAGAAATCCAAATGCATATTATATAATGCTCCCGACTTTTCCAAGTGTACAGTAAACGCTTGCAATAACAAACCTCTTTATATAGCGGACTTTGTTTATAATGGTCCATGGTACCCATTGCAATGCCCTCACACTTCCACCAGTTATCCAATACGCTGGTACCACTTGACATGCTTCTGGTTGCGGGAATGGAGAGAACGAGCAGCATGGCGGTACGAGTACCGGGTCCATCCCTGGTGTACTGCGTGTCTGTAGCTCCCTGGCCTGTGAATTCCCACTTGTTTACCCCTGCCCCACCCTCACTAATGCGTTTCTTCCCTCCCAGCCTGGGGTTAAACTTTATCCCCTTCACTCGGTCATAGTGGACAATATATAATAACGGGCACCAAGTGTTGAAGGAGCACCTTTGTGAAGATATTCCTGGTGGCAGTTAGCAGGGAGAAACTAATACTGTTTGGACAGCTATACATTTTTTTTAATGCTTATATGGTTACAGCATCTGTGAATCTTACTCTTCTCAGATATGGACATTGAGATAGTGAATTTGTGACTGAAGCACTTTACCTCCGAGTGTTTGGATTTTAGTGGGAATTTTATCTTATTTCAAGACCATGTTAATTTTTAATTAAGATGGTATTTTTACAATTTCTTGCCAATTTGGCATCTAGGCTGATTGAAATAGGCTGCTGCGGGATTGAGTCCAGTCCACCCACATCAAGACAAGGTAATATTAGATAAAGCCTTTGATACGTTCCTTCCAGTAGGCATTAACAATATCTTTGTCCTTGATGAGTTCACCCAGTCTCAGCTCTTTGTGTGAGGGACTTTGGGTATTTGGACTATAGATAATTTTTATTGTGCTGTAAAATCTACACGTTACAACAGGGAAAGAATTGCTACACATCCTGCGTGCTCTCCATCCAGCTGTTTAGATCACAGGTTTTCTTCTGGTCCTCTGTCTTTAAGGTATCTGGGGAGCTGTTTATTTCCCTTGAATAGATGTAGAGTATTCCAATCTAGGAAGACTTTACATCAATGGCTGATTAGCCCCGCAAAATCCATCTCATAGCAACATAGACATAGAAGTTAGGTGCAGGAGTGGGCCATTTGGCCCTTTGAGCATGATTCAATATGATCATGGCTGATCATCCAAAATCAGTACCCTGTGCCTGCTTTCTCCCATATCCCTTGATTCCGTTAGCCCTAAGAGCTATATCTAACTCTCTCTTGAAAACATCCAGTGAATTGGCCTCCACTGCCTTCTGTGGCAGAGAATTCCACAGATTCACAACTTTCTGGGTGAAACAGTTTTTCCTCATCTCAGTCCTAAATGGCCTACCCCTTATTCTTAAACTGTGATCCCTGGTTCTGGACTTCCCCAACATCGGGAACATTTTTCCTGCATCTAGTCTGTCCAATCGCTTAAGAATTTTATATGTTTCTATAAGATGACCTCTCATCCTTCTAAATTCCAGTGAATACAAGCCCAGTTGACCCATTCTTTCATCATATGTCCCAGTTCAGCACTGCTCTCCAGTTGTGGTGGGATAATCCAATTGCCTGATAACAGATGGGAAGGAACTAATGAGGGGGGACCCGACAGATGTATATATTATGGGAGACATAGATAAGGTTAGTCTCTATAAGCCTAGTCGATCCATTCTGTCATCATATGTCAGTTCCTCCATCCCCGGAATTATCCTGGTGAACCTACGCTGCATTCCCTCAATAGCAAGAATGTCCTTCCTCAATTTAGGAGACCAAAACTGCACACAATACTCCAGGTGTGGTCTCACCTGGGCCCTGTACAACTGCAGTAGGACCTCCTTGTTCCTATACTCAAATCCTCTCGTTATGAAGGCCAACATGCCATTAGCTATCTTCACTGCCTGCTGTACCTGCATGATTACTTTCAGTGATGATGTACAAGCACACCCAGGTCTCGTTGCACTTCCCCTTTTCCTAATCTGACATCATTCAGATAATAATCTGCCTTCTTGTTTTTGCCACCAAAGTGGATAACCTCACATTTATCCACTTTATACTGCATCTCCCCACCCATCCAACCTATCCAAGGTACCCTGCCCTGTAGCCTCATAGCAAACTACTTGCAGCTCACAATGCCACCCAGCTTTCTGTCATCCACAAATTACACTCTGTGCCATTTTCATCAAACCAGCCCTGGTTCATCTTGGTAGAGAAGCTAACAGTCATTTAACAGGTGCTGACCATGACAAGGTTCCATAAAACCTTGATATTGTGGTTCTTGTAGAATGAGGTCATAGATTGTTAGGCAATGCCAAGAAAAGTTGCCTTTGTTGAAATTTTGAGAACTTTGAAGATGATCTTAAAGCAACAGTTTTGTTGATGTCAATGTTTTACGACCATTCAATAGAGATAACGGAGTGGATCGGTGGTTTCTCCCTTACTCTATGGCGAGATTACTGAGACTCTGCACTAGCTCATTCTTGGTGGCAAACTTGACTAGATGAAGACAATGCTCCTTTTTCATTTTGCTCCTGTAGGAAAAAATAAGTCATTTTTAGTTCTTTAAGTTCTGTTTCAAGTTCTTTAAACCCATCATCTGTCCAAGTATCTTAATCAGTGTGGCAATGTTGATGCTAAAGTATGTCAATAACTACAATAGCCAATCTGTGCTCAGGTTCATTGCTATTGCGATTACCTGTGAGAAACGTGACATTGAATGAGCCTTGCTTTTTATATGGGATAGTTATTGTACACGAGCCATTACATGGGCTTCATTGGGCAAGGGGCAAGGTGAACCGAAATGATTAGAGGTTAGAGATTAGGCTTTACTGCCATAGGTGTTACAACTCAACAGTAAGATGGGTACTCAATAACGTTTGATCCAAGACCAGCCCGCTCAATCACTTGCTGGCAGGCACACAAATACTCATATCAACTAAGTGACAAGTGTCCTTGCCAACTCAATATTCTAGCTGCTCTCCCAGAAAGGCTTTGACAGCAATGAAATAGAAACATTTGAACTAAAAAAAACTTCCATTCACCTTTCTCCCAGCTGCCACTATGAATGCACAAGGTATGCAGGTGATAGGAAAAATCGTGGTGATGTTTAACTCTACAGCATGATACGGATCCAGCTGGAAACTTGGGTGGAGCGATGTTAAATGGAATTTAATCCTGATAAATGTGAGGTGATGTATTTTATGAGGGCAAACAAGGGAGGGATGTACACAGTAAATGGAAAGGGCCGAAGGAGTGCTGATAAACAGGGGTGATATTGGGATAAAATTCCATTGATCCCTGAAAGTCTTAACACATATGAACAAGGTAATGATAAACGATTAGAGGATGTTTGTCTTCATTGGCCATAGCATTACCTACCTACCTACCTACTGCGCAACGGCTGCCCTGCCAGCAGCGTGTTCGTCATTTCTACTTTTTAATTTTTTTTAATGTGTCCAAATGTGTGTTTTAATGTCTCTTGTGTGTCTTGTGTGGAGGGTGGTGAGGGAGGGTAAGGGGGAACCGCCTTTGGTCGCCTTCTCCACGGAGAGGCGACTTTTTCCATGTTGTTTCCCTCGCAACCTTACACCACGGATTGGTACGGCGCAGGGTGGACTTTTCATCGGGGAGCGGGCGAGCCCTTGCCGGGGTTGCCAGAAGGGAGTGCGCTGATTGCTGGCCCGCGGACTGTTATAGCCTGAAGCCACGGTCTGCAGAGCTTCTAGCCGCGGGCGTGCCACCCAGAGCCTAGGACCCCTCGCTAGGGATCGCTGGACAAGAGCTCTGACCGCCGGCCCGCGGCCAATAACATCCTGAAGCCGCGGTCTGCGGAGCTTCTAGCCACGGGTGCGGCGTGAACTTACCATCCGGAGCGGGATCCATCACCAGGGATACCTGAGGAAGAGCTCTGACCGCCAGCCTGCAACCTAGAACATCCTAAAGCCGAGGTATATGCCCCCGACCACGGGGGAACAATGGAGGACTGACTTTACTTTGTGCCTACCACCACAGTGAATGCTGTGGTGGATGTTTGTGTTAAATTTTTATTGTGTATTGCATGTTCTGTTTGATTGTACCACTGCTGGCAAAATTCATTTCTCTGCACTTTATTGTGTATGTGATGAATAAATCTGATCTCTCTCTCTCTCTCTCTCTCTCTCTCTCTCAAACTGATCTTGTGCTCTTCCGGTTTGCAGGGTTCTTCTATTTGCGCAAAAATGTTACACGATAGGGCTTCGATTTTTCGTCAGGTTACTCAACGTTCTTCTGTGCTGCAAGTGCAAGTTTCGTTCCGATCAGTGGTATATTGTAAACGTTATAAAGGTTTAAAAACCCTAAAAATCAGCACCACGCAGATTAGTCTCATCTCCTGTCAGTCAATGCCACGGCCGGGATGGCGATGCCCCTACCTGCCCCACCGGCGGCGGCCTGTCCCGCCTCACTCACAAACTCCTCTCTCCCCTTCTCACAATAAATTGTCTATTGCCTCCCCCACAGGGCCTCCAGTGGAGGCCCTGGTCCCGTCTCTCTCTCCCTCATCACTCATCTTTCTCCCCGCCCGTCCTCTGCAGCAATGAAGTCCTGTCTTCCCAACCCCACGGGTCTGTCTCCTCCACCGCCGCCGTTGTGGTCTTCTTGGAGGAGATCTTCTCCACCAGCACATTAAAACGTGGTGCCCACCGTGATGAACACTGGATGCGATCCACTGGAGGTGGATGCGATCTCGCTGGCCCCCCACTCTGCTCTGGACCACTTGGACAACAAAAACTCATATGTCAGGCTGTTATTCATCGATTACAACTCGGCATTTAACACAATCATCCCTTCCAAGCTGGTTACCAAACTCGCAGAACTGGGTCTCTGTGCGTCCCTCTGCAATTGGATCTGCGACTTCCTCATTCACAGACACAGTCTGTTTGTATTGGTGGTTATGTGTCAGACTCGATAACAATCAGCACGGGAGCACCTCAAGGCTGCGTGCTCAGCCCCCTGCTGTACTCACTCTATACTCATGACTGTGCGAACTCCATCGTCAAGTTCACTGACGACACCACAGTTGTGGGACGTATCACTGATGGGGATGAGTCAGAGTATAGAAGAGAGATCGAGCGACTGTCCATATGGTGCCAGCACAATAACCTTAGATTGTGGACTTTGGAAGGAGTAGGATTGGGACCCACAGCCGTTTATATCAATGAGTCGATGGTTGAAAGGGTCAAGAGCTTTAAATTCCTGTGCATGCACATCTCTGAAGATCTTTCCTGGTTTGAGAACGCAGATGCAATTATTAAGAAAGCTCATCAACTCCTCTACTTCCTGAGAAGATTACGGAGAGTCGGTGTGTCAAGGAGGACTCTCTCTAACTTCTACAAGTGCACAGTAGAGAGCATGCTGACCGGATGCATCGTGGCTTGGATCAGCAACTTGAGCGCCCTGGAAAGGAAAAGACTACAAAAGGTAGTAAACAATGGCCAGTCCATCATCGACTCTGCCCTCCCTTCCATTGAGGGGATCTATCGCAGTCGCTGTCTCAAAAAGGCTGGCAGCATCATCAAGGACCCACACCATCCTGGCCATACACTCATCTCCCTGCTACCTTCAGGTAGAAGGTACAGGAGCCTGAGGACTGCAACGACCGGGTTCAGGAATAGCTACTTCCGCGCAGCCATCAGGCTATTAAACTTGGCTCGGTCAAAACTCTGAACATTAATACCCCTTTATCTGTTATTTTCACTTATCAGTTTATTTATTCATGTGTGTCTTTACGTATATAATGGTATCAGGCACGTGCCGTGAGTAATTACTCAGGGTAGGCAGTCAGCCGGCTTTAAAAAAAAATCTTAAACTGCGCATGTGCAGATTGTTCTCTTCGTAAAAAATAAAAAATAAGTAACAATAGTAAGATTAAACGAGAACTTACCAGTTCGAAGTTTGATCGTTATTTTATGAGGAGTAACGATGAGGGATTACGTGCCCTCCACTCCCGACTCTCATAAAATAAATGATCATTTGGTAGTTCTAAATCTATGTTGAGCCTTACTATCTTACTCCGGCTATTATGTTCTGTGTTTTTCATG